>CM030367.1:183146448-184346448 GCA_017893485.1 Hemerocallis citrina
CTAACCGGTATCTTGTACTGAGAATTCGACCATGTTCCCAAAACTGGATCGAAAAACTTTATACATGAAAATCGTAGCCCTTCGAGTCTAGATATCCGAAACATATTATGGTTTCTCAATCGGATGTATAGATTGTGAGATATCACAATTTTAGTACTGGCATATCATGAATTTCTGAACCTGTACGAGATTACTAACCGGTATCTTGTACTGAGAATTCGACCATGTTCCCGATACTGGATCGAAAAACTTTCTACATAAAAATCGTAGCCCTTTGAGTCTAGATATCCGAAACATCGTATAGTTTTTCAATCTGATATATAGATTGTGAGATATTGTGACTCTAAATTTTCAGAATGCGCGCGAAACATCGAAACCAGCGAAGAATGAATTTGTACGCATAACCACTATCTCTAGAATGTATCGTGTGAATATGCGTTAGAACTGGAAGAGAGTCTACTTTCTAGAATTTCTGACGGAATTGGATTTGCTTTTCTGTAACAACGGAAAAGTGAATTTGAATGCAGATATGTCAAGTTGTCTAAAAATTCATCTCTACGTTTTTGCATATAAACCCGTTATTTTTCATATTTAATAAACTGAGTGTATTATTGTTCTTGTAATAATAACTTGCATAGATATAATAGGTTGATAGAATGCATTTTATACCACTTGATAATTCTATAATAACTACTCTCAATACATGTACTCGTTTTACGTCTCATGTCCATGATTACTGCCCTTGATATTTTCCTTGACTAAACTATTTGATTACACCGTTCCACTAGTCATACCAACTGCATGTTCATAATTAATTATAAAATAATAACAAGCCGGGGTTATAAGGGTACGACTTAATAATGGACAATATAGGGGAGTATACTCGGAAGGGGACCCGTGTTTCCCGAAATAGTGATTCTTGATTCTTGATTACACAATTCTCGATTACATAATTCTCGATTACATGATTCATGATTACATGTCTTGATACTATCACTGGAAGACCCGAGTACATAATCCTATAGAATTCACTACTTAAGTCTAAACGTCACATGATTGATATGCACCGAACTTGTGGTATGGGACACAGGATTGCGTTCATTAGATAAGTTAATAAAACAGATAAACGCGAGATTTTTACTAAGCATGATTCTTGATTACATGACTCTTCATTACATGACTCTTGATTCTTGATTACGACTCTTGATTCTTGATTACATGATTCTTGATTACATGACTCTTCATTATATGACTCTTGATTCTTGATTACATGACTCTTGATTACATGACTCCCGATCATTGATTACATGATTATCGATTAACTGAGCCTAGGTTATCAATTGCTTATATCTTGAAGTCTAGAATACACTAGTTACAGTTATTACTTATATAATCATATTATCCCAGTTCCTTGCTTACTTCCATATTGTATTTGTACTTCTACTTCTTGTTTCTTCCATGTTATATCTTGTTATATTATCCCTTTTACTGCTTGTTGCTACTTGCTGCCCGAAACTTGCTCTAACGAAAATTTTTCTATTTTTCTTTGAGTTAATAATTATACAGGTACTGATGGACCCGACGAGCAGACTCTCTAGACGATCGTTGCTGCTTCCTTACTACTTCATGTTGTTTTTCTTTCAGTCGCTATTTTATCTAGTTGTACTCCCGGACATCTTGACCCGATGTTGATGTATTATCCAAATGATAGTTAATCTATTTTCAACTCATGTGATTATTATATTTACCTGCGTGAATGTGTTATAAAGATCTTGTTGAGCTTATAATTGTACAGCTTATGGATGATGTATATCATTCGTTGGGCCTCAGTTGCGTGCCTGTATTTCCGTATAGTGGGAAGCGGGGCATGACACAAAGGCAGCAAAAATCGAGTCGAAAACAAATTAATGATTTTATTCGAACGGAAACAAAATACATGACCTCAAATTGATTAAAGAGTCCAGTATAAAAATACAAATACGGAAAATAGGAGTTACAATGTGCTTTTGATGAGGTGTTCATGTAAATCTGGGCTCATGTTTATGAGTAATAGTTAGTTGTTTTGTAAATTTATGTTTTTGAATAAATTGAAGTAATATGATATTTGTCGAAGTGAATTACATTGAAAGGAACTTGATTATCATGAATTTCATGTGGTGAAGTGAATTATAGTAAATTTTTGGGCAATTAAAGTATATGGAAAATCTTGATTGATGAGTTCATGAGTTAATGAGTTGGAAAAATTTGAGACGAAGTGATGAGTGGATGTGGTCTGTGAATGTGTTGAAGTCGAAGTAAATGGCTGGTGCATGTCTGTGCGTGTTTTGTTTGAAAAACATGAATAAAAGATGCCGTTATTTCAAATAACGGCATCTGAATCCTATAACGTTATTGCGGATAACGGCATCAGTTAAGAGGAAAAATTAGATAAGTTGGTAGAGCTGCCAAACTTTCTGTCTTCACAGTCATTCTCCAAGATAACAGCATCCTTAACTGATGTCGTTATCTTGAATAACAGCATCTCTAAAGAATTCCCTTAACTCCAAGATAACGACATCTCCTAAGAATTTTAATACGTATACCGTTCTCGAAGATAACGACATCTTTTAAACCATGCCGTTCTCCAAGATAACGACATCTGTTATGTGTAAAAAATCAAAATTTTGGGACTTCTGCCATTCTTTCTGTCTTCACAGTCGTTCTTATGAATAACGACATCTTCTAACTATGTCGTTATTCGCAAGAACGACATCTGTTATTTGAATAGTTTTGCAATATTTATGCCCACCATCGATAGTAAGTTCCTACTTCTCAATCGGTTTCTCCTTCAACCAATTAGCCCCATCAGCATTGATCGCCTCAAGTTGTGCCATCTTTTCCTCAAACTTCTTCCACTGATTTTGACGCGAAATTACCTTCAACTTACTCATCAAAAATTTGCAACCAAATTTTTATGAAAATTGCTAGCAAAATGCCGCATACAGAACCGATTATGCAAATGGTTCCCTCCACGTACCGAACTCATTTTGCATTGCAGATAAAATACCAGCATGCTGATCAGAAATGACATACAGACCTGCACGATCTATGACGAAGCATCGAATACAGTTCATGAACCATGTCCACGTTTCTATGCTTTCACCGTCAACTAGTGCAAACGCAAACGGAAACAACCTACCGTTTGCGTCTGCTGAAACAGCAATCAACAAACAGCCTTTATATTTCCCGTACAAATGAGTGCCGTCTATACTTAGAACTGGTCTACAAGCCTTAAATCCTTCTATGGAAGGACCGAATGCCCAAAAAATACCCTTAAATATTTCTATGTCCGGACCGGTCGCAATCTTCGCCCAATGTACAGCTGTACCCGGATTTGAAGCTTGAATTGCATTGAGTAGATATGGTAATTTAGTGTACGCTTTTTCAAAAGAACCATATAGTTGCTCAATTGCTTTATGTTTATCCTTCCAAGCATTCCAGTATGATATTGTGTAATGGAACCTACCCTTCACTATTCTAATTATGGCTCTTGGTGTTATTGAGAGTTGTTCCTTCACAACATCCAATATGACCGTCGAGTCAATTTTGCTGTGATCCTGAGTCAATGTAGGATTCACACATGTGTGTGCACCTTCAAGCTTCTTTACCATGAAATAATTACTGCCTTTCGGAACAATTGCACGCAACCGCCATGGACAACCAACTACATTTTGAAGTGATGGGTTTTCTGCAAGCTCCTCGGCTGAATGGTTGATGGGTCCGTATTTACAATTCACATAGTATAGACCACGATCTGATTTTACCGTTATGAATTCTCTGTGGTTCTTCACGGCGTACATCTTCACTTGATATTGTAGAGCATCTTTGGTTGGAAATCTTTGACCTATGTAGAGTTCATCCAAGTTGGAAGAACCAACGGAAGACTGTCCAAGTTCATGTATGGTGGCACGAGACATCCATTCATTGGATTGAGATCCACGCATTACTGCACTAGTGTCCTGACTTGGCAACACGCGAGCATTGTTAACCGGCACAACAACATTGACATCAACAACCGGAGTTTCAATGGCAACCTCCTCCTCATCATCTTCGAGACCGCGTTCCTTATCTTCTTCCTCTTCGACCAAATCGTTATTTACAACGGCGTTGTCAAAGTCTTCCATTACCATACTGGCTAGCAAAATATTTTATTGCAATAACGGCGGATGTACCTGCTCGTATTCGGAGGAAACAGGTTCCGTTGGAATTGTGGTAGTATCTTCGTCTGTATTTGAAATTCTAGCATGTGACTCTGCAGATGGTTACAAAGTCCGTGTGGGCCTTGGACTTTCAATAACAACTCGTGTAGTATTTGGAAGCCTAGTTTGATCGATATATAACTCAACTGCGTTGCAACCATAACTTGCATCAAGTTTCCTAAGCATCATAGACCTCAGAGAATTGTCATTGTCTACGGGTACCAACATGAAATACTGTACATCCCCTTTACCAGCAGCATAACGGGCTCTGATTTTCAGACTCATTTCACTTCTATCCCGATTAGTGACTTCATATATCTTATTTATTAATTCTGAGTACATAAAGTTGCGGGGAGCCCAAATAATTACCGGTTCAACATCACTATAAGACTATCCAATCTTGGGATCCTTAATTACTTTACCCCCAAAATATAACCAAATAGGAATATCAAATTCCATACCTAAGCATAAATATTCAAACATATTCAAGTCATTCACTACTCAAAATAAGCATAATATGGGAATATATATCAAACATACGGTTAAGATAATAATACCTTCAAACTAAACCGTACCGCCACTAGCTTCAAAATTTGTTGTGAATGAAGAATGAAATGAGAGTGGGAGTAAGGAGGTAGGATGTATGAAATTTTAGAGCACTCCAATGGTTGGAATTTTTTGATTTAGGGATCTAGGGTTTGTGGGTTACAGGAGTGAAGAGATAGAGAGAGAGAAGAATACGAATGACAAGGGGTAGGAGAAAGGAGAAGGGTTACTGATTATAGGTAACTGTGCAAAACGAATATAACTGATGCCGTTATTCAAAATAACAGCATCAGTATAATCTTTGCCGTTCTCTCAGAGAACGGCATTGGTTATTTTAAATTTGCAATTCTCTCTCAGCTCACAATTGAGACTGTTAGATCTTTAGACAAAAAGTAACAGATGCCGTTATTCCAAATAACGACATGAAACTTTTTTTCTAAACAGATTCCGTTATTGGGAAGAACGACATCGAAATAACCTATACCGTTCTTTCCAATAACATTTGTTGCAGACGTGTCCTAAACAAGGGCATTTTGCTAATTGTTTTCGGAAGTGGGGCAAGGCACCAAATATTTTCAAAAAGTGGGGTAGTACGGCAAAATTTTCTTCATCTCTCCACTTGAAATTTTTTTGAAAGAAGATCTACAGTGGCATATACTTTGAAAATGAGACTTATCGAGGCGGACGACGTTTTGCAAGAACGATTATAATTATTTTTTGCTTTTCATCGAAGTCTTTCCTTAAAAATTAAAAATAATAATAATAAAGATGGGGGTGGGGGTAGGGCTGTAAATCGGACCGGTCGGGATTGGACAGGACCGAAATTCTACTCGGACGGGCTTATGTCCGGATCGGTTTAGGTCGGACAAAATTTTTATAGTCCGGACTCGGTTCGATAAAGCATCGGACCGCAATAATACTCGGACGAACTTATGTCCGGCTCAAGCACGGTAAAGAATCAGACCTAATAATTTGTTCGAGTTCGGTTCATATAACAGTTCGGACGGTCCACGGTCGGACCATTTCTCAAGTCGGACTCGGACGGATGACGGACCGTCCTGTTCATTTTACACCCCTAGCTGGGGGGAGGGGGGGGATGCGGTTAAAAAAAAAAATGCATGCATTCGTAACATCAATTGCACTTTTCAGAAGTTGATCCATAAAATCTTATCTCTTATTAATGATTGGACAAGTACAGCAAGGGCAAGAAAGAAGTCTCGTACGGAAGGACAGGAGTAAGCACGGGAGAGAGGGCTGCAGACACCGATGAGGATCAGAGGGTTGGTGTAGGGATTTTGTGTGCCAGTCTTTTGTTTCATACTAGCATACGCTTTTGGATTTCCTTTTCAGCATGTATTTTCTGTTAGATGGTAGAATGTACTAAATTTGGGTTGTAATTTGTAGAATTTTGTTTCGTTAACTATTCATTAATGAAAGACTTGGGTCACTTTTATTTCAAAAAAATGATTGGGGGGGGGGGGGGGGGGGGGGGGGGGGGGGGGTTTGAGGTGGGAGGGAAGGCGGTGTGGTGCAACAAAGTGTAGCTGGTAGATGTTGTAGATCAGCTGTTCATTATTATGATTTCTTGTTGCAACATAGTGATGAGGTTGAAAAACAGAGGGCCTCCTTCTTAGTACTTCTTAGTAGTGAACAGGATGTCTAAATTCAGTTCAGAGCAGGTTCTGGGTAGTGATCAATAAGACATATCTCAATTCAATTCCACTTACATTGGTTTTTAAGAGAAAAGCCCCTTAATTACATCGTTTTTTAAGAGAAAAAAGGGACATTTCTCACATTGCATATTCATGTTCCAAGATCTATAATGAAGGAAATTAACACATGCACTACATTCGATAATCATCGAGTCTAAACTAGAACCCAGCCTCCTTGCAGTTTGCATTGATCAGTCATCCACATACAAAATAACAAGGTTGGCACTTATTCTCTAAAACCCCAAATACCTCGGCAATCCAAAGTCTTCTTCACATCACATACACAAACCAAGAAAACCGAACGATGATAAACAAATACAGAAACAGAGGATATAATTTCCAGATCAAGCAACTAGCTAGGACTAGCTAGTAATCTTCAGGGGCCAAGGGCTGATGCGTATGCGGAGTCTCTGTCGGTATCATAAGATACTCATAAGCAAGCCCTGCAATTGCAGCACCGATGAGTGGTCCAACCCAGTACACCCAGTGGTCGTTCCACCGCCACCCTACCAATGCTGGTCCAAAAGCTCTTGCCGGATTCATGGCAGCCCCACCAAACGGTCCACCGGCCAAAATATTCGCACCCACAATGAATCCAATGGCAAGTGGACCGATGGTTCCAAGTCCGCCCCTTTTCGGATCAATAGCTGTTGCGTACACCGTGTACACTAACCCAAATGTCATCACGATCTCGAGGATGAGAGCATTCCCCTGCCCAATGCCCGACCCAATCGAGAACCCAGCTGGCCTCTGTACACAAATTACTCAATTATAACAATCATATTCAATGAATAATAGCAAGTCCTTTGAGCAACAATACTCTCTCAGAAAACAACTCAGTTAATTTAATTAATTATTTTCCAGAAGTAAATGCAAAAGTGTGCCCTCTAAAAATTAAAAATGTGGTTTGTGAAATTGAAAAAAAACAGCTATAATTCTAAAGGATAATGCTACACCTAATACCAAATCTACTACCTTTTTCTTTACTACCTTAGGTGGTACACCACTATTGGATGTTTCTACCACCTACTCTACAAGAACCTCCACTAATAGTGTGCCACACAAGGTAGTAAAGAAAAAAGTAATAGATTTGGTAGTAGGTGTAGCATTACCCAATTCTAAATGTATCCGTGAGACAATTTCGACGATGTATCGTATCATTGAATTATTTTTGTGTCATTCACTTTTAAAAAAATTAATTTCATTAATTACCTTTCAAAAAAACAAAAAAAAAAGTAGTAGTTTAGAATTGAAAAGGTTTTTTGGCTAGCGAAAATAAATCCAATTAGTTCATGCACTAACATTGTTCACTCTCATGCAGTGTATACTGTATAGCCAGCCAGCCAGAGGCAAGTATATCCTCCAATTAGGTACTTACCATGCCACCGGTGACAACCCTGAGAAGAAGAGAAGCCACGACGGCACCGAGGAGCTGAGCAATAGCATAGCAGATGGCACGAATGAAGGAGATCCGACCGCCTACTAGAGCACCTAAAGTAACAGCAGGGTTGACATGGCCACCCGATATGTTAGAAGATACAGAGACGGCAACAAAGAGACCGAACGCGGTGGCGAGGGCCACCATGATCAATCCCCCGGGAGTCGAGGTATCCTTCAGCAGTTTTCCTAGCACCACATTCATGTACATGTAAATATGCATGCATGGATCCACGTACACTATATATATATATATATATATATGTTTGGTAAAGAGTAAATTCATCAGCTGCGCGCATCCGGATGCAGGTTGCAATTCAAAATGTAAGTTCCCTTACTTTGCAAACCAACTAAACAGGATGAAAGTTGCAGTTTCCATTACTTTTTACTTGCATCGATCGATCTTGTTTTGCAAAGGGAATCTTACATTTTGGATTGCAACCACACTTGGCATGTGCAACTCAATTAACTTTGCCCAAAAAACAACAACAACAACAACAAAGTTTGACGTACGGAAAAAAATATACCAAGAGCGAGGACAGAGCCTTCGGCGGCATACACGAAGATGGCGGTGGCAACGAACTCAGAGAGGACGGCGCGCATGGTGTCAGGATGGTAGGCATCTTCGCTGCGGCCGAACGCATAAAACCGCCGGGGCTGCATGATCGATCTTCCTTCTGTACTCAATGCAAAATTCCTTCTCTGTGGTACTTAATTAATTGACTCTCTTCAACAATTTTGATCAACTTAAATTTTCAATTGCAAAATTGATGCAATTTAGGGAAAGAGATGTAGAGATGAAGGTGGAAGTGAGGAAGTGGGGGGATTATAATGAGAAAGGTGGCGAAGATGAGAGTACACGTGGAAGATGGGAGGGTTTAGAGAATAGCACGTGTTGATGATGGTGTGAATAATGCGGCCAAGGCATCACCGCTTTAATTTGTTTTCTTCTTTTAATTTGTTCTTATCTCCCTTAATGGGCCGTTGTTGTTGGGGCTTGCAAGAATGGATTTGGTAGATTGCCACGTCAGCTTCGTGGGCCTTTTGTTTACTGAAGTCAAGGGAAATGGAAATGGAAATGGAAATGGAAATAGTACTGTAATATACGAGATAATGTTGATGTTGTTTTCAAACATCGGGGTTCATTTTAATGGAAGATTTCCCTTCATATATTTCCATATAATTAAGTTATATATGGACAGAGGGGTTGTACATGTGTCTATTGTTATGAATGTCAAATCATTGGGTAGTAGACCGAATAGTGGATTTACCCGTTATGAAGAGGCTTGTATGATAAGCTGGTATTGTGCTATATATGCCGCATCAAAGAAGTATGCTAGATATCTTGAATATTTAGTGTATTATGCTTGAAATAAAATAATAGTCGGCATTTTCTGTTCTTATAGTAAAACCCTAATTATCATATTCTAGATCTTACAGATTATATTTATAAAAAAGCAACATACGATAATACAAAGCTGTCGATATGCAGAAATATAGACCTAGTTTTATGAGATTGTGTCTTTAAGTTAGGATTATAAACTTAACCAAAACTAAATGCTTGTTTCCTACAAGTGTCACCTAAAATAATTTAAGTAGAACTGAAAACAGGGGGGCGGATCGGTGCGGATCGGGATGCTTATGTTTAGCCCCCCCCCCCCCCCCCCCCCCCCCCCCCCCCCAAAATTTATTTTAAAAGCCCACTCTATTTAATTTTTTGGGGCCCAACAGCACTCCCAAGCCCAACTCTTGCTTATTAATCCCAAGTCCAAAGTCCACACTCTACATTTTCCTTCTTCCCGCGGTAATATATAAGAGAATCTAGGATTACCTCTTGATTACCTGGTTTGGTAAGATATAGATATAGTTTTGTAAATAATATTAAATTTTCTGGGTTATCAAAATAATTATTTGGGAAGGGTAAACATTCCCCTTAAAAATAATGGGATTTGTGGATTCCTCCACATAAAAAATAAGTGAGATTATTGCATACCCAAAACACCCTCCAGAAAAACCGGACCCAACCAAATCCATTCTAATTCATTTGACAGAAAAATGTTGATAAAGGGCTGAAGATGTTCGGGACGGGCGGCGCGGATCTTGATGACCGTAATGTGTATGGGTTCGTGAATGATGACGATGATGATGATTATGATGAGGATGAGATTCAAGAAGTGGTAGAAGAAGAAGAAGAAGAAAAAGAAGATCATGATGTGATTAGATTAAGAATTATCTGCGTAGATGACGATGAGATTGGATCAAGTAGTAGCAGCGATGACAGCGAAGGATGGGTGGTTTTGGAGAACATTAATGATGAAGTTCTTAGCTTAAGCGATTAAATAAATTTGTTATTTGTTATCTTATTTTATTTTGTACCCAGCAATTAAGATCAATCAGAATGCAAGTTTTGGGGATATACAATTATGCTAGCAATCAAAAACGATTAATAATGATTTGCTAATTTCAAGTTGTTCAGAAATTAATGTCAAAGTAGTTTCTGTCCACGGAGTATTTGTGTTTGGAGAATTGGGATTCTTCGATTGCGGTTACTGTGAGAGAAGCAAGTTGGAGAGTTGTTTTACAGCTTACTATAGATCTCGTTGTTCTATTTCAATACAACTTACTGTTGAACTTGCTGAAAATCATAATAAATGATAATAACAAATGTGTTCTATCATAATTAGTTATCTAATGTGTAATGTGTTGGAATGTTGATAAACTATAGTAGTTTCTGTTCAGAAATTAATGTCAAAGTCGTTTGTTTTTTTACATTGTCATGGAGAAGCATGTTTCTCACCTTTAGGTCTTCAGGTTTTTTTTTTCTTGTTTCCATATTTGTCTAATAACTTATGCTAAGCTTTGAATTTAGTACTGATCGTTAATTATAGAGTAGCTTGATTTTCAAGTAGGGCATTTGAGCTATGCAAAGACCGATGTAGGTGAGATGTGGAATTTTATCAGATGGGATCTTATTCTATTTATATCAGTTACTAAATTAGATAACTTTTATATTTATTTATTTTTAAATAAAGCCAAAAGGGTATTTTCAGTAATGTCTACTATAGAGATGGATTGATGGGAATGAATTGTTCTATACCAAATACGGTAATAAAGTATTCCCAGGCATGTAATGTCGTATACCAAACACAGTATTACAACATTCCCGGGAATCTTCATTCCCACCCTCATATTCTTGG
The DNA here is from genome assembly GCA_017893485.1 of Hemerocallis citrina. NCBI lineage: Eukaryota > Viridiplantae > Streptophyta > Magnoliopsida > Asparagales > Asphodelaceae > Hemerocallis > Hemerocallis citrina. The sequence continues at coordinate 183,157,579 of CM030367.1, forward strand.
GAATCCACCAATTTCTGGGAATTCTCCAATCCGCATACCAAACGCCCCTTATTATCTCTCTGTCTCTAGTCTCCAAGTCCGGTCTCTCTCTCTCTTCTACCTCTTGAAGCTTAATTATTTAAACCCAAGATCAAGTAAGTCCAACTAACTAATCTCTTAGTATTCTACTGTTTTTTTTCTTGATTTGATTGATAGTTTGAATTCATTCTTACCTAGTAAATTTTTTTATAAACATAGTGTTTTGAAAATATCATTTGTGATGTTGTAATTTATCTCAAGTCCCGACCCCCAACCCATCCCTCCCGACAGCACCATCATCATCTCCTTGAAGGCTTGAACGGATAAACAAATGGAAGCTTTCACTAAATTTGACTGTTATTGAAGTGGCACACAAGGTGTTTGTTGAATTACCATAAAGAAAATGACTTACTTTAGGTGTTTAGATTAAGTTTTCATACTAAGTTAGAGATTTATAAATTAATTTTTTATGTTAATAGTTGGAAATAAATTAGTCTTTAGGGCGGATAAGATTGATTTGAAAATCACTTACTTTTAAGATGGATTAGTTTTTGTTAATTATGATGATTGTATTTGTTTGGACTTTGTATTTCTTTATATTAGTCTTGCTCTGTTGCTCATCGATTTGATTTGGATGGTGATAAAGGCGTTACAGTTCAGTCTGCTTATGGTCTTTGGCTTAGTTGAGCTTATCACAATAGTAACATTGTCCCCTTCTCAGTGTAACATTTGATTTGGATGGTAACATTATCTACTTAATTAGCTAATCTAACAATGGTAAAATGGTCCTCTATATATCATAGTGGGATAAATCAAATCCCCTTGTCTCTATCATTATTAGATTAGCTAATTAAGTAGCTTGTAGCTGCTTACAGTGCGTACTTATTCGACGTTATATAATGTGCAGAATATGACATGTATATGTATATGTGTACGTATATGCACTAGTGGCTTTGGGATCCACAATTCCTATATATAAAGCTCTTGTTATGAAAGAGTATTTACAGTGATTGATTGCATTCTTCTCTTTGTTCCGCTTATCTCGTGTCATGCATGTTTCTTAACATGATCACAATTTGTACATCAAATTCGCACAAAAATTTTCTATACTTTTTCAACATTTTATCTGATTAATCTTTTCCTGAAAGAGTGAAAGGTTTTGGATCTTATTTTTGAAAAGTCAGACTAATATTTAATATTTTATTTCCGAAGTATCTACTTCTAATTAGAACTAACTTATATTTACTGTTCTTAGAAATTAGCAACAGTATAAATTAACTGTTTTTTCAATATAATATTTAATATTTTATTTCCGAAGTATCTACTTCTAATTAGAACTAACTTATATTTACTGTTCTTAGAAATTAGCAATAGTATAAATAAACTATTTTTTCAGTATACAGATAAGTTAGCTTCAGTGAGTTAATTATCAGCGTGATTTTATATTAGCAATGTTACTATTGGAATAAGCTCAATATGTTAGGCAGCCTTATGTCCTTATATAATTACATGTTAGCTCTTATCAGATCTCTGTTATACTGATTAATACTCTTAGAGCCAACCAGTGTTCTTGTTACTTATTTGAACTTGTAACAAATTCAAAGTCTCGAACCATTTGGTTCTCCATTCTGTCTTAAATATTAGTTAAGATTGTAGAAGAGGAAACTTCACAAGTGTAGGATTATCTTTTTTTCGTTTCTTTATGGAGAATATGCTCAAATATGATGCATCGTGCATGTTGAAAGACTACTATTTTGTTTTAGCTGACTTAATTGTGTGAAGCTGACCTTGTTGCAATAAGATTTTATTATTATATTTTAGCTGCACTTGCCTGCTCGTGTTAGCATGATAGGCAGGGGCGGATCTTTGGGGGAGGGTATGGACTACATATTTTTGGGAGTTTTATTTGTTTAAGTGAAACTTCTTGAAAGTACGATTAATATTTTCATATTATGCTATTTACAGGAATTAAACTTTTGCAATTTGATAACATGAAGAATGCAAAAAAAAAAACAAAAAAAACAAAAACAAAAAAAAAACAAACTACACCTTCCCTTCTCAACTTTTTTAGTAAAAAAAGTGTTGGTCAATCATCAAGTGCCCAAGTTCCAATTTTGGATGATGTTTCAACATCAAATAATGTTCCAATTTCCATTCAACAAGAACCATCCATAGATGCGGATCTCAATTCTCTTGAGCGTGACCCAACATTACGTCATCCAATATGGTCTTATCCAATCAATCAACAAGACAGTATTCGAAGATCATATATAGATATGGGACCATGCCAACTGAAATTAGTTGAATATCCACGATCATTAGATGGAAAACAATATCGGCGATTTCAATGTCAATGGTTCACTCAATTCTCTTGGCTCGAGTATTCAGAATCAGAAGTAAAGCATTTTGCTTTAATGCTATATTTTTTACACTAATCAATCGAAATTTTCGACATTTACCATTGAAGGATTCCGAAATTGGAAGATGGTTAACAATAGAGATAAATATAGATTTATGCATCATGTAGGCGGGCCTTCTTCTGCACACAATTTTTCTATACGCAAATGGGATAGCTTGAAGACTCCTACTGAATATATTGATAAAGTCTTGAATGCTATGTCTTCTGAACAAGTTAGGTAAAACTGATTGAGACTAAAAACTACAATAAGGAGTGTTATGTGGCTTGCATTGCAAGGATGTCCTTTTATAGGCCATGAAGAATCTGTTGAGTCTTCAAATCGCGGGAATTTTATTGCAATGGTGAAGGCTTTTGACGAGGTGAATAAAGATATTGACAAAGTAGTGTTGAAAAATGCTTATGGAAATGTGAAATATATAGCACCAAATATCCAAAAGGAGATCTTGCACATTATTGCCAATATTCTGAAGAGCAGGATATGAGAAGAAGTAGGGGATGACAAATTTTGTATTCTTGTTTATGAAGCTGTTGAATCTGGTATGGAACAAATGGCTGTGGTTTTAAGGTTTATTGATTCTGTCGGATTTATTCGAGAAAGGTTTTTTTAGGTTGCCAATGTTTGTGATACTTCGACATTAACACTCAAAACAACCATTTGTGATGTTCTTGCTCGTTACAATCTTCAAATTGAAAATCTGCGTGATCAAGGATACGATGGTGCTAGCAATATGTGTGGGGTGTGGAATAGACTGCAAGCATTGTTTCTTAGAGAATGCACATATGCCTATTTTGTACATTGTTTTGCTCATAGGTTGCAACTAGCATTACTTGCAAGAGCTCAGCAAGTACATGATGTCTGGTTATATTTCTCAAGCTTAGGTGCAATTGTTAACTTCGTTGGTGTTTCTGCTAAACGTCATGTGAAATTAAAATCGGTTCGAGAAGCTGAGATAGCAGATAAACTAGCATCCGGGGAACTTGGTTCTGAAAAAGGTGCTAATCAGAAATGTATTTTGCAATGGGCTGGAACAACCCGTTGGAGCTTCCACTTTGCTTCAGTGAGTAGCTTGATTGATATGTTTGATGCAGCTTCTACAGTTTTTGGTAACATTATTCATAATGGAAACGGTTTTCAAATTAAAGGTGAAGCTAAAGGTCTATTTAAGGCAGTAAGGTCATTTGAATTTTGTTTTATCTTGCATTTGATGTTTAAAGTGATGGGTATCACCAATACTCTTTGTTTAGAATTGCAGCACAAATTTTTAGACATCTTAAATGCTAGGCAGTTAAAATCGGTTTTTGGAACTAATTGGTCTAGGAGCGATTAGTGATTAATCAGTTAATCGGAAAATAATCGGGAATTAAATCGGAAAAAACCGTTATATATATATATATATATATATATATATATATATATATATATATAGTCCCCTTCCGTTGCACACTACTTTTGGTGAACACTCCGTGAACACTTACGAAATAGAGCACCTATGAAAAATCCGAACTGCTCATATTGTTCTATATGCCTAAGATAGCCTAACAATAAAAAATCAAGTAATTTGAAGTTCATTTGCCCATCCATCATGCTGTTAGAATTTTCAGCCATACAATTTTGTGATGATGTAAATCATGGGCAAATGAACTTCAAATTACTTGATTTTTTATTGTTAGGCTATCTTAGGTATATAGAACAATATGAGCGGTTCGGATTTTTCATAGGTGCTCTATTTCGTGAGTGTTCACGGAGTGCTCACCAAAGTAGTGTGCAACCGAAGATTTCTCTCTCTCTCTATATATATAGGGCTTCTTCGGTTGCAAACGGGTCTGTGAGCACATAGACCCGTGCGAACATTGATCTGGGTCGTTGGATCCCCATATAATTTTTTTATAAAATTTAGCCTTAACCCGTCGTTGGCAACGGCGGGTTAAGGCTAAATTTTTTAAAAAAATATTGCCTTAAATCGTCGTTGCCAAGGACGGGTTAAGGCATAGATATAATCTCAGAACTGTATACAGTTCTTCTTCCTCGTCGACTTCTCCCCACTCTCTATTTCGTTTTTGGATGAACCCAAACCCAGTATCTCCAGAATCGTGAATTTCTCACTCCGGCAACTCCTCTCTCACTTCCCTCCTCTATCATTCATGCGATTCTCTCTCTCTCACTTCCCTCCCCTATCATTCATGCGATTCTCTCTCTCTCTCTCTTCCGTCCGTTGCTCCCCAAATTGAAACCTCTCCTCCTCCGTTCACTGCTCCACCTCAGTTCGCTTCTCCTCTTCGATCCCCATATAATCTCTCTCTTCTAATCTCTAATCCAAACTTACAAACCCAACTCTGTCATCCCAAAAACAAAATCCTAGTTCGGCCACGAGACCTACATTGGCAAAATTCAGATTTATTTTGCAAGATAATGATTAAATCTTTGTCTTAGTAATTGTAATTGTGTTGATTTTTAAATTGTTTGTCTCTTTCCAATATTTTACCATATATGAAAATTGCCTAAAAAATTTGTAGCTGTAGAAATATGTAAGTAGTATTTTGATGAATTTACACGGTGTAATAATTGTTGATCGGTTAATGATATTGTAGATTGAGTTGTATTTATAATCGTGTCGTACATATTAATTTACTTAGAACATTTATAGTGCGGTTAGACTAAAAAACCCTGCAAATGACCTCCAAAAAATACGAAACTTTGCAAGTAGGATGGTTTCACGTAACACAAGCAACCACAATTTGTAGAAGTTAGTTTCGACTCACGGTTGGAGAGATACGGCCGTGTATCGCTTTTGGTTGAAAAAAACCGAAATAAAGCGATACACGGCCGTATCTCTCGAACCGTGAGTCAAAATTCACTTCTACAAGTTGGGATGGCTTGTGCTAAGTGAATTCAAGCAAGCTACAAAGTTTTATAAAATTTGGATGTCGTTTGTGCGGTTTTCTCACGTTCCTCACAATAGAAGTAAATGACTTAGAAAGCTTTTCGTGTGGTTAGACTAGAAAACCCTTTAAACGACCTCTAAAAAATACGAAACTTTGTGAGTAGGATAGTCTCACGTAGCACAAGCAACCCCAACTTGTAGATGTTACTTTCGACTCACGGTTCGAGATATACGGGCGTGTATCGCTTTTGCTTGGAAAAAACACAAATAAAGCCATATACGACCGTATCTTTCGAAACATTGGTCGAAAATCACTTCTACAAGTTGCGGTGGCTTGTGCTATGTGAATTCAAGCAAGTTACAAAGTTTTATAAATTTTGGATACCGTTTGTATAGTTTTCTCACGGTCCTCGCATAAGACGTAAATGACTTAGAAATCTTTTTGTGCAGTTAGGCTAAAAACCCTCCAAACGGGTTCCAAAAAATACGAAACTTTGTGAGTAGGTTAGTCTCACGTAGCACAAGTAACCACAACTTGTAGAAGTTAGTTTTGACTCACAGTTCGAGAGATACGGCCGTGTATCGCTTTCGGTTGAAAAAAACCCAAATAAAGCGATACACGGCCATATCTTTTGAACCGTGAGTCGAAACTCACTTCTACAAGTTGGGATGGCTTGTGCTAAGTGAATTCAAGCAAGGTGCAAAGTTTTATAAATTTTGGATGTTATTTGTGCGGTTTTCTAACGTTCCTCGCATTAGAAGTAAATGACTTAGAAAGCTTTTCGTGTGGTTAGACTAGAAAACCCTTCAAACGACCTCCAAAAAATACGAAACTTTGCGAGTAGAATGGTCTCACGTAGCACAAGCAACCCCAACTTATAGAGTAGCGTTTCGAATCACAGTTGGAGATTCGGATGGCCAAAATTATTTATTGGGCTAGGTTTGCTCGTTGACACGTGCCTACGACACATCTCCGGAATGGTGCACCTGGTTTGATTATATAAAATAGTTTTGGAGGTCTAGCAAATTAATTGAAGTAGCAAACATATTATATGAGATAGCAGTATATCTACCTTTAAGCTCAACCATTGCCTTCTTGATCATTAGCTTGAACTTACCTGGAATGCATATAGTTTGTTGGTAACACTGCATAGTATTTTTTTAACTTCAGCATCACCTTTAGATGCTTGTAATAGTTATACAAGGATATTATCATATAGGTTTTATAGAGCTTACTCTAATCCCATAACTACTATAAGCATGTCTAAATACAATGGTAACGCAAGTGCATGTGTAAAGGTATCTACAATACCAATTATCTAAACATTTGTTTGAATGAGCCTCAGTTTGCAATTGAAATACATCTTATTATTATTTCAACCAAAATGAAATACATGAAGTTCTCAAAACTCTAATCCAAGCTAATCATTTCTTTTATCTCCACTTTGTCTCCCCATTGCACCTTTATAAAAAAAAATCAAAATGGATAAATAACAATTTTATTTTAGCTGTCTTTCTTGAGTGGAGAGTTTGCACCCTTCACTGGTAAACTCCAGTCATCCCAATCTTATATATCCAAACATACACTAAAAGTTCTTATATGTTAGGTTATCCATGGTTTCTAATAACTACTGAAGAGAACACTTCACGATAGTATTTTCACTTGTAGTAAAGTAATTAATGTTGCATATTTGCCAAGTTATTTTAGGTTGCTAGTCAGCTTACCTGTCCTGCTATCGTTTGGAAGCCCAAATTGAGGCCACCAAATAATCCTTCTCTCACTTGCGTACACCTTAAATCAAAACCAATAAAAACTCATCAAATAAATCACCAAATTAAATTTTTTTAAGCCCAAAAGTAAAACAATCATACCTCTCTGAACTTAAATCCCATGAACACACAAAATTCGAGTCAGTAAAAAACTAAGTAATCCCCTGCACAAAAAACTAAAAATTAGAATGAGAATTCGGTTAATGAGATGAAATTAGAGTCGTCGCATCACATATAGAGGCTCTCGATTCGGTGGAGGGGAGTCGCCGATACGGAGTCGCTTGATATTCGCGCTCGATTTGGTGGAGGGAAGTCACCGATATGGAATTAGCAGCAGATCAGATATCGGCAACGACCTCTTGATTGAGGTTCGACGTTGGATTTTGATTTGCTTTGAGATTTTCAAATTTTCAAATTTTCAAAATTTCAAAATTTTCAAATTTTCAAAATTTCAAAATTTTAAATTTTTACAAAATTTTTAAAATTTTTTAATTTTTAATTTTTAAAATTTTTTAGAATTTCTAAAATTCATTTTTTAGAGCGAATGAGGCGAAGAGTTATTTGGGACGAAATTCCCAAATTAACCCTCTGCTGATCAAGTGAAACCGGTGATGGGCGGGCTTGATCTGAGCCGCTGATCACGATCAAGAGCGATCCAACGGCTCAGATCGCTATTTTCTAACTCGTGAAAACTAGACCCGTTTTCAATGGAGCATTTATATATATATATATATATATATATATATATATATATATATATATATATATATATGTATGTATGAGTCTTCTTCCGTTGCAAACGGGTCGCAAGCGGGTCTGTTCGCACAGACCCGTGCGAACTTTGATCTGGACCGTTGGATCTTCAATCCAACGGTCCATATATTTTTTAGTAAAAATTTGTCTTAACCCGTCGTTGGGAATGACGGGTTAAGGCAAAATTTTATTTAAAAAAATAGCCTTCACCCGTCCTTCCCAAGAACGGGTTAGGGCAATCTATATTCATTTGTATTTGCATTCAGATCGTCTTCTTCGGCAATTTCTCTATCGTTCTTTCTTCTTTCTTCAACGAACCCAACGCCAAAAAAATCCCGGCTCCGCCTAATCTGTGATCTACATCTCCGTCCGCTCCCCCTCCTCTCTCCCAACTCCAAAGTTCGAAGCCCTACTCTCTCATCACCTCTTCGAAACGAAATCCAAACCCTAGTTCTCCTCCAAATCGATTGTTTGGCTTCATTTGGACCTATTTTGTAAGGTATAGACTATTTTTTTACCTCAATAATCTATATTTGTGTTATTTTTTCAATTTGTGTGTAGTAAATTATTTAGAAATTGGGGAAAAATTTATATGCCATAGTAGATTTTAGATGTAGAATCGTGTTGACTTTAAGTATATTCAATTGCCGAATTTTGTTGCTTGCGTTAGTAATTTGTAGAATTAGAATTATATATACGAAATTAGTTAGAAACTTTTCAGTGCGGTTATGGTTGAAAACCCTGCAAACGACCGTAAAAAAATACGAAACTTTGCAAGTAGTCTCATGTAGTACAAGTCACCCCAAGTTGTAGAAGTGAGTTTCGACTCACGGTTTGAGAGATACGGCCGCGTATCGCTTTCGGTTGGAAAAAACCAACTAAAACGGTACACGGCCGTATCTCGCAAACCGTGACTCGAAACTCGCTTCTACAAGTTCGGGTGGCTTGCCCTACGTGAATTCGACCAAGTCGGAAATTTTTATAATTTTCGGATGCCGTTTGTGCTGTTTTCTTCAATTCCTCGCATGAGTAGTTTTTCACTTAGAATTTTGTAAGTGCGGTTAGATTAGAAAACCCTTCAAACGACTTCCAAAAAATACGAAACTTTGCGAGTTGGTTGGTGTTCCCTATGAGAAGCCAACCTAATTTATAGAAGTGAGTTTCGACTCACGGTTCGAGAGATACGGCCACGTATCGCTTTCGGTTGAAAAAAACCAAGTATAGCAGTACACGGCCGTATCTCGCAAACCGTGACTCAAAACTTGCTTCTACAAGTTCGGGTGGCTTGCACTACGTGAACTTGACCAAGTCGGAAATTTTTATAATTTTCGGATGCCGTTTGTGCGGTTTTCTCAACTTCCTCGCATGAGAAGTTTTTGACTTAGAATTTTCTAAGTGCGGTTAGAGTTGAAAACACTTCAAACCACCTCCAAAAAATTTGAAACTTTGCGAGTTGGTTGGTGTCCCCTATGAGAAGCCAATCCAACTTGTAGAAGTGAGTTTCGACTCATGATTCGAGAGATACGGCCGCGTATCGCTTTCGGTTAAAAAAACCCAAGTATAGCAGTGCACGGCCGTATCTCGCAAACCGTGACTCGAAACTCACTTCTACAAGCTCGGGTGGCTTGTCCTACGTGAATTCGACCAAGTCGGAAAGATTTATAATTTTCGAATGCCGTTTGTGCGGTTTTCTCAACTTCCTTGCATGAGAAGTTTTTGACTTAGAATTTTCTAAGTGCGGTTAGAGTTGAAAACACTTCAAACCACCTCCAAATAATTCGAAACTTTGCGAGTTGGTTGGTCTCATGTAGCGCAAGCCACCCCAACTTGTACAAGTGAGTTTCGACTCACGGTTAGGGAGATACGGCAGTGTATCGCGTTCGGTTGAAAAGAAGCCAAATAAAGTGATACACGGCCGTATCTTTCTAACCGTGAGTCGAAACTCACAACAACAAGTTGGGGTGGCTTGCGCTACATGAATTCAAGCAAGGTGGAAAGTTTTATAATTTTCGGATGCTGTTTGTACGGTTTTCTCAAGTTTATCTTTTCATAAGTAAATGAGTTAGAACTTTTTCATTGCGGTTAGAGTAGATTACCCTTCAAACCACCTCCAAAAAATTTGAAACTTTGCAAGTTGGTTGGTGTCCCCTATGAGAAGCCAACCCAATGTGTAGAAGTGAGTTTCGACTCACGGTTCGAGAGATACGGCCGCGTATCGCTTTCGGTTGTAAAAAACCAAGTAAAGCGTTACACGGCCGTATCTCGCAAACCGTGACTCAAAACTCGCTTCTACAAGTTTGGGTGGCTTGTGTTACTTGAATTCAACCAAGTTGCATAGTGTTGCTATTTTTCGTTGTGTTTTGTACGTTTTTTGCCACATTTTTGCTTTATTTATTGCTGATAGATATATGGATGTAACCCGTATCAACTAATCTTAAATTTCTCATTCACTATTAAATGGCTAGAACAAGGCAACCGAGAAGCCCTTCTGGTAGCGCTAGTGGTGCACCTATGATGGAGGTAAGATTGATTATTATTATCGGTTTTAAATACGAATATGAGTTTTATTGTCTCATTAATAACAATATTTCTATTTGTTCGTGTAGGTTGGTGGGTCTACACCTGCCGAGGCCGGTCCCTCGTCTTCAGTGTCCGTAGCTCCTCCTGGACCAGTGGACTCTAGCTTACTTTCGTTGCAATCCAGACACCGATTAGAATCCGTGTGTACTGGGTCCGCGAAGAAGTGCAACTTTCGGAAGCACGAACTTCTTCCATTCGACCCCCGTATCACTCCTTTCTTAGTTGAAGTCAGTTTCTATGGAGCTCGCTTTATGGGGGATGTGAAGCTTGACCGACCTCTACTTACAGCTCTGGTCGAACGATGGAGGCTGGAGACCCACACTTTCCACCTACCGGTGGGTGAGATGACTGTCACTCTCCAAGATGTAGCGATCATTACTGGCTTACCAATAGATGGGGTCGCCGTGACGGGGAACATGGATTTTGACCGAGTAGAAGTTGTTCGTGATCTGCTCGGTATCGATCTTGATGAGTCCTTGATCCGAAAAAAAGAGGACGTTGAAAGAGAAATCATCAGAGATACTCCTGCTGATTATGATGCCGATCTATTAGATCAAGCCTTAAACGATGCGAAAGATAAGGCCGAAGGTGAATTCTAGACTGAAATCTTCGATGGGAAATCACTTCTACTGAGTTGGTTGAAATATCAATTCGACGGATTTTTGACGAAGTTTTCAGACGATGAATCCATACGTTACTATGCCCGTGCGTATATTTTCAGCATGATCGGGGAAGTGATCTTCCCTAACTCATCTGGTGCGAGCGTGCCACTGATGTATTTACGCCTGTTGGAAAATTTTGCTTTCGCCGGCCATTTCAGTTGGGGCAATGCCGCATTGGCATCTCTATATAGGAATATGTGCTCATGTGCATTAGGTGCCGTGCAAATGGGTGGCCCGATGGTTCTTTTGCAGATCTGGAGTTGGGAACGCATCCACATCGGATGTCCCCGTATAATTGAACCAACGCCGGCTTGGTTGGCCGACCCACCAGCTGTAGAGTTGTTACCCCCTTTAGGGGTATATTGGGCGGGGCGACGTACCTGGGTCGATAAGCCATGGCAATCACTGACCTATTATAGAGATGAGTTAGATAACTTGCGGGATGAGTTCGTCAATTGGGAACCGTACTCGCCTGCAAGGTTGGCACGGGTTCCACCGGTTTGTTTGGCCGGTGCCCTTTGGTTGACGGCTGCACCGCTCGTCAATTTTTCTGTTGTTGAGTTCCAGTACCCGGACAGAGTGATGCGGCAATTTGGATACAGCAGAAGATTCCTGAAGTCCGGTCTTATGATAAAAAAATTGCACGAGGTGAGAGGAACCGGTCGAGTGCCTAACTTTGATTGGGCTGATTTTCACCGAGTCCATGTGGCAAACTGGAACACCATGCGGTATCAGATGACACCGTATATGTTAACTTTCGCTATACCGTTCGATGGCTCGTTCCAGCATGTATACATGACATGGTACAGGCGCATTACACGGTTGTATGTTTCTCCACAAGCCGCTGTACCAGCTGGTGTGCAAATTCCGATTCCCCCTGCCAAGGAAGAACCAGTCCCCGCATATTCCTCTTCCTAGCCGATGTATCAACCGAAGGTGTCGACGTATCGGAACTTGGTTAGTACTTTTTACGCAATTTCATACAGTTAGTATGCATGTATTGTTATGATATAAGGATAGAATGATAAATTATTGTACATGTTATTTAAATTGAAATTTTCAACCTTATGTAGATTGAAAACACATGGGAGATCGTTCGGGTAGCTACTCGTGTCTTGAAGAGTAAGGTACCCGAGAACGTTAAGGAAATCATGCGGGAGATTCTAAAGTCGTGCCGCTGTAGTCTCGAAGAGGTTGGTGAAGATCCACAACTTGATGCATATTTAAAATCCAACGTGGCACTTTCCCGGCGAAAACAAACTGTGACTAGGCCGGGAATTCGCACCACTGAGCCGCAACAGGTTCAACACCAACAACCACCTGAAGAAGATGAGGAGGAGCATTGGGAAGATGATCCTCAATCTCCCGAAACCGAAGGTAGACAACGGAATCCTCAACGAAAGAGGAACCCACCCAATCAATTTACACCAAGTGGTTGCAAACTGCGTGGTCGTAAAAGGTAGTATCTAACAATAGGTTGGTTAGTGGTATTTTATTGTTTGGTTTTTTATTTTATTCCGTTCAAATAACTAAGAACTACTATTTGTTTCTATGTTTGTAAATGTTGTAGATAATTACCGGGCATCCGCAGAACTCAACCATGAAGATAGCTGAATCGATCCATGTACAGGACTTCATTGTTGAGATGAATTTTTTGTAGTGAATGACTTGTAATAGGTAGTTGAAAAAAATACAAAAATGAAGTTGAACGATTTGTTGAGATTAGTATTTGCTAATGAATGTCCTATTTTATGTCTTCACATATATATTGTTGCGAACATGGATTTCTGAGTTGTTGTGGTATGATATATATATATATATATATATATATATATATATATATATGTTGTTGTATTGTTGTGAACTAAGTTTCTCAATTCTTGTGCTATGAATTGTTGTTGTGAGGTTGTATTTTCACCAAGACTTACTGATTTTCTTCCGGAATATCTCTACCTAACCTGTCATTAGTGATGACGGGTAACCCACACCTAACCCGTTATCGACAATAACGGGTTAAGTAGACATATATTGGCCGAAGATTTTTAATCTCAGGTCTGTAGATGACAAAATTCTACCAAAATATCTCTACTTAACCCGTTATTGTGAATAACGGGTTAAGATCACCTAACCCGTTATCCACAATGACGGGTTAAGTAGACATATAATGGCAGAAGATTTTTAATCTCAGGTCTGTAAATGATAAAGTTCAGGCAAAATATCTCTACTTAAATGATGGGTTAATTAGACATATTTTGGCTGAAGAATTTTTGACTCAGCTATGTAGATGATAAAGTTCTGCCAAAGTATCCCTACTTAACTCGTTATTGTGAATAACGGGTTAAGATCACTTAACCCGTTATTCACAATAACGGGTTAAGTAGAAAGGTATTTTTATGCTTTCTACAAATTTTTCTTCACTCTTTGCGAGAATTGTCTCCTGAACTGTGCAAAGTGACATTAACATGCCCATAATTGTTTATATTTTTTATTAATTTCTATTTATTGTCACGTAACTAACCACTATAAATTTGTTAACATTATAGGTGGTGTAAAAGTTCATAAAATCAAATATCATAAGTAACCTAGGATAAGGGTTAGGTTAAGATAGGGTTAGTCTAGGGTTAGGGTTAGGGTAAGCTTGAGTTAGGGTAAGGTTGGGTTAGGGTTAGTAGTGAGTGTTTGTTTTTTGTTTTGATTAATTATGTTAATATTTGTAGACCCCCACAAATCTAGACGTGATTTCAGAATTTCGTTCAAATCCCCCAAATCTCGCAGTTTTTAACAAAATCATCGAAAACCCTAGAATCTCTCTTCAATCGTCATTGGAGTTCCGTTACCGCTCCAACGAAGAGAGACCGGTGTGAACATCGTTAACTTACTTTTTGTTTTGATTAATTAGGTTAATATTTGTAGATCCCCACATTTAGATTTCACTTTGCAACATCTTGTTAGGCTTTTCTAGTTCTTGATGGCCAAGTAATTGGATCTGATGGCGTGGCACATCTGGTTAGGCTTTTCCATTAGGGATATCAGCATCATCACATATATAGGATACATGTGGGGATGTACATATGGTTTAAACCCATATATAGGCTACATGTGGGGATGTACATGTGGTTTTTCCCATATATAGGCTACATGTGGGGATCTACATGTGGTTTTTCCCATATATAGGCTACATGTGGGGATCTACATGTGGTTTTTCCCATATATAGGCTACATGTGAGGATATAAAATAAGAACCAGATGATTCAAGCTACCTATGGATGATTCCTGCTAACTTAGGACCTAGCCTTGCATTGTGCTAACGTCACACAGCTCTCCCATTAATTCTCCTTCTTCATCTCTATCTGCACCTTCCCTTCTGTCTCTATTAACAGAGAATCTGCACCACTTTGTTCATAATCTCTCTATTGAACGGATTGTACATGTGAGATTCTCAAGAAAATGTAGGGAGCTACATGTGATCACACCTATTCTTCCCAATCTTGTGGAATTCTTCCCAGTTGCATGTCTGGAGAATATGTTCAGGAACGTCTTCATTGTAAACAATGTAAGAGGATTTTGAACGATATATTAGCTACATGTGGGAATCTACATGTGTTTTTTCACATATATAGGCTACACGTGGGGATCTACATGTGGCTATGTACTTTAGGTTTTTTTCATATTGAACTTGTTATACTACGAAGAGAAAAAAAGTGGAGACACTAACCCTACATAACCCTAACCCATAACCCTACTCTTCTAACCCTACAATAACCCTAACCCTAACCTACAAATCATATTTTATTGATTTTTATGAAACAAAATACAAATTAATTTGTGTTAATTTTTATATTCGTTTGATGGTATCGATTTTATATTGGTTAGTTACGTGGCTAGGAATGGAAATAAATAAAAAATACAAACAAAAAAACATACATATGAATGTCTATTTTGTAGAGTTCAGAAAACAATGTACGTAAAGAGTGGAGAGACACATGTGATTAATGATAAAACTTAAATATCTATAGTTTTTGAACATGTACAATCCGTTAACCCCTAACCCCCGCTAACCCTAACCCTACCCTTAACCCCCGTTAACACTAACCCTAACCCTAACGAATGATATAGTTTTTAAAATATTTTCTGGGGTGTTCTGTTCATATTAAAACATCGTGATTATGTAGTGATTAGTTAGGTGTAGTCAAATTAAAAAATAAAATAAAATTACTCTAACCCAACCAAAGTACTCTATCCCTACTCTAACCCTACAAAGTACTCTAACCCAATTAAAAATTATATCTAACATAATTGTTTAAACCGAATTCGGTGAATGAACGTAAATGTTTTAAAATTTTATTTATTTACAAACAAAATTTGAAATCGTGTAACGAACATCTCTGGATAGCTGATTATATAAAATTTTATGAACAGATTTTTTGCAGCGGGTTATAGTAGGGTTAAAGTGGTGTTTGAATAATTTATTATAAATTGTTTTCATTAAGTGAACTACATTATATGTTATATTTACAAACTTGTTTACAATTTTTTTGTCATGCAATTTAAAAATTATCAGTACTGCCGATATTGGTACACTTAACCCGTTCTTTAGGATAACGGGTTAAGTGTACTTAACTCGTTATTGTCAATAACGGATTAAGTTAACGTATATTGGCAGAACTTCAACATCTACACCCACAGGTAATCATAAACTTCTGCAAATTAAGTGTACTTAACCCGTTGTTGGCAATAACGGGTTCTTTTAACTTAACCCGTTATCCATAACAACGGGTTAAGTTGACAAATATTGGCAGTGGTTCATCATGTACAGACCAACTATTGGCATAAAGGTCCATATATATATTTCTACTTAACCCGTCATTGGTGACGACGGGTTATACTTAACCCGTCGTCACCAACGACGGGTTAAGTAGAAAAATAAATGCCGAAGTTTATGAATACATGGTCTGTACATTTTTAGATGTGTATCAATTTGGTGGTCATGCTTACTGTCCTTGTTGCTGCATTTTGAGAAGTGTATCATAGTTTTTGATACACTTCTCAATGTGTTGAGAAGTGTATCACAATTTACTTCTTGTCTTCTTCTTCTTGTTGTTTTAATCCTTTCTTGTTTGTTGTGCATTTTGGCAGGCATGATTGCTGTCATGCACCCCTCCCGCCTTCTTCATTTCCCTATAACTAAGCTAGTTGAGTTCATCACTCAAATAACATTGAGTTCAATGTAGAGAATAAAGGGGAAAAAAGAGGGAGGAGAACTTCAAATAAAATTGTACAAAAAAAGTAGGAGGAGCCAATCTTTTCTTCTTCTCTTCAAGATAATCTTTTCTTCTTGAAGGGGGAAGAAGTTTGAGTTATAAAAAAATTTGAGTTCAAAGAGGGTCGCCTTCAATTGTTGTTCTTCAATACATAGATTGCTGTTCTACAGGTGCAAAGTTTGAGTTATAAAAAAAGAAGCTGAAGATGCAGGAATAGAGAGACTTGTGCATGTCCACTTTAGTGTACAAGTGCATGCTGGGTTTCTCTCGAAGGGGTAGGGAGGACCGCCGACTCTGTCTTTTTTTTTCTTCATTCCTCCTTAGTCTTCTTTTTTCGGGCTTTTATAGTGTATGCATAAGTAGCAATTATCCTCCTTTCATACACATTCGTTCTCTATTGTTACACAGAGTGTAAAAATTCTCTGCATTCGTAGGACGGAGTAGTGGTGGGTGTCACAATGTATTCATGGTACTTTTCAGCTTCTTGGCATGCACACCTCACGATCGTGCAACAAATAGTACGAATCTGAGGAGTGCGTGTCAAGAAGTTGTCAAGTACTTCGAATATACGGTTACACCCACTACTACTCCATCCCACGAAGCGGAGAATTTTTACCTCTGTGTAATAGTAGTGAACTAAATTGTATGCAGGGGGGATAACTGCTACTTATGCATTCAAAAAAAAGCAGAGACAACGGTCCTTCCTACCTCTTTGAGAAGAAACCCAGCATGTAATATCAATTTTGCTTGAGTTATGTACGCATTCTATGTATCTTCAAACAACATGTTCTTGCCAGTTTATAATGTTTGATGTATGAACAAATTTGTTGTTGCGAATGACTTGTTGTGAATGAACAAATTTGTATATGTATCAACAAAAGAAGATATTACCTACACAGTCGAAAGTTCTGTAAATCTCTACCTAATCCGTTATTACCAATGACGGGTTAGGTGATCTTAACACCGTCAACGCCAATAACGGGTTAAGTGAAGAGATATTGGCAGGACTTTATCCCCTACAGACCAAGTATTGATTAAGGACTGCCAATATCTATCTCCTTAACCTGTTATTCAAGATAACGGGTTACGTGATCTTAACCTGTTATCCCCAATAACGGGTTTAGTAGAGAGTACTTGGCAGCCCTTGATCAATACTGCATACATTTTCACAATTTTTCACAACATAGATATATCATCCAGAAATACACAATCTGCAACACAATTAATAAATCTGTACACATCGGTATCGGGTTGCCCAAATTGCACACATTTTCAAAATTCACAAATTTCAACATAAATTAATATTCGCTACCCATTTACATGATCAAAACCCACAACAACATGTGTGTTTTACAAATACACAACATGCACACATACAGAGATTACACTCTGATTAAATACATCAGTAGGTTAATTGTACCAAATAGATACGTTCAATTAACCACATATATATAATCAAAAGTAAGGAATTTTTCAACGCATTGCTTCTTTCCATGGGCACGATTTTATGTTTCATTCCGGACCTACACCAAAAAAAATTAAGTTAATAATCGAGTCGAAATTAATAATTATCTGCACAACAAAATAAAAAAGTAAGCAATTATTCATTTTTTATCTTGAAAGTTTTATATGACATACATAACATGAAAAACCCCTTAGCACGAATCTTCGCCTTCATCATCATCACTCTCTCCAGCGTTTGGAGCTTCTTCATACCCTACCGATCCACTAAATAAGGAAGAAGAATGGATTAGTATCGACTACAACAAGTTTACATTCATTGAGTCCAATTAACAAATACAAAAATCTCTGATATAATACCTTGCTATATTTTTTGGGCAATTCCGTGAATCGTGACCTACGACACGAAGGCATGTCCTGCAAAGTCTTGGCCTCTTCGTTTTTTGGCCTTCTCTGATAGACTTCAACCTTTTCCCTTTAGGCCTTCCCTTTGTGGTGCACTGCACGGGGTCACCTACATGTGCATGTCCACCACTCTCAGGTTGTGCGCTACCTTCGTGTGGTGTGCTGTTCACTGATTCAGTGTTAACAAAGCCTTCGATTTCCTTGAGCATGTGGTCGAGCATGTACTTGTACCCTCGCTCTGAAGAACAACCAAGATCGACCAAATGTCTTGAGTGCATAGTCAGTTCACAATAACGAGAGGCAAAATTGTCGCCCATACTATTGGGAACCGGTATACTGCTTCTTCTCAGTTGATCCCTGGTCCATCGCTTACAAATATATTGCTCGGGTAGTGCGGTGTGATCTGTGAACCGAATAACTGCCAATAGATGTTTGCAGGGAATACCTACGAAGCTGTACATGGCACAAGGGCATTTAGCAATTTGAGTGATTTTACAATAAGAAATCACCATTCCCGGTTCTGCATTTCCACAAACTGTTACAGAATAAGCTACACTATCCGGTGTATCCATACTCGCAATTAAACTCACATTAAGTAATAAGCTTTTTAT
Source organism: Hemerocallis citrina (assembly GCA_017893485.1). Classification (NCBI taxonomy): domain Eukaryota; kingdom Viridiplantae; phylum Streptophyta; class Magnoliopsida; order Asparagales; family Asphodelaceae; genus Hemerocallis; species Hemerocallis citrina. The sequence goes on from CM030367.1 coordinate 183,176,401, forward strand.
AACTTCTTGTTGGAATTTATAGAAAATCTTCAGTGTGTATGTTCCCGCCATTTGTGACTCCAACGCCCATTCGATCTTCAATTTTGGCCTCTCCTCGCGATTACGATGTGTTTCTTTAAGTTCATCGTGTCTTTGTTTTACTAAGAGTTGTCAAAGATGACGGCAAATTCATGTAATGAGTACTTCTTATGAGTATGGCGCTTCAAGAATGAATGTAGCGATTCGCTACGTTGGGTACTCAACATGCCGCCCCAAAATGAGTTTCTTGCGTACATGGGAGCCCATTTTTTGCGGATCTCAAATTTTTTCTTCAACCATTTGTTATTCTCAAGTTTGTACTGGGAGATTAAATTTTTCCACTTCTGTTCAAATTCTGTTTTAAATTCCGGCGTATAAATGATAGTCTTCAAAGCATCCCTGAACTCGTCAACGTTATTCTGCATACGCACTTCATGCGGTAACTTATCCAAAATATGCCAAATGCAATATCTATGTGACGTGGCTGGGAAAACTTTAGAAACTGCAGAAGTTATTCCACGATCCTCATCTGTCACGATATTCATCGGATCGAATGCCATTGCTTCTCTCCACTTTTCAAAGAACCACTCAAATGAGGATGCCTTCTCATTGGGGATGAACCCACAACCTAGGAATATTGATTGCCATTGATGGTTGAATCCAACAAATGGTACGAACAATATCCCGTATTGGTTTGCGTTGTAGGTAGCATCAAAGCAGAGAACATCCCCAAATACTTTATAATTATTTCTACCGATACCATCTACCCAGACACAATGGGACAATCGCCCTTCGGGATCACATTGGTAATCAGAATAGAATAAAGGATCGGTCTCCTTTTTGGATTCAAAGAACTTAAGTAGCATTTGCCCGTCGTGTCCTTTTAAACCCTCCATCTCGTCTCTCCTGAGATTTCTGACATCGGTTTCAGTGAAACCAATTTTCTCATTACCTCCACTTGCACCTTCGAAGAATAGCATTTGTTTGCATACAGGGACATTAGTTTCGGTAAGTTGACCAATTACTTTTTTATCTGTCTTAGTCAATTCACGGTTTCGAGGTAGCAAGTGACGTCTACCGGGTGAAGTAAATTCGTGATTGTGTGCTTCATTTAACAAATAAAGAACCCACAAATTACTTTGTGGGTTTAGTTTGACACGAACGAAAGCTTTGCAACCCGTTCTAGAAGTTGTTCCTCGTCTAGCTTCATTATGATTATTCGGTGACTCCCCGGCTTTATTACAAACATATGATTTATCCACTACATCGTTTTCTTTGTATTTATTTTCACCCTTACGCATAGAGAATCCTGCACATTTGCAATATGATGAATAAATTTTTTTCGCTTCCTCTAGAGTGGGAAATGTCATACCAATCTTCGGTTTTAGGTGCTCGTCAACATGAGGAAGAAACTCGCCAATTTATTGTGCACGAACAAATTTCTCTCCGACAACAGAACTTCCTTCAAAACTGTCCATACCTAGGAAACCGTGAAAAGGAGAACAATTAGGGGTACTAAACCGTTGTATTTGGTGTTTTTATAACCAAAAGCGACACACGATTGTAGCTCTCGGATACTTAATCGAAACTCACTTTTAAAAATTGGGGTTGCTTGTGCTACATGACATCATCCTACTCGCAAAGTTTCGTATTTTTTTGAGGTCGTTTGAAGGGTTTTCTAATCTAACCGCACTTAAAAAATTCTAAGTCACTAACTTTTAATGCGAGGAACGTGATAGCAGAATGGCACAAACGGCATCCAAAATTAATAAAATTTTGCACCTTGCTTGAATTCACGTAGCGCAAGCCACCACAACTTGTAGAAGCGAGTTTCGAGTCACGGTTTGCGAGATACGGCCGTGTACCGCTTTACTTGGTTTTTTTCAATCGAAAGTGATACGCGGCCATATCTCTCGAAACGTGAGTCGAAACTCACTTCTACAGCTTGGGTTGGCTTATCATAGGGGACACCAACCAACTTACAAAGTTTCAATTTTTTTGGATATCGTTTGAAGGGTTTTCAACTCAAACTGCACTTACAAAATTCTAAGTGAAAAATTTTCATGCGAGGAACTTGAGAAAACTGCACAAACGATATCCAAAAATTATAAAACTTTCCGACTTGGCCGAATTCACGTAATGCAAGTTACCCGAACTTGTAGAAGCAAATTTCGAGTCACGGTTTGCGAGATACGGCCGTGTACCGCTTTGGTTGGTTTTTTTCAACCGAAAGCGATACGTGGCCGTATCTCTCGAACCGTGAGTCGAAACTCACTTCTACAAGTTGGGTTGGCTTCTCATAGGGGACACCAACCAACTCGTAAAGTTTCGTATTTTTTGGAGATCGTTTGAAGGGTTTTCTAATCTAACCGCACTTAAAAAATTCTAAGTTAAAAACTTCTCATGCAAGGAACTTGACAAAACTGCACAAACGACATCCGAAAATTATAAAAATTTTCGACTTGGTCGAATTCACGTAGGGCAAGCCACCCAAACTTGTAGAAGCGAGTTTCGAGTCATGGTTTGCAAGATACGGCCGTGTACCGCTTTACCCAAGTTTTTTTCAACCGAAAGCGATACGCGGCCGTATCTCTCGAACCGTGAGTCGAAACTCACTTCTACAAGTTGGTTTGACTTCTCATAGGGGACACCAACCAACTCGCAAAGTTTTAAATTTTTTGGATATTGTTTGAAGGGTTTTCAACTCTAACCGCACTTACAAAATTCTAAGTCAAAAAATTCTCATGCGAAGAAGTAGAGAAAACCACACAAACGGCATCCCAAAATTATAACTTTTCGACTTGGTAGAATTCACATAGGGCAAGCCACCTGAACTTATAGAAGTGAGTTTCGAGTCACGGTTTGCGAGATACGGCCGTGCACCGCTATACTTGGTTTTTTTCAACCGAAAGCGATACGCGGCCGTATCTCTCGAATGGTGAGTCGAAACTCACTTCTACAACTTGGGGTGACTTCTCATAGGAGACACCAACCAACTCGCAAAGTTTCAAATTTTTTGGATATCGTTTGAAGGGTTTTCATCTCTAACCGCACTTACAAAATTCTAAGTCAAAAAATTCTCATGCGAGGAAGTTAAGAAAACCGCACAAACGGCATCCCAAAATTATAAAACTTTCCGACTTGGTCGAATTCACGTAGGGCAAACCACCCGAACTTGTAGAAGCGAGTTTCGAGTCACGGTTTGTGAGATACGGCCGTGTACCGCTTTAGTTGGTTTTTTTCAACCGAAAGCGATACGCGGCCGTATCTCTCGAACCGTGAGTCGAAACTCACTTCTACAACTTGGGGTGGCTTATACTACGTGAGACGAACCTACTCGCAAAGTTTCGTATTTTTTTACGGTCGTTTGCAGGGTTTTCAACCATAACCGCATTGAAAATTTTCTAACTAATTTCGTATATACAATTCTAGTTCTACAAATTACTAACGCAAGCAAAAAAATTCGGCAATTGAATATAGTTAAAGTCAACCCAATTCTACATCTAAAATCTACTAAGGCAAATAAAATTTTCCCCACTGTCTAAATATTTTAGTATACACAAATTTAAAAATAAACACAAATATAGATTACTAAGGTAAAAAAATAGTTTATACCTTACAAATTAGGTCCAAATGAAGCCAAAGAATCGATTTGGAGGAGAACTAAGGTTTCGATTTTGTTTCGAAGAGGGGATGAGAGAGTAGGGTTTCAAACTTTGGAGTAGAGAGGAGGGAGAGCGAACGGAGGAGGGCAACTTTGGGTGTAGACGAAGGATTAGAGTTTTTTTCGAAATGGGTTCGTCGAAGAAAGAAGAAAGAGCGAGAGAGAAATCGTCGAAGAAGACGATCTGAATGCAACTACAAATGAATATAGATTGCCTCAACCCGTTCTTGGAAAGGACGGGTTAAGGCTATTTTTTTAAAATAAAATTTAGCCTTAACCCGTCATTCCCAACGACAGGTTAAGGCAAATTTTTACAAAAAAATATATGGACGATCCAACGGTCCAGATCAAAGTTCGCACGGGTCTGTGCGAACAGACCCGCTTGCGACCCGTTTGCAACGGAAGAAGACTATATATATATATATATATATATATATATATATATGGAAAAAGGGGTATGAGCAACTTGCTCATTTAGTAAATAAGCAATTGATGAAGTGGCATACATGTGATTGGAAAACCTTAAAGGGTTAGGTTTCCAATGTATCACATGCATGCCACATAATCAATTGCTTATTTACTAAATGAACAAGTCCAACCCCATGGGAACTACCAGCCCCATCACCATTAGCACCATTTCTAGTCCTGGGTCCTGCCATTCTACTGAATACTACAAAACGAGGGTAAAGTTAGAACATCACAACACAATCCACATCCATATCAATACCCTATGGCAAAAGTTCAAGCATACCCCAAACCAAAACACCATGTTCTAACTCTATGTGATACTCACACTCTGATGTCCACGCCTAGGTACTCACGCTCTAGTGTCCACACCTAGGTTTATTTTCATACTATGTCTATTATTACTATTGAAGCATGCTCTAATACCAATCTCTGTAGTGCCCTGAATTTCCAATAAGATATCTTAGAAATACGTGGCACAATTCCCAGCATCAACTTCAATTGCAATAGTAAATATAGCCAAAAACACAGATAATTTTCATTTCAACTTTTATTACATCACTTAATTACAAAATACAGCGGAAATACAAAACACCTTGAATTACAAACTTTTTTTTTTACAACACTTTCTTTTACAATTTACATAAGTCATCACATCATTCTATCTCAAGTATCCAAATCCCAAGCTATAAGCATTTACTTGTAAAACATAAGGCTAGAGATAACCCTAACCCCCAAAACTACATGGGTCAGCCATAACGGTGTGAGTGACATAAAAGCAAGCAACATAAATAAAACATTGTGCATAAAGTCATCAACAACATGTATTAACAGCAAGAATAAATGAAATGAGAAATAACAATAAGTAAAGCATGGAAACATCAAGGAATATAAGATAGTATTAAGTAATACATGAAAACAACAAGTGAATCTAGACTAAGGTCGAGTGTAGGAAAAACAGGAAAACACAAGCATAAAACCAAGTCAAGAAAACACAATCTATATATGTTGACTCTCTAATGCATACTTGTCGGATTCTATGCATTCCATAGTACATAGGTCCGGTGCTAGCCCTTAACGATCTCCACTTTATAGGGTTAAACTCCTCGTTATGCAACTAAACCTACTACGGTGATGGAAAACAAGATCCAGAATACTCCGCGAATAGGCACCACTGCCCTCGATGTGCAAGCATCATGTAAGATAGCTCAAAAACCGGAGAATTGCCTCCCAACCGTGTACCCCACGAATAGGCTTGCAAGGCCCTCGATGTGCAGATACACCAGGTACATTCTGTGAATAGGCCTGCTGACCCTCGACACGCGAATGCACCCTGTATGCTCCGTGAATAGGCCTGCAGACCCTCGACACGCGAACATACAAATGTCCTCTCGAGACAGAACAATACACAGTCCTGGAACGCATCCATTGGACTAACAAAACCAAGAGCATATACTTACGTTTCCCAAGTTCCATCATGTCTCCACTAGTGTCTGTCCTTAAGTTGATTATTATTAAAAACACAAAATCCCTATCTCTAGAGTTAGTGTATCCTGCCGGACTTAATTCCACAACAACCAAACCAAGATCCCACAGGTCTAAATCAACAAATCTCATCTGCCGGTTCACAGGACTCCCACTCAACTCCTAGAGATCCACAACTCATCCATCAAGACCAAAACTTTCAATAAACCTCACAAATCTATCGTCAAAACGATCATATAAAGAAACTTCTCCAATCAACAAAACCCAAATCTTTTATAAAATTCCAGAATCCAAATAAATATTAAATCTACTAAATAACTGAAAATCATATTTTTAAGTTGTAGTATATCACAAAACATCAATTCCTTTGAAAGCACGTATAACCCAAATAAGGTCCAAAAGAATACTTTTAAAGTTCCAACATAAATCTCTATAAAACATTTCAATCTGTAGCAAAACATCTTTTGAAATAATATAATATTGAAGAAGCAGTCGTTCGAAAGAAATATCAGAAACTCAAGAAAATATCAGTCAGAGCAGTAACAGTCGACTTCATAAAGTAGTCAGCCGACTGCCCCGCGTGAAATCCATACTCAAGAAAATCATCAAGCAGCACAGTAATAGTCGACCGCATACTGTAGCCAGTCGACTATCCTGCGAAAAAATCTGAAGACTCAAGAAAACCGCAATCAGGGCAGCGGCAGTCGATTGTGTAATCTGGACAGTCGGCTGTCCCGCAGGAAAATCCAACACTTACAGAAAACATTAATTCAGAGCAGAGACAGTCGACTGTTCCGCGTAAAATTCAAAACTTTAAGAAAACATAAATCAGAGCAGACTAGTAGACTATGTATAATGGTCAGTCGACTGTCCGCATGAAAATCCAATACATCAAGAAAACATAAATCTGAGCAGTGACAATCGACTGTATAACCTGGACAGTCGACTGTCCCGCAAAAAATTTCGAGACTTCAAGAAAATACTTCAGCCAAGACCTCGAGAGTCGACTGTCGACATTGGTCAGTCCTCCAGTCTGTAGTTTTAGTTATGCACATTTCAACCGATACAGAGTTTTACTTTATAAAAACCAAATCTGTAAAAGGTACAATTTTGATATGTTCAAATACGACTTGTAGAGTATATAAGAGTCCATAAAAACCAATCAAAACTACTTTGAACTGTTAAAATAGTTTTTTGATGAATTTCTTCAAAAAAAAACATGAATGTGTGCATATATCAAAAGTAGAGTTTTTATGAATCAATCATACATCAAAATAACTTCGTTTTATATCCCACACTTTATCAATACCAAAATAAGTTGAGATATAGTCAAATCCTCTGAAGACACATAAAGACTCAATTTCTTAAAAAACAATGAGATACGATATTCATGTAAATTGTTTGTGCATGTTCGTGCATCAAAGAAGACTTCACAAATCCATCGATTAGAAATAACAACATATTCAGATTTAATCTTAGTATTTGAGAAATCCAAATTCAAGTAAAACCTCTCACGAATCACAAAATCCCCCAATTTAGTCAAAATGTATCAAACCCAAATCTAGTCATCACAACTCAAATCCTCAAAACATGGTCTTTTAATCCATTACTCCTTCTCAAAATTCCTCAAACTCAATCTCAACTATTCTCAATAGTTAATTCATGAACAAAAACAAATTTATCATTAACATGGCTAAGTTGCATTCATCCAACTCACCAATAGTCAAAAATTTCATCTTTGATTCAATTTATGCATAACATTCACCATACTCAATCAAATCAGCAGTAATCCAACAAAAATAGCCTACTCACAATTTATATTGGGTTCTCCTATAATCTAAAATCATCCACATGCAATTCTACTCACAAATAACTGGGTTTTCACAAAGGATCCAATTTTTAACTTATCAATTCATCCAATTCACCATATGTATTCATATCAAAACCCTAGCATGCATTCTAATAGATGAAACACCACATACAATATTCAAAGAACAAAACAAAACAAATTATATCACTTACCTTGTTGGAGAGATCAAACGAAGACAAATTAGAAAATGAGAAAAGCCTCTCCTTCGCAAGAAATCCAAGATCTTATCTTTAAATCTTCAAGAAAATAATAATAATAAAATCTTTGTGTTGTACAGTGAAAGACGGCTTCACTCCATCTTTTAAATAGACCGGAATTAAGAGAATTAGGGTTTTGAACACATTTGCAAAAATACTCCTTTTAAATATAACTTTACATATTGGATGGGGTGCTGACCCCGACTCGTTCTGTATTGTTGGTTTTGGCTGTGTTTTATTCATCTGTATAGTTTTGGTCACTTGTTTAGTTTTAGCGATGTTTTATTTTTATCATTTTACATCTTGTAAGACCTTCCTATTGTAATCGTTTATTATTAATGCATGGCTGGAGTCTTTCGACTCTATCCGTTTCATCAAAAAAATATAACTTTACATATATAGATTCCTATACTTGGAAACTTGATAAAACCAATTTAATCCAGTTCAAAAACCAAAAAGACCCCCACTAGCATCAGCCGGCACTGTAGGGAAAACCCAGAAAATAATTTTGCATTTTCATTCCTTCAAATAGCAATTTTGCAAAAAGATCATCTTTTATCAAAACTTGTAAAATAAATCAAATTCATCAAAACAAAAAGTAAAATTTTTAACCCTGAATTGACTAGGCATTATACCCAGCCCAAAAATCCAAAAATCTGGAGTTTTCACTCCAATTAGTAATTTTGCATAAAAGTCACTCTTTGTGTAATATTTGCAAATAGGTCCAACAATTACAGAAAAATCTAGAAAAATTACAAATAATCTCAAATAATAAATAATGATTTTTCAAAAAATAATTTTTGACTTTGAACCTCCCAAGAAAACATTTGCACGTGTTTTGCATGTGGAAAAGATATATTTTCAGAAAAATATTTATTAAATCTCCAAAAATCATTTTAAAAATAATATTTAAAAATACGGGGTACTACACCAATGTTTCACATGCATGTCACATAATCAATTGCTTATTTACTAAATGAGCAAGTTGCTCATATCCCTTTTACCCATATATATATATATATATATATATATATATATATATATATATATATATATATATATAAATAAAATTTTAAAAAAAGATGTATACTCTAACCTTAAATCCTAACATAAAACTATTATGAGATTATCAAATAGGAACATACAGTTATAGAGAAAAAGAAGAGAGTACTTGGTTTGAGCTGAGTTTGGATTCTGGATGTAGGTTGGGTCGGGTTTGCTGGTCGGTTCCATCAAATATAACAATCGTGGAGGAGGAGCAGTGCGAGCAGCAAGGGGAGGTGCAGCAGATGTGGGTCGGCTCAAGTATGCAACGACGCAGGGGGAGCGACGGGTCGGGTTTAGGTTTGCTCGAGGAAGAAGAAGAGAAGCAATTTGGGTTTGGATTTACGCGAGGAAGAAGAGAGCAGCGGCATGTCGAATTTAGGTTTGTGCTAGGACCAGAAGGGATTTGCATTTAAGTTTGGGCCGGAATGAGCCCAAATAATGCAAATGAGCATGAAAATTAGAGGAGGATATTTAATCGGTTAATCAGGCACTTAAAATCGGTCGATTAACCACTAATCGACCGATTATACCCGATTAAATCGCTAACTATTGAAATATTATAAATCGCTAAAAAAATAATCGCTTAGCCTCCGATTAGCGATTAATCAGGGATTAATCATGCGTAATCGGAGATTTTAACTGCTTAGCTTAAATGCAATGGATTTAGTCTTATCAACAAAAGCAGTACTTCAGAAGTTGAGGGAAAATGGTTGCGAGATTTTTATCCAGGATCTGATTTCATTTTGTGAGAAACATGATATTTTAATACCTGATAGGAATGCTCCTTACATGGATGGTACTGGTCACACTTGTCAACAACGAGATAATATCACATTTCAACATTACTATCAAGTTGATATCTTCATTGCAGTAATAGATTTTCATATTGCGGAGTTGTGTAGCAGGTTTGAGATTCTATTTTGTATGCTTTGAGAGTGGATTTACAGCATTATGAGGTCAATGTGATTCGTCATCCTTTATTTCGGAATGTCTTCTCTTTCTGAATTATGTCAGAAGTTGGTGGAAACAAAAATGTCAATTTGATTGATAGACTCATTCATTTGGTGTGACTCTTCCTGTTTCAACGGCAACAACAGAGCGTGCATTCTCCATTATGAAACTTATTAAAACGTCAATTCGGAGCAAGATGGAAGATGATTTTCTTACAGATTGTTTGACAATCTTTATTGAGAGAGATTTTGTTGAAGACATTGATTTTGATGTGATTGTTGATGAATTTTACTCTATCAAACATCGTCGGGTGCAACTAAAATGATTTAAGAATGTATATTTTGGAAGATGTGGAGAATTCGGTATATCCCTCTAGTATTTATAACAGCTTTATATATTTTTTTATTTTTGAATGTTACATTGCATGAAAAAAATTACCAGCCCCTCTCACTTTTTAATTCTGGATCCGCCCCTGACTGAAAAAGTTGACAGAAATAGATGGCAGCACTATGCATGAAAAGTATACGATCAAGTGTCCTTCTGGTTGGCTTTAGACAAACATAAGCGCTGGTTGACTTGAAAGCAGTTTGGATTAAACGTATATAAAGATAAAAAAACGTGAACTTAACAGGAACAAATGATTATAACACAAAACACGCACTCTCTCCTACACTCCTAATTCAAATAGAAAATTGAACATGTTAACGGCAATAAAAGAAGATAGCAATCCTATGAATAAAAAACTACACCATCAAGTCGCTTTCTATTTCATCACCAGTGTTCACTTCTCTGATCTCTTCAATCCTGTGAACCAACTCCCTCATCTCGGGACGCCTCAAGGGCTCCAATGCAATACACTCAAGAGCAATGTCCCTTAGCATCACCATCTCCAAACCCATCACGTTTTCCCACTCTCCGTAATTGGCTACTTCTCCTCCTTCGTCTATTACCGGAAATTTGCCTGTGATCATCTCGAGAAGCAATAGTCCAAAGCAGTAGATGTCGGCCTTGTGGGTCAGTTTCACGCCTTTTTTGTACTCTGGTGTGGTGGCAATGGCGAGGATTCGAGCTTGATGTCTGGAATGGAGGAGGGGGAGGAAGCCGAAGTGCGTCAGCTTGGCGTGGTGGCTGTCAACAATGAGGACATTGTTCGAGGTGAGGTTTGCATGTGGCACATTATTGCGGGAAGTAGTAGAGAGGGAATGGTGGAGATAAGCCATGCCTCTTGCTATTCCTCTTGCTATTTTTAGGCGGGAAACCCACTTTAAATGATCTCTTCCCTCTCCTATAATATACATTCAAGAAATTAAGAACAGAACAAGTTAACTAAAGTACTGAAATTTAGTTACTAGTAATTAAAAATTTGAAGAATAAAACCTGCATTTCTTTTTTTGATGGAAAAGTCTTGGCTCGAACCAGGACTTTGGATTCGAGCCGCCACTCAATTACCCACCCCACCCAATCCCAATACCAAACAAGACATTGCCTGTTGGTTCATTTCTTTTTCTTTTGAATTTATGTAATCTGTTTCTTGCATTTGTATTAATATCGGGTATCATATATTATGAACTCTAGTTTCTTTTTCTTTTGAATTTATGTAATCTGTTTCTTGCATTTGTATTGATATCAGGTATCATATATTATGAACTCTTGTTTCATTATCTCTCATTAATAAAATAAGGTGGCATTTCTTGTCCCTGAGTTAAAAATAATAATTAGAAATTTGATGACAAAATACTGGATAGAAAATTACCATGTAGGAGCTGAAACAAGCTCCCCTCTGATACATTCTCATAGACAATCAGCTTGTCATCCTTAGAGTAGTAGAAGGCAATCATATCGACAAGATTCTCGTGCTTCATCTTCGCAAGCAGCTGCATTTGATGAGCAAACTCCCCTGTACTCAGCCCAGCCATTTCCCTCATCCTCTTCACGATGACAGTCTGGCCAGACTCTAGGTTCGCTCTGTATGACCTCCCGGATCTTCCTTTTCCGATCATCTCTGCTGGTGATAATAGGAGTTCGTCGTAAGTAAATGCTGCCTTTTGATTGTCAGTGAACTCTAATCCTGTTCCTTCTTTACCATCTCTACCTGCAGTCGAGGCGGAAGATCCTTCTCCTGTAAAAGGTTTTGCACAAGCTATGACTGCCCAAAAGAGTTAAAAACCCACACACGCACATACACACAAAGAAGAAGAAGAATTTTAACTTGTTTATTTGTGTAGGATACGTAGAAATCGTGTTGCTATACCTGATTTCTGATATATGCGGTGTTTCTTTTTTCTTCTTTTGTAATATTATTTAAATATGTTCTCTATGAGATTTGAACCTGGACAGCTTTCATAGGACATGATATTCTAACAAAACTTGGAGTTGTGGGAGTATCGACAAGTTTATATTTTTATTTTAACATTTTACTGATGGAGTTATTAGCAAACAAAAAATAACATTTAATGAAAGAAAAAAAAAAAGCTTCATTTACAGTTGACAGCAAAATAAAGATTAAATTCAGGACAATTATGAAAAAAGAAAAGTTACCCATGTTTTCAGCTTCGCCTGATTTCTTTTTGTGGCACTTACTGCAGAAGCACAAATAGCACAAGATGATCACCAGAACTGCGCAGACACCTATCAAAATCCAGCGCCAAAGTTTCAAGTTTCTGGTGCCAAGAGATCTAGAAGGGCTAGAAGATGGCGATCGCGGAGGAGGAGATAAGGAATTGATAGGGGAAGGTGGCGACTTCCCGGTGCACGCCTTACCCAATGGTTTCCCACACAACCCCAAGTTGTGGTCATATGAGCCATTAGAAAACCTCTGCAAAACTTGCGAGTTGGGAATTTCACCTTGTAGAAAGTTGTAGGAAACATTAAACTTCGACAAACTTTGTTGATTGAATGGTGGAATCGTTCCATTCAGAAGATTTTCATCAAGCTGTAACGTAGTTAAACTCGGTAGTCCTACATATTGGTCTGGAATAGATCCAGAGAATTTATTTTCGGACAACGACACAACTTGGAGGTTCTTTAGACCCTTGAGAGTGGGAAGGTCCCCACGAAGCGCGTTATTGCTCAATGTGAGGTTGCTGAGATAAGTGATGTTCTGAAAAGCAGTGGCCGCAAGTTTGCCCGTAAGCTGGACACTGGAAAGAGATATGGCAATGACATGGTTGTCGAAGCAAGTGATTCCACTCCACCGGGAACGGTTTTTGTGGCAAGGAGGACCAGTCCAATTGGAATGGAGGTTGAGGGTAGAGGTGAGGGAGTCACGAAGTTCGACCAAGTCATGTCTTTCTGCTTGGTACGAAACTTCGACTTGGGTGATGGATGAAAGTGAGGAAGATGGTGATAGAAGGAGAGAAAGCAATGAGAGGAGGAAGATGAAGAGATTGGTGGCTGAATTCATGATGGTTTTTGCATTTACTCTGTTCTAGGTGAAGAGGAGATACTACTGTTTTGTATGTTTATTGATATGATCTGTTATTTTTGGGTGGGATGATGATAGGGTTGGATTGAGATGTTAACTACTTAATTTATTGTTTTAAAGAAATGGGAAGTTATGTGTGAAAGGCAAGGAAAGAGCAAAACAGTTGGAATGGTTTGGAATATTTGGATTTATTTATCTACTTTTTTATCAGATAAATTGGCCAATTGAAGGCTTACTGAGATATTTTACTCAATTTATTAAAATTACTTTTGGGATGAATTAGGTTTGATAATATTAGAACCTAATAGGTTGTTGTGAAAGGATGAAGGAAGTTGCACCAACTAAGGCCATGGAGCTTATCTATGTAACAGGTAGCTAGTATCTAGATGGCTGAGTTTCTCCTAAAACTGAAGTGACAGTTTTAGATATCAAATAAAGTTAGTTTTCTTAATACAGTGTTTATACTGCTATTATTTCATTAGATACTTACAAATCTAAGATTATTTTGCAATCATCCTTCTATTCAGATCTCAATCTAGTTCTATCTCCAAACCTGACGAGTATTAACCAAATATTGTTAAATCTTCAATAAGTTGTACATCTACAATCCAATCCAATCCAATCACTTGTATCATTTGCAGTTATAACATAATACAGAACCATGACACTTTAGGTATGCACAAATGTACTGAACATCGTAATAATTTAATTGGCTCTTTCAAACTGAAGTGCTTAAGTTGGTTGAAGTGTTATCTGTACATTAGAGACTTAACTTCAGAATATACAAATCCAATGGTGTATAATCTTATATCGAACTATCATGTACAGGTTCTTAACTTTAGACAAGCTATGTCGAAGATCTGCATGATCAGTTTGCCCCTGAAACCTTGTTGATGCGAATTTGAAATCCATTTACTAGTCGGGCTGAAGGGAAGAACGACATGCGGTCATCTTTGAGTTGGATCCACCTGAAAAAAAACTTCTCACAAATTAACTTGGGCAGTACATATTTTATAAATGAATTGGAATTTCATAGTTTAAGCTTTATTAGTTGTATGAGCCTACAGTTCACTTTGAGGGAAGCTCAAGTCCTAGAAGAGACATTGTTGTTGTTGGGTTTCCTTGCAAAATAGCTTGAAGAGGGGTGCTAAGGGACTTTGCTGTGCGACCTTGGAACTTAACTCAAACTAGTGTGTCTAGTTTTAAATTTATGCAACCAAGTAGCAACCTTTCCAGAAACCCCAAGCGATATAATGAAAAATAGGAGGTAAAGGAAAAGTTATACCACGGGGCTTTGCTTTCATGTAAAAGATCAAGCTTTGAAGTTGTTGGGTTTATGTATTGCATACTATGGTTCGATGTGAAGAAAGGACGATGAAGCGAGAAAAAGGACGATGAAGCGAGAAAAGGTTCGAAGTGTCGTTGAAAGAAGTAGTTGTGCATGCCATAAATGAATTGACAGTCGACTGCAATATTGCGCAGTCGACCGTGTCGACTCTCTGGATTGGAATCGACTCATTGCAGTTAACTGCCCTTGAGGGGCAGTCGACCGGCAGCAGCGCAGCGACAGTTTTGGGTATGGGTTTAGGTGATCTGTTTGAGCCCATCTTCTTCTCTAGGTTATATCATACAATACTTATCGTGTAGCTTTCTCTTTAGGGTATATCAGACAGCTATTGTATCGGGTTTTCTCTAGATCCCTAAATATGATTGTAACGGTCTCCTTTGAGTGGCAAGAGCATGTAAGGAACAAAAGAGATAAAAATACTTCATTGAGAGTTCACCATTGTAAACAACAAATTATCTTCTGGTAAGACTTGAGAGATAGATAGCTTCTTGATGAGAGCTTTATAACTCTTGTATCTTCTCTAGTAAATAATATCTCAGTTATTTTTCCCCTGATTAGGGTTCGCCCAAACCGGAACAAAAATGTGTGCTTTGTGTGTTTGGTTTGATCTACTATTGCTTGGTGATTTGTTTGTAGTGATCGCTTGTCACAAACTTGGCACTGAAATTCCTAACAACTGCCCAAACCGGAACAAAAGTGTGTGTTTTGTATGTTTGGTTTGATCTACTATTGCTTGGTGGTTTGTTTGTAGTGATCAGTTGTCACAAACTCGGCACTGAAATTCCTAACAATTGATATCAGGACTTCAGGTCGTAAAATTTTCGTAATTCAGAAGTTGCTCGAGTTCCTTGGAGAAGATGACATCAGAGTTTCATGAAGATCAAGCAGTTTGACGATAAAAGAAGGCCAATCGGCATAAAGCAGAAGAAGCGGTTTGAGATTTGTTCAGAAGCCTTGAGTTTAATTCAGATGTTTTCGACGAACGGCATCAGGTATAGAAGTGCAACGAGTCTATGGGCAAGATTTAGAACAAACTACTCAAAATCACTATTCCATGACGGAATGTACTATACGAGAAAATTGTTCAATTACTCAATGAAGGAAAGCACTGTAACATCCCGTAATTTCTAAAGAATAATATATAGTATATATGTATGTATAATAATTAATAAATGGCTAGTGGCAAACATGTAATTAACTTGGAGTAGAGGGGGACCCACGTGAAAGAGGAACAACAGCAATGTGTTGTTATTGCGGTGATGTCATGATGACATCACCACCCAATATGTGCTGCTGTCGCTGTCTGTGCTTGTCTGACGTGGCACATGGGGCCCATGTGGCCTTATGTGTGCACGGGATAGGACAGCGAAGAGGTAATTTAAATTAGGATATTTTTACCAAACTATCCCACCTTTTAAAAGTATGCACCAAACTGTCCCTGTTTGAAAGTTAAATACCAAAAAGTCCCTGTCGCTAACTGAGATAGTGCGCCTGATAAAAATCTGCGTGCTGACTCAGTCAGCGTGTGTTAGGGTGCACTACTTTCACTCTCAAGTCAGACTGAAAAGTCTCAAGTATAGACTCGCTATCTCTGTTAGCGCGCCCATTCAAACCAGGCGCGCTAACTGAGATAGCGAGTGTCGATTGGATTTCACATAAATCACAACTCGATGTCGCACTCTCATCCCACTTCTTCCCTCCCAAAATGCGCTATCATAGTTCGCGCGTGTGGTACACACTCGCTAATTGAGATAGCGTGTCTAAACCTAATGATTTTTCCCTGCAAGCCAATACACTCGCTATCTCCGTTAGCGAGTGTGATACAAACACACTTGCTAACGGAGATAGCGAGTCTATACTTGGGATTTTTCTTCATTTTTTTCTTCCAAAGTGTGTTTTAAAATTAAACCAATCTACACTCGCTATCTCAGTTAGCGCGACTGGGTTAAATGGGCGCGCTAACAAAGTTAGCGAGTCTATACTTGAGATTTTTTTCGCACACTCTTACTTGAGGGAAAAAATAGTAGCCCCTAACACACGCTGACTGAGATAGCACGCAGATTTTTACCAGGCGCACTATCTCAGTTAGCGATAGGGACTTTTTGGTATTTAACTTTCAAACAGGGACAATTTAGTACATACTTTCAAAAAGTGGGATAGTTTGGTAAAAATTCTTAAATTAGTCCCATATCGGGAATTGCACAATATTAAAATAACAATAAATATAATAGCTGTTGCCGCTAAATTTGGTGTGGGGACAAACAGATAGTATTTGTGGATTCTTAGGGAAACTGAATAGTAAACCTGTATACCTGTTCCGTCGGGGTTTGATCGTCGCTCCCCCCGTACACCTGCAAAAAGTGCGAAACACCGGGGTTGTTCCCGGCGACGCACCCTCCGACGCTCAAATCAGTAATCTGGAAGACTATGAGAGAGCGCAAAAACTGGTGAAAGATTGATTACCTCTCAATGGAGATGGGTGGGGAGTATTTATAGGCGTCTTAGGGAACAGATTAGGTATGTAATTCCTTGTGTATAGATAAGGAATGTAATCCCTAATCCCCAGTGAAAGGATAGATATGAATCAGGGCCGTTGATTAACATTAATCAGAAACCCTAATTCTACCCTGTCGGACCGGGTTTGTTGCGGGTTGAAACCCGCACCCAGTTGAGATGGATCCGTTCGCGGGTTATTGGATCTGTGAGAAGGAGACCCAGTACCCGTTTCTGACCCATTTGTAGGTGAAACTACTGTCTTACCCCCGGACTTCAGGATTCGTGCCCAATTTGGACGGTCCCGATTAAACCCCTATTTTTAGCCATATCACGAGCCCCCCACTCCTAAGGGCTGAGGACAATCAGTCTTTGAGGAGTAGTTTGACTGTTTTAGTGGCTAGTGGAGTTGTATCGGAGTCCGAATGGGTGTTTTTGAGTCCCGAAGTGGGTGGTAAGGTAATTCCTTCTTCTTTTTGAAGCCATGTGGTGTATCAAGTTTTTATCTATTTTTTCGGGCTATTTATTTAATTTTGCGATGTGTTAGCTAGTCGTTCGGGGGTCTTAGCCGTATATTCTAGGCAATAATTGTTCGTTCAGGGGCTCGAAAATATCCCTCCGAATTTTTAATTATTTCCTAGAATTTTTGGCTAATTTTCCCGAATTTTTAGCAATTTTTCGCAACTTTAAAATGATTTAAATAAATAAAAAATCGATTTTTAAATACTTATTTATGACGTGGGAGAATCTGGACCATCGATCTGGGCGAAGCGCGAGTTTCTTAACGATCAGACGGTCCCTGCTCCTCGGCGCGCTTTTTTGCCGTATATGAGGGTCGGCACCTCGGTTCGGAGAATCAACGTCTCGGTTCGGTGGGTCGGTGCCTCGGTTCGGAGGGTCCGAGGGACGTGGAATCATCTGGGTCGTCCATCTTAGCGTGGATTCCCATAAAATGCTATCTTGTCGTTTAGTGGACGTGGCAAGATTTGAACCGTCCATCATGACGAGCGCGCTTTTTTACGAGATCCAACGGCTGATATGGGTCGGCGAGTTTTTCGCCATATACGAGGGTCGGTACCTCGGCACCTCGGCTCGGAGGATCAGCGCCCCAGCTCGATGGGTCGGTGCCTCGGCTCGGAGGGTCCGAGGGACGTGGAATCATCTGGGCCGTCCATCTCAGCGCGGATTCCCATAAAACGCTATCTTGTGGTTTAGTGGACGTGGCATGATCTGAACCGTCCATCATGACGAGCGCGCTTTTTTACGAGATCCAACGGCTGATATGGGTCGGCGAGTTTTTTCGCTATATGCGAGGGTCGGTACCTCGGCACCTCGGCTCGGAGACTTAGTGCTGTTGGCCGAGGCGCTGAGTTGGGTGTTTTGGAGGAAGTGTTTCTTGAAGATTCTGCCCCTCCGTGCCCAGTGGCTCGGCTGTTCGGTAGCTCGGCTGAGCAAGCCGATGGCAGGCAGCTTGGATGGTACACGTGGGCGGATTTGGGTCGTTCATCTTGGCGCGTATCACGAGGATGGGGTTCAGATCACGAGAAAACGTTATCTTGTCGTCTTGTGGGCGTGGCGCGATCTGAACCGTCCATCAGATACTGTCGCGAATTTTGGGGAGATCTGACGGTGACTTCGCCTCGGGATGATTTTTCTCCATATACGAGGGTCGGTACCTCGGCATCTCGGCTCGGAGACGCAGTGCTGTTGGCCGAGGCGCTGAGTTGGGTGTTTTGGAGGAAGTGTTTCTTGAAGATTCCGCCCCTCCGTGCCCAGTGGCTCGGTTGTTCGGCTGAGCTGTTCGGTAGCTCGGCTGAGCAAGCCGATGGCAGGCAGCTCGGATGGTACACGTGGGCAGATCTGGGCCGTTTATCTTGGCGCGTATCACGAGGATGGGGTTCAGACCACGAGAAAACGTTATCTTGTCGTCTTGTGGGCGTGGCGCGATCTGAACCGTCCATCAGATTCTGTCGCGAATTTTGGGGAGATCCGACGGTGACTTCGCCTTGGGATGATTTTTCTCCATATACGAGGGTCGGTACCTCGGCATCTCGGCTTGGAGACTCAGTGCTGTTGGCCGAGGCACTGAGTTGGGTGTTTTGGAGGAAGTGTTTCTTGAAGATTCCGCCCCTCCGTGCCCAGTGGCTCGGCTGTTCGGCTGAGCTGTTCGGTAGCTCGGCTGAGCAAGCCGATGGCAGGCAGCTTGGATGGTACACGTGGGCGGATCTGGGCCGTTCATCTTGGTGCGTATCACGAGGATGGGGTTCAGATCACGAGAAAACGTTATCTTGTCGTCTTGTGGGCGTGACGCGATCTGAACCGTCCATCAGATTCTGTCGCGAATTTTGGGGAGATCCGACGGTGACTTCGCCTCGGGATGATTTTTCTCCATATACGAGGGTCGGTACCTCGGCATCTCGGCTCGGAGACTCGGTTGCTCAGCCGGGCCGAGATGCCGAGGTGCTGAGTTGGGTGTTTTGAAGGGGCGTAGTAGCTCGGTTGCTCAGCCGGGCTGTTCGATAGCTCGGCTTGGCAGACCGGTGCCGAGTCGTGGACTTAGTGTTTTGAAGAGTTTTTTGCTTCTCGTAACGTCGCAACTTTCCGCTTGTCGCTTTGGCTTCTTAGTGGGCTTTTTACGTTTCCCAAGGAGGCCCAACATTTCAGGGGTTATAAGTTTTCACCCCCACTCTTAAGCTCATTTCTTACTCTTTACTCTCAAGAATTCACTTTTGTTCTCTAAGTTCTCTGCTAGCGGCGACTCTCGCTCCAAGGCGGTGCTGTTAGCTGTCGCGTGGGCCAGGCAATTTTCGGTGAGCGTATTCCGACCGTGAACGTCACTTCAAAGGTCAGTTTACTTAGTCTTTGCCTTTTTCTAGAGATGTCAAGAGTGAACTCGGGGAGTGGGGCCTCGTCTTCGAGCGATGATGGCGCGGAGGAGAGGAGAAGGGCGGAAGCTCGGAGGAAGGGGAAGCAGGTCGTCGAACCGTCGGTTACAGAGGCGAGACGCGAGAAGAAGAGGAGGGTGGAGACCCAATCCCCCGTAGTGGCGGAGATTGTGGAGAACCCGAAGCAAGCCCCCGAGATGGGACGATATCCCTCTGTCCTGTACGGGCATTCGGGGGTTAGGCAGTACGAGGACGACCTTTTGGAGAAAGCGATCTATGGGAAGTCGAAGATCGTCGAGGAACCTAACCCGGCTCTTCCCACCGAAGCCGACGAGCTCATTTCGGTGTTATCCGAGAAGGATCTTCTTCGGATCAGAAAGGCCTTCGCCATCCCTCCGGAGTATAAACTAATACTCCCCGGTCCCGGGATGCAAGCGAATTCCAAGCTGCCGTCGTCGGATATGTGCATGTTCGACTTCGACTCCTTGAATGCCGAGCTACGTTTCCCGCTGCATCCTTTCGTCCTTCAGATCCTCGGCTGGTTCTGCCTCGCGCCGACCCAATTCATGCCGAACACATGGCGTCACGTGAACGCCTTCTTGCTTCAGTGCTACCGAGCCGAAGTAGAGCCGGACCTGATGGTCTTCCGAGGGATGTATCGCATAAACCGGCAGCACAAGACGGAGCATCGGTATTATTTGGGGCCGAGGAAGGGTGTCAGGATTGTAGAGAACCCCGACTCGATTAAGGGTTGGAAATTGAGGTATTTTATAGTAAGGGGTGAGGCGATGCTGAACATTCCGACCCGGTGGAAAGTGGAGGTGCCGAAATTCGCCAGAGCCGACCCCATACTGTCTGAGGCCGAGGAGGAGGTGGCGAGGAAGATCATGGTCCTTCCCCTGTTGAGTTGGAGGGAGTTGACGGAGGAGGTGCTGTTCGGGTCCGGCCTTAGCCCCATCGACCCGAGTACGCTCCTGACATCTCACTTGTTTCCGTTTTTCTTTCAAGTCTTTAGTTCGTCTCGCTAACTCGTCTCTCTTTTTTTTTTGTCTGATGCAGAAGCAATGAAGATTGATTTTAACTCCATGATAGCTGATGGCCGGGGGTAGGAAGAGGAAGAGGGCGGCCGCGACTGCCTCGTCGACTCCGCAGCCCACGGTCGCCTCGACCATCACTCCGCCCCCTCCGACTACTGAGGCGCCCTCGGAGGTTGTTGTTGCCGAGGAGCCCTCGGCCCCTGTGGCCCCTGGCGTGATTGAGGGGGCCTTTGATGTCAACGCGGCGCTGTCGCTTGAGGCTCCGCCGTTGACTAAAGCGGCCGAAGAAATCCTGACCGAGCAGCACAAGCAGCTTTTTGTGCCGAACTGGCGGGTGAAGAACCACGACGGGTTCCTCGGTAACTCGCAGATGTTGGTTCAGGTCGTCAAGCATTTGGCGACGCCGAAGGACAGAGCCGCGCTGAAAGCGGGGACGGTCGGGGACGACACCTATGAGGTGGCTCGGTCGCTCGTGTCGGTAAGTTTTCCTTCTGCAGATTCGTTCAAGTTTTCTGCCCGGTTCGCATATTGTCCTGACTGTTGTTTTTGCAGGCAACCTGCCACTTCGGCCACCTTCTCGAGTCGTTCGCCGAGCAGGAGAAGGAGCTAAGGGCCGCCAGCGACAAAGACAGGGCGGCAAAGGTCAGGGCGGTCAAGGAACTTGAGGCCGAGCAGAGGCGAGCCGAGGCCCTGGAAGTCCAGGTGGCCGACCTTGTTGCCGACCTGGAGAAAGCCAAGGGGCGTATCGACGCGGAGTCTGCCAAGGCCGCCAAGGCCGCCGAGGAGCTGGCTGCGGTGCTGAAGTCCTTGGCCGAAGAGAAGGCGGAGAAGGAGGCCTTGGCGACGAAGATCAGGGCCGAGGTGGAGAAGGAGGTCGAGGCCGAGGCGAAGAAGCACATGGCCGAGAACATGGAGCTGTCTTATCAGAGGGCACTCGATCATGTCCAAGATCGGATCCCTGGCTTCGAGCGGGTCGGCTACCGACTGTGGCCAAGGTCGCCTTCAGGCGATGAGGGGGAGGAAGGCGAAGGCGACGAGGCCGAAGGTGAAGACAAGGAGGAGGAGACCGAGCCACCTGTGGCGGACGGCCAGGTCGAGGGGAGGAACGAGGGGCCATCTGTTAATGCGCCCGCGGACGAAGCGGCGACGCAGGTGGACCCCTGATCCCCTCGTGAAATTTTTTGTAGTTTTCGTTTTGTTTTCTTCCGAGCATTGTAATGCCTTTTGCGGACTGGCCACCGCTTTTTAATGGATGAAAAATGTTTTGACTTCGAAATTTTGTCTAAGTGTTTGGTTCGGCAATATAGTACTTCAATGCTATCCCTTTCTCATTTCAGATTGCTGAGCAGACTCTTATCACCTCGGCTGATCGGCGCCGAGCCGAGTTGTTTAAGCGATCTCGGGAGGATCGTCTCGAGGGTGAGGTTCACCTGACGAGGAAGATACTTTACAACTTGGAGATTAGGCATAGTGAGGCGTTGGCCGAACTGCACCATCTACGGATAGTCGAGGCCGAACTATCAGCTAAGGAAGAAGAGTTGGCTCGGGTTTCGGCCGAACGAGACGACTTCGCCAGGAAGGTAGAACAGTTGCAAAGGGTGACGGTCGACAAGAGCATCGAGGTGACCCACTTGCGCCGTATTATATCCGACAGCGCCGAGTACCCTGGTTTGGCAAAGCTTCCTCGGTTTAAAGTGATAGTAAAGGATGACACATTGAAGGATCGGATCGTCGAACTGGAGGAAGAGGTTGCTCGGCTCAAGCCTCAGCCGGTGAGGGCTAACGTCCGGAGCACCTCGTGCACTCACGAAGAGATTGAGCGAGGGATCACGTTCTATCAAGCGGCGAGCCGGACTCCTATCGTAGGTAGGTCAGCAGCCGACGCGCAAAGTGGCGTAGCGGTGTCTTCAAGTGGTGCTTCGGTTGGAGCGACTGTCAGGGTCAGCGGCGAGGAGGCGTCTCGATTCGTTGGTCTGGAGACGAGCTGGGGGTCAAGAAGCGCCGACCCAAGGTATCGCTGAACCGGAGCGTACCTCTTCCTCGGAGGCAGTAAACGGGTCGTGTCATATCCTCGGATGTCTTTTAGAACAGTCCTCCGGGCTGTTTTTCGAACTCTTTTTGTTGTAATCCTTTTGTAACCTTGTCAAGTTTTTAATAAAATTGGAGTTGATTTATCCGATCTGTTTTCTGCCGTCTTCTCATTGTGCTGTAACTGCGCTAGCTAGGGTAGGTTTGAAATGAACCGCGAGGTAGGTGTTCGCTTCGTCGAGCACCTTGGCCCCTTCAGGTGCGGCTCGGTTCGGTCGCTAAGGTGCGGCCGTTTCGAGGCTGTGGTCGCGTGGCCTGATCGGGAGTGCGATGCCTCGGATGTCCGAGCGTGGTTCTGAAAAGATGGGACCAGTCCCCTAACAGTATTAATGGCGTCCCGGGATTCGTGGGGGCGTTTCCCCTTCCCAAGGGCATTGAGGACGGTGCCCCTCAATTAATGTGTGGCGCTTCAGTTCCTGAGGCACAACTTTTGGGCTCCCGAGGGTCATAATGACGGTCTCTTGGAGGGAAGGCTATAAATCCCACACCCCCCTTGTAGTTTGTCATTGTAGTCTTGAACTTTCGTGGCATTGATGGTGTCTGCCCTTGGGCGGATGCCAGCTTCGTGAAAATTCTTCGCCTCTAAAGGTTCGGAGGGGTGGTCACTCTACTGCCTTGTTCTTTTCCCGTTCCTCACGACTACGATGTGGGTGTCAGGAGCGGGGAAGGACAAGGCAGGAGAGTTGGCGACCGTAGTCCGGACCGGGGGAAAGGTTCTTCGGAAGGACGGGTGGTCGTTCTTCAACTAAGGTCTTCTCCTGACTCTGACGGCTCCGATGTGGATGTCTGGGTCGGAGGAGTTTGTGGTAGAAGCGGTGATGACCGAGGCCCGAATCCGAGGGGAAGGTCCCCTAAATCTTAACCTAAACTCTTTCGAGGCTCGGCTGGCTACTTGCTTGGCATGGGTCGGTCGCGCTTTCATAGCTTGAGAGCCAGAGTGACTTTTGCCGAAGGCTTGTTCTGGTGCCGAGCAAAGTGAAGCGATCAGAGCCGTTAGATGGTTGCACGAATCTTGAGGCGGGTCCAGTTCCCAAGAAAACGTTATCGTGTCGTTTTGTGGACACGTGGCTGAATTAGATCCGTTCATCACGCTCTAGCACACATTTTGAGATGATCTGGCGGTATTTTCACCTCGGAAGGTTTTTTCGCCATATACGAGGGTCGGTACCTCGGCACCCCGGCTCGGCTCGATAGTGGGGCAGACCGGAGTGGCCATCTAGCCCCGGCCCGTTTGGGGACGAGCCGGAGAGGTAAAGTCGAACCATAGGACCCCTACCATAGTTAAATTAGTTTAAGGGCTGCGGGAGCAGTTTCGAACGGCGATCTACTTCTGGCTCGTCTGTGGGCGAGCCGAGAAAGTAAAGTCGAACCGAGTGCTGGACTCCGAACCATTCAACGGCTGCGGGAGCAATTTCGAACGGCGATCTACTTCCGGCTCGTCTTTGGGCGAGCCGAGGAAGAAGAGTCGAGCCGAGTGCTGGACTCCGAACCATCGTGAGATTAGTTTAAGGTTGTGGAAGCAATTCCGAATGGCGAGCTACTTCTAGATCGCTTAGGAGCGAACATGCGAAGTAGAATCGAGCCAAGTGTTGGACTCCGAACCATTCAACGGCTGCGGGAGCAATTTCGAACGGTGATCTACTTCTGGCTCGTCTGTGGGCGAGCCGAGGAAGTAAAGTCGAACCGAGTGCTGGACTCCGAACCATCGTGAGATTAGTTTAAGGTTGTGGGAGCAATTCCGAATGGCGAGCTACTTCTAGATCGCTTAGGAGCGAACATGCGAAGTAGAATCGAGCCAAGTGTTGGACTCCGAACCATTCAACGGCTGCGGGAGCAATTTCGAACGGTGATCTACTTCTGGCTCGTCTGTGGGCGAGCCGAGGAAGTAAAGTCGAACCGAGTGCTGGACTCCGAACCATCGTGAGATTAGTTTAAGGTTGTGGGAGCAATTCCGAATGGCGAGCTACTTCTAGATCGCTTAGGAGCGAAAATGCGAAGTAGAATCGAGCCAAGTGTTGGACTCCGAACCATTCAACGGCTGCGGGAGCAATTTCGAACGGCGATCTACTTCTGGCTCGTCTGTGGGCGAGCCGAGGAAGTAAAGTCGAACCGAGTGCTGGACTCCGAACCATCGTGAGATTAGTTTAAGGTTGTGGGAGCAATTCCGAATGGCGAGCTACTTCTAGATCGCTTAGGAGCGAACATGCGAAGTAGAATCGAGCCAAGTGTTGGACTCCGAACCATTCAACGGCTGCGGGAGCAATTTTGAACGGCGATCTACTTCTGGCTCGTCTGTGGGCGAGCCGAGGAAGTAAAGTCGAGCCGAGTGTTGGACTCCGAACCATCGTGAGATTGAGGAGTGAAAAGTAGAGAGATGTAACAGTATCAAAAATATGAAAAAACTTTATTTATTAATATCCAATGATCGGCTGCTTCTAAAGTTGCTAGCCGTTATTACAATGAAAAATAAAGGAAAAATCACTACTAGTAACAGGAAGGGAATGGTTCGACATCTCGAGTTACTTAGAGGGGCGTCGTTGCTCTCTCTTGGTATTTCAAGAGATGGTCGGCATTCCAAGTCCTGGGGATCTCCCTGCCTTCGAGATCTTCTAGCTTGTATGCACCAGGGCGGATCACCTTTGAGATCTTGTAGGGTCCCTCCCAATTTGGGGCCAATTTGCTTTTCTGTCCGGGGAACGAGATGGCCAATTTTCGGAGGACTAGGTCCCCTTCTTTGAGTTCCGTTGGGCGGACTCTTTTGTTGTATGCTTGCTCAATCCTTCTCCGGTAGCTTTGTTGCCGTATGGCAGCTCTTTCTCGGATTTCGTCTATCAAGTCTAGACTTGCTCTGAGTTCTCTAGCGTTCTGTTCTTCTTCAAAAGCTATCAAACGAGGAGAGGGTATCCCGACTTCTAGGGGAATGATGGCCTCGGACCCATAGGTGAGATTGAACAGGCTCTCGCCTGTTGGGGTCCGCTTTGTGGTGCGGTAGTTCCACAGCACGTTGGGCAGCTGATCGACCCACAAGCCCTTGGAACACTTGTCTAGTCTCTTATTGATGCCTGAGAGGATCTGTCGGTTGGCATTTTCGGCCTGGCCATTTGACTGGGGATGAGAGACGGAGGAGAAGCGGTGTTGTATGGCGAGGTCCTCACACAAGGCTCGGAAGGCAGTCCCAGTGAACTGCGTCCCGTTATCTGTAACTATGACCCGGGGAACGCCGAATCGGCAGATCACATTTTTCCAGAAGAATTGAACGACCCTATGCTCGGTGATTGTAGCCAGGGGCTCGGCCTCTATCCATTTCGAGAAATAGTCGACTGCCACGACTAGGAACTTTAACTGTCCGGGAGCTGGCGGAAATGGCCCCAGTAAGTCCATCCCCCACATTGCGAAAGGGATCGGACTTGATAGGGAGGTGAGTGGTGCTTGTGGAAGGCGTCGGATGTCAGAATATTTTTGACAGGAGCTGCATTGCCGAACGTGTCGTTCGGCGTCCCGTAGGAGAGTGGGCCAGTAATACCCATAGTTCAATACTTCGCGCGCTAGGGCCCTGGAGCCAGAATGAGCCCCGCCAATGCCCTCATGAAGCTCTTGCAGGGCGTAGTCGGCTTGCCCAGGGGAGAGGCACCTTAGGTAAGGCCGACCGTCTACCTGGGTGAAGGAGCGTTTATATAGGATGCCTTCGATTAATGTGTAACGCTCGGCTCGGGCTCTTATTCTTCGTGCTTCCTTCGGATCCTGGGGAAGGAGTCCGTCTCTTAGAAATTCGACGAGGGGTTTCATCCAATTGTCTTCGAGGAGGACAGGTAATGCTTCAACGGCGTCGAGTGCATCGTCCTCTATGCTCGGCTTCAGGAGGACTTCTATCAAAACAGTCTGCTCGAGGCCTTGAAGGGAAGAGGAGGCTAATTTGGATAGGGCATCGGCCTGAGCATTTTCTTCTCTGGGGATTCTTTGGATGAGGGCCTCTTCAAACAGTGCCATGAGACTTTTGACTTTAGCCAAGTATTTAACCATCCTGTCATCGCGGGCTTCATACTCGTCGAGGACCTGATTGACGACCAACTGATAGTCGCTGAAGATCCGTAGGCGTTGTGCCCCTGCATTTCGGGCCATTCCAAGGCCGGCTATGAGCGCCTCGTATTCAGCTTCGTTGTTCGAGGCTTCGAAGTTTATACGGAGGAAGTATTGGAGGATAAAGTCGTCTGGGCCTGCCAGGATGACCCCTGCCCCGCTTCCCTCGTTACAAGAGGACCCGTCGACGTAGACCGACCAGATGGGTGGTCCCTTCACTGTTTGGCTGGACTCGGGAATAGTAGTTTCAACTATGAATTCGGCCAGTGTCTGTGCCTTGATCGCGATCCGAGGCTGATAAGTTATATCATGTTGGCTCAGCTCGATTGACCACTTCATAAGGCGACCGGAAGTCTCGGGCTTGTGAAGAACCTGTTTCAGCGGCTGGTCGGTAAGAACGACCACCGAATGGGACTGAAAGTAGGGGCGAAGCTTTCTCGCGGCCATTACCAGGGCATAGGCCATTTTCTCAATCTTCGGGTACCGGAGCTCGGCGTCCCGAAGTACCTTGCTGACGTAGTAGATGGGCTTCTGAGCCCTTTCTTCTTCTCTGACTAAGACCGCACTAAGCGTCTGTTCGAAAGCTGCCAGGTAGAGGTAGAGCGGTTCGCCAGGTATTGGTTTGCTAAGAAGAGGTGGATTGACGAGGTAAGCTTTATGCTGGTCGAAGGAGTCTTGTTGCTGCTGTCCCCACTCAAATCCTTTAGCCCCCCTGAGGGCTTTGAAGAACGGGAGGCACTTCTCCCCGGACTTCGACAGAAAGCGCCCTATGGCGGCTAGACGACCAGTCAACCTCTGAACTTCCTTTACATTTCTAGGGGGGCCATGTCCAGTATGGCCTTGATCTTCTCCGGGTTTGCTTCTATTCCTCGTTGGCTAACCATGAAGCCGAGGAACTTCCCTGATGAGACGCCGAACGCACACTTGTTCGGGTTAAGTCTCATATTGTGCTTTCTCAGAACGTCAAATGCTTCTTGGAGGTCAGCCACATGATCAGTGCCTCGGATGCTTTTCACAAGCATGTCATCAATGTACACTTCCATGTTCCGGCCGATCTGAGCCTGGAAAACCTTGTTGACGAGGCGCTGGTATGTTGCCCCCGCATTCTTTAGACCAAACGGCATGACTCTGTAGCAATAGAGCCCCTGGTCGGTCACGAACGAGGTCTTCAGGATATCCGGGGGGAACATTCTTATTTGATTGTAACCTGAGAAAGCATCCATGAAGCAGAGGAGCTCATGTCCCGAGGTTGCGTCAATCAGATTGTCAATACTCGGCAGAGGGAAGGGATCTTTGGGGCAGGCCTTGTTGAGGTCGGTGAAATCAATACAAATCCTCCAAGTCCCGTTGGACTTCTTCACCATTACTACGTTTGACAACCACTCAGGATAGTTTACCTCCTGTATGAATCGGGCCTTCAACAGCTTGTCCACCTCCTCTTTGATAGCGAGCTGACGCTCGGGGGCGAACTTGCGCCTCTTCTGCTGAACCGGTTTGGACCCCGGATCAACGCTCAGGCGGTGGACCAAGAGTTCTTCGGAGATACCGGGCATATCTGCTGCTGACCATGCGAAGAGGTCTTGATTGGTTCGGATGCATTTTACAATATCTGAGTATAGGGCGGACGGGAGGGTCTTGCTAACAAAGAACTTGCGGGTCGGCTCCTGCTCAGAGAAGAGTACCTCCTCCAACTCGTCCACCGGCTCGGAAGTCGGCCGAGCGGCATCTTGGGGGATTTCCAGTGTTTCTAAGGAGAGGACGGGCCTGAGGGTAGAGGTCATATAACACTTGCGGGCCTGCTCTTGATTGCCCCTAACTTCTCCTACTCCGGCTCGAGTGGGGAATTTTATTTTGAGATGATAGGCGGAAGGGACGGCTTCAAGTGCGGCCAGACCGGGCCGACCCAAAATGACATTGTAGGCTGCTGGGACATCTACGACCATGAAGTCCATCGACTCTGTCCGGGTAGTAGGAGTTTTGCCAGCGGTTACGTCGAGGGTAATCACCCCTTCGATAGTCACTGGCACTCCCGTGAACCTGTGGAGCGTGTAACCGGCGGGCTTGAGTCTATCCCGCAAGAGCTTTAGGCCTTTAAAAGCATCGAGGAAGAGGATGTTGACGGAGCTGCCATTGTCTACTAAGATCCTCTCCACTTTGAAGTTGGCCATGTGGAGACTGATGACGAGTGCGTCACAATGAGGGGTGCGGACCCCCTCAAGATCTTCGTCAGAGAAAGTGACGGGCACTCCGAGGCCTTTGGAAGGAGGGGTGGTTCGGACTGAGTTGACTTCTCTTATAAATGCTTTCCGAGAGGAGTTCGAGGAGCCCCCCATTGGACCCCCATGGATGAGGTGGAGGACTCGCTCTTCCTCAAAGTCTGGCGTCTCTTCTCGTTCCGGACGCTTGTTAGCCCCCCGAGGCTGGGGAGGAAGTTCGGCTCGGTATTTTCTTACAAACTTCGTCAGCTGCCCCCTCTGGATAAGGGCTTCGATCTCGTTTTTCAGAGCACGGCAATCGTTGGTGTCATGCCCATGGTCCCGGTGATAACGACACCATTTTTCTTTGTCCCTCCTCTTGGCGGGGGTGTTCATCCTCGGAGCTGGAGGTAAGATCCCCTCCTTTTCGACTTCCATCAGAATAGTTGAGATGTTAGTGGTGAGGGGAGTGAACTTCTCGAATCTGGGGGGAGGTCGGCGCTGGCCGGCATTGTCCTTCTGGAGCTTCTTAGCCCCTTCCTCTTCTGTTCCTTTTCTCTTGAACCCGGAGGAAGACCCCTCCCAGTTTGGTTGATTCTCGGCCTCTTCGGCCCGAATGTACTTTTCGCTGCGAAGGAGAAGGTCGGAAAAGTTCTGTGGAGGCTTTTTGGCGAGGGAGGAGCGGAGATTGGAATTGAGGACATTAGATTGAAATGCTGCCGTAGCGACCGACTGGTCGAGGGATGGATGGTTCTGGCTTCAGCTGTGAACCTCTTCACATAGTTTCTCAGTTTCTCCCCCTTCTTTTGGTGGAGGTGCAATAGGGAGATGCTGGTTTTCTCAGCTCTACGGCTGCTTACGAAATGTGTGACGAAGAGGGTTTCGAACTGCTCGAAGGAGAATATTGAGGAGGGGGCAAGGCGAGAATACCACTCTCGAGCTGGTCCTTTGAGAGTTGCGGGGAAGGTTTTGCAGAGGAGGGCATCGGAAGCTTAATGGAGGAGCATCAAAGTCTTAAAGCTTTCGATGTGATCAACTGGATCGGTCTCCCCGGTGTAAGTCTCAAATTGGGGAGGTTTGAAGCCGAACGGGACAGGCGCATCCACTATGGTTCGGGAGAAAGGGGGCGGCTAGGACGTAAGGTCCTCCCCCTAAGCTCCTCTTACCGGTCTATCTGGTCCAGGCGCCTCTCTACTTCATGAAGACGACGGTACATGGTGTCATCCCTCCGGCGGTAATCAGCTGAGCCCCTAGACTCGTCTTCGTATGAGGGAGAGCAAGGGCTACGACGATGGTAACTTCGGGAGCGACGAGGACTTGGGGTACGCCGGGAGTTGCTAGGAGTAGGACGAGGAGATGGGGACCGTCGGCGAGGGCTTCGGACCGGAGGAGGAGATGGGGCCTTCGGCTCATTAGGGTTTTGGCGGAGGTTGAGGGCCTGCAGGACGGTCGCTTGGAACTGCTGGAACTCGGCACGGGTGATTGGTGCCTCATTGTTCCTGGGCTGTTGCCGACCCGCGGGGGAGTGCCTTCTTCGGTAATGCTCGGGGGACTCTTTCCTCCCTCTGCGGACGGGAGACCTGTAGTACCGGTGGCGCGGAGACTGCTTGCCCGGATGGTGTTGGCGGGAGGTTCCCTCTCGGGCCCGCTTTTCATCCAGATGGCGGCGGAGGTCATCATCTTTCTGGCGGTTGAAGGCGGTATTGCGGTGACCAGAGGCTCGGGGATGATGGGAGGCCATAGAGTCCGTGGAGGCGTTGTGGATGGAGACGTGTTCTTGATGAAGAGGTTGTTTCTGAGGGTTGGGACCCTTTGGATGCGACTGATCAGGAGGGGGAAGGTTCTGTTGGAGTGGGTCTTCCACTGTAGGGGGAAGTTTCCCTTGTGGTTGAGTAGGATTATGGGGGACTTCTTGCTGCTGATCAGGGTTGGGTCCTCGGTTGGACCCCCTTGACCTGACTTTCCGAGGTGGCATGGCTGGAGAAGATCTGTTCACCGGGAAGAGGAGAGGTCTCTATTCGTTAGTTTCCCGCAGACGACGTCAATCTGTTGCCGCTAAATTTGGTGTGGGGGCAAACAGATAGTATTTGTGGATTCTTAGGGAAACTGAATAGTAAACCTGTATACCTGTTCTGTCGGGGTTTGATCGTCGCTCCCGCCGTACACCTGCAAAAAGTGCGAAACACCGGGGTTGTTCCCGGCGATGCACCCTCCGACGCTCAAATCAGTAATCTGGAAGACTATGAGAGAGCGCAAAAACTGGTGAAAGATTGATTACCTCTCAATGGACTGGGGGGTATTTATAGGCGTCTTAGGGAACGGATTAGGTATGTAATTCCTTGTGTATAGATAAGGAATGTAATCCCTAATCCCCAGTAAAAGGATAGATATGAATCAGGGCCGTTGATTAACATTAATCAGAAACCCTAATTCTACCCTGTCGGACCGGGTTTGTTGCGGGTTGAAACCCGCACCCAGTTGAGGTGGATCCGTTCGCGGGTTATTGGATCTGTGAGAAGGAGACCCAGTACCCGTTTCTGACCCATTTGTAGGTGAAACTACTGTCTTACCCCCGGACTTCAGGATTCGTGCCCAATTTGGACGGTCCCGATTAAACCCCTATTTTTAGCCATATCAATAGCCTATGATCAAGAGTCACCAATCCATTTAACCACCTTTTGAGAGGCAGCCTGTGGTGGACAGTTGTACTATAAATAATAATTTGTCTGATAAAATATATAAAATAGTCCGAGCAAGGGCAGGGGCGTTACAAATGGTATCAGAGCCAACTTTCGACACCGAGTGTAGGGCATATCTATATAATCGAGCGGTGGATTTCGAGACTATAGACCTAGTCGGGCGGTGGATTCCGGAACTGTGGTGAGCCCTCAATTAAATCCAGAACTGTGACTGATCGGGCGGTGGATTTCGGGATCATGATTAGTCGGGCGGATAGGAGGGCAGCTCAATTAAATCTGGGACTATGATTGATCAGGCGGTGGATTCCGGGATCATGATTAGTAGGGCAGATAGGAGAGCAGATGCTCCACAACGGCTAGAAAGTAGATCCTGCACTAGATTGTGCATGTCCCGTGCTCAGCGAGGACGCTAATTTCTAAAGGGGGTGTATGTAACATCCCGTAATTTCTAAAGAATAATATATAGTATATATGTATGTATAATAATTAATAAATGGCTAGTAGCAAACATGTAATTAACTTGGAGTAGAGGGGGACCAACGTGAAAGAGGAACAACAACAATGTGCTGTTGTTGCGGTGACGTCATGATGACGTCACCACCCGAGATGTGTTGCCGTCACCGTCTGTGCTTGTCTGACGTGGCACATTGGACCCATGTGGCCTTGTGTGTGCACGGGATAGGACAGCGGAGAGGTAAGTTAAATTAGTCCCATATCGGAAATTGCACAATATTAAAATAATAATAAATATAATAGCCTATGATCATGAGTCACCAATCCGGTTAACCACCTTTTGAGAGGCAGCCTGTGGTGAGCAGTTGTACTATAAATAATAATTTGTCTGATAAAATGTATAAAATAGTCCAAGCAGGGGCAGGGGCGTTACAAGCACTGCTCTTGTAAATCATATAGAGGAAGTCAATTCGGAGTCATCTGAATTGAGGGCGAAAAACACATATGATCTATTATCTTTCAACTTGATAGATTCACTACCACATATATACAAGCACCTGATAACTACCATGTTCGACGGAGAGTCTGCCAAGGAGAAGTTTTCGGTAGCAGAGGTGATCGAGGGCTTGGAGGAGGATGAATTAGAAAGGAGACTCAGAAATCGACGTCTACTTCTATGAGTTGCATTGGGGTGGATGGTACTTCGAGTGAAAGGAAAAGTGCATGTTGGGGTATGATCCGTTGCCACCATTGTAGAAGGATTGTTGCAAGTTGCAGAATCAGAAGAGCGCCAATATTTTTAATATTGCTTGTGCCACTAAATTAGAAAATAATTCAAACTGTACTATTATCTCAAGTTCTATAGATGTGTCATCTGGTTGGTTACTTGATTCGGTAGTTCTTCTTATATATGCTCCGAGAGGGAGATGAATTCTACTTACAAGTCCACTGAAGATCATTGTGTAAGACGATGATTGGTGAGATTTGTGGAGTAATGGATGAGAGAACTTCGAATTGGTGAGATTTGTGGTTGGTGAGATTAGTAAAGTATGAGAGTGTTTGTAACTCTTGTATCTTCTCTAATGAATAATATCTCGCCTATTTCTTCCCGAAATTATGGTTCGCCAGCACAAGAGTGTATGCTTTGTATGTGGTTTGATCTATTATTGCTTGGTGATTTGTTTGTAGTGATCGGTTGTCGCAAACTCAGCAGCAAAATTCCTAACAAAAGCCTCAAACACATAAGTAATTGAAGGAGAGGCGTGTGATCCTTTCTTTGTTAGAAATGAGTGTATTAATACAATTTCTGAACCAGTTTTTGAGCAATTTTTTGAGTAAGATCCTCAATGAATTATTGAGAGATCTTGATTTATTTTTGTTCTCCTTCGTGAGTAGATCAAAATTATATATTTATTTGCTAAAAACGGTTAAGGGGTGAATGAGAAATTGTCTCTCAAAATGAGACGTTTTCATTTCTCAAAATGGGTTGAGGAAACATAGTCCCACATCGGAAAAATCAAAGGAATTAGAAGAGGATATATAATAGCCTCCAACTAAGCATTGTAAAATAGCTAGACAAGAGGCTCTCTCTCGCGCGCGCAGGGAAGGGAGTGCAAATCTCAGACCGGATTACATGCAGCTTGTATGCGCCCGCATGTCCTCTGTACACAAATTCCAGATCGACATAACCCCACCCCGTTATAGTGTACGCATTCAATTGATTGTCTGCCGTTACAGTGTACGCATTCAATAGATTGTCTGTCGTTACACTGAAGGCATTCATAGCCCTGTCTGTCGTTACAGTCTCTAACCCTGACCCTATAAATAGAGCCCCCCTCACTTTCTTCCCTGCACGAAATCCCCACTCTTCCTCTTTGTTTTGTTCCGTTTTGTAAGTTCATTTGGTGATAGAGTTCTGGCGCTACCAGTTCGAGAGGGTTACATGGTGTCTGCGTGAAGACTCTTTATCATTGCATCCTAGGAGACAGACGCCTCAACTAGCTCCAGCGCCTGGACGAGGCGAAAACTGGTTTAAGGAGACTGTGTGCTACACAAGCCTCGATGCTCCTCTACTTTAATAATCATCTTGTTTGTAATTTTGTAAATTCATTTACATTCAATTTTGTTTATTTGAAAGTTTTTCTTCCTTTTCTCCTTATATTCTGATTTTTTGCCTCTTAATCGTATTGAAAGTATTTGTATATAAAATGGCAACACTATTGTAACAATCAAAAAATAGTTTTCTGCCTTCTCGTTGGATTTATTTCTTTTGATTCTGAGAAACTTCTTATCTTTTTCTTTAATCTGGAAAATCTTACACTTGTGTTGTGTAATTTTCAGAATCGAAATAACTAATGCATCAGAGAATGTTGCTGTGTCTGAAACGGTCCAAGTGCCAGTTGCTGATACGACATCAGTACCAACTGCTGCTGCGGCACGAGTGTCAATGCCAACCGTTGTACCTATCTCAGTCTCCCATGGGGAGAAACCTGAGAAGTTCAACAGGTAGAATTTCAAAAGGTGGCAACAGAAAATGATGTTCTATTTGACCACCTTGAATCTTGCAAGATTCTTGAACGAAGAAGCTCCAAATCTTAAAAAAATGAGCAAGATAACCAAGTCATCGCCGCTGTAAATGCTTGAAAAAATTCTGATTACTTATGTAGGAATTACATAATGAACGGATTAGCTGATTCTTTGTATAATGTATATATTGACAAAAGAATTGCTAAAGAAATTTGGGAATCACTAAACCATAAGTATAAAACAGAGAATATCGGTGCCAAGAAATTCATTGTGGGCCGCTTCCTAGACTATAAAATGGTGGATTCTAAAACCGTGATCAGTCAAGTTCAAGAAATACAACTGATCTTGCATGAGATTCATGCTGAAGGTATGAACTTAAGTGAAAGTTTCCAAGTTGTATGTATAATTGAAAAATTGCCACCAGGTTGGAAAGACTTTAAGAATTATCTAAAACATAAGCGAAAAGAAATGGGCATTGAAGATCTCATTGTCAGGCTTCGTA
Organism: Hemerocallis citrina; assembly: GCA_017893485.1. Lineage (NCBI taxonomy): Eukaryota > Viridiplantae > Streptophyta > Magnoliopsida > Asparagales > Asphodelaceae > Hemerocallis > Hemerocallis citrina. Next base: position 183,211,825 of record CM030367.1, read on the forward strand.
TTGAAGAAGACAATAGAGTGTTACAAAAATTGTTTATAAAGTTGATTGAGAGGCACAAAAAACAGAGAAGAAAATAGGAGAGAGAAAAAACCGAAAGAAAATAATAATAATAATAAATAACAACTTACAAAAACCAATGTCAGATTACAAGTTGAGAAGCCGATGCATGTGTATCACACAGTGTCCTTAAAACAGATTTCACCTCTTCTGGTAAGAAGGCGTCTATCTCTCAGGATGCAACGACCAGAGTGTTCACGTAGGCACCACGTAGCACTTTCGAATCGAGCAGCAATGTCAGAATCCTATCACCGACTTACCAAACAGCAGGAGTGAAGAACAGAATAGAACTCAGAGGAGGAAGGAAGAAGATTTCTGGTGCAGAGAAGAAATGAGGGGGGAGGCCTCTATTTATAAAGCCAGGGTTAAAACTGTAATGACAGACAAGACTATGAATGCCCTCAGTGTAACGGCAGACAATCAATTGAATGCCGACATTGTAACGGCAGACAATCAATTGAATGCCGACACTGTAACGGCAGACATCAGTCATTGCCTTTAAATGCCTTCAGTGTAACGACAGACAAAACATTCAACACAGCATTGAAACGGCAGACAGAACTGTTTCTGCATTTATTTCAGCCGTTACAAAAGAAAAATCAAAACTGTGGCAAAAAGTGGCTCTATACGGGGTGAGGTCAAGTCGGTCCGGCATTCGTGTCCGCAGGTCGTGCGGGCGCACACAAGTCGCAAGTAATCCGGTCCGAGATTTGCACGCCCCTGCGCGCGCGAGAGAGAACCTCTCTTCTAGCTATCTTATAATGCTTAGAAAGAGGTTACTATATATCCTCTTCTATTTTCTTTGATTTTTTCGATGTGGAACTATGTTCCCTTAACCCATTTTCAAGAATGAAAACGTCTCACTTTGAGAGACAATTTCTCATTCACCTCTTAACCGTTTTTAGCAAATCAATATATGATTTTGATCTACTCGCGAAGGAAAACACAAATCAATCAAGATCCCTCAATAATTCATTGAGGATCTTACTCAAAAAATTACTCAAAAATCAGTTCGTAAATGGTGTATAAAACACCCATTTTCTAACATAGAGGATCTGAAAATGTCGGAGTCATCAATCATGCGGCCAAGGCAAATGTAGTGGAACATAAATAACGTTCCAACAAGCACAACAACAAGGCTCCCAAGTTGGGGCCTAAGGGAGGAATCACCAAGAAGCCGAAGTTTCAAGGCAAGTGCTTCAATTGTGACAAGATGGGTCACAAGTCTACCGAATGCAGACTATCCAAGAAAAACAGGAACAGAGAAACAAACATTGTTGAAGGAATTTCTCAAAATGTTTCTGATATCAACCTCTCAACTGTGGTCTCGGAGATGAACATAATGGGTTCAAACCCCAAGGAATTGTGGATTGACACTAGAGCTACTCGACATGTGTGCTCCAACAGAAGTATGTTCTCCACTTTCGAACCATTGGAGAATGGAAAGAAGATGTTTATGGGGAACCCAACCACTTCATAAATCAAGGGTCAAGGCAAGGTGATCTTAAAGATGACTTCTGGGAAAAAACTGACTCTGTATAATGTTGCATATGTTCCTAAAATCCGTAAGAACCTGGTATCTGGTTCATTTCTTAATAATCACGAATTTCGGTTAGTGTTTGAATCAAACAAATTTATTTTGTCGAAAAGTTGAATGTATGTTGGTGAAGGATACATGAGTGGTGGAATGTTTAAACTCAATGTAAAGCTAGCTAATCTACTTAATTGCTTGAGTCTTCTAATTTATGGCATCGTAGACTAGGACATGTTATTTATGATACTTTGCGCAGATTAATTAACTTGAATCATATATCAGCATTCCAAATTGATTCCAAACATAAGTGTGAAACTTGTGTCGAGGCAAAACTGACAAGATCATCCATTAAAAGTGTTGATATAAACATTGAACCTCCTGATTTAACACACTGATATTTGTGATCTGAAAATGATATAAACAAGAAGTGGTAATATATAATTTATTACCTTTATTGATAATAGCACAAAATATTGTTATGTGCATTTGCTTAAAAGCAAGGACGAAGCTATAGAGAAATTTGTTCTCTATAAAATCAAAGTTGAGAATCAACTCAACAAGAAAATTAAGGCACTAAGAAGTGACCGAGGTGGAAAGTATGAATCACCATTTACTGAAACTTGTGCTAAGCATGGGATTATACTCCTCAGTCTAATGGTGTTGCTGAACAAAAGAATCGAACATTGAAGGAAATGATGAATGCAATGTTAATAAGTTCTGGTTTGCCACCAAACTTGTGGGGAGAAGCTATTCTTTCAACCAATTACCTTTTGAATAAGGTACCCAAAAAGAAAAAAGAGAAAACTACATATGAGCTATGAAAAGGAAGAAAGTCATCCTATAACTATTTGCGAATGTTGGGGTGTCTTGCCAAGGTGGTAGTACCTCCATCCAAGAAAGTGGAAATAGGACCAAAAACGGTTGAAAGCATTTTTATTGGCTATGAACAAAATAGTAGCGCTTATCGATTCTTGGTATATAAATCCGATATCCTTGATATACCAAAGAACACGATAACGGAGTCTAAAAATGCATCGTTCTTTGAAGATATATTTCCATGTAAGTCTAAGAAAGAACCAAGTTCTTCCAAACGAACACATGAGACTATCAGTGACGATAGTGAAAACCAAGATGAAGAAACTGAGGAGGAACCTCGATGCAGTAAAAGAACAAGAACGAAAAAATCTTTTGGTCCGAATTTCTCGACTTTTATGCTTGAAGGTGAACCCCAAACCTTCAAGGAAGCGGTGAACTCTAGTGATGGCCCTCTATGGAAAGAAGCCATCAAGAACAAAATTGATTCTATCTATCAAAATCATACTTGGGAACTAGTAGATCTTCCACCAGGTAGTAAACTTTTAGGTTCCAAGTGGATCTTCAAGAGAAAAATGAAACCTGATGGATCAATTGATAAATACAAGGCAAGACTTGTAATTAAAGGTTATAAACATAAGAAAGGTCTTGATTACTTTGATACATATTCTCATGTGACGAGAATAAATTCCATTAGGATGGTACTTGCAATAGCAGCTCTGCGCAATCTTGAAGTACATCAAATGGATGTGAAAACAGCTTTTCTTAATGGAGATTTACATGAAGAAATCTACATAGAACAACCTGAGGACTTTTCAGCTCCAGGACATGAAAAGAAAGTGTGTAAACTGGTGAAGTCATTGTATGGCTTGAAACAAGCTCCAATGTAGTGGCATTAGAAATTTGACAATGTCATGATGACAAACGGCTTCAAGATCAATGAATGTGATAAATGTGTATATGTCAAAGACACAGAAAATGGATATGTCATTATATATTTATATGTAGATGACATGTTTATTATTGGAAGTAATGATAAGATGACTAAATCTGTTAAAAACATGTTGAACTAAAGGTTTGACATGAAAGACATGGGACTAGCTGATGTTATATTGGGAATTAAAATCACAAGAATATCAGACGAGCTTATTTTAAGCTAGTCACATTATATAGACAATATTCTTAGAAAGTTTGTAAAGATAATTCTGGAATTTTCAGACCTCCCATCGATCTAACTACACTTATCCAAGAATAAAGGATAAAGTATTTCTCAAGTAGAATACTCTAGAATTATAGGCAGTCTAATGTACTTGATGAGTTGTACAAGATCAGACTTAGCCTATGCAGATAGCAAACTAAGTAAATATACGAGTAATCCTGGAAGCGAGCATTGGCAAATGATTACAAGAGTACTGAAGTACTTGCATTTTACTCGTAACTATGAGCTGCATTATACAAGATATCCGGCTGTACTTGAAGGATACAGTAATCCAAACTGGATATCTAGTGATAATTTAAAATCCACTAGTAGTTGTATTTACACTAGGTGGTGCAGCCGTTTCTTGGAAATCCTCAAAACAAACAGTGATCAAATCCACGACGGAATCTGAATTCATCGCACTGGACAAATGTGGGGAAGAGGCTGAATGGTTACACCACTTCCTTGAGGATATTCCAAGGTGGACAAGGCCTGTGCCCTCAATTTGCATACATTCAGACAGCCAATCTGCAATTTGTAGAGCACAGAGCAATATGTGTAATGGTAAATCTAGACACATTCGTCGAAGAAATAATACCATTAAACAACTACTCTCTACTAGGATTATCTCTGTGGACTATGTAAAGTCAAAGATAACATTGCAGATCCGCTAACCAAAGGGTTAAACAGAGAGCTAATTGATAAATCATCGAGGGGAATGTGACTAAAGCCCATGAAAGAATAAGTCGATACAATGGACACCCAACCTAGCTGACTGTAGATTCCAAGATCTAGGTTCAAATGGATAACTAAATTGTAAAGACCAAGTTGGATCACTGTGGAGATTTTCTCATGTCCATTCTCATGATGAAACAGTAATGCATGTAAGGTAACAGGTTAAGCTAGACTTTTAATGATTCTTATGTGTCGAATATCCGAGCAGAGTAATGCGGGTTACTCTTAACTAAGAAATCACCTATGTAAGAGGGAAGAATGGCCACTTTCAAGAGGGCAATATTCCTATCAAACTCTTACAGAACCAGGCGTATGTTCATGACCAAAACGAACATAACAGTGAGAACTGAAATGCGTTAGGAAGATTCCTGTGTGAGATATGTCATCATTTACACAAATGACAGACTAGTTCAAGGACATCGTGTCTACTATTTAGTTAGTAAACATATTTTCATAAGGGAATGTTCAAAGGGTAACACCTACCTATCCTATGCAGGTTTCAACCGCTGAATTCTATCACCAAGTCAGTCGTGTCAGTCTGCCGTGTCTGTGGTCGTTAATTTTTATTCATGTGGGGAATGTTAGAAATGAGTATATTAATACAATTTCTGAACCAGTTTTTGGACAATTTTTTGAGTAAGATCCTCAATGAATTATTGAAAGATCTTGATTGATTTTTGTTCTCCTTCGTGAGTAGATCAAAATCGTATATTTATTTACTAAAAACGGTTAAGGGGGGTGAAAATCAAAATCGTGACTAAAAGAAGGCAATGTGGTCATTATTATGGATGAGGAATACACAGGGTTTCCCGTTTCAAGAGAGGGTTGACAAATTATCTTTCCAGAACAAAATGCAAGGGTATTTACAATAAAGCCTAGTTAACTTTTAGGGTATATCCTGATAAAATAGCCTAAGAAAAATAATTGTTTCGGGGTATTTAGCAGCAAAGAAGATGCAATGGTGTGGTGTTTTCCCGTAAATTAGCTATAAAACCCCTAGCAAGTTTGCATATAGAGGAAGAATATGAACCAAAAAGCATTACACAACCAGAAAATTTAAAAGAGAAAAATAAAATGCAAGTTCCCGGAAAGGCACAAAAGATTAGTATTACCTGCACACAGTGAAGACAAAGTAAAATAAACACATTTTCCTCAGAGCCCGAAAATTAATGCACAAACCCTACAGCATCAAATTAGGGGAACCGAACAGAACACAAATCACCTTCCAATTCAAGAACACAAGCGCAACCCAACAAAAAGGAGGAAACTTTATTAAGAAAGACACCAAAATTAGATGTAAAAATCACACTTTACCCCAATGTAGCAGTGAAGATGGATATTGATCAAAGCACCACTGACAATCTCTTGACTTGAACAATATTATAGACCGAGAATTCCAGTAACTAGAGAAGAAGCCCAAAAAGTCCGCCAATTTCTTTGTTTGTTTTTTGTTTAGATAATTGTTGGTAGGTAGAAGTGATGGAAATAGTAGCTGACTTTAAAGTGTCAACCCAAATCAAAGAGAAAGGGGATGAACAGTTTGCTAAATTCAGACTACTTTAATACTGAGTAAAGTTGAAGGAGAGGGGAATCTCATTGAAATCTAAGCAAAGTTCTAATATTGGTTGACCCTGCTATGTATAGATGAAAATGAAAAACTATGTCCTCCTCAACAACAATGGGATACATCCTTATTAATGTCCTAAGATTTTTCATCTGTTTCAGATGCTTTGCAGTAGCAACTGGGCTGAGAATGAATCTGGCTTGAGAAGCGAGGCCCAGTTCTAATGTTTGGGTAGAAAGTTTTGCGTCTGCTAAGTTTAGGTAGGAAGAAGTAGAAAGTTGCAATGACCAATCAGTATGTATGGTTAGGTATACGGTTATAACTTTTACTTTGAGTTGGCAAACCTAAAACTAAAGGTTGCGACTTTACTTTGGCGTAGAGGGAAAATTTTGGAAAAGCTTTGATTTTGCAACTTAGAAAATAAGTTGCAACCAGGGGCAACCCTGAGTTCCCGGAGGGGTTGGAGGCAAAAAGCCTAAATAATTATTTTTTGGGACCCTAATAATATATTTTTTTTACGCGCAAAATATGTGCTTATACTTACAAGGTTAATACAACTTTGGAGGTTCCTAAAATTATAAAAAAAATCGGGGGTCTGAGACGGCCGCCTCATCAGCTTCAAGGTGGGCTGGTTGCAACCTTGATGACAAAATGAGGTTCAACAGCAATTTTCAACTAGCACTCATTTTGGTGCAGGTGCAAGTATTATTGGAGTGATGATTTTGAGCACAACTCGGTTCCAAGTATTTCATTTTCAGAAACAACAAATCTACAACTACAATTACTTTTAAAACTATAGTTATAGTTGCACTAAAAAAACAAGCGATCAAATGTAGAATTAGAGTCTTGTGGTTCATTTCAAGTAGTCTTCTTATTTTTCTCGTTGCTCCCGCTTGACTTGTAACTCATAATATACAAAATTCAATTTATATAAATAACATGTAATCCATTTACATGTTATTTATATAAAGTATTTCTCTTTTTTGATGTTAGGCGTTATTGCCATAGTTTAGTTTGTTTAGCTGTTATGACAGCTTATCTGTAATATCAGTACTGTGTAATACTTTGTTTCCTTAATGCTATTAATGAAACGATGGCTTCGGTCATCTAATTATCAAAAAAAAAAAAAACATGTAATCCATTATAATTAAATCAATTATAATAGGAGAAGTCCTTAGTGTTATTTATAAATTTACCAATTTGTACAATGCATGTACATAACTAATCTAAAAGAGTTTTGCAATTCAAATCCTCGTTACGTCAAAATTTTTATTTTTATTTTTATGTTTTATTAAAATGTGCATATCGTACGTATAAATAACTAGTTTATTTGAAGCCGTAAAAAATTCAAAATTTAATAACAGCTACATGTCCACATCACCCATTTCGAACTTACGTAATTGTCCATTGCAAGCAACCAAACTAAAACAGGTTTGGTGACAAATGACATTACTTTAAGTTGATAAACCCCACATTTGACACTCTGATCCTTTCTTGTCTGCTCCTCAATCATCCACTTCCATCTAAACAATCCATCATCTGTTCTATTCACAGTTCAGCTACAACCAAAACCCCATTAATAAAAGAAAAAGGCATCATCTTTGCAAGCAAAATAATTTGTTTATACAGTCACAATCCCTGATCTTATTCTCTTCAGATTATCCTCCTCAATTCTCCCATTCGTGAAACCCTAGATCCCCTCCTCGTCATCATCGACTGCCAGTGTTCCCAAACTCGATCAAATCGATACTTACAAATTCCAGGTCACTCTCTTTCAAATCTTTTTTCCCCATCAAGTTCCAATCTTTTTCTAAATTTTAGGCTTTTTGAGGGATTTAATCATCTGGGTATTGCTCAAAATTTCTAATTTGATCCCCAAAAAAATAAATAAAATGAATCCCATGTCGAAAACTAGATCTGATGTCGATGATGTAGATTACTTCCCTTCACCCCCCAAAAAAGAATGGTCTATTGTAAGCCTGAAAAGAGCAGTCCCAACTTTAGTCATTTTCATGGCTGGGGTTGTGTTGGGCCTTTCAGTTAGTACCAATTTTGCTCGGTATTTCAATACCCATTCTGAATTGTTTTTCCCCAACGCAATGTATGGGAATTGTGGTAAGGAGTGTTTGAATTTTAAGAGGTTTGTGAGCCCGACTCATTTGATGCATGATATGACTGATGAGGAGCTGTTTTGGAGGGCTTCGCTGGTGCCCAGGAAAGCAGAGTACCCGTTTGAGAGAATTCCGAAGGTGGCGTTTATGTTCATGTCGCAGGGGCCATTGCCTCTGTTGCCGCTTTGGGAGAGGTTTTTTAAAGGGCATGAGGGGTTGTTTTCGGTTTATGTGCATACCTTACCGAATTACAAGCTTAAAGTGAACGAGACTTCGGCTTTCTATGGGCGTCAGATTCCGAGCGAGGTATGTGAACTGTTTCGTTTAGCTGTTTATTTTGTGTATATGTATTGAGTGTTGTTTTGAGCTTCAGAGAATGAAGTTTGTGCTGTGTAAATCAGTCTAGTGAATTTACTAGGAAAAAGAACTTTTGAGAATCTCACAAGCTATCAATTTGACCAAAACACCAATGCTTCTTCAATTCACAGGTTTGCTTGATCTGAAATCATTATGATGCAGGGCATTATGATTAAGAGACTAGAACATCCTAGCCATGCTATTTCACAATGCAAAGGAAAATATAGAGCATTGACCCAAATGACTCGTCAGCTTTTCAAAGTTTAGTTTATTGCGTATTAAAGAAGAAGATTCCCCTGGCTATGTAAAGAATAAAATTGATTTGTAGGTGTTGATGCACTTCCATGGTCACGGGATTTTGATTTTTTCTCTATATAAATTCATCTTAAGATATTGAATGCATAATCTCTCCTTTGGCACTCCAATGCCTTGCTACCTCACTCAGTTCTTCCCCTTTATTTTCATTTCTATTGTTGCATTTATAGCTCTAATCAAGAAAGTTCTCAACTTCTCGTGTTGGCTTTATATTTTTACTAATGGAACTTCATTCCTACACACAAGTGATGAATATGTCCATGATATTCGTTGTTGGTTATGGATGTATATGCTTGCTTGCCAAGGAAAATCATTTGAGATCAGGTGCTACTACCTAACTGTGTCTCTCATGTCAAATTGTCAACATGTTCTTCAGGGATGAACTATATTTGTTTAGTTGTCATAATTTGGTCATTGGTTTATAAGATTATACTCAATTGTGGGACACCTTTAATTAACTACCCTTGGAATTAGTTCAATTATGGATCTTAATGACGTAGATAACTCCCACTTATCCCCAGCTAGGGAGAACATTCATCCAATTTTTGTTGATATTTGGTACATGTGCTTAAATTTTTGACTCCATTACAAAAACAAATGGTCTACCAATTGTTTGAGTTTCTCTTATTAGCAAGTCCCATTTTGTAAAAAGTCAAAGCAATCATCTTGAAATGCTATGCAAATTCCTCTTGCTAATTTCTATACTCATCTTTGCTTTCTTTGTTGACATACAACTAAACCTCCTACTTTGCAAAAACAAATCTTATCTTACTCATAGACCTGCACCTAGGTTACCCCACAAGTCCTAATATCCTGTATCCGATACTAGACATGTTCATTTATGAGATACAACAAAAATCGTATTAAATACTACAATTCCAGGATTTACCACCATTAAAATAGTACTAAAATATTCAAAAATTGTTATTTTTCTGGCATCTGTTAATTGCCAGCACAAAGCCTAGATGACCCATATGTAATTTGGAAAAATCCCTTAGTAACTTTTTTTTGCTAACACTCCCTGGGTGTAAACAAAAACAAATATGTTAAAACTTCATAAGAGTTAGCACTTTATGTCCCTGTATACTTTTTATGCCAATGTATGTCAGTATATTAACTAATTTATTATTTCATTAGGTGAAAATCCTTATTATTGTGAAATTTAGTGAGTTAACATATATAGTCACCATAATTTTATATTTAAATTTCATGTTTTTTCCCTCCGGGTTCCTGTCTACATAAACTGTGAAACCTATATGTTGACCAAGATTGGCATACTAAAGGGAGTTCAAACTGTTTTAAGTCAGTCCAGTGTATATGAACATCCTTATGGGTTTTGCTTATTGGCAAACAGTACATTTATTAGCATATAATGGCAAGCATGCTAATTCTGGTGTTCCTCTATCATCCAGGAGGGCGCATGGGGAACAGTATCTCTAGTAGATGCCGAGAAGCGCCTCCTAGCAAATGCATTTCTAGATTTTTCCAACGAGCGATTCATTCTTCTCTCAGAGAGCTGTATCCCCGTATTCAACTTCCCCACTGTCTACAAGTACCTCATCAACTCACCCCTCTCCTTCGTCCAATCATACGACGAAGACTCTAAAAGTGGCCGTGGTCGCTATAACAGGCGCATGCGCCCAGATATCCAGCTTGCCCAATGGAGGAAAGGGTCTCAATGGTTTGAGCTCAAGCGTGAGCTTGCCATCAATATAATTACCGACTCCAAGTACTACAATCTATTTAGAAGATACTGCAAGCCCTCTTGCTACCCTGACGAGCACTACATCCCAACCTATTTGAACATGTTCCATGGGGCTCTGAACGCTAACCGGAGTGTTACGTGGGTAGACTGGTCTAGAGATGGGCCTCACCCTGCAGCTTTTGGCAGGGCGAGTATCTCCGAAGGTTTTATTCAGGCCATCAGGAATAATGGAACTGCTTGCACTTACAACTCAGAGCCTACTTCAGTGTGTTACCTCTTTGCAAGAAAGTTTGCTCCTAGTGCGTTGGAGCCTTTACTAAACCTGAGTTCAAGGGTAATGAACTTTTGAGTTGCTTTTAGGTTTGGTTAGAGAGTGCGAGCAGACATACCTTGGTGGATGTATATCAGGGAAGAAAGTGAAATGAGTGCCCTGTGCAGAATTGAGATTGGTGTGCATTCTCTCTTTGATCTCCTTGTAAATGGCTTTACTAGGACTTGTAAGAGCATCTGTTATCGTTGGCTGTTTTGCTAAATTTTGTAAAATTTGGAAAAAAAATATTTCGCAGTTGTTAACCAAATACCCAAATTTAGGATTTGAGAGGAAGGGTAAGAGCATATGTAGTTGTTGGCTATTTTTTCAATTTTTTTTTCCAAAAAATAGCAATTTAGCAGCTGCAGTCGTTGACTAAAAACTCAAAATTTGGATTTTGATGAACAGTAAGCTACCAAATTTGGCAGATGAAAAAGCTATTTGGAAAAAATAGCCAACGAAAGATGATATTTCGTCCTTTTGATCTGCTGAAAAATCATCTTTCCTCGTTTGATTTTTTAAAAAAAATTTGTAAGAGACGAAGAACGATTGTTCATCCGTGCTCTTGCGTAACTCTCGGAAGAGGGATCATTCCCCACCCTTGAGTTTTTTTTATTTTTTTTAATTAAAAATCGTCGGACGTCCGTGCTATATATATATATATATATATATATATATATATATATATATATATATATATATATATATATATATATATATATATTTAAACAATCAGACAAGAAATCATTTTTTTTCCGTCAATTATATTTAAACAATCAGACAAGAAATCATTTTTTTTCCGTCAATTTAAAAAGAACGAAAATTTTGGCTCTTACGGGAGATAAGTATCTCCTGTCCAAACACTTTTGTGTTTTTTATTATTATGGACTAGGCCTATATATATATGTGTATATGGGGATATATTAGGTATTAATTGAAATATAAGTAAGATTTAAGATTTAATTGTGATTATATTAATAGTTAATTAGGATTAATTTATGAGTTAATTGTGAAAAAATTATTGGACGAAAAATGATTTTTCGTCCGTGCCAAAAAAAAAAATTTAATTTTTTTGTGCGACGAGAAATCATCTATCGTGCGTAAATTTTTTAAAATGAAAATCCAAATTTTGGCTTTAAACGACTACAGCCGAAACCCAAAATTTCTATTCCTCTATGCCAAATATCCAAAATTTGGCTATCAACAACTACAAATGCTCTAATCGGCTATATTTGGGAGGAGAAATAGTAATTTGTAAAATATAGCTAACGAAAAATCATCTTTTGTCCTGTAACCCCTGTTTCCGGTTGTACGGATTTGTCCTTGTATTTTGTAGTGTTCTCTTTTCTATGTATTTTGAGTCTTACACTTGTTGTGGGCCTTCTATTGCAATTTATTATTCTAGCATTATTATTGTTATCTTTTGTTAGCCCAACCCATTTCCAAGCCCATACTATTATCTACCCAAACCCGCATCCTATTGGATCCTGAACCCAAATCCTAGTCTACCCAAACCCACAAATCCATATACTCCCTAACAACTAACCCAGATCTCTTCAACTGCACACTCCCCCGCATCTCTTAACTACCCATTACTTTAATTATTATTTTATTAAAAACCCCACTCTCTTTCTCCCCTATTGTAATACCCCAGATTTGCAGCGAACAGTCGACTGGTAGTATTAGCAGTCGACTGGTCTGCGCGGATTTGAGATGGTTAAGAAGTGTACGTGAGGTACACAGTGATTATAAAGAGGATTTGAGAAATATAGTCCCACATGGAAAGTATACAAAAACCAATTTGAGTATAAATACTATTAGCCAAGGATCAAAAAGTCACCTAATTGGTTAACCACCTTTTGAGAGGCAGCCTGTGGTGGGCAGTTGTACTACATAGTATCTAATTTGTCTTCTAAAAATATTAAAATTGTCTGAGTATTGGGGCGGGGCGTTACAAATGGTATCAGAGCCGACTTTCGACACCGGGTGTAGAAGAGGGCCTATGATCTAGTTCACGGCAGGGAGATGATTCTCCGGATAGGCAGGGTGCATTTATATGTACCGGGTGTTTCTACACATTTCGTGGGATCGAGGACTATTCTACAACGACTAGAAAGGCGGATCCTACACTAGATGTGTGTCCCGTACTCAGCGAGGACGCTGATTTCTAAAGGTGGGGTGTATGTAATACCCCAGATTTGCAGCGAACAGTCGACTGGTAGTATTAGCAGTCGACTGGTCTGCGCGGATTTGAGATGGATTTAAGAAGGATTTGATTTGAATGGTTAAGAAGTGTACGTGAGGTACACTGTAATATCCTGATCGACTATTAATAATATTATTTTATTAGTATTCAACTACTTAATTATTTTTATTTTCTTTCATGTTGAGTTATCTTTTAGCCATAACAACCTAATTGATAATTAGGTTTTGTTGGATAGTTAAATCTAGGATTAAAAAGACATAAGGGATTAAGGAATTCTTCTAGAAACTCTCTCTCTTCCACATCACCCTCCACCTCACCTAAAACACCATACCCTCACCATACCTCCACCTCATCCATTCCTCCCCTAGGCAAAACCGGCCCCAATTTGGGGAAGGGCTTGTGTGCATTTTGTGCATGCACATTTGCACTCTCCACCCCTTTTCCCTCCTATAAATACCCCCTTCCTTCACCATAGTCTCATTTTAGAAAGATCATAAAGAAAGAAAGGAAAAGAATGAGTGAACTACTAACTTGAGAGTTTTTCTTTGTAGGTTTAGTAGGAATTCTAAGAGCTTAGGAGAAAGAGTATGAGTGATAGCAAGTCCTTCCTACAAGAAAAGAAGGTGGGGGTTTCTCTTTTGTTTGTTTGTTTGTTTGAATTGTTGTTTTGATGTTTCTTCTTCTCCTTATCCTCCTTGTTTACTTTTCTTTTGGTGTGGTTGTTTTTGTAGTAGTGTGGTTGTATGTGTTCTTATCTTGTATGTTGTGGCATAACCACCTAAAAAAAAAGGGAAGAGAATGATAAGAACTTTCATGGAACACATAAGGAAAGAATGTTGTTAGTAGTTGTTATTTTGACTAATAAAAGAACTAACTACTTGGACTATTTCACTAAGCATATGGAACAATGGTATGAATGGTGGAGTTGATTGTGATTGTTGAATGAATAACTTGACATGAACATATGCATATGTGTGTACATACCCATTGGGATGTATAACTCAACAAGAACTTTGACATAAGCATAGTAGAATTATTATATGTATATAAGTTGTAAGCTCAACAATTAAATCCTTATTCTTTCTCTATTTTTGCTCTCTACTTAAAATGCTAACTTTGGTTTCAAAAGAAAAAGGAAAAAGAAGGGCATGCTAAGTAGGGCTTGTAACTCATTATGTGTAGTTGTAGATCATAAAGAAAGAAAGAAAGAAGGAAAGATAAATGGTCCTTGTAATAGCTAGTAACTAGTTATACATACTTACATGATCAGAAAATACCATGCTTAAATATAGTTCATACTTGAGTTAAGTAGGCACTCATGCTTAATGATATTCATGCTTAAAACATATTAGATACTCATGCTTAAGTTAAGGTAACTATCCATGGTTAGTTGTAGCAATTTGTATGTTTATGTTCTATCTATGCTAGAATTGTTGTAGAACTCATACTAGGTTGTAGGTTGATACCTAACTAGTATACATGTTTAGAATGTTACTAAAATGTACACCATGCTTTATGTTAATACTCAAAGTAGCATACCATGTTTAGGAATGATGTATACCATGATAAGTTTATATACATGCTTAGAATGTTGTAGGATTTATGTTAAAATTCCCTACCATGTTTAGGAATGATGTATACCATGCTAAGTCTATATACATGCTTAGAATGTTGTAGGATTTATGTTAAAATTCCCTACCATGTTTAGGAATGATGTATACCATACTAAGTCTATATACATGCTTAGAATGTTGTAGGATTTATGTTAAAATTCCCTACCATGTTTAGTAATGATGTATACCATGCTAAGTCTATATACATGCTTAGAATGTTGTAGGATTTATGTTAAAATTCCCTACCATGTTTAGGAATGATGTATACCATGCTAAGTCTATATACATGCCTAGAATGTTGTAGGATTTATGTTAAAATTTCCTACCATGTTAGGAATGATGTATACCATGATAAGTCTATATACATGCTTAGAATGTTGTAGGATTAATGTTAGAATACCTATCATGCCTTGGAATGTTGTATGTTCATACTAGTTATATATCCATACTTGGGTTGTGGTGATTAATCATGTTACGTAGTGGAGATCCATGCTTAAGGCGGTAATAGAGATACATGTTCTAAGTAGTAAGCATCCATGCTTAAGTTGTAACTTATGCCCAAATTGTAGTAAGTCTCATGGTTAGATTGTAGTAACTATCCATGCTTAAGATTGTTACCAGTGTATGCTAAATCGCATTCATAATTAAGAATGTTTTAAGTTGATGGTTATGTCATATATACCATGATTAGTTGTTGTAGGTTGATGCTTACAATTGCATACCATGCTTGAATTGCCATAGGAAGTAATAAGAAAGAGTCATGTTGAAATTGTAGTAGTAACTACCTCGTTGTAGTTAATGTTAGTAAGGAGCCATACATGTTTGAATGGTATAGTGTAGCATCCTAGTTACATGTTGAAATGTACCCATGTTTTATGTTGTTTGGGAAAGGAACCCATGGACTCTAGTCAGGTGAGGTTTTACTTTAAGATGGAACCATAGCATGTGAGCACCTTCATTTAGAGGTAATAAGGGTTGGAAATTACTAATAGTTGTAGCTTGATGAACAGCTAGTTTAGGGTCTTCAAATTACCCTAGGGGTCATCGACCATCAAGACCGCGTCCTACCACCTTATAGTAAATGGATAGATCTCACCTCGGGCATCAACGGATCTTAACCGATGTAGGTTGACCGTGCGCCGAGAGTGTTGGTAGAATCCAAGTTAGGGGTAGGGATGAGTGAGAGAGATCTCATTACTAGAGTCTTGGATCGAGGGACCACGAGTTGGACCGTGTTAATCTAAGTTGGAAACTATGTAAGATTGCGTAGGAGTAGTAACATCATTAGGATAGTGACTTATAAGATCATTACTTAACCTTTTTGCCAGAAAGAAGGGGAGTTGGTAGTAGGGTGCACCGTACGACCAAACCTTTCTTTGGGGCCGATCTTAGGTGGTGTTATTGGGTTGCACCTTCCTATCAAAGGGATACGTACGGTGCCATCTCACGAGTTGGGAGCACGGGTTGCGTATCTCGTCTGTTAATTCCTAAAATACCGTGGCTTGGGGTGCCACAGGATGCATTGCGCAGTCCTGCGCTTGCGAGACCCCAGGGGTGCCACAGAGTAGGCTTTGCGCTACCCTGCGCTTGCAAGACCCTATGATTTGGATTATGGAATGAGGCCCGATATACTGAGCAATAGTGGCAAACATGGACACCACTATATGACTGCAGTAACGGAACTAGACCGTACCTGCAACCTTGTTTTGAGTGAGGTCCGGCATGCCGGGTAATAGTGGCAAACATAGACACCACGAGCATACTGCATTGGTGGGACTTGACCCACATGCAACCTCACAGTCACTGGTATTATCAGGAACAGATTGTGTACAATTAGAATTTATAACACGGGTTCAAATCCCTATATATGGAGAAAACGGCTCGAGATGGGGCGCATGTAGTATGAGATGCATGTTGCTTTCGGAGACTTGCTGACATTAGAATAGGAGCATCCTAGTTTAGTTGGCATTGCATTAGAATAGGAGCATCCTATGTTAGTTAACATCTTATTAGATTTTAGTCACTGCACTCACGAACACTTAAACTACACCGACATACTTTACCCTGTTTGTATATATTGTTTTTGGAGATTCGCTGCTATGATATCAGCCTTAAAGCGTCAGTGAATACTGACGTCCCCACTTTAATAGGTTGTGGATACAAGATCACGAATTGGAAGGACTCTAGTCGAGGCATGATCTACAAGTGAAGAGGCCAATGTTTATCTTTTTCATTCATGTATACTCTGATGTAATTTATTGTATTAATGGGAACACTCGGCCTGTAATATTGTGTTAATAAAAAGTTTTAAATTTTTCTGTTTCTGTGTATTGTGACTAATTGAATGAAAAGGTCCTGTCTCGTGTCTCGGTTTCCCAGTATATGGAAATTGGGGCGTTACAGAGTGGTATCAGAGCCGACTTCAATTTATAGTCCAACATAGAAGGAAAATATACTTAGGTACCTTGTAGGAGTTAGGCTTCCTTTCAGCTGGTTATAGATAATTATAATTCATACTGTTGTTCCTTCAACTTATGTATTATGATGTTCTATATCTATGCTAATTTTTGTGTCCACTCCATACAGGATGTCGAACGGAGCAGTTTCCCTAGGGAATGGAGGGACACACGGAGTTGCAGTAGAGGTGGACTCGGACTTGGAGCCCATCACTGATGGGGACGAGTCACCAGTTGGAGTCGGATTGGCCAATGGGGCCGCCGCAGCTGCTGCAGCAGGGGATGCCCCTGCGAATGGCCAGATCCCAGCACCACCTCCCCCACCACCTCCCCCGCTTACCCCAGTACAGCAAGCTTTCGACCAGGTCTTTCGCGATCTCGAGACATGGGGATGGTGCCATGTCTGCCTGGAGAACAGGATGGACTCATGTGAGTTCGTAGCCCTCAACAATGAGAGAGAAGTAGCGGAGTTAAGGAGGGCAAGGGCGAGGGCAGACCGCAAGATAGTGATCCTAAAGCACACCCACCGTGTGCAATTTGCGCGCCTAGAGCGCAAATGCGCGGAGCTGCAGGCACAGATCTCACAGCTACTTGCACTGGTGGCACCACCTGCTGGAGGGGACGGGACCACTAGTAGTACTGAATAGACAGTTAGGTGCCCTTAGACTATTTTGTATTTTGGATATTTTGCTTCCTACTATGTGATATAAGTGTAAGGAAGGTAATGCTATGTAAGTTATAGGGTTATGATAAAATGAAGTCTAGTTCTATGTTTCCCTGCGAGCTTTATGTGTATGTTAAGGTTGGATGATGTTATTATTATTATTATTATTACTATTTTTATATAACAATATGATGCCCTGTGTATTCCGTTACTCTTCTCTACCAGATGTCTCGCAGAACCAGGAGTGGTAGGACCGACAATTTGGAAGGCGAGGGTAGTGGAGGCAATGGCACGGGTCTTGATTTAGAGACAGAATTCGCTCGTATGTACCAGGCCTTGGGTGACCTCGCGGAAGCGAGCCGAAACAATGTGCAGCAACCAGGAGCACCCGGTGGTAACCGGGGAACAACAGCTACCGACCCCGTTAAAATGGTCGAATCATTCCGAAGAATGAGGCCGCCCATTTTTGAAGGCAAGGCAGACCCGACAGCAGCTGACGACTGGATTCGTCAAGTTGAGACAGTGTTTGAGGTGATGTTGACGCCAGAGGACAGCAAGGTCAGGTTGGCCAGCATTCTGCTAGAAAAGGACACCGGAGTCTGGTGGCAATCAGTAAAGAGAGGCATGGGCGAAGGGCCCATTACCTGGGAGGATTTCCTAGCAGAATTCAGGCAGCACTATTTTCCGCTAGACGTGCAAGAGGATAAAGCCATGGAGTTCCACAACCTAAAGCAGGGAAGCATGACGGTTCGAGAATACGAGACCAAGTTCACCCAGCTTTCCTGCTATGCTCCGGAGATGGTACAAGATGAAGTCAAAAAGACCAAGAGGTTTGAGCAGGGACTGAGGCCCGCACTTAGGACCAAGATTATACCGTTTTGCATCCGGAGGTTCGAGAAGCTAGTCCGTCGAGCAGCTACGACGGAGTTAGACATGAATAAAGGGCCTGAACTGCAAGAAAACACTGGAAGGTGGAACAAGGGAAAGAGGCATGCACCAGCGTCAGGATTCAGAAGCCAGGGTGGGAACCAAAAATTCCAGAAGAAGGTTGGCAACCTCAGTCACATCAAGCCAGAGAACTGTTTCACGTGTGGTGAGCCAGGGCATTTCAGGAACCAATGCCCCAAGAATAGGAACCCTCAGAATGATGCCCGCCCCTATTACAATTGCGGGAAGGTTGGCCATGTTCGGCCAGACTGTCCCCAACTTCGGAGGGGCAACGGTGGGCCGGCTCCCAAGGCAAACAGAAAGGGGATAAACCGCCGAGGGAAAGTATTTGCACTCACAGAGGAAGACGCCGATGAAGACGAGGGAGTCATCACCGGTTGGATTAATATAAATGAAATCCAGGCAACTGTTTTATTTGATAGTGGGTCATCACATTCTTTTGTGTCTGGAGCATTCTCTAAGAAGCTGAAATGCACCCAGGAGGCAACTCCGGAATCAGTATTGTTGGTAGGTACCCCATCTGGAGCAACTCTCCCTGCAAATTCATGCTACAAGGGATGCAATCTCCTGATTGACGGGGAAACCCTGAGTATAGATTTGCTAGAGCTGGACTTTGTAGGGACAGACGTGATTATCGGGATGGACTGGATGTCCAGGCATAGGGCTAGCATCGATTGCAAAGAGAAGAGGGTAACCATTACCCCATCCGGAGGACCGGAGCTTGTGTTCCAAGGAAAGAAGAGGCGGAGTGCGGAAATTCTTGCAGCTGCAACTAGGGTACGAGTGCCAAGCGAAGTCAAGGCAATACCAATCGTACAAAAATTTCCCCGCGTATTTTTAGAAGAATTACCCGGACTCCCACTGCATAGGGATGTTGAGTTCAGCATTACTATCCAGCCAGGCAGCACACCAGTGTCGAAAACACCATATCGGATGGCACCAGTAGAGCAGAAGGAAGTAAAGGAACAAATTGAAGAACTGCTACAGAAAGGATTCATCAGGCCAAGTGCTTCACCCTAGGGAGCACCTGTGCTACTAGTAAAGAAGAAAGATGGAACCTCGAGAATGTGCATCGATTATCGGGAATTGAACAAGGTTACTGTTCGAAACCGATACCCCATTCTCAGGATCGATGACTTCTTTGATCAGCTTCAGGGAGCGGCTGTATTTTCAAAGATTGATTTGCGTTCAGGCTATCATCAATTTCGGGTCAGAGAGGAAGTTATAACCAAGACTGCGTTCCGGACTCGGCACGGTCATTACGAGTTTTTAGTAATGCCATTCGGGGTGACAAACGCTCCAGCAATCTTCATGGACATGATGAACCGCATCTTGCGGCCATTCATCGATTCATTCGTAGTTGTCTTCCTAGACGATATCTTGGTATATTCAAAAACAGAAGAGGACCATGCTGAGCATCTAACTGCAGTATTGATCAAGCTACGAGAGCATCAGCTATATGCCAAACTGACAAAGTGCGAATTTTGGAAGTCAGAAGTGGCATTCTTGGGCCATGTCCTTTCTAAGGAGGGAGTGGCTACAGACCCGCAGAAGATAGAGGCAGTAAAAGATTGGCCTCAGCCGAGAACTGTGAAGGAGGTTAGAAGCTTCTTAGGCATGACAGGGTACTACAGGAAGTTCATCCAGAACTATGCCAGAATTGCCGTACCACTTACTGCCCTGACCAAGAAAAACATGAGTTTTGATTGGACTGAGAAGTGTGAAGATAGTTTCCAGGAGCTGAAGAACAAATTGATTTCTGCCCCAATTTTGGTTCTGCCTCAACCAGATAAGGGATACATAATCTTCAGTGATGCTTCGTTTTTGGGGTTCGGATGTGTTCTGATGCAAGAAGGAAGGGTCATAGCATACGGATCAAGCAACTTCGACCACATGAGAAGAATTACCCGACACATGACTTGGAATTGGCTGCGATAATCTTTGCTCTGAAATTGTGGCGGCACTATGTCTATGGATCGAAGGTGGAAATGTTTACCGACCATAAAAGCCTGAAGTATATCTACAACAAAAGGATTTGAATCTCAGGCAAAGGCAATGGTTGGAGGTTCTGGAAGACATAAGACCAGAAATTTTATATCACCCAGGAAAAGCCAATGTCGTGGCCGATGCACTTAGCAGAAAAAGAATTGTAGCCATGCTCACTATGAAAAGACGAGAGCTAAAAGACGAGATCAGACAAGCCGGTATTGAACTAGTTGTTCAAGATTTAAGCACCATTTTGGCAAATCTAGAATTACACCTGAGTCATAATGACCAAGTCAAGAAGGCTCAATAGGGGGATGCAGAGATTGAAGCACAAAAGCAGCTAGTCAATGAAGGAAAAGCCTCAGAGTTCAGTATAAGGGAAGGGTCGCTTTGGTTTGGGAGCAGGTTGTGTGTGCCAAAAATCGACGAGTTGCGGGAAGATATCATGAAGGAAGCACATCCACCTTACTCACGGTTCACCCAGGAAGCACAAAGATGTATAAGGATATAAAACAACATTTTTGGTGGGCTGGAATGAAGCGAGATGTGGCAGAGTTTGTGGCCAAATGCCTTACATGTCAGAAAGTCAAAGCGGAAAACCAGAGACCAGGAGGTCTACTACAGCCACTGCCCATTCCGGAGTGGAAATGGGAGAACATCAGCATGAATTTCATCACAGGACTACCCAGAAGTTCAAAGGGGAATGACTCAATTTGGGTGATAGTGGACCGCTTGATAAAGTCCGCACATTTTCTCCCAGTAAAGACAACTTGGTCGGTAGAAAAGCTAACCGAAGTCTACATAGAAGGCATTGTAAAGCTACATGGGGTGCCAGTGTCAATCGTTTCCAACCGGGATGCCAGGTTTACGTCCTGATTTTGGCGGAGTCTGCAAGAGGCCTTGGGAACGAGACCAGATTTTAGCACAGCTTTCCACCCGCAAACGGATGGGCAGACAGAAAGAGTTAACAGAATTCTCGAGGACATGCTGAGGGCGTGCATAATGGACTTCGGAGGGAGCTGGGAACAATATTTAGCATTGGTAGAGTTTGCATATAATAACAGCTATCAAGCAAGTATTGGGATGGCTCCATATGAAGCGTTGTATGGAAGGAGGTGCAGGACCCCTGTGTGCTGGTTTGAAGTAGGTGAAAGATAAATGTTCGGACCTGAAATAGTGCAACAAACGTCCGAAAAGATTGAGCTAATCAGAAAAAGGATGCAAGCAGCACAAACCAGACAGAAGAGCTATGCTGACAACCACCGGCGAGACCTAGAATTCGAGGAAGGTGATTCGGTATTTCTGAAGGTCTCACCTACAAGGGGGGTGGTCAGATTCGGAAGGGGCGGCAAGCTAGCACCAAGGTATATTGGCCCCTACCAGATTTTGAAGAGGATCGGAAAGACGGCATACTAACTAGAGCTACCAGCCGAATTGTCCCAGGTACATGATGTGTTCCACGTTTCAATGCTGAAGAAATATGTACCAGATCCAAGTCATCAGCTGCCAGATGTCCCTGAAGACCTACAAGTGGACCTTACATATAAGGAGCGACCAATGAAAATCATCGATCGTCGGGATAAAGTACTAAGAAACAAGACTATTCCGTTGGTCAAGATTCTTTGGAGGAACAAGTTCATGGAAGAAGCCACTTGGGAGACGGAAAGCCAGATGAAGCTCTCTTTTCCTGAGTTATTTTGAGTATCGTCGTTTTCTCCTCGCCCCACTTAGTGCAGTTCTGAGGACAGAACTATTCTAAGGAGGGAGTATTGTAATATCCCGATCGACTATTAATAATATTATTTTATTAGTATTCAACTACTTAATTATTTTTATTTTCTTTCATGTTGAGTTATCTTTTAGCCATAACAACCTAATTGATAATTAGGTTTTGTTGGATAGTTAAATCTAGGATTAAAAAGACATAAGGGATTAAGGAATTCTTCTAGAAACTCTCTCTCTTCCACATCACCCTCCACCTCACCTAAAACACCATACCCTCACCATACCTCCACCTCATCCATTCCTCCCCTAGGCAAAACCGGCCCCAATTTGGGGAAGGGCTTGTGTGCATTTTGTGCATGCACATTTGCACTCTCCACCCCTTTTCCCTCCTATAAATACCCCTTCCTTCACCATAGTCTCATTTTAGAAAGATCATAAAGAAAGAAAGGAAAAGAATGAGTGAACTACTAACTTGAGAGTTTTTCTTTGTAGGTTTAGTAGGAATTCTAAGAGCTTAGGAGAAAGAGTATGAGTGATAGCAAGTCCTTCCTACAAGAAAAGAAGGTGGGGGTTTCTCTTTTGTTTGTTTGTTTGTTTGAATTGTTGTTTTGATGTTTCTTCTTCTCCTTATCCTCCTTGTTTACTTTTCTTTTGGTGTGGTTGTTTTTGTAGTAGTGTGGTTGTATGTGTTCTTATCTTGTATGTTGTGGCATAACCACCTAAAAAAAAGGAAGAGAATGATCAAAACTTTCATGGAACACATAAGGAAAGAATGTTGTTAGTAGTTGTTATTTTGACTAATAAAAGAACTAACTACTTGGACTATTTCACTAAGCATATGGAACAATGGTATGAATGGTGGAGTTGATTGTGATTGTTGAATGAATAACTTGACATGAACATATGCATATGTGTGTACATACCCATTGGGATGTAGAACTCAACAAGAACTTTGACATAATCATAGTAGAATTATTATCTGCATATAAGTTGTAAGCTCAACAATTAAATCCTTATTCTTTCTCTATTTTTGCTCTCTACTTGAAATGCTAACTTTGGTTACAAAAGAAAAAGGAAAAAGAAGGGCATGCTAAGTAGGGCTTGTAACTCATTATGTGTAGTTGTAGATCATAAAGAAAGAAAGAAAGAAGGAAAGATAAATGGTCCTTGTAATAGCTAGTAACTAGTTATACATACTTACATGATCAGAAAATACCATGCTTAAATATAGTTCATACTTGAGTTAAGTAGGCACTCATGCTTAATGATATTCATGCTTAAAACATATTAGATACTCATGCTTAAGTTAAGGTAACTATCCATGGTTAGTTGTAGCAATTTGTATGTTTATGTTCTATCTATGCTAGAATTGTTGTAGAACTCATACTAGGTTGTAGGTTGATACCTAACTAGTATACATGTTTAGAATGTTACTAAAATGTACACCATGCTTTATGTTAATACTCAAAGTAGCATACCATGTTTAGGAATGATGTATACCATGATAAGTCTATATACATGCTTAGAATATTGTAGGATTTATGTTAAAATTCCCTACCATGTTTAGGAATGATGTATACCATGCTAAGTCTATATACATGTTTAGAATGTTGTAGGATTTATGTTATAATTCCCTACCATGTTTAGGAATGATGTATACCATGCTAAGTCTATATACATGCTTAGAATGTTGTAGGATTTATCTTAAAATTCCCTACCATGTTTAGGAATGATGTATGCCATGCTAAGTCTATATACACGCTTAGAATGTTGTAGGATTTATGTTAAAATTCCCTACCATGTTTAGGAATGATGTATACCATGCTAAGTCTATATACATGCTTAGAATGTTGTAGGATTTATGTTAAAATTCCCTACCATGTTAGGAATGATGTATACCATGATAAGTCTATATACATGCTTAGAATGTTGTAGGATTAATGTTAGAATACCTACCATGCCTTGGATTGTTGTATGTTCATACTAGTTATATATTCATACTTGGGTTGTGGTGATTAATCATGTTACGTAGTGGAGATCCATGCTTAAGGCGGTAATAAAGATACATGTTCTAAGTAGTAAGCATCCATGCTTAAGTTGTAACTTATGCCCAAATTGTAGTAAGTCTCATGGTTAGATTGTAGTAACTATCCATGCTTAAGATTGTTACAAGTGTATGCTAAATCGCATTCATAATTAAGAATGTTGTAAGTTGATGGTTATGTCATATATACCATGATTAGTTGTTGTAGGTTGATGCTTACAATTGCATACCATGCTTGAATTGCCATAGGAAGTAATAAGAAAGAGTCATGTTGAAATTGTAGTAGTAACTACCTCGTTGTAGTTAATGTTAGTAAGGAGCCATACATGTTTGAATGGTATAGTGTAGCATCCTAGTTACATGTTGAAATGTACCCATGTTTTATGTTGTTTGGGAAAGGAACCCATGGACTCTAGTCGGGTGAGGTTCTACTTTAAGATGGAACCATAGCATGTGAGCACCTTCATTTAGAGGTAATAAGGGTTGGAAATTACTAATAGTTGTAGCTTGATGAAAAGCTAGTTTAGGGTCTTCAAATTACCCTAGGGGTCATCGACCATCAAGACCGCGTCCTACCACCTTATAGTAAATGGATAGATCTCACCTCGGGCATCAACGGATCTTAACCGATGTAGGTTGACCGTGGGCCGAGAGTTTTGGTAGAATCCAAGTTAGGGGTAGGGATGAGTGAGAGAGATCTCATTACTAAAGTCTTGGATCGAGGGACCACGAGTTGGACCGTGTTAATCTAAGTTGGAAACTATGTAAGATTGCGTAGGAGTATTAACATCATTAGGATAGTGACTTATAAGATCATTACTTAACCTTTTTGCTAGAAAGAAGGGGAGTTGGTAGTAGGGTGCACCGTACGACCAAACCTTTCTTTGGGGCCGATCTTAGGTGGTGTTATTGGGTTGCACCTTCCTGTCAAAGGGATACGTACGGTGCCATCTCACGAGTTGGGAGCACGAGTTGTGTATCTCGTCTGTTAATTCCTAAAATACCGTGGCTTGGGGTGCCACAGGATGCATTGCACAGTCCTGCGCTTGCGAGACCCCAGGGGTGCCACAGGGTAGGCTTTGCGCTACCCTGCGCTTGCGAGACCCTATGATTTGGATTATGGAATGAGGCCCGGCATACTGGGCAATAGTGGCAAACATGGACACCACTATATGACTGCAGTAACGGAACTAGACCGTACCTGCAACCTTATTTTGAGTGAGGTCCGGCATGCCAGGTAATAGTGGCAAATATAGACACCACGAGCATACTGCATTGGTGGGACTTGACCCACATGCAACCTCACAGTCACGGGTATTATCAGGAACAGGTTGTGTACAATTAGAATTCATAACGCGGGTTCAAATCCCTATATATAGAGAAAACGGCTCGAGATGGGGCGCATGTAGTATGAGATGCATGTTGCTTTCGGAGACTTGCTGACATTAGAATAGGAGCATCCTAGTTTAGTTGGCATTGCAATAGGAGCATCCTATGTTAGTTAACATCTTATTAGATTTTAGTCACTGCACTCACGAACACTTAAACTACACCGACATACTTTACCCTGTTTGTATATATTGTTTTTGGAAATTCGCTGCTATGATATCAGCCTTAAAGCGTCAGTGAATACTGACGTCCCCACTTTAATAGGTTGTGGATACAAGATCACGAATTGGAAGGACTCTAGTCGAGGCATGATCTACAAGTGAAGAGGCCAATGTTTATCTTTTTCATTCATGTATACTCTGATGTAATTTATTGTATTAATGGGAACACTCGGCCTGTAATATTGTGTTAATAAAAAGTTTTAAATTTTCCTGTTTCTGTGTATTGTGACTAATTGAATGAAAAGGTCCTGGCTCGTGTCTCGGTTTCCCTGTATATGGAAATCGGGGCGTTACATACACGGTGATTATAAAGAGGAATTTAGAAATATAGTCCCACATGGGAAGTATACAAAAACTAATTTGAGTATAAATACTATTAGCCAAGGATCAAAAAGTCACCTAATTGGTTAACCACCTTTTGAGAGGCAGCCTGTGGTGGGCAGTTGTACTACATAGTATCTAATTTGTCTTCTAAAAATATTAAAATTGTTTGAGTATTGGGGCGGGGCGTTACACCTATTCCCGAAAAATTTTGCCGTACTGACCCACTTTTTGAAAATATTTGGCGCTCCGACCCACTTCCGAAAACAATTAGCGATCTGCCCCTATTTAGGACACGTCAGTAAGAAACGTTATTGGGAAAAATGGCATAGGTTATTTCGATGCCGTTCTTCCCAATAACGGCATCTGTTTAGAAAAAATGTTTCATGCCGTTATTCCAAATAACGGCATCTGTTACTTTTTGTCCAAAGATCTAACAGTCTCAATTGTGAGCTGAGAGAGAATTGTTAAAGTAAATTAACCTATGCCGTTCTATGAGAGAACGACAACGAATATACTGATGCCGTTATTCAAAATAACGACATCAGTTAATTTGTTTTTGCACAGTTACCTATATTCAGAAACCCTTCTCCTTCCCCCTTTGTCTTTTGATCTTTTCTCTCTTTCTCTTCACTCTCGTAATCCTAGATCCGTAAATCATAAATTACTAAAATCTCAACTATTGGAGTGATTTGTTAGTTGCCAAACAACAATTAAACATAGATTGTAGTCTTGATTCTCTCATTTATTTTCGAAAGAATCCAGAATCCGAAATTGTGGTAAGTTTTCAAAATCCCTAATTTTTTGTACAATGTTGATTTTGATGTATGAGAGCTGTATACATTGGTAGTATAGTACAAGTACTGTAGATTTGTTTTATCTAAGTAGTAATTGTGGAAATGAACTTATGGATTGTTGTTGATCTAGGGTTTGTGAAATGTTGAATTGTTGATCTAGGGTTTGTTGTTGTTGATTAGTAAGAGCTATATTGGTAGTATAGTAAAATTGATGTAGAATAGATCCACGTAACTAATAGATATGTGAAGTGATTTTTATAGGAGATTGAGATGTGGATGACCTATATTGCTATCTTTGCGAAATTAGATTTATCTATTTGTAGTGTGTGGAGATGTTGTGGTGGTGAATGTTTGTTAATATTTAGTAATGTTTAGTAATATTTTAGTACAAATTTTAGTATCTCTAGTCTCGTAATGTTTATTAATATTGTAGTTGACACGTTATATTTAATGTTGACAGGTAAATGGATCCTACACAACCATCTTCTTCCCATGATGTGGGTGCTTCATCTGGTACTTCGCATGGACCACGGGGACATCCGGGTCCTGTAGATCCTACCGTGCTTTATCTGCAAGAAGATCATAGATCGCAGGCGGTTTGGACTGGAGATGTCGAAAAAATGAGTTTCCGAATGCACACCATCATGGCGACGCACCCTCGTATTCAAAATTATTTGGTAAGTAGCGGATTTTATGGAATGACGAAGTTGGCGAAAGTAAAATGTGACCACGCACTACTTACCGCTCTTGTGGAGCAATAGAGGCCGGAGACACACACGTTTCATTTACCAGTTGGGGAGATGACAGTCACCCTACAAGATATAGCCGTCATATCGGGTCTTCCAATCGATGGGGTGGCCGTCACCGGCAATTTGATGTTCAATAAAGTGGCATTGTTAAGAGATTATCTTGGGCACGAGGTGGATGAAGATGATAAGGGTGTATTTGTTGGGGAATCAGTCCGACGTTCTTGGCTGTATACGGAGTTCAATAATCAACTGCCAGATGTACCGACGGACTTCCAACTCTAATGTTATACGCGGGCTTATCTTTTGTCGATGATTGGAGGTATTCTATTCCCTAATTCTTCTGGTGATGTAGTGCATTTGATGTACCTTCCATTGATCTCCGACCTATAAAGAGCCGGCCGATATAGTTGGGGAAGTGCGGCTCTGGCCTCCCTCTACCGTGCCCTGTGCAATTGTTCGATGGGATCGATCCAAATGACCGGGCCGATGGAGATATTGCAAATATGGTGTTGGGAACGAATACATCTCGGCCGACCCTGGGTAACGGTACTTTCAAATAGTTGGAGTGTGCAACATGAAAATCCAGTGTTGAGAGCTCCTCTTGGTGCGTACTGGACGGGTAAGCTCATATGGAGAGATAACCTACGCGGTGTGCTCACATATTACAGGGATGAACTCGATCAACTGAGGAAAGAGTACGTCCACTGGACACCGTATACAAACGATAGGCTACATCGTCTACCCTCTATTTGCACCGCCAATAATCAACTATGGTTGACATTAGCTCCACTTGTAAATTTCTCGATTGTGGAGTTCTATTACCCCGGCCGCGTCCTCCGCCAATTCAATGCACAATAGCCCATCCCCGAAAACTCAATGTACGACCGTAGACTTCACAATATTACCGGCCAAGGTCGTTTATCGGTAGAGTAAAATGCATCAATGTATGGTTGATAATCAAGTGCACGGGAAGCACATGCCGCTAACACATGAGAGCATGGAATGTGATATAGTTGGAATTTGCCACAAGTACAAGTTCAGCTCTCGAGGTCTACCGTGTGCCAATGTCCACCCTTTTGATATCCATTATCCATTCTAATGCTCGTTTTCACCCCAAAAACACCTGACCGATTATTAAACATTATTGCTTGGATTTTTCACGGCGTACATCAATAAGATTCTGAATGCATGGTGCCCATAATTTACCTTCACTTAAAAGCGTCTGCGCGGCTTCACGGCGATCAGTGAAATACATGTTTAGACGAAAAAAATATGTTCCACAATTGCGGTGACAGGCAAGCTACGAACACCTTTTAGAACCGAATTGAAAACTTCCGATAGATTTGTTGTCATTATACCATATCTACGACCTCCATCGGCAGAAAGTGCCCACTTCTCAATCGCTTTCTCCTTCAACCAATTTGCCCTATCAGCATTGCTCGCTTCAAGTTGTGCTATCTTTTCCTCAAACTTCTTCTACTGATTTTGACACGCAATCACCCTCAACTTACTCATCAAAAATTTGCAACAAATTTTTTTATGGAAATTGCTAGCAAAATGCCGCATACAGAACCGATGATATGCAAATGGTTCCTTCTATGTACCGAACTCATTTTGTATTGCTGATAAAATACCGGCATGCCGATCAGAAATGACACACAGACCTGCACGATCTATGACGAAGCACCGAATACAGTTCATGAACCATGTCCACGTCTCATGCTTTCACCGTCAACTTGTGCAAATGCAAATGGAAACAACCTATCGTTTGCATCTGGTGAAACAGCAATCAACAAACAGCCTTTATATTTTCCGTACAAATGTGCTGTCTACACTAATAACTGGTCTACATGCCTTAAATCCTTCGATGGAATGACCGAATGCCCAAAAAACACCCTTAAAAGTTTCTTTGCTCGGACCTAACGCAATCTTCGCCCAATGTACAACTGTACCCGGATTTGAAGCTTGAATTGCATTGAGTAGATATGGTAATTTAGTGTAAGCTTTTTCAAAAGAACCATATAGTCGCTCAATTGCTTTATGTTTAGCCTTCCAAGCTTTCCAGTATGAAATTGTGTAATGGAACCTACCCTTCACGATTCCAATTATGGCTCTTGGTGTTATTGCGAGTTGTTCCTTAACAACATCCAATATGATCGTCGATACAACCGTGGAATTAATTTTGCTATGATCTTGAGTCAATGTAGGATTTACACATGTGTGTGCACCTTTAAGCTTCTTTACCATGAAATAATTACGGCATTTTGGAACAATTGCACGCAACCGCCATGGACAACCAACTACATTTTGAAGTAACAGATTTTCTGCAATGTCCTCGACTGAATGGTTGATGGGTGCATATTTACATTTCACATAGTATAGACCGGGGGATGATTTTACCGTCATGAATTCTCTGTGGTTCTTCACGGCGTACATCTTCACTTGATGTTGTAGAGCATCTTTGGTTGGAAATCTTTGACCTATGAAGAGTTCATCCAAATTGGAAGAGCCAACGGAAGACTGTTCATGTTCATGTATGGTGGCACGAGACATCCATTCATTGGATTGAGATCCATGCATAGCTGCACTTGTGTCCTGACTTGGCAACACGCGGGCATTATTAACCGGCACATCAACATCGATATCAACAACCGGAGCTTTAACGGCAACCTCCTCATCATCATCTTCCAGATCGGGTTCCTCATCTTCTTCCTCTTCGACCAAATCATTATTTACAACGGCGTTGTCAAAGTCTTCCATTGCCATGCCGGCTACCAAAATATTTTGTGACAATATCAGCGGACGTACCCTGCTCGTATTTGGAGGAAATAGATTTCGTTGGAGTTGTGCTAGTATCTTCTTCTGTATTTGAAATTCTAGCATGGGACTCGATAGATGGTTTCAATGTCCGTGCGGGTCTTGGACTTTCAATAACAACCCGTCTAGTATTTGGAAGCCTCGTTTGGTCGATATATAACTCAACTGCGTTCCAACTATAATTTGGATCAAGTGTCCTACCTATCATGGACCTCAAAGAATTGTCATTGTCTACGGGTACCAACATGAAATATTGCACATCCCCTTTACCGGCAGCATAACGGACTCTGATTTTCACACTCATTTCACTTCTATCACAATTGATGACTTTATATATCTTATCTATTAATTCTGAGTACATAAAGTTGCGGGGAGCCCAAATAATTACCGGTTCAACATCATTATAAGAATATCTAATCTTGGGATCTTTAATTACTTCACTCCCAAAATATAACCAAATAGAGATATCAAATTCCATACATAACCATAAAAATTCAAACATGTTCAAGTCATTCACTACTCATAATAAGCATAACATGGGAATACATATCAAACATACGGTTAAGATAATAATACCTTCAAATTAGACCGTACCACCGCTAGCTTGAAAAATCGTTGTGGATGAAGAATGAAATGAGAGTGGGAGTAAGAAGGTAGGATATAAGAAATTTTAGAGCACTCCAATGGTTGGAATTTTTTTATTTACGGATCTAGGGTTTGTGGGTTACGAGAGTGAAGAGAGAGAGAAAAAAAAGAATGACAAGGGGTAGGAGAAATGTTTGGGGGAATATGAGCATAGGTAACTGTGCAAAAACAAATTAACTGATGCCATTATTTTAAATAACGGTATCAGTATATTCGTTGACGTTCTCTCAGAGAACGACATAGGTTAATTTACTTTAATAATTCTCTCTCAGCTCACAATTGAGACTGTTAGATCTTTGGATAAAAAGTAACAGATGCCGTTATTTGGAATAACGGCATGAAACTTTTTTTCCAAACAGATGTCATTATTGGGAAGAACGGCATCGAAATAACCTATGCCATTTTTTCTAATAACGTTTCTTGCTGACGTGTCCTAAATAGGGGCAGATCGCTAATTGTTTTCGAAAATGGGTCAGAGCGCCAAATATTTTCAAAAAGTGGGTCAATATAGCAAAATTTTCCTATTCTCGTTCCCTCTCTCTCCCCGTCTCCATCTCTCTCCTCTAACTTCCTAAAAACCCAAAACAGAACCCATCTTGGTCTCCGCCAGCCTTCACCTCGACCACCGCCCTCCTGCTCGAACCCAACACCCTGCTCATCATCCACAACCTCTGGAGCACCTCCTTGTAGATATTGCCTTTCGACTACACCGCCCGGTCTCCGCTCAAGCGCCTCCATCCTCCTCCTTATCATTCCGTTGCTCCGAGCCACCCTCATCCCTTCCTCATCGCCAACACAGTCATCGAGCCCCTCGAGCCTACTGCTCGCCTTGCCTTCTGATCGCCATCTTCGACTCCTCTCCATCCTCGCCGAGCCAGCACCCATCGCCATCATCGAAATCGATCATCTTCAACCTCTACTCCTCGCCTTGCACCTCTGTCGACGCACCACAACCCCTTCGTTTTCCTCTCAACCTTCGACCTCACCACCCCCTTGTCGTCGACTGCACCACCGCCGTCCAGTCGCATCGCTTCACTCCGTCAAAGACCCCCGAACTCGACCATCCGCCATTGCCGAACTCTCTCCGCTCGCCACCCAGTCGTGACCTTCAGTCACGCCGCCCACTCCCGCTCGCCATTACTCCACTCTCTTGCTACTTCTCATCTTCCTCTCTGTCGCAACTTAACCCCGCAACCACCGCTGACGCCCTCCGTCGCTCTCGCTGTTGTGTCGCTTCTCGACCACAGCACTGCCGTCGCCGCCTCGCCGCCAGCGTCGCGAGCCCCATCGCCAGATGCCGCCAGTGTCGCCGAGTCCCTCCTGTGCTCTCCTTCTCTCCTTCTCTCTATCAAAGGGTGAAGGAAGGAGACGAAGTGCGATTGGTCACTTTTGGTGTCCGGTGTTTTGGGCATAGTGGATCCGGAGTTGCCGTGGTTTTGCCCCTGATCCGGTGTGGGTTGTGCTTGCTGATTACTCTCGGTGTTGGTTGCTGTTTTTGAATTGCTGGTCACTGTTTTGTACATGACTCGCACGTATTTTGGAGCGTCGCCGGGATTCTAATCCCGTTGTGTTTGCATTTCTTATCTCTTCTCATTTACTTTGCAACTCAGTTTTAATTTTTCTCTAATTTTTTAATTCCGCACAATCACCCTATTCACCTCCCCTAGAGTGATATAGTAGTATCAGAGCGAGGTGCTTATCAAAAGCTTAAAATCTTAAGCAGAAGGTCCAATGGCCGAAATCCCTCATCCCAAAAACTTGTACTCAACGGAGCCATTCGTCTCCAATGGGACAATTCTTACACGCTCACCATATTTTGATGGTAAATGCTATGATGTTTGGAAAGATTGCATGTCTCATTTCTTACAGATGCTTGGAGAGGAAGTATGGAATGAGTGCATAAACAAAACAGATATTCCAGTCAGCGATGGAAAGACGACATTTTCAAAAGCAGAGCTGGCACTAAAAACTGCAAATTCCAAAGCTATGACGGCTCTCTATGCAGGGTTGAACAATGAGGAATTAATGCGATGCGGGCGAAATTGTAAGATAGCATACGAAATTTGGAACAACATGCTAAAATGGCATGAGGGAACCGCTCCTGAGGTAAAAGCTAAAGTAAATTTATGCTTTTATAAGTTTGATATTTTTCGTATGTTGCTAGGAGAAAACGTAGATCAAATGCTTGTCTGTTTCGATATCATTGCACACGTGCTTAAGAGCTTAGGTAAAGGGTTGGACGATGACCGAAAGGTCGGAAAACTCATAAGCTATCTCACGCCCGAGGGGGATGTAAAAGTTGCTGCAATGAGGGAGACCCTTGAGGAAAAGGGATTCGATTACTACACCTTCCAAGGAAAGCTGAAGACATACGAGATGGAGATGACAAAAACCAAAAGATACAGGCAAAACATCAGGATTGAACCAAAAACCAAAGAGAGGACCATCGCCCTGAAAGCAAAAAAAACCCCGACCATCAAAGGCAAATTCAGACCGTGAGGAGTCAGACGAAGACATCGCCTTATTGACTAAGCAATTTCGTAAGTATCTCAAATATAAAAAATATGGCAAGTATCAAGGAAAAAAGGAAAAAGATAAAGATGACGTATGCTATAAATGCAAGAAGCCGGGACACATTCGTGCAAATTGTCCCGTCTCACAGGACAGGAATAGGGACTACTACCACTCAAATCCGGGATTGAAAAAGAAGGCGTTGAAGGCAACGTGGCTAGACTCAGACTCAAGTGAGGATGAGTAAGGTCACAACTATAACGCCCCGGATACCAAAATACGGTAATTAGTAGCTCAACATGATCTACACTTCACTTCGTACAATTTTACAAAGAAATTTGAACTTTTTATTACATTAAAGTCTTTTTACATCACAACGCAGCGGAAAGTAAATGAAATACAACAATGATAAATGTACAATTGTAACAACTTTAGAATTTAAGTAATATCAGCACCAAAATTCATCTTTATATCTTCTTGCAAAATCCAAGTCCTGCATATGAAACTGTGGGCACGTCGGTTTCTTACAACCGACGAAATATTATAAACGGCGATCCTCTCTATGCTGTCATATAACGATTCTTTAATACTTTATCAACCACAAACTTGAATATAAATAAAGTGTAAAAGAGTGACTATCCTAATCATGTCAATGTTTGCAATGACTTAATGCCTAATGCGGGTGTTTACGGTAGGATGACACTAATGCATACTTGTCGAATTCTATGCATCCCACACTACATAGGTCCAAGGTAAGTATCTACGTACTCCACATTATAGGGTTAGATCCCTCACCATGCAACCTACTATGATAACTACTACAAGATTTAAACACTTTGCAAGTATTAGCTCTCGCCATTGGAATACTGGAGATCAATCCCTCTCCGTTGATCATTCTGTGACCCTTACGTTCATCATCCCGGAATACTGGGGATCGTCTCACTCCGCAGGTCATTCTGGAACCCTCATTGCACAAGCATCCCATGAGCGTCGCTCTCGTCCCGGAATACTGGAGATCTTTCCCACTCCGTAGATCATTCTGTGGCCCTTACGTCCATCGTCCCAGAATACTTGGGACCGTTTCTCTCCAAGGATCATTATGGAGTCCATAACTCATGTTTGCACTCATTTCGTCATATCACCGACTAGTTTCCATCCTTAAGTTTAAGTTATGATTATTAAAAACTAGAGTTTAGCTTACCCACCGGTCTTAAACAAACACTGAGATAGTCAACCCAATTGGTTACTTCTCACAATTTCATAAATTTCAACTGCTGGTAATCTGGGCCTTGCTCACCCTAGAATAACAACTGTCTCAACTGAGACCACAAAGGTTACATCTAACCTCATCAAGATAATTCATTTTTTTATTCACAATATCTTTCTCATATACATTTCTTTATTCACAATCTCTTTCTCATATTCATTTCTTTATCTTAATACATGAAGTAACTTACTTCAACTTCCATTATCAATTTAATCTTTTATATGTGGGCGCTCCTACAAGCATGTGGTCTCGCCAGAGTGGGACCACGCCTTGGATGGAGCACACGAGATTGAGTGTGCACATCGTGAAGTCATCAAAGCTGCTAGAGGTATGGAGGTGCGCCAAGGCCAGGCGACGGCGAACGCTGAGCCTAAAGAACTATGTCGCTCAACGGCGGTCAAAGTCTAGGCCTCACCAAAAAACCCAACAGCTAAGAGGGTCTGCACTTGGTGGAACAGTATCTTGACCCCAGAAAGGCAAGCTTTGCAGACCCAATACCCAACCTTGGAACCTCCATCAAACAGAAAGCTCAAAGAGGAAGTCAGCCCCTACTAGCTACGGAGGAGGTTCCTCGAGGGGAGCATCAAAGCCGCTCACCAAAAGGCAAAAAATGGAAACTTTTGGAAGGGAGCGTCTGCACAAGGGTACTAATTTGGGGAAAAAAGACGAACGGGGGCTCGTTCGAAACCACGGAGCTGGCTTCAAACGAGAAAAGAGGCAGCTTTTGGGAAGAGGCACAGGAGCAAGCAAAAAAGATGAAGACTTTGGGAACTTTAGGGAAAGGAGCGTCAGAAAAAGGTGGCTAATTTGGGGAAGAAGACGAACAGGGGCTTGATCGAAACCAAGGAGATGGCTTCAAACGAGAAAAGAGGAAGCTTTGTGGTAGAGGCACGGGAGCAAGCAAAAAAGATGGTAACTTTAGGAATGTTGGGAAAGGAGCGTAAGCAAAAGGTTGCTAATTTGGGGAAGAAGACGAACGGGGGAGCGACCGAAACCAAGGACCTAGTTTCGAAGAGAAAAGAGGAAGTTTTAGAGAAGAGGAAGAGGTAGCTTTAGAGGAAAAAAGATCTAAAGAGGAATCCATGGCTTTAGTCGACTCCTCGAACCCAGTAAGCAATGCTCAAGTATCAACGAGCGCCCCCTTGGTTGTGATGCCAACATGTGAAGAGATGACACGTGGCTCCTCCACGTGCCTCTCCTCGATCCCTCCGCCAAGAGACAGAATGGAAGTGTGTGGCTTCCCCACGTGCGAAGCGCATGCGATGAACTCAAGTGATGGGCCTAAAGAGGGGCCCAAAACGGAGGCAGCAAATTTGTATTTGGGGAAGCCCTTTAGTTTGTATACAAGCCCCACAAATAATTCTGGATTTGCTCGGACTTCTAATGTTTCTACTGAGGGACCCAACTATGTGCTAGAGAGCCACACTGAAGAGGACGATCGAAAGGCAAGGCTAAACCTCGGAGATGATTTTATCTACACTGAAAAGGAGTCTTTGGAGTCAGAGGAGTTTGCTGACGATACACTCGATATGTCTCCTGATTTTGTCCCCTCCACTTTCCCTCCCACACAACCTACTGCACCTGTCCCTGCTCATTGCAACAAAGGTTTTAGAGTACAGAAAGTGGCTAAGAGGGCTATGGAGGAGTCTTTAGACGATTATCTTGAGATTGTTGCGGTGGCAAAATCCTTTAAGACTATCGATGGAGGTACGCGTTCCTTCCTAGCATCTATTTTTAATTCCATGTATGATTTTGAGATATTTAGTCTAGCCAAAACCCGTGGTCTCGCGGTAGGCGATACTGACCGGAATGCATTTCTCCTTAATAAGATTAGGGGTTGGGAGAGTGATAGGGTTAACCTTATATCGAACTCGACTTCCAATTCGAGTCATGATCCCCTGCTTGCCCATAGTTGATGGAGGCTCTATTCTGGAATGTTAGAGGTCTAGGTAGGCGGGGCAAGAGGAAAATGGTTAGGGACGTCATCGCTAAAGCAAAAGCTAATATTGTTGGTCTACAAGAGACCAAACTAACCCATATGTCTAGACTTTGTAGATTGGGTGAATCGAGTCTCTAAATGGAGAATGTGCCCATCTGTTCGGGCATCTGGGGGTATTGCTCTAGGTTTTAACCCCGAGATGTTTGTCTGCCTAGACGAACTCCACGGGCAATTTTCACTATCGGTCTTGCTCTAACGTAAAGCCGACATGTGGACCTAGTCAATTACAGTGGTCTATGGTCCGCATAATACTGCTTCTAGGATGGCCTTCTGGACAGAACTAAGAGCGATTCACGCACACTGGCCACACCCCTGACTGGTGGGGGGAGACTTTAACATCACTAGGTTTGCCTCAGAACACAGAGGAAGAGGCTTCGGTGACTCTGATAGCGAAGCGTTTAATGAGGTTATTGCGGACCTAGAACTGGTTGACATTCCAATCACCGATAGGCTTTTCACCTGGTCAAACATGCAATCGTCGCCCATTTTAGCTAAACTAGATAGGATCTTGGTCTCCGCTGACTAGGAGACCATATTTCCATTGTCTTCGGCTAAATCCCTCCCTAAACCCACCTCGTATCATGTCCCTATTATCTTTTCATATGGTGAAGTGCAACCGAGGAAATCCCCAAAGTTTAGATTCGAGAGAGCGTGGTTAGAAATTCAAGGCTTCCATCACATGGTCTACGAGAATTGGTCCCGTCCTACTAGAGGGACTAAAGCGACTATAGTCTGGTGTGAACAAGTTAGAAGACTGAGGGGCAAGCTCAGGAAATGGAACCGAACCAGATTTGCGCTGATTTGGAGAGCAAAAGAATCCCTTCTTGAAGGTATCGAGGAACTTGAGAAGACTGTAGAAACTAGAGTCCTACTACAGGAGGAACGGAATAGGCTGCTCCAATTCCGATAGGAAATTGACCAACTCTATAGGATTAAGGAAATCAAATGGCAACAGCGGTCCAGAATTTTGTGGCTCAAAGAGGAAGATGCGAACACAGCTTTTTTCCATCGAGTTGCCAGTGCCCGACGTAGATCTAACCTCATCCACTCGATCCTCTCGGACTCGGGATTGATACAAGGTGATGAGGATATCAGAGTGGCATTCCAGTCCCATTTCGAGCACCTCTTTGGATATAAAGCGAATTTGAGAGTTCCTCTCCACCACGAGTTCTGGCAGCACCCAGCGGACAACTCTGACCTTAGGCAGCGATCCCTAGAAGCACCCTTTATGGAAAAACAAATTTGGGAGGCAGCCCAGCAACTTGGAAAGGACAAAGCCCCTGGTCCAGATGGTTTTCCAATCCTATTCGACCAGGCATTCTCGGAGGAAATCAAAGATGATTTGCTCAAATTGTTTGCACACTTCTACGACCATAAGCTTAAACTAGGTAGAATTAATTTTGCGGAGGTTGTGCTGATTTCTAAGAAGGAAGACTCCCTGTGGGTGGGAGACTTCTGCCCTATTAGTCTCCTTAACCGCTCAATCAAGATCATGACCAAGACTCTCGCTAATAGACTGGGAAAGGTGATGGATGGACTCATTAGTCACGATCAGACGGGGTTCATTAAAGGACGATGTATTCAGGATAGTATAGCCACGGCTAAAAAAACTATCCACCAATGTCGCACGTCGAATGCTAAGAGCTATCTCCTGAAGCTGGACTTTGAGAAAGCTTATGACTCGGTCGATTGGGACTGTCTCCTGGAAACGCTGGTTGAACGAAGATTTGGGGATAGATGAATCAAATGGATCCACACATGTCTTACCACCAGCAGAACTGCGATTTTGGTGAATGGGATATCGGGCCACCCATTTCCATGCAAACGGGGCCTTAGACAAGGAGATCTGCTCTCCCCCTTCTCTTCACCATTGTGGTAGATGTACTGCGGTTCATGATGGCTAACTGCAGTAGAGCAGGCTAGATATCGCCGGTGGCCAATGGAGGCAATCGCCAAGGTTGCTCAATCCTTCAATATGCAGACGATACTCTCCTATTTGGAAATGGCAACCTCGGGGAAACAACTGTCTTCAAAGAAATCCTATATAGTTTTGAAGCTTGGTCTGGCCTCAGGGTTAACTTCCACAAAAGTGCTTTTATCCCCATTGCCCTGACTACAGAGGAGGCACTAGAACATGCCATGATTCTCAATTGCTCCATCGATAATTTCCCCATTAAGTACCTGTGACTGCCACTGAGACCGGGGAAACCCAAGAAGGCTGATTGGTTACCCATCATTGACCGAGTAGAGAGCTGTCTTGCAGGTTGGAAAGGTAAAGCTCTATTTTTGGGAGGGAGAGTCACGCTTATTAATGCAGTCCTCTCAAATCTTCCAACCTATTATTTGTCCTTCTTTTAAATGCCGCAGTGGGTTATTCAGAGAATTGACCGGACTCGAAAATAGTTTTTATGGAAAGGGGCAAGCCCGGATAAAGGCGGCTATCACCTTATCAGATGGGAAAAAGCATGCATGAAAAAGATATACAGAGGACTATGTATTATTGATCTTCGAGATATGAATCTTGCTCTCCTGGGTAAATGGTGGTGGAAAATCTTTCACCCTAATGGAGAGGGGTGGGAAGAGTTCATTCAAGGATACTTGCACGGGAATGAGACGAGAAACTTTGGCTTCAGGGTAGGTCCATGTGTATTCTGGTTCAGGAAAGGTATCGCTAAGGCCTACGAACCCTTCATTAGCTGTGTGACGTCGGTTATCAGTAATGGCAGACTCATCTGGTTCTGGTGTGATAAGTGGTGTGGTGACCACACACTTAGAGCACTATTTCCCGATCTGTATGATCAAGCGTCACAACCGCACTGTACGGTGGCCGCAGCGTGGAGAAGAAGCACATGGAAACCGGCCTTTAAACACCCCCTGGACTCGGGCTCTCAGCCTAGACTCATGGAACTTCGTACCTATATCGCCAACGCTGGAATTACTTGCTCTCAGGGTCCCGATAGGAAATCTTGGGGACTGAAAAAGAATGGCACGTTCACCGTTCACTCCCTTTATAACCGCATTCACTTTAGGGGATGTAGCCCAAATTGGTCGAACATTATTTGGAGGACGAAAGCCCTACTGAAAATTAAAGTTTTCTTATGGTTGGTGCTGAACGATGCAATTTTGACTAGAGAGAACCTTACTAAATGCCAACTGAATGTGGATTCTTGTTGTGGGTTCTGCAACACTGCCCCCGAGACTGGAGACCATCTTTTTCTAGAGTGTCCTAGGAGCAAAGCGGTATTTGTTAAGGTACTCAGCACCCTGGGGACGAATCAGTTCCCTAGTGTGTACGAGGATCTGTGGGTAGGGTCAAAGTTCGCTACTGAGAGACGAACTATGAGAGAAGCTTGGTTTATCGCTATCGCCGCTATGACCTGGGTTCTTTGGCTAGACAAGAATAATTGTTATTTTCATGGGACTTGTAATAGTATTTCTGATAATTTGACTCACATAATGCATCTTATTTGCTTTTGGGCTAATGTTGCTGCAACAGGTCCTAGAGGGAGGATTGCGAGCGTCTTCCAGGTGGAGGAGTATGATGATGACGAAGTCGAGATAGGGCCGACGATCGACTGACTGCCAGCTTGTCCTTCTACTGTTGATAGATCCTCACCACCCTAGGGTTTGTTGGGGGGACTTGATGTATTTTGTTTAGATGCATGTATGTTTTGCCCATTCTCTTCTTTTATCCCACCCCCTATGCTCGGGGTAGAGTTCTGTACTTTAGTTATGTTGTAGGACCTTGTACTTGGCTCAGTACTCTGAGTTTGTTTTATTAACTTCACAAGGTGGCCATACTCCACCTTTTCTTATATTAAAAAAAAAGTAAGGGAGGGTTCTCTTGCACATTATAGTGTATCATAACGCTTACTATATCTTGACTTTTTCTGTTAATCAGGTAAGCAAGTACTTTTAGGTTGCAAGAAAGAACGAATTTCCATAACCAAGCCTGCAATGCTAAACCAGCTAGGCGGTCTGTTCACAATAAATTTTTTTGAAGGAAAAGGTGGAATCTGGCTACCCTGTTTCATTAATAAGAGTTTAACGAAACAAACCCAGAGTATTGGGCCAAAGTACAAACTACAGACAGAAAATAAAACATATATGAAGCAA
The DNA here is from genome assembly GCA_017893485.1 of Hemerocallis citrina. Taxonomy (NCBI): domain Eukaryota; kingdom Viridiplantae; phylum Streptophyta; class Magnoliopsida; order Asparagales; family Asphodelaceae; genus Hemerocallis; species Hemerocallis citrina. The sequence continues at coordinate 183,252,998 of CM030367.1, forward strand.
TATGATGCGTACAAACAATAAATCCTTCCAACAACCGTGGAGGGTGGGCCGACAAACCAGCTCGGTCCAACAAAATTGTAAGTACGTCAGTTTAGCTTCGTACAGTGCCTCCATGGCACATGCACTCCCACCTGAAACAAGTCTGGCAGGATTTTATCACTCGCCGATCCCTGCCTTCACCTCGCTGGGGGACCCCATCTTTTGGTCCAAGCCCCGCAGATCGAACTCCGACCCCACGACACATGCATTGCGAACGTACCCTCCCACCATCTCCACCACTCATCCTACATATGCGCCAATAGCTCCCATAGTCGCTACCAAAGAGATAGCCGTGAAGAGGATACCTTCACCACTCGCACGATAGCGCTTTCTCAGGCGATTTCTCACCAAACAACTATCTCGCTCACCCCACCAAACACCACGCTCTAGGAGAGAGCCGTGGAGAGGATACCTTCACCTCTCTCACGCTCTAGCTCTCTCCAGTGATTTCTCACCACACAGACTTATCTCGACTCAAACTCCCACTCCGAGGGAAGAGGCGACGCTGTCACAAGCCAGTGGTCTAAGAAGAAGCTCAAACCTGATAGTAGGCGCTGTGAAGACTGCACCGGCAACATCGTAGGACCCTCAAACGCACATATCATGGAGGGACCCCATCTTCGGGCCCAAGCTCCACAATCGTGCAAGACAGTATACTTCGGGAGGGGGGCACACCTCGCCATCGCCCAGATCACACTTGAACCCCAGATCCATAGCGTTCACGGCAACCGGCGCGGGAGGATGCTCTGGCGCGACATAGTCACTCCGCGACAGTTGAAACAAGCACTCCGAAAGTAGAGACAAGCGAGCGCACACCATGGAGGGACCCCATCTTCGGGCCCAATCTCCACAATCGTGCAAAACATCATAACCCACTCATCATAGCGACCCGCAGATAGAGAAGCACACCCGACTTCTTCACACGCACTACCAACCCTCGCAAAAACCAAATCATAGCCGCAGATTGCCGTGATTGGCTCCGAGAGTGTGGACATAGTGGCAAGCACGAAGAACATCCGAGCAAACCTCTAGCAAGGCCAACCAACTCCATTCTAACCCAAACCCCAACCCCAATCAAACCACCCCCAAACCCCTAACTCCAAAAGCAACCCGGATCTCAGATTTGGAAGCAAATGCAACTCCGGCCTCAACTCCGAGGCGGGATCTCGAAGGGGACAAATTCCCACTCTTCCAAAAATCCCCAAAAAACCCATGCTTATCACACGCTTCTCCTACTTGTCGCGAGACTTCAATAGAGTCCTCCTCTGATGATAGAAAGGAAGTCAAGTCGATACAAGGGACGGTGAGTTCTTGGCTGGCTTCAGTGCCTGGCATGTCTTCTTCGGGGCACACAAACTGGGCTGGAATGTCCAACTGCTAGCTAAGGACGGCCGCATCAATAACAGGATTAATGCGGTGTACCATATCTTTTGAGATCTTCGTTGGTCTCCACTGACGACAAGGTTGAGATATGATGAAGACGACTAGGCACCATTCCCCAGATTCGACCGCAGGACCGCAGTGGGAGCATTCCACCAATGGTGACAGGGAGCGTCGTCAGGCGCGGGGGGGGGGGGGGCGCACCGCTCGCCGTCGCCCAGATCCGACGATCTGGGTCTTCGTTCCCTGGCTTGGGCACGGCGACGGTGCTTAGATCTCGCCGTAGGAGCTCGCTGCCCCCTTCTTCGAAACATCGTCATCGAATCGGCTTGGGGAGGGTGCGGGAGGGGAGCACGAAGGAAGGAGGGCGACGGGGTGGTTCACTGGGACGGGGCGACGGCGACGAGCCCTAACTGCCACCCCCTTTTTTTTTAGATCTTAGGGTTTGTTTTTGGGGAGTTTGGGGGTTAGTTTCTCTCTCTAGACTTTTCTAGAGAGAGAAACTCTTTTGAAATTCTTGCATTAGGGGAACGCGATATAGACTGTCGTTTTGGTTGTTTTTTCTTCTTCTTCTTGTCTGTTCACAATAATTGCTCACAGCAAATACTCCATAGCTACTATCATAGATACCAAATATATTGTTCAGATGTCAATAACACATTAATCAAGTCTCAATAGTCACAACTTCCTATGAATTCCACAAGAAAAAACTAGAAAGGGGGGACAAAAAGAACATAAACCAAGACTACCGAGACAACAGAATCCATGCATACTTTCCTCTAAACCAAATCAAAATTCATGACAGTATTATCGTGAGCCGCCAAGCTCAAATGGTGGAGTTGAGAGAGGCACCCATTTTAGAGTATACCAAGGAGAGGCCATGGAGTCACACCACCAGCTGCTGTAAGCATCGGAGGAGATCTCATGACAGGTACACGCCTCACCATAATTTCGTTGAGACGTGCAGCACGAACCACGAGCTGTTGGGATGTTGCCTTCTGTAGCAGATATTAAACATGCATTAATTAGCAGAAACTAGAAGCACAGATGATAGATATCTGAAAGAATGGATGAAGAAATCAACATGGTGCTTGTTATCTTTTCAGTAAAGCCCAAACAATCTGAAAGAAGAATGAGTAACACGAATATGTTGACCAATGTCAATCTTACGACTGCTGTTGATCTCTTGTTTACTTTTATGCGTGGATGATGCATTGATGTATCAGAACTTTCAGGAAGTGGCCATAGCAACTTACATTGCAGGACTAATTAAAGAAGAAAATGGATAACTGATACAAACTACACTGGGAGTAGTAAATTCAGCATCTTTTAAAACAAATTATTTGATATAATTTAGTAGGGGCATCATTATTTATTAGATTGTTAGTGTTATTGCTGAATCATATTTTTGTCTGGATTTCAGCAAGCCACAAATATTAGGTAGTATTAAGTAACATCTACTTTTTCCAATTTAAAGATCTTCACCTGATACAAGAAAAAATAAGTAGAGTTAAAAGGATGGTGACCTTCATCGAAATAGTAATTATATGATGGGTTTGAATTGGACTTAAAGTTGAAGTGTTAAGACTCAAGTAAAATTGCCCATATCATACACCAAATAGATGACAAGAAATAATCGAATCATGTCAACTTAGCCGCAGTAAATTGGATGCTTGATTATATGCATCTCCATATTCCCAATATATGACTAAGCATGATTTAGAGATTAATTTTCTTAGCTCCGTAAACAGAGAATAAATCTAGAAAATATTGAAAATCAGAAAGGCAGTTGGAAATGTTAATAATTCATCGTCGACATTTTTAATTAAGCTAGTAAAAGAACTAACCATAGAGGAACAAATCATTGACTGTCTAATTGAAACACTAGAAACCAAAAGCAAAAGGTGGTCTTGAATGCAAAATTTGTTGACCCTTAGTTTGGTGTGCTGATGAGGACATCTTTCCTGTTTAGTTTATTTCATTACCATTTTTTTATTTCTGGCAATTATAGCCATATGTAATCTTTTTGTAATTTTTTTTTAGATTTTGAGAATATTTTGGAGATGTGTTTCAAGATGTATTTGAGCCTATTTAAAGGCCTTGAGATTAATGAGAAAGCATGCCATTATTGATAAAAAAAATCTGTGTTGAGTTTTTGCTCTTCCTCCTTCTCTTCTCTTTTGTGTGATACAACTGAGATCCCCATTATTAGGGTTTGTGATAAATCCTAATCAATTTTAGAGTTAGTGATTAATTCTAAAATCTACCCCAAATTAAAATTCCCCAATAAAACCAATTCCAAAACCCTAATTTCCCAAATCCCTAATACAAACCCTAATCCAATATTTCCCCTACACAGCCGCAGCACCTTCACCTTCGTCTTCCCTTCCTTATTCTTCCCCGACACCCATCCACAGCCCAAACCCATCCTCTCTCTTCTGCTTCACTTTCGTACTCTTCCATACCCCCATACTGATTCCGGCGAACCCACATCCAGTCACCACCTCGTCGGGACCTCCTCCTTCGCCGACGCCCCCCCATCGTCGACCTCCTGCCACCCACAACCACCACCACCGTAGCCTCCACCGCCCTCGCCTCCTTTCTCCTCAACTCCCGCTCTCCCCTTCTCCGTCCTCCCCCTCGCCTGCATCCAACACACCGATCCCCCCCTCGTCGCCAGTCAGCAACCAACGGCAGCCTTGCCTTCGTCGGCCCGATTGCAGCCCGACAGCCACCAGCCGCTCGAGTATTCGCCACTTCGTTGCTGATTTTGCTCACTGTGTTACTGTTGCTGTCCAACTCTGAGATCGACACTGGTTTCTTCACATTCGGTATACTCTTTCCCTTATTAAGTATTTGTGTTTTACTGCCATATTATCTAGCATATTATCTAATTTGCCCGTCGACCACAAAATACTGAGATTGAGTGATCCACATGCTAGATTAGAGTACGAATCGGTATTGCACTTTTTACTTGCTAAAACACGTAGGGATTTACTTATTGATTATAAGGTTGAATTATTAATTGGGACTGTTACATTTGATTTAATTCTTGAAAACCCATCAAACCTGTTAACTGTTAACAATTTCCAACTTAGATCCGCACTTTCATGTTGGTAAAATTAACCCATTAAAATTCTTGGAAATTCTCTATTTTAGGGTTGGTTTTACATCATTTTGGTATCAGAGTGAAGGTTTATTAAAACCCTAGTTCTTGCATTGTAGGCATTATTTTTGCATTCATTTAGGATTGTTTAGTCTTTTATTTTATTTTTGTCTTTCTTTTATTTTAGGTCATTTCAGACTCATTATTAAAAAAAAAAAAATTATGACACCCACGACCCCTAGTTTCTACTTTTGGTGAATGCGTCTTCGCAGCACCATCACAGACCCTGAAGAGCCTTTCCTATCCCTTCCCAATCACCCAATTAGGACCCTAGACTTCCCAGACCTGAAATGGACAACTCTGATATCTCCGCTACCCTAGCTGCCATCCAAGCAACTCTTGCCAATATCAATCAGAGGCTTGAGAAAGCGGAGCTAAATCAAACCATTGTCCCTGAGCTTCATGCCCATCGTCAGATCCCTCAAGGGAATGTTCATAACGATCGACGTCAAGAACGTGACCCTGACAAACATTATAAGAAGAACGTTAAGGCTGACATTTCCCAGTTTGAAGGCCACATGAAACCCCAAGCTTACCTCGATTGGATCCGTGCCATGCACCACTACTTTGTGTGGTTCGACATGAGCGAATCCCTTAAAGTTAAATTTGCCACTATGAAATTAACGGGTAAAGCTCAACAATATTGGACCAATCTTGAACATGCCCGCAGAGGCCGAGGTCTGGCACCCATAGCCACCTGGGAGGCCATGAAAGAGAAGCTCACTGAGAGATATGTACCGCTAACGTTCCATACCCGATTGCTAGATTCATGGAACCAACTCTATCAAGGAAGTAAATCCACACAAGAATATGTTGATAAATTCGATGACTTCCTTATTCGGTGCAATGCTTTAGGTAAAGAGAGTGAAGAACAAACTCTCTCTAGGTTCAGAGCTGGACTACGAGCTGACCTTAGGAACGAGCTAATCTATAGAAACGTGGACTCAATAGCGGCAGCCTACGCCCTAGTCCTCGACATGGATTCCCTTAAAGCTAGTTCTCATTCTAGGTCCAGCGACTCGAGAGATCATTCCTCTAGAATGACCTCTACTGACCCACCTAGACCTAAGCTTCCCTCTCAGCACCCCAACAAATCTTACCCCAGCAAATCTAATTCAAATTTTAATTCACATAGAGATGAACATAAGGGTAAGAACGCCGAAAGAGATTACAGTAAGATTGACCCTCTCACTAAGTGCTATAAATGTAAGGGATACGGTCATGTTGCTGGCAACTGTCCGAGTCCAAGTAGGATCAATATAGTAGAGGGTACCGCAGTCATCGCTGATGAGCCCGACAATGAGTTTACCTATGAACCTAATATAAGTGATGACTTCGATGAAAAAGAGGATGACCAGTCTCTCAATTGTATTCAGCCTATCCAGTCACCTCCATTGAGTATACCTGAAACACCCATTCCTTCCCAAGTCACTTGGAAATCCATAGATTTTACTCATGTATTAGAACATCACAAAGTCACAGAGTCTGCACTCACATTTGCATATAACATTCATGACTTGCATAGAGAAATTTCCAAGGAACTTAATGAGAATAATTTTAACTACAAGTTAATAGCAGATACTAGAAGGAAATTTATAACTTTTGATATTGGTGACGAAGTGATGGTTCGGATTCATCCGGAACGGTTTCCTGTTGGATCCGTTAAGAACTTGAACATAAGTGCTGCAGGCCCATTTAAGATTCTACATGCAATCAATAATAGTACCTATGTCGTTGACCTTCCTGAAGGTTTTGGCATAAGTAAGACTTTCAATATTGAGGATCTAGTACTTTATGAAGGCTCAAAATTCAACCCTAGAAATTTTCTTATAGATGAGCCTATCCTGCAGCCTAATGGTGAGATTCCCCCATTACCTCCACTACCAGATATTACTTACCCATCGATAGAAAAATTGGATAATATTTTAGATGATCAGATAATCTCTACTAGAGATGGTGGTATGCACAAGTATTTGGTAAGGTGGAAAAATAAGCCAAAGTCGGATGACACTTGCAGTGATCGTGAGGGGCTCCCGCAACTGGATCCAGATCTTTTGGAGCACCATGGCAGGATCACTGGTTTTGATTCGACTGGGTCGAGCTCTCTCCCACCCGGAGAGAATGATGAGGACATCTTTCCTGTTTAGTTTATTTCATTACCATTTTTTTATTTCTGGCAATTATAGCCATATGTAATCTTTTTGTAATTTTTTTTAGATTTTGAGAATATTTTGGAGGTGTGTTTCAAGATGTATTTGAGCCTATTTAAAGACCTTGAGATTAATGAGAAAGCATGCCATTATTGATAAAAAAAAATCTGTGTTGAGTTTTTGCTCTTCCTCCTTCTCTTCTCTTTTGTGTGATACAACTGAGATCCCCATTATTAGGGTTTGTGATAAATCCTAATCAATTTTAGAGTTAGTGATTAATTCTAAAATCTACCCCAAATTAAAATCCCCAAATTAAAATCCCCAAATAAAACCAATTCCAAAACCCTAATTCCCAAATCCCTAATACAAACCCTAATCCAATATTTCCCCTACACAGCCGCAGCACCTTCACCTTCGTCTTCCCTTCCTTATTCTTCCCCGACACCCATCCACAGCCCAAACCCATCCTCTCTCTTCTGCTTCACTTTCGTACTCTTCCATACCCCCATACAGATCCCGGCGAACCCACATCCAGTCACCACCTCGTCGCGACCTCCTCCTTCGCCGACGCCCCCCATCGTCGACCTCCTGCCACCCACAACCACCACCACCGTAGCCTCCACCGCCCTCGCCTCCTTCCTCCTCAACTCCCGCTCTCCCCTTCTCCGTCCTCCCCCTCGCCTGCATCCAACACACCGATCCCCCCTCGTCGCCAGTCAGCAACCAACGGCAGCCTTGCCTTCGTCGGCCCGATTGCAGCCCGACAGCCACCAGCCGCTCGAGTAGTCGCCACTTCGTTGCTGATTTTGCTCACTGTGTTACTGTTGCTGTCCAACTTTGAGATCGACACTGGTTTCTTCACATTCGGTATACTCTTTCCCTTATTAAGTATTTGTGTTTTACTGCCATATTATCTAGCATATTATCTAATTTGCCCGTCGACCACAAAATACTGAGATTGAATGATTCACATGCTAGATTAGAGTACGAATCGGTATTGCACTTTTTACTTGCTAAAACACGTAGGGATTTACTTATTGATTATAAGGTTGAATTATTAATTGGGACTGTTACATTTGATTCAATTCTTGAAAACCCGTCAAACCTGTTAACTGTTAACAATTTCCAACTTAGATCTGCACTTTCATGTTGGTAAAATTAACCCATTAAAATTCTTGAAAATTCTCTATTTTAGGGTTGGTTTTACATCATGTGCACAAAACGTTTTATTAAGAATATTTTCAGTTGAGATCTAGAGGATTTACAGAGAAGGTAATTCAAAACAAAGAGTCAAAAAGATTAGCAATCAAGCAAAAGATGAATATATCAAAGAAGTTTGCAAAAATCAAGAAGATTGCACAACAAGAAACATGTGCTTCAAAGCCAGCAAATCAAAAGATTTATTTCTGTTTATGAGAGAAACATATATGTAAAGTAGTACTGATTGATAAATTAGTTTTGGAAAGGATACAAAGTGAAATCGCCAATCAAAGTCGAATCTGCACGACTGTGGTCGACCGCAACAACAGTCGACTGCTCATCTATGTTGGAAAGATGAGTCAATCGACCATTGATCGCTCGACTTACGAGTTAAAAGATGAACGGTCGACTATCCATTATTGCAAGTATAGATTTGACGATTTCGAAAATATCTTTTCTCTTTCGGAAAGATACATTTATCTTATCTATAAATTGTGACGAATTCACAGTGTATTCTTCATCCCTTGCCATTATAACTCTTCTGAACTAATCATTCAATCAATACTCCAAGTGTGAGAGATTTTTATTTTCTTCAGTCAAAGGTCGTTTCTAGATTTTGAGAGTTTTTCATTTTTTCCACTTCGGTGAGTATTGCGGGACTTGTTGTAGAAGCCCTACGGGTGTACTCGGCCTAAATTCCGAAAATCGCTGTACAAGAGTTTAAAGTATAGTAAAATGCTTGTGGCGGATAATTGCTACAAGTAGGTGGTGTGGACGTGGACCTGGGGGTTGAACTACGTTATATTGTTGTGTCTTGCTCGTTGCTCTGTTTGCTTTCTCTTACTCTGTCTCTTTACTTTATGTACTACTTTTAAATTTTTTATTTCCGCACAATCACCCTACACCCCCAGGGTGATTTACAGTGGTATCAGAGCGAGGTGCTTACTAAGAGCTTAAAATCTTAAGCAAAAGGTCCAATGGCCGAAATCCCTCCTCCGGAAAACTTGTACTCGTTGGAGCCATTTATCTCCAATGGGACAAATCTAACACGTTCACCTTATTTTGATGGAAAATGCTATGATGTTGGAAAGTTCGTATGTCTCATTTTCTGCAGATACTTGGAGAAGAAGTATGGAATGTTTGCGTAAACCGAGTACAAATTCCTGTCAATGATGGAAAGAGGGCGTTCACAAAAGCTGAACTAGCATTAAAAACTGCAAATTCCATGGCTATGACAACACTTTATGCAAGTCTAAATAATGAAGAGTTGATGCGATGTGGGCGAAATTGCAAAACGGCCTATGAAATTTGGAACAACATGCTAAAACGGCATGAAGGAACCGCATCTGAGGTAAAGGAAAAAGTTAATTTATGCTTTTATAAGTTTGATGTTTTTCGTATGTTGCCAGGAGAAAACGTAGATCAGATGCTTGCCCGCTTCGATATTATCGCACATAAGCTTGAGAGCTTAGGTAAGGGGTTGGATGATGACAGAAAGGTCGGAAAACTCATAAGATGTATCAGACCTGAATGAGACGTTAAAGCTGCAGCAATGAGGGAGACACTTAAAGAAAAAGAATTCGACTACTACACTTTTCAAGGAAAATTGAAGACGTATGTGATGGAAATGGCAGAAACAAAAAGGTACCGGCAGAACATTGGGATTGAACCCAAAACTGAAGCAAAGACCATTGCCCTGAAAGCTGAAACTTCACAACCATCAAAATCAGAATCAGACCATGAAGAATAAGACGAAGATATTGTACGGCTAACAAAACAATTCTGTAAGTATCTCAAACGCAAAAAGTATGGCAGATCACAAGGAGAAAGAGACAAAGACAAAAATGATGTGTGCTACAAATGCAACAAGTCAGGATATATCCGCCCAAACTGTCCCCTATCGCAAGGTAGGAACAAAGATTATCATCACTTCAGCTTAGGAATTAGAAAGAAAGCATTGAAGGCAACATAGTTAGACTCAAACTCCAGCGGTGAAAAGCAAGAAAATGACTTTGGATTCATGGCTCTTGGGGATGGTGAGGTGCAGTCATCACTCCAAGAAGAGGTAATCGAAGAATCCACCTATGATGATCTAGTTGACATGTGTAATGGTTTAAGAGATTATGCAAAGAAATTAAGTCGTGAGTTGAGACAATATAAACAAATGTCTAATAAATCACATGACCTTGCATTGCTAAAAACCAAAAGTTAAAAAATAAAAATTCCTTAATTATTGAAAATTTTGAATCATTTAGGAAGGATCATGATGTGCTAGAAGAAAATGAATGTTTGAAACAACAGATTCAAAAATTTCTGGCAATACATAATGAAAACCTGAAGGAAATTCACGAGAAATCTGCTTATTTTGCTACACTCACCGACGATCTAAATGAATGCAAAAGAAAATTTGATGAGGTAGTGAAAAGTTGTAAGGAAGCACTCGAACAAAATAGAATACTTGATGCTACTCTAGACACTCTTCGTTGGAATACTAAAGACGATGAGAATACTAGAAAAAGACTTTGTAATAGAGTAATTGAGCTCGAAAAAATTATGGAAAAATATGAAGGGCCCAATTATCTTATTACAAAGAATTCAAGATCATATCATGATAATCGAGAACTTGGTTACAATGAGCCAATACAACATCAAAATTCTGAGCAATCTTGTCATACACATGCGCACCAAAATAGTTATAGACCAACACATAATTATACATATGTGCATGATCCAAGGCATAATCGCATTACTTATCACTATTGTTGTAGATTATGACATATTTCTTACAATTGTGCTTTAAAAAGGTGTTGAGAAAATATTCTCATAGATCCTCTGTTTATAGAAGAGACATATCTAGTTACCTTTTGTGCTCCAATTTACTGATTTGCTATTTGCTTAATTATAGGTTACAGTTAGCTAATTTCTTGATTGTAGGATCTTGGCTTGTAGACCAAGTCAGTGCTTTGTATATATACACTGTTCAGAATCAGTAGAAACTTCACCCAATTCTATTCATATTTCTTCTTTTCATGGTATTAGAGCAGGATTGAGATCCTGACTCATCGCTGCACTCTACCTTCTCGTGTAGCATCTCTCCTACTCAGCCGTCATGGCCAATGAAGATGTGTATTCTCCGCCACCACCTCCTCCCAAGGGAGGAGCTCGCTCTGGTACACCAAAACCAGAGAAATCTACAAATTCTTCAAAGGAGGATCTATCGAATCCCTACTACACTCATCATTCAGATCATCCGGGAATGGTTTTAGTCTCCAAAGTCTTGAATGGAGACAATTATTCTCGCTGGAAAACGGCTAAGTTTAGCTTTAAATTCCAAGAACAAGCTTGGATTTGTCGATGGTTCTATCAAGGCTCCTTCAGAAGAAGTTGATCCTGAAGGGTATGCGACTTGGTTGAGGTGCAACGACTTGGTTCAATCCTGGATCATCAATGCTCTCGATCCAGAGATCGCAGATAGTGTGATATATTATCCCACTGCTCATGAAGTTTGGGAGGACCTTTGTGAGCGATTCTCTCAAAAGAATGCACCCCGCATCTTTGAGATTCAGCAAGACATTACTACTCTTCGACAAAAAACAACTCTCTGTCTCAGCCTACTATACGAAATTAAAGGCTTTATGGGATGAACTGACAACACTCGATTCAACACAAGGAGCAAAAACAGATCAACAAAGTTGATGCAGTTTTTAATGGGTTTGAATGAGACATACCAGGCCACACGCGGACAAATTCTCCTCATGAATCCTCTTCCCAATGTCCGCCAAGCCTTCTCTTTTGTTGCCCAGGAAGAAAAACGTCTCATCAGTTCAGCACAAACAGCAACAGCACACGCGGCGGAGGATTCAGGCAGCGCCGCCATGGCCGTGCGGTCCCACAGCAGTAAACCCGCCTCATCGGCAGAGGCAGACAGAGTTGAGCGAACTGATAAATCAAATGCATCCCAAGATTTCCATAGAGATCGTAGCTTTGGAGGACGTCATTTTGATCAGACCCAGCGTCGATATGGTTCAGAGGGAAGGAGGCCTCATTGCACACATTGTGATCAATTGGGCCATTGGGTCCAGACCTGCTATGAGTTACATGGGTACCCAATGGACCATCCAAAAGCAAGGAACAATTCAAGCCCAAAACGGTACAACAACAATCATAGAGCTGCTTCAAACAATGTATCGGAAGGAAGACCTTTGGTTTCAATATCAGAGGAACTCAAGCAGCTGCTGTCGCTTATTAATAAAGATGAGGGCTCTAATTCCAAAGCAAATGCGGTAACAAAGCCAGGTTTGTTTAAAGCCGCTTCCTGCAATTGGATTATTGACATCGGGGTGACGGATCACATTACTTCATCATCTAAATTACTGCATAAAGTTAAAAATTATTTGTTACCATCCGTATCGTTACCTAGTGGAGAAAAAGTGAATATTGCTGCAAAAGGATCTTTGCCTCTAAATTCCGTCTATTATTTGCATGATATGCTATCTGTGCCTACATTCAAAGTTGATTTAATGTCTGTTAGTCGTTGGACAAAAAATCTGAGCTGTTCAGTGACATTTTATCCTTATTGGTGTATCTTGTAGAATCTGGCTACGAGGAGGACAATTGGTATGGGTAAAAAATGTGACGGACTATACTATTTGGTGGCACTAGCGACGAAAAAATCGTTGACCAACCGCTCCTCACCCACAAACAAACCAGCCTGTAACCTCACCATCTCCTCCACCGATCTCTGGCACAGTCGTCTAAGCCATGTATCACCTTCTCGTTTGAGTTCATTGCAAAGAATTTCTTGAATTTTTCCATTCAGTCCAATAATGCTTGCCCTATATGTCCTTTGGCTAAGCAAAGCCGTTTACCTTTCAGTACTAGTGTTATTTCTTCAATAAAACCTTTTGAGCTTATTCATTGTGACATTTTGGGTTGTTATCGACACCCTTCTCTTTCTGGTTCCCATTATTTTCTCACTATTGTCGATGACTATACGCGTTTTACATGGATATTTTTAATGCGACAAAAAGATGAAGCACAAACACTTCTAAAACACTTTTTTAGCTATGTTTTCACACAATTTGAGCCTCACATTAAAACTTTTCGAAGTGACAATGGTAGAGAATTTTTCTCACTTCGCTCCTTTTTCCAAGACAATGATGTCATCTTTCAGCATTCCTGTGTTTACACGCCTCAACAAAATGGGGTGGTGGAGCGTAAACATTGTCATATTCAACAAGTAGCTCGAGCATTGAAATTCCATGCTCAACTCCCCACTCAATTTTGGGGGAGTGTGCTCTCACCGCTGTCCACATCATCAATTGGTTACCCTCACCAGTAATTTCTTTCAAAACCCCATAAGAATTACTTTACTGCAAACCACCATCTTACTATCATCTCCGCATTTTCGGATGTTTAGCCTATGCCACCAATGTTCAAACATCACACAAATTTGACTATTGTGCCCTGCCATCAATCTTCATCGGTTATCCCATTAGACAGAAAGGGTACAAATTATTTGACCTTTCGACAGAGAAGATTTTCACTAGTCGAGACGTCAAATTCCATGAAAATATCTTTCCTTACGCCTCTCTTCAGCCTACTTCTATTCTACCCTTACAGGCCCAAAATCCAGGCCCCATTCCTCTTACTTCATCCCTTGACTTCTCTTTTAAGTCTCCTTCTGACCACACACGAGATACACGGCTAGCCAACAACGACCTTTCTCCCTCATCCACCAAATCCAATCAATTTCCTGATCCTGCTCCCTTTTCTCTCGCGTCGACGCCGACGCCGCCGTCTGTCCTCCGCACATATGCCCGACGCCCCAAGCCTCCATCCTTACCCGTCGACCCATCAATCCAATCCCCATCTCCGATCGGTCAACTCTTACAGCCGATTCCAGCCACTCCGGCATCACCCTCACCAGCATCATCATTCTTTACACTTTTCCCTCACCATTCTGCTGAATCATCAGCTGAACCAGCTGCCCCCTCCGCCGTATAATGACTCTACCAATTGACCAAAACTCCGAAGTTGTGGTAAGAGTGAGGGTTCCTCGCAGGTTGAGGGCAATTTTTTTTGGGCCAAGACCTGGGCTATACGCAGTGGTATTTTTTTTTCAATCCGCATTTAAATTGCGCAGTCGGTGAGATTTGAACCTGGGTTGCTCTGATACCATATTAATGACCCTACCAATTGACCAAAACTCCGAAGTTGTAGTAAGAGTGACGGTTTTAATATTTATATTCTAACACGTCACTCCAACCGCCACATCAGTCCACCTGTCAAGTTGAACGATTATGTCTGCTCGCACATTTGCTCCGACCAATCGTCTTCCTTAACTCCAGATCCGACAAAAGGTACGCGACATCCATTAGCCAACTATGTCTCTTACCACAGATATAAGCCTGCATATAGGAATTTTGTTGCTCAAATCAGTACTGTCATAGAACCTAGATCTTATTCGGAGGCCGCCGCTCATCCTGAATGGCAAGCAGCGATGCAATCTGAATTACAGGCACTCCAGGCTAACGGTACTTGGTCTCTTACTCCACTTTCGGCGGACAAGACACCGATTGGGTGCGGGTGGGTATATAAAGTTAAGCACCGTTCCGATGGTTCTATCGAGCGTTACAAAGCCCGCTTGGTAGCTAAGGGTTTCCTCAACTCGAAGGTGTTGACTATCAGGGTACCTTTTCACCCACTGCAAAAATAATCACAGTACACTGCTTACTTGCTTTGGCTGCTGCCCGGGGTTGGTCACTTCATCAAATGGAGGTCAACAACGCCTTCTTTCACGGCGACTTGCATGAGGAGATATACATGTCTTTGCCGCCAGGGCTTCGGCGACAGGAGGAAAACTTGGTGTGCCGCCTCCACAAATCACTATACGGCCTGAAACAAGCCTCTCGTCAATGGTTTGCCAAGTTCTCGGATGCTATTCACTCTGCTGGTTATGTACAATCTCGGGCGGATTATTCTCTATTCACCAGAAAACGAGGCAAGTCATTCACTGTTCTATTTATATATGTTGATGATATTTAAATCACTGGAAATGATCCTCAAAGCATTGGTGCAACCAAAAACTTTCTGCATAGTCAATTTCATATTAAAGACCTTGGTGATTTAAAATACTTTCTTGGCATTGAGATTTCTGCTTCCAAAAATGGGATTTTCATTTCCCAACGTAAGTATGCATTATAGATTATTGAGGATGCAAGGCTGTTGGGCGCAACCCCGATCGATACACCTACGGAAAGAGGATTGAAATTGTCAAATTTGAGTGATTTGCTCAAGGATCAAGGTCATTAAAGGAGATTGGTTTGAAGGATAATATATTTGACTGTGTTGAGACTAGATATTACTTATGCAGTTCATGTATTAAATCGATTCATGCATCAGCCGAGAAAGGCTCACATGGAGGCAGCACTTAGAGTGGTGCGTTGCCTCAAGAATGCTCATGGTCAGGGTCTCTTCTTTTCCTCCAATAATGATTTCAGATTGAGAGCATATTGTGATTCGGATTGGGCAGGTTGTTGGGTTACTAGAAGGTCTACTACAGGCTACTGTGTATTTTTTGGACCTTCACTGATTTCTTGGAGATCAAAGCGTCAAAAGACTGTGTCGCTTTCATCAGCTGAGGCAGAATATCGTGCTATGACTGAAACATGTTGTGAGTTGACTTGGCTGCGATATTTGCTTAGAGATTTGGGCATAATGCATCGTGAACCTGCCTTGCTGTATTGTGACAATAAAGCAGCATTACACATTGCTGCGAACCCAGTCTTTCATGAGCGAACAAGACATAGAGATGGATTGTCATTATATAAGGGGCAAAATTCAAGACGGCTCTGTTGCTACAAGATTTGTGAGCTCGACGCATTAACTAGCAGATGTCTTGACCAAAGCTTTGGGAAAAGAAATTTTTGCTCCTATGACACGCAAGTTGGGAGTGCAAGATATCCACTCTCCAACTTGAGGGGGTGTTGAGAAAATATTCTCACAGATCCTCTATTCATGGAAGAGACATATCTAGTTACCTTTTGTGCTCCTAATTTACTGATTTGCTAATTGCTTAATTATAGGTTACAGTTAGCTGATTGCGTGATTGTAGGATCTTGGCTTGTAGACCAAGTCAGTCCTTTGTATATATACACTGTTCAGAATCAGTAAAAATTACTTCACCCAATTCTATCATATTTCTTCTTTTCAAAATGAATACTAACTTCGTCTGGATAAAAAAGAATACAAGTGCAGGAACAGTACCTACTTGGATACCTACTAATCTTAATGTAGGTAAGTTAATGCATTTCACCTAAACATCGGTAGCACCTTGATAGTGGATGCCTAAAGCTCATGACGGATGAAAACAATATTTTGCATCACTATCAAGAAAAGAAAAGGGAAGGACATATTTTTTTACTTTTGAAGGTAAAACAATTTTAGTTTAATTTTTATATATACACTTCTAGTAAGCAAATTAAAACACAATTCATTTCTCTCAACTATACAATATAAGTTATATAGTTACTTTTAATAACATACAAACATTCGCTATCATTTTATTAAAGATCATTTTCAAAATGGAGAGATTATTTTTTATTATGTTTCAACTAATTCCCAACTAGCTTATTTTTCTTTCAAAATCCTTAGATGAAAAAATGTTTTCACTTTTTGAAAGGAGAATTAAACGTCATTAATATGTCAACATAAGCATTTTTGCGGTTCGGTCGACTGAACAGTCTCGACTGTCTCCTGTAAGGGTGTACGGTCGACTGGGCAGTCGACCGTCCCTCTTTCTGTTCCTGTCGATGTTTTTCGCCGATTTTTTATTACACAGAGTGTCTTTTAAAACCTTCTCTACATTGTGTTTTTTTTGTCCCCACTTGGTGTGTTCCAAAAAGGGGAGAAAATCTTAGTCTCCTCTAAATTAACTCACATTATGTGTGCATGTTTTCAAGCTTGTTTTGTTTTATGCATACATGAACACACACTCATTTAAATTCGTACATGCATGAATTTAGGGGGGGTATTGGATTAAGGGGAGAAGTTGAATTTGATTTATTTTAAACTTTCTAATGTATTATGTTTTGTTCACACAAAAGAGGGAGATTGTTGACCCTAAGTTTGGTGTGCACAGAACGTATTATTAAGACTAATATTTTCAGTTGAGATCTATAGGATTTACAGAGAAGATAATTCAAAACAAAGAGCCAAAAAGATTATCAATCAAGCAAAAGAGGAATGTATCAAAGAAGATTGCACAACAAGAAATATGTGCTTCAAAGCCAGCAAATCAAAAGATTTATTTCTGTTTATGAGAGAAACATATATGTAAAGTAGTATTGATTGATAAATTAGTTTTGGAAAGAATACAAAGTGAAATTGCCAATTGAAAATCGAATCTACACGAGTGCGGTCGACCGCACAGTCGACCGCTCATCTATGTTGGAAAGATGAGTCAGTCGACCGTTCATCGCTCGACTTACGAGTTAAAAGATGAACCGTCGACTATCCATTATTGCGGTCGACCGTCCAAGTGCAGATTTGACGATTTCGGAAATATCTTTTTTTTCGGAAAGATACATTTCTCCTCTATAAATTGTGACGAATTTACAGTGTATTCTTCATCCCTTCCCATTATAACTCTTCTGAACTAATCATTCAATCAATACTCCAAGTGTGAGAGATTTTTATTTTCTTCAGTCAAGGTCGTTTCTAGATCTTTCGTGTTTTTCTTTCTTTTCCATTTTGGTGAGTAATGCTAGACTTGTTGTAGAAGCCCTGCAGGTGTAATAGGTCTCTCGGCCTGAATTCCGAGAATCACTGTACAAGGCTTTAAAGTATAGTGGAATGCTTGTGGCAGAGAATTACTACACGTAGGTGGTGTGGACGTGGACCTGGGGGTCGAACCACATTATATCGTTGTGTCTTGCTCGTTGCTCTGTTTGCTTTCTCTTACTCTGTCTTTTTACTTTACGTACTACTTTAAAACAAATTAATTTCTGCACAATCACCCTATTCACCCCCAGGGTGATTTACAAAATTTGCCTTCAATAAATTATTTTTAGGTACTGAAAATTTACATTTTACTAACACGGGTCTTCATAACATTAATTGGATAGCCACAGCGTGATAATCAAAGTAAACAGACAATCATACGAGAAAATAACAAGGAAAGGTACTGATACCCCCCCAAAAAAATCCTGGACAAGAACATGTGAAGAGTAAAGGCTATTATAATACTGCCAGTGAGGATGCTTAACGATCACTAACTGGTAGTCAACTGGTCGAGATTGACTTTATATTTTCAAGCTCTAGATTTAATTCTCGTCCTTTCAACCCAGATGGGTGTAAACTGTAAAGTTTATGTTTCTTCCTTTCCTCTGTTTTTTTTGTTCTTCTCTGTTTTTTTGTTCTTTTGGGCCCCAACATCTTCGAAGAACATATAAGCAGCAAATACATTACTGGAATTGTCGATGAAGGTTAGCTTATTCTACAAAACAAAGATGCCAGAAGTCTACCTTAATGTACAAAAAGAACATTTAAGAAATACTGATAGCCATGAAAGGTTCGCAACAAGGTTCAATTTAATGAAATATCAAATAGATAGTAAGAGTAGTACCAGAGTCAATAAGCCAATGCAAGGGTTGATTTCGATATGAGGTTCCCATGTATATAGAACTTGAGTATTGAACATGGGATTATTTTCAATTATTAAAATAATTATTGATATGGGTCAGGAATAAAGCGTGACTCACCCTGAGCCACCAGATCTCCTCAGGATACGCGTCCTTCCTGATCCTCCAGATCAGCCACGTCAGCACCGGAAAACCGCCCGGAGATCTGCCACGTCAGCCCGGAAACCACTCCGGCGCCTGCCACGTCAGCCCTATACCGCCCGACTTTCCACCGCTTCAGCCAATCGGGTAACCGGGTCCGGCCCAGCCCCAAACGGGTCTAGACCCGATTGGAAACTCCTATAAATACCAGGCCCTCTCCTTTCTTAAAAGGTAATCAATCTTTTCTCCACAAAACCCTAGTTACTGTTGCTATACCCTAAGTGACTGACTAGATCGTCGGAGGGTCTGCCACCGGGACCAACCCCGGTGTTTCTAGACCGTCTGCAGGTACACAAGACCTCGGATCCGAGCCCTCTGATCCGAGCCCAGCATCCACCTCACTACCAGCCCAGTCGCAGGTACCATTCGGCCAGCCGAGGGTCGCCTCTGAAGAAGCTTTCTCCTTCAAATACAAATCGAGTAAGAACTCACACCTGGTGCATCCACACGTCTCCCAGAAACAAACCGCATCAGGTTGGCGCCGTCTGTGGGAACGCTACTTCGGATCCCGACCCGAGTACTATCGCCGAGGTACCTCGATCACCGAACTCCTATGGCCTCCAAAGGCAAGGGGGCTGCGTCCTCCGTCAACCGACGAGACACACTCCCATCAAATACCAACGCCGGGCCGCGCACATCAAAGCATAGGGCCTCCCGTCAGGGATCCCAGCGGGCCCCCACTCCTCCAGTCCAACCCGACCTTCGAGGGGTAATCTCCAGTCGGCACGCTGACCGCAGTAGGAAAAGGGCCGCTTCCAACTCGGCCCCGAACCGTCCTAGGCCACCGCCGGAAGAACGAAGGCCAGCACTCAGCCGAGTCGGGAGGCAACCTCCGGTCCAACCGGCCCGAGCTGAGGGAGCTCCTGTTACTCAGCAGGAGTTTCAGGATTTCCGAAGGGAGATCCTTGGGGCTCTCCAACGGGCCCCCAGGGAGGAAGCACGCCATTCCCAAACCAGGTTAGACGCTGAGGCCAGCGTCTCTCGCTCCTCAACAATCCAGCCCGAAGCCGAGGGCGTGCTCTTAAGGTGCCTCCAAGAAATGGAGGACCGAATCGATCATATGGGCGACGGTGTCGGAGCCGGTCAGGGGTACAAACCTGTCCGACCCCCCTTTTCGGCCCCCATTATCCAAGCAGAAATTCCCCGGAATTTCCGACCCCCACAGTTCGAGACCTATAACGGCGAAGGGGATCCTGCTGATCACATGGAGGGTTTCAAAACCCTCATGATGATTCACAGCGCATCGGATCCTCTGCTGTGCCGAGCTTTCCCTGCCACCCTTCGGGGTCCGGCTCGTGAGTGGTTCTCAAAGCTCGCCCCCGGCTCCATTTACTCCTTTGATCAACTGGAAGGCAATTTCCTCGCCCATTTTGTAACCAGCCGGAAGGCCGAAAGAACGAGCGCCTCCTTACTTGGGCTCAGACAGGAAGGGGGGGAATCACTCAGGGCGTTTGTCCGGAGATTCACGGCAGAAGCAAGGTCAGTCTCCTCTCTCGATCCAGGCGTCGCCTCCGCGGCATTTCGGCACAACGTCCGTCATGGACAGCTGAAAGCTTCTCTGGCGAAGAAGCCCCCGATCGATTTTCCCGACCTCCTCAACCGAGTCGAGAAGTACATCAGGGCAGAGGAAGCCCTAAACCCCGACGAATCCAGAGAAGCACTCGGGAAAGGGAAACGGAAGGCCGAGGAAATCGAGCCTTCGAAAAAGGCTCCAAGGGACGGGGGCACCATGAAGAAGGTACCGCCGGTTCCTCGCTTCGAAAGGTATACCCCGCTCACACAAAATGTGTCCTCCATACTCCTTGCGATCGAGGACAGAGACCTCGTTCAGTACCCCCCTCGACCGTCCAACAACACTAGCAAGAAAAGGGATCAGCGGTTTTACTGCCGCTTCCACCGAGACAACGGGCACGACACAGATCACTGCCGTGCCCTGAAAGATGAAATCGAGGCACTGATCCAGCGAGGATACCTCCGGGAGTATAAGAGAGATGACGCTCGGCCACAAAGGGACACGAGGAACAGGAGAACCTCACCTCCTCCTCGAGCTCCCCTACAGCTCCCCAGGCAAGAGCAGGAGCTGGAAGAACCGGACGACCAACCCATACTGCACTGCGTCCACGGAGGGCCCATGGGAGGGGACTCTAACACCTCCCGTAAGGCGTTCATCCGGGACGTTAACGCCGTCCAAGGGCCTCTCACTCCTCAAATCCAACCACTCCCCGTCTCCTTCTCGGGTGACGACCTGGAGGGGGTTCGGCTCCCACACTGCGACGCTCTCGTAATCAATCTCAGCATGGCAAACTTTGATGCTCGGCGGATCCTGGTAGACAACGGGAGCTCGGTCAACATTCTGTTCCTCGATGCTTTCGAGAACCTAAAGCTCCCCCGAAGCAGACTGAAGCCGGCAGGATACACCCTGCACGGATTTTCTGGAGTACCGGTGACAATCGAGGGGATCGTCACGCTGGATGTCACGGCGGGCACGGCCCCGAATCGGAGAACCGAGTCGATGGACTTCATGGTTGTCAACGTCAAGGCAGCCTATAATGCCATACTCGGCCGACCGGGCCTATGCTCCCTCCAGGCTGTTCCCTCGGCCTACCACCAGAAGATGAAGTTCCCTACCAATACCGGGGTGGGAGTGGTCCGAGGGAACCAAGAAGCCGCTCGCTCCTGTTATATGACAGCAATAGGAAGCGGAGTGCTTCCCCTCGACGCCGTGGAAATGCAGCCCCAAAGGACCCAGCCAGAGCCGGAGTCGGCAGACGAGCTGGAGGATGTCTCCTTCGAGGCAGAAGATTCATCGAAACGATTTCGAATAAGTCGCTCCCTCTCGCCTCGCCTCAAGTCCGACCTCATCACCTGCATCCGGCGCAATGTCGATCTGTTTGCCTGGAAGCCCTCTGACATGCCGGGAATTTCCGAGGAACTCATCATGCATAAACTCAGCGTGATCCCCGGCTCGAAACCAGTGGTACAGAAGCGACGCAAGTTCGCGCCAGAGCGACAACAGGCGGTTAATGCAGAGGTCGATAAACTCCTTGCCGCGCGCTTCATCCAGGAGGTCAGCTACCCCGAGTGGCTGGCAAACGTCGTCATGGTGAAGAAGGCGAGCGGGAACTGGAGGATCTGCATTGATTTCACGGATCTCAACAAGGCGTGCCCAAAGGACCCATTCCCCCTTCCCAGGATCGATGCTCTCGTCGATGCAACATCGGGTCACGAGCTCCTATCCTTCATGGACGCGTTTTCAGGCTACAACCAGATCCGCATGTTCCCTCCCGACATCGCCAAGACGTCCTTCGTCACGGACCAGGGGCTCTATTGCTACAGAGTCATGCCCTTCGGGCTGAAGAACGCCGGGGCCACATACCAGAGGCTCGTCAACAGGGTCTTCAAGGAACAGATCGGGCGCAATATAGAAGTGTATGTGGATGACACACTCGTCAAGAGCCGGCGGGGAGAGGATCACGTCACCGATCTGGAGGAGGCGTTTGGGGTACTTCGGACACATAACATGAGGCTCAACCCGAGCAAATGCGCCTTCGGCGTCTCCGCGGGAAAGTTTCTCGGGTTCATTATCAGCCAAAGGGGAATCGAAGCGAACCCCGAAAAGATCCAAGCAATCCTGGACATGGCCCCTCCGAGGAACATCAAAGAAGTCCAACGCCTAGACTTATCTGTAACAAGCTTATATTGTAAACACCAGCTTTCCTAGAAACAAGCTTATGACTCCAATTCTTGTAAACAGATGAAGGACCCCACATAAAACTCGTCGCTCGGATGAAATCGCAAGCCCAAACACGCTTCTCTTACAAGCGTGGGTCTCGCCCCTCGGATAAAATCGCGAGCCCAAACACGCTTCTCTGACAAGCGCTCGTCTCGTCGCTCGGATGAAATCGCGAGCCCAAACACGCTTCTCTTACAAGCGCTCGTCTCGCCCCTCGGATAAAATCGCGAGCCCAAACACGCTTCTCTTACAAGCGCTCGTCTCATCGCTCGGATGAAATCGCGAGCCCCAAACACGCTTCTCTTACAAGCGTGGGTCTCGTCCCTCGGATGAAATCGCGAGCCCAAACACGCATCTCTCACAAGCGTCGGACTCGGCTCGAATCGCCTTTCCACGAGAACATGTGCAGGAGCTCGGCTCCGACCCCGGGCAGGGCGGGAGTCCCCTCCGGGGGCTCCACGACCTAAGCGCTCGGCAGCGGGGCTACGCTACGCCTGCAATTGTCTTTCTCACCGTTGTGGGGGCTCGGCACCCGTCCCTCGCTCGGTTTGACCTCCTCGGAGGCCACCAACCGAGGCTCGAGGCGACATTCGCCAGCCACTCCCGCACCGTCTCTCCACGAGAGCAAGCACAGCATCTCGGCTCCGACCCCGAGCAGGGCGGTTGTCCCCTCCGGGGGCACCTCGACCTAAAACGCTCGGCGGCAGGGCTACTACGCCTGCAGTGGTCTTCCTCACCGTTATGAGGGCTCGGCACCCATCCCTGGGGCCTCATTTATCACTTCCGGGAGTGCGAAACGGTGGATGGCGAAACGTCACCATTAATAATGCCTGAGAAGGCGAAACTTCGCGATTATTGACGCAGTCACACCAACTACACTCGGCACCCGAGGCAATCAAGGCTCCGAAGAACAAACGATCTTATTCATTACTCATCGCTTACAACTCAATGAATGAAAACGCAAATACAATGAAGGCTCTCAACTCACTCACTCAGCCGGGAACTCGAATTCAGGGCTCCTGTGACGCTCGGCTATCCCAACCAAGGAAGACGTACCCGCCACCGAGCTCTCCGCATCATCCGGCTGTGTCACAACCGGCGAAGGAGGCGGCAACCTCCCCGGAGTAGAGTTACTTGCCTCTTCAACAAGACCGGCACCAAGGATGAGCTTCAACTGGCGAATCTCCAATTCTTTCTCTATAACGGCCTCGCGAAGAGAAGACTCGGAGGCCGACCGCCCGCTAGACGTATCCGAGACCGCCCAGTCCTTCTCAATGACCCACCAGTCCCGGTCGGCTACAATCTTTCTCAAACGAGCCACCTCTAGACCGAGCTCTCTAGACTTGTCCAAAAAGTAATTCTTGGCAGCCTCTCGGTCCCGAGCCAACTTTCGTTGGCGAGCTAGCCTCTATCAAAAAGAAAATACAAGAATCACAAAATGCAAGTGTTGTAGAGTCGGCCCAAAAATTCTATATTTCATTTCATCTCAAAAAGATACAAAATTTGCGGTGGCCAGTCCGCCGAGGGCATTTACAACAGGGAGAGAAATAAAAACAAAAACATCTAGTCTTGAGGGTCGAGGTGCACCTCTTCTTCGTGGTGGCCGCCGTCGTCACCATCACCCCCCGGGGTCGGAGGCAAGTCTGGCTTCCACCCGAAGCCGAGGTGGTCAACATTGCACTCCGGATAGATGTACTTGAAATGAGACTTGGCTTGCTCGTAAGCCTCGTCTTGCGCCGTCATAAGCGTATCCCCCAAGGCCGCCTCCAAGTCCGCCAGGGCCTTCTTCGCCTTCTCCTTCTCCGCCGTCTCGGCCGCGATCTTCTTCAGCAGGTCCTCTCGGTCCTGCTTGTGGATCTTGTCCAGAGACTCTATCTGCGCCTCGTGCACCACCACCATATCCCGAGCCTCCTTAAAATCCTCCTTCGCCTTGGTCAATTCCCGAAGGAACTTCTCCTTCTGCTTCCGCTCGTATGTAATCTCCTTCTCCAGACACTTGTGGAAGTGCTGACCGTGGAGCATCGACTGTCAAGAAAGATCAAACTTAGCAACAATTACAAGTTTACAAGCCTATTTACCGGGTGGGCTTCGAACGACTTACCGAGAGGTTGGCTTGGGCCCAGCGCATGTAGGCCTGATCGGCCGTCTGCGCTGCCAAGGCCATTCCGTCCCGATCGGTGATGGCCTTCGAGACGAACTCCATCGATACGGGTCCGTCGAGGATGGAGTCGCCCTTCACGATCGACCAATCAGGGGCGAAGGGCATCGTCGCCATCCTTCCCACAAACTCCGCCGCACTCGGACGTACGGGGGGAAGCTGTTGTGCCGGGGCTTCAACTGTTTTCCCCGACCCTCCCGCTGGGTCTCTAGCCGACCGCGAAGAATGGTGGTGCTTCTTTTGCTTCTTCGGTAAAGGCTGTTCCTCGGGCACCGGGGGAGGCACGGTGGAGGGCCCTCCAGCTTGCGAAGGCTGGCCAGGAGTCTTCCGCTTCTCGGCGGCGAGGCGTTCCTGCTCTTCTTTCTTCTTCTTCTCTTGTCTCGCCTTCTCTGCGGCAGCGAGTAGGATCTGCTTGGCGTGAGCCTGTTGTGTCGTCATCCCTACAACAAGACAGAAAAGGAAGGCTAAACGTTAACACGAAGGCAGAAAGATGAAAAAACGAGGAAAGAAACATACTAGGGTCGGCGGGACTCAGTCCGGCCCTCGCTAGGTGAACCTCGGTCACCCGGCGCCATGCGATGCTGTCTCCCCGGAGTAAATGATCGACCCTCCCCCACTCTTGGGCGGTTAACTCATTTCTCTTTGGGGGCTTGCGCTTCGGCTTCACGAAATTCCACTGGGTCGGGATGTCCCATTCCCCTTCGGTCTTCACAACGAAATACTTATCTCTCCAGTTCTTGATCGAGTCCGGGTGGCCGTGCACCACTTTCTTGTTCGGTCTCGGCGTAAAGAAGAACACGCCCTCGATATCCCCAAGCGAACCAATGCTGAAGATTGCGCGGAAGTATGAAAGCTTCGGCCTCACCCCTTTCTCTTGGCACTTCAGGATGAAGCAGATGAGATGCTTCCAAGAGTTGGGGCCATACTGCATGGGGGACAGCTCGGCCCAGTTCAAGACCGTCTTCACGAAGGGGTGCAGGGGGAACCTCAGCCCCGAGATGAAAGCTTGCTCCGGAAATAAGCAGTAACCCGGAGCCAACACCGTCGTAGGTCGAATACCCGGGCTCGGCAGCAGAAGCTCGTACTCCCTCGGAATATAGTAAGCAGCCCTGATGATGTTCAGATACTCCGGTCTCAAGACGCTGGGAGTACTGTCCGCACGAATCTTCGTCCTTGTATTTTCTCTAGGCACTGGAGGGATCGGCTGGATGTCCTTCACATCATCGGGATACATCCGTATCGACACAGGATTTCGGAAGGTGACGGGCGGAACATCAAGACCCGTCCTCGGCGCACCCTCGTCAGACGAAGAAGAACTTTGAGGCATGGTGAGGACTACCTTCTTCCGACGTGGCCGGGGCTTGCGCTCGGGCGACGGCGTCGACAGGGGGGGCAACGGAGGCAGATCCTCTACGTGGCCGGCATCCGGCGCACCAACGCCCTCCCCTTCCTCACTCTCCGTGTCGCCCTGCTCTCCTTCCTCCTCTTCATCACCAGCACCCGACTCCTCGTCCGACCCCTCGTTCGACTCCTCGTCCTCATCATCACTATCCTCGTCCGCACCACCCTCTACCATCGGCTCCTTTCCTGGCCTCCGAACACTCAACGGTTGCACGATTAGAGCTACGTCACTGTCGCCCTCGGAGCCATGTTCGGAGAAAACCTCCTCTTTAACCTGGTACTTGCCCAGAGACGACGACGTTTCCAAATCTGACTCCATCTCCGAGTGACCAGACGTTGTAGCCTCGGAACCAGACTGAGTACGCGACATTCAGAAAAAAGGAGAATTACTAACCTGATTCTTTGGAAGTTACGCTTCTCTGCAAAGAATCCGCCAACAGCGATCGAAATGCCTGCGCTAAAAACTGGAAAATTGGGAATTATGAAACGATAAAGTGAAAAGAAATGAGGGGGGGTGGGGGTTTTAAAGTAGACAGCGACTCCTCGATTTCCGCAAATGAGCATCTAGCCGTTAGATCTAATCTGACAAGATCAAGCGGCTAAAACAAACGTTGAAATTTGCGCCATCACGTCAGCAGAAAGGGTGAAATTCCAATACTGCCCCTCCCTACTTGCCCGGCAGGAATAACCTCCTAGCATAAAGTGTGAAGTTGCGACCAGTCAGAGATCTCGGAGGGAGTCTAGTGCGAAGTCTAGCCAAGCCACCTTCTCCTTCATGGGGTGGGGCTCGACGCTCGGATGAAAGCTCGAGCCAAGCTACCTTCTCCTTCAACAGGGGTGGGCTCGACGTTCGGATGGAAGCTCGAGCCAAGCTACCTTCTCCTTCATGGAGTGGGGCTCGACGCTCGGATGGAAGCTCGAGCCAAGCTACCTTCCCTCTCACAGGGTGGGCTCGACGTTCGGATGGAACCTCGAGCCAAGCTACCTTCTCCTTCAAGGGGTGGGGCTCGACGCTCGGATGAAAGCTCGAGCCAAGCTACCTTCTGCTTCAAGGGGTGGGGCTCGACGCTCGGATGGAAGCTCGAACCAAGCTACTTTCTCCTCTCACAGGTTGGGCTCGACGCTCGGATGGAAACTCGAGCCAAGCTACCTTCTCCTTCAACAGGGTGGGCTCGACGCTCGGATGGAAACTCGATCCCTCTCAAGGGGTAGGGCTCGACGCTCGGATGAAAGCTCGAGCCAAGCTACCTTCTCCTTCAACAGGGTGGGGCTCGACGCTCGGATGGAAGCTCGAGCCAAGCCACCTTCTCCTTCATGGGGTGGGGCTCGACGCTCGGATGAAAGCTCGAGCCAAGCTACCTTCTCCTTCAAGGGGTAGGGCTCGACGCTCGAATGAAAGCTCGAGCCAAGCTACCTTCTCCTTCAAGGGGTGGGGCTCGACGCTCGGATGGAAACTCGAGCCAAGCTACCTTCTCCTTCAAGGGGTGGGGCTCGACGCTCGGATGGAAGCTCGAGCCAAGCTACCTTCTCCTTCAAGGGGTGGGGCTCGACGCTCGGATGGAAGCTCGAGCCAAGCTACCTTCTCCTTCAAGGGGTGGGGCTCGACGCTCGGATGAAAGCTCGAGCCAAGCTACCTTCTTCTTCAAGGGGTGGGGCTCGACGCTCGGATGGAAACTCGAGCCAAGCTACCTTCTCCTTCAACAGGTCGGGCTCGACGCTCGGATGAAAGCTCGAGCCAAGCTACCTTCTCCTTCAAGGGGTGGGGCTCGACGCTCGGATGAAAGCTCGAGCCAAGCTACCTTCTTCTTCGAGGGGTGGGGCTCGACGCTCGGATGGAAACTCGAGCCAAGCTACCTTCTCCTTCAACAGGTCGGGCTCGACGCTCGGATGGAAGCTCGAGCCAAGCTACCTTCTTCTTCAAGGGGTGGGGCTCGACGCTCGGATGCAAGCTCGAGCCAAGTTACCTTCTCCTTCAAGGGGTGGGGCTCGACGCTCGGATGAAAGCTCGAGCCAAGCTACCTTCTTCTTCAAGGGGTGGGGCTCGACGCTCGGATGGAAACTCGAGCCAAGCTACCTTCTCCTTCAACAGGTCGGGCTCGACGCTCGGATGAAAGCTCGAGCCAAGCTACCTTCTCCTTCAAGGGGTGGGGCTCGACGCTCGGATGGAAGCTCGAGCCAAGCTACTTTCCCTCTCACAGGGTGGGCTCGACGCTCGGATGAAAGCTCGAGCCAAGCTACCTTCTCCTCTCACAGGTGGGGCTCGACGCTCGGATGGAAACTCGAGCCAAGCTACGTCCCCTCTTACAGGTTGGGTTCGACGTTCGGATGAGAATTCGAGCCAAACCACATCTCCTTCAACATGTGGGGCTCGACGCTCGGATGAGAACTCGAGCCAAGCCACCTCTTCCAACAAGTGGGGCTCTTGGTCTCGTCCACCGAACATCTTGGCTCGTCCACCGACCCTGTTTGCCTCGTCCGCCGACCCCCTGAACTCGAGCCAGGCTACCTCGGCTCTCAAATACAGGTTCGGCGTTCGGATGAGAGTTCGAGCCAAGCCACATCTCCTTCAACATGTGGGGCTCGACGCTCGGATGGGAACTCGAGCTAAGCCACCTCTTTCAACAAGTGGGGCTCTTGGTCTCGTCCGCCGACCCTCTTGGCCTCGTCCACCGATCCTATGGGTCTCGTCCGTCGACCCTATTGGGCTCGTCCACCGACCCTCTTGGCCTCGTCCACCGACCCTGTTTACCTCGTCCGCCGACCCCCTGAACTCGAGCCAGGCTACCTCAGCTCTCAATACGGGTTCGACGTTCGGGTGAGAATTCGAGCCACGCCACATCTCCTTCAACATGTGGGGCTCGACGCTCGGATGGGAACTCGAGCCAAGCCACCTCTTTTAACAGGTGGGGCTCTTGGTCTCGTCCGCCGACCCTCTTGGTCTCGCCCGCCGACCTTATTGGTCTCGACCGCCGACCCTCTTGGTCTCGTCCGTCGACCCTCCTGGTCTCGTCCGCCGACCCTCTTGGTCTCGTCCGTCGACCCTCTTGGTCTCGTCCACCGACCCTGTTTGCCTCGTCCGCCGACCCCCTGAACTCGAACCAGGCTACCTCGGCTCTCAATACAGGTTCGGCGTTCGGATGAGAATTCGAGCCACGCCACATCTCCTTCAACATGTGGGGCTCGACGCTCGGATGGGAACTCGAGCCAAGCCACCTCTTTTAACAGGTGGGGCTCTGGGTCTCGTCCGCCGACCCTCTTGGTCTCGCCCGCCGACC
Organism: Hemerocallis citrina; assembly: GCA_017893485.1. Classification (NCBI taxonomy): domain Eukaryota; kingdom Viridiplantae; phylum Streptophyta; class Magnoliopsida; order Asparagales; family Asphodelaceae; genus Hemerocallis; species Hemerocallis citrina. Next base: position 183,282,344 of record CM030367.1, read on the forward strand.
TTATTGGTCTCGACTGCCGACCCTCTTGGTCTCGTCCGTCGACCCTCTTGGTCTCGTCCACCGACCCTATTTGCCTCGTTCGCCGACCCCCTGAACTCGAGCCAGACTACCCCAGCTCTCAATACGGATTCGGCGTTCGGATGAGAATTCGAGCCGCACCACTGCCTCCTTTCGCAGGTCGAGCTCGACGCTCGGATAGGGATTCGAGCCATACTACCTCATCCTTTCCCAGTACGAGCTCGGCGCTCGGATCAGAGTTCGAGTCTCACCCCTCCACTCTCCGAACTGGCCAGACGCTCGGATGACCGACCACAAGACCTTGGACGCCGTCCCAACAAAATGACCTGGACGACCCCCCGCTCTTCCAACCAGCGAGGCAGTCGTCCGCCGAGCCTTCCGGTCTCGTCCGCCGACCCCCCTGAGCTCAAGCCTGGCTGCCTCACCTCTCAATGCGGGCTCGGCGCTCGGATCGAAATCCGAATCAAACCCCTCTCCTCACTCTCTTAAAACTAACCAAGACACTCGTCCAGCCGACCTCGCGACCTCATGCAAAGACGAACCCCATCGAGCGGCCCGGACGACCTCTCGCTCTTCCAACTAGCGAATCGGTCATCCGACCCCTGGAGGGTTCGTCCACCGACCCGTATGGGTTCGTCCGCCGACCCGAAGGATCGTCTGCCGACCCGAACTCGGCCACCGACCTAGTGAGCTCGGCATTCATACTACCGACTATCCCCTCCTAAGAACTTCACCCCACGCACATCCAAACGAGGAGTCCATTCCTCCTGCCCCTGGCCCTCTTCGGGGAACAACAGACCCTACTTCTCACCCTGACGTCTGCCCTTCCCCCGAGGACCAGGAATCACCCCCGCACTGCTGGATCACCCAACCCTGCGGGAGTGAGGGGCTTGTGATATGGGTCAGGAATAAAGCGTGACTCACCCTGAGCCACCAGATCTCCTCAGGATACGCGTCCTTCCTGATCCTCCAGATCAGCCACGTCAGCACCGGAAAACCGCCCGGAGATCTGCCACGTCAGCCCGAAAACCACTCCGGCGCCTGCCACGTCAGCCCTATACCGCCCGACTTTCCACCGCTTCAGCCAATCGGGTAACCGGGTCCGGCCCAGCCCCAAACGGGTCTAGACCCGATTGGAAACTCCTATAAATACCAGGCCCTCTCCTTTCTTAAAAGGTAATCAATCTTTTCTCCACAAAACCCTAGTTACTGTTGCTATACCCTAAGTGACTGACTAGATCGTCGGAGGGTCTGCCACCGGGACCAACCCCGATGTTTCTAGACCGTCTGCAGGTACACAAGACCTCGGATCCGAGCCCTCTGATCTGAGCCCAGCATCCACCTCACTACCAGCCCAGTCGCAGGTACCATTCGGCCAGCCGAGGGTCGCCTCTGAAGAAGCTTTCTCCTTCAAATACAAATCGAGTAAGAACTCACACCTGGTGCATCCACACGTCTCCCAGAAACAAACCGCATCAATTATATTATATCTATATCTTATACTAATAGGAATACTAATAAGAGAGGGAGTCTACCCCCTCTCTTCTTTCTTTATTTTGAAATAGAGAAAGAAGAGAAAAAGTAGGCATTCATATTTATCTAACACGTGCACTATGCACGATTTTATTAAAAAATCAAAACAAAATAAGAACTCCAATCTCTCAAACATATTCTCTTCCCCTCTTAACGGCTCTTCCCAAAACCACCCCCATCCTTACTACCGCACCCCCTTCCCCCACCTTACCTCCTGCGGCTGCCTCCCCCCCCCCCCCCCCCCCCCACACACACACACACACAACAACAACTTTAGTAATATTCAATTGTATAACATTATGGTTTGATAGTGATTCTCTAAACTATTTCTTTATGTAAGTATGATAATGAAGATTTTAATAATTAAGGTAGGAATAATATGTTGGATATATTGGTATATTCTCTCTATATAAATAAAGCACGTGCATATGTGTAACACGTGTAATGAACGTACAATTGATTGGATATTGGAACGCGGGTCTATGGGCTTATAACCCGATACCCAAACCAGTATTTATCTATAAATACTGGCTTGTGATAGCAGTCTAGGTATTCCAATTTTGATACCTAGGGTGAATATCTCAAGCAACTTAGATCTAGAGATAAAACCCTAATTCCCAATTGCTAATTTCCTCACAGAATATAACAATCTTGAGATATTAATTAATTTTGTGAGATTAATTAAGGGGAATACCATCGGTTTTGTTCAATCCCGTCGGATCCCTCGGTAGCCGCCAGATCACATCGGAACCCTAACGCCGTCGCTCGCCGATCGCGTCGCTGGGTCCGTCGCTCGCCGTACGCATCGCTCGCCGACCCGCTGCGAAGCCGATCGCCCGTCGCTTCGTCGCACGTCGATCGCGTCGCGAGTTGTCAGGCGCCGAAACCCACTGGGTCGCACCGGTTCCTCTCTCCCTTCTCCGATCGCAGTCGAAGGCAGTCCCACTCAGGCGCCGACTCCTTCTCTCTCTCTTTTTCGATCTGTGTGGAAAACTCAAATTGAAGGAGAAGTCAGATCTGGTATTTCTAAAAACCCTACGATTTGTGCAATTTATCTAATCCATCTATTCTGTTATTAGTTAGCAGTTCATCTTCTCCCTATAAATTACTTGTGTAGTAATAATTCAGAACATACTCTCGAATTTATGAAATCATAGTTTATTCCTTGAGATGGAAAAACATGATCGACCGTATGAGGTTCCTAAACTAGAGGCGTTTAGTAGTTCTGAATTCAATAGTTGGAAGAGGAAAGCACAGTATGGGATGAAATTCATGAAGATCTTTTATACCTGTCAAACGACTTATGATGACTGTATCGAAGATGTGGATGATGCCACTTGGATCAGAGATGAGGACCTGTGCAGGGAGTTTTTGCTAAACAGTATTTCAGATCGGTTAGCAGATGTGTACATGAAGTATGGAACAGCTAAGGAGATTTGGGACAATCTGCTGGATGAATTCAAAAAGGAGGAGAAGGTCTCCAAGACTCACTTGGTTGATAAGTTCATGAGCTTTGAATTCAGAGAGGAGAAGGCCATTCTTCCTCAGGTAACTGATCTTGAAAACTTAGTAGCTAAATTGAAAACTGAAGATATCACTGTGTGTGATGCCTTTCTCACTGGAGCAATAATCTTTAAATTACCTGTATCATGGCTCACATTTAAGACTGAAATGTATAGACTGCCAGAACAAATTAAGCTTGCACAACTCAAACGATGTATTAAAGTAGAGGATGAAACAAGAACTAGGATAAATTTGGAGTTGGCTAAGAAACAAATTTCTCATGCTAATGTGCTAACCAGTTCCAAATATGTTCCTAAGTTTAAGAAGAACAAGCTTAATAAGGTTAAGGGTGAACCGTCCAAGTTGGAAGCCAATAAAAAGATTGTGAAAAAGAAAGGGAAGTGCTACAACTGTAGGAAGTAGGGTCACCATGCTACCGAATGTAGGCTACCCAAAAGAGAACAACCTAACAATGAAACGGTGAACTTATTAGAGGATAACACTGAACCCACCAACTTTCTGTGTGTTGTTGGTGACGATAAGGTCAGTGCCTCTACGAGTTGGTCGTTGGACTCGGGGGCTACATGTCATGCTTGCAACAATAAGAACCTGCTAACTGATCTCAAAGATGTAAATGAGTCTGTCTCTATGGCGAATGGAGAATCAGTCAAGGTGCTCCAGGTTGGAACTGCAAATCTCAGTCTCTCATCAGGTAAGAATTTAATTTTGCGTAATGTTAAATTTGTTCCTGCTTTAGCAAAGAATTTAATTTCTATTAGCTTACTGAATAATGCTGGCATGGTAGTTTCTATGATAAGTGGTAGAGCAATATTATCTATTAACTCATACTACTTTGGTTGTGCTTATTTAGTCAATGGCATGTATAGACTTAGTTTAGCAAATGAAGTGATTAATGCTGTTAGCTCAAAACTGTGTAGCCCTTCTACTTGGCACAACAGATTGGGACATGTAAACTATATTAAATTACTTGCTGTTGCTAAAACTTTTAATCTGTCAATTGATACATCCTTAAGGTATGACAAGTGTGAAGTGTGTGCTCAGACAAAGATCACTAGAAAACCCTTTAGTTCTGTTTCTAGGAGTACACAACTTCTTGAACTAATTCATTCTGACATATGCGATTTTAAAAACTTTGTGACGCAAGGAGGTCGGAAGTATTTGATCACCTTTATAGATGATTGTTCTAGATATTGTCATATCTATCTGTTAAAATCAAAGGATGAAGCACTTAATAAATTCAAAGAATTTAAAGACCGTGTCGAAAATCAGTTAAATGCTAAAATAAAAAGGTTCAGATCTGATAGAGGTGGGAAATATGTGTCAATGGGTTTTAAAGAATTTTGTACTTCACATGGCATTATCTCTGAAACAACAGCACCCTACTCACCACAGTCAAACGGTATAGCCGAAAGAAAGAATCGAACACTTACAGAAATGTTGAATTCTATGTTATTGACTGCTGGATTGCCTTCGAATTTTTGGGGAGAGGCTGCATTGACTGCTAATAATATTCTTAATTTGTTACCACACTCTAAATTGACTGAAACACCTTATGAGTTATGGCATAAACACACACCGAGCTTTGATAAAATAAAAACATGGGGTTGTATTGCTTTTATTAGAATACCAGACCCAAGAAGGCCTAAAGTAGGACCTCGTACAAATACCTGTGTGTATCTAGGAAATGCAGTTGATAGTGCAGCATACAGATTTTATGACCTATCTCTCAATAAGATAATTGAATCTAGAGATGCAGAATTCTTTGAAGATGTGTTCATCAAAGACAAAGGCATAACACTATCTGGCCACACAGACTTAGTCAATGATTCACAAATAGAATCTAGACCTAGCATAACTGACACTGAAACTATAAATGAAATTGAGCCTAGAAGAACCTCCACCAGAGATAAGACACCTAGAACCTATGGTGATGATTTTGTAACTTATGCACTGTTGGCTGATCCACTTAGTGTGAATGAAGCTCTTCGGTCTAGGGATGGTCTACTTTGGAAAGAGGCTATTGATGATGAAATGGATTCTTCATTACAAAATAAAACTTGGAAATTAGTTGATCTGCCAAAAGGGGCTAAAACCATAGGAAATAAGTGGGTTTTGAAGAAGAAACTTAATCCAGATGGGACTGTAGCAAAGTATAAAGCACGACTAGTAGCTAAAGGTTATACTCAGCAAAGTGGGGTAGACTATTTTGATGTTTACTCACCTGTTTGTCATATTGCTACAATAAGGATTCTTCTTGCCCTTGCATCCATTGAAAATTTTGTTATTCACCAAATGGATGTTAAAACTGCTTTCCTAAATGGAGATCTTAATGAAGAAATCTATATGAAACAACCTGAAGGTTTTGTACTTAAAGGTTTAGAAAACAAAGTTTGCAAATTGGTAAAATCTTTGTATGGATTAAAACAAGCACCAAAACTATGGCACGAAAAAATTTGATACAACAATAAAGAGCTTAGGTTTTGAATCTAGCAATTCTGACAAATGCCTTTATTTTCGTGATCTATCAAATAAAATTGCTATAATTTGCTTGTATGTTGATGACATGCTTGTTGTTGGAAGCGACCTCTCAACTGTGGTTGAAGTTAAAACAATGCTATCCAAAGAATTCAGCATGAAGGACCTAGGTGTTGTGGACACTATACTAGGTATGAGAGTGAGTTTTGGTAGGCAAGGCATACTCCTTAGTCAATCTTACTATATCAATAATGTGTTACAAAAGTGGGGATACAGTAATTGCAAAAGGTTTGAAACACCTTATGATTACAACAAAAAGTTGACACCTAACGTTGGTGCAACGGTGAGACAGTTGGATTATTCCAAACTGATCGGAAGTCTCATGTATGCAATGATTTGCACTAGACCAGACATAGCCTTTGCGGTAGGCATGCTTAGCAGATTCACTAGTAATCCCGGTAAGACACATTGGAATGCCCTTGAGAGGCTAATGGGTTACCTATGGGGTACTCAAGAGTTAGCTTTGTGCTACTCTGGACATCCTTCAGTTTTGAAAGGATATTCTGATGCATCGTGGTGCACAGAACATGGTGAAAGTCGATCCACTAGTGGTTATGTGTTTACACTAGGAGGAGGAGCTGTGTCATGAAAATCTAAAAGGCAACCAGGCATTGCATTCTCATCTATGGAGTCTGAACTCTTTGCGCTATCTTGTGCTGGTGAAGAAGCGGAATGGATGAGAGACCTGTTGCTAGATATTCCATTGAGAAGGTTTAAAGTAACCACTCTTAGCTTGTTTTGCGACAACCAAGCTATAAAAACTGTAGCAACCAATTCTCTTTACAATGGTAAGAGAAGAACTGTCGGTCTTCGACAGGCAAAGTTGAACTATCTCATTAAGCAAGGGATTATTACCCTTATTGATGTGAGATCAAAACAGAATGTGGCTGATGCCCTTACCAAGGGATTACAAAGAGGTCTAATTGTCAAAACTGTGGGGGAAATGGGGTTAAGAGCCATTAAGTCACAAAGGCCTTAACACCCTAGTTATTTTGATAATTAGAACAGCCATTGAGAAGTTCAAACTTAAGCATCAATTTGACAGTTAACGTGTTTCAGATAATCATGATGATTCCACATAAATTCCACAGACATATAATATCATTCCAATTTTGATGATATCATATATCTATAGAATTTACTTAGAATAGTCATATTATTCCAATACGAAACATGAAAACTTGTCGATATGTTTCCGATGATTAAATTGTCCTAAATATCATTCCAATTTTGATGATATGTCTCTTATGGATGCATGTTTCATTCCAATTTTGATGATTCAATGTTATACCATGAGTGAAACGGCAGTTTTTCATTCCAATATGAAACATAGTATGGTTCTTGTGTAGAAACTATAAAGTTCATGTACTTTATTTGTTAAAGATACTTGATTGTGATGCTTGTGTTAAAATCTTGCTAGCCAATTTGAATTGTACTAAGTTCTTTTGTTTGAACTAGATACTTTTATGCAATTTGTTTGAATTCAAAGAGAAATGACTCATGAAATTCTTATTTTGCAATGTTGAGCAACAGATGCTAGCAAAGATAATGGAGGTGGAATCTTAGATCTCGATTTTGAAGATGATGACTTGCTCGATATGGAGGAGTAATCATGAAGCAGCATGCAGGGATTTTCTTTTGCAAATCACTTGCTTAATAAAACTTCTTTTGAGTTTAAGACTGCTTTGGAGCTTAAAACTCTTTTGTTTGGTTTGAAGTTTATTTGCTTTATTTAGTTTGAGACTATGATTTATTTATCTATTGGTTTAGCCTTTGTGAACTATTCTAAATTGGATATGGTTTGGAACTATTTAATTATATTGGTTTAGTCTTGATTGAACTATTCAGTTTTATAATTATTTTGGTTCTTTATGAAACTATACCTTTATGATGCTTTTCCTTTATGGACTGCTATCAGCCAGTCAGTTGTATGCTGATCTGATAGGATAATCCTGTACTTTATATATTGAGAATATAGGAGGAGATTGTTGGATATATTGGTATATTCTCTCTATATAAATAAAGCACGTGCATATGTGTAACACGTGTAATGAACGTACAATTGATTGGATATTGGAACGCGGGTCTATGGGCTTATAACCCGATACCCAAACCAGTATTTATCTATAAATACTGGCTTGTGATAGCAGTCTAGGTATTCCAATTTTGATACCTAGGGTGAATATCTCAAGCAACTTAGATCTAGAGATAAAACCCTAATTCCCAATTGCTAATTTCCTCACAGAATATAACATAATATTTATAAGTTTCTCTCAATTCTCTCATATTTTTTGGGAGTTCTATATAATTTTATGAGTCCCTCGAAACTATTTTAGGTTATCCAATTTGCACAGGGTAACGTTGGAATAAATAAATAACACTATATGCACCTCGAAATAATGAAACCAAAGAGAAGCAGTATAAAAAATTTCCCAATCTCTGTGCATATGTTATGAAGAAACCTTATTCCACATGGTTCGTTCATTTTTACATGTGCACAGAAGGTGCCATGAACAAGTATTCTCTTTAAGGTAGAACTAATTGTACCACTATTTTCCTACTACTTTGGTAATACAAAAACAAACATATGGTTCCCACAAGCAACCAATATGGATGACTCCAGTTATTATTGTATAGTACAAATTACAAATTTAGTATTACAATAAGAACTATAATTCTTCATTGCAAAAATTGGACAAGGGACATGTAATGCCGTGGTACGAAGAAACCAGGAGAATGGGATTCCAAAGGATGCAGGCTCCGCAACACGAGAGAAGTTTTCAATATAGTTTAGTATGTCCAAGCTAGCCTTTTTAAAGAAGGAAGTAAATAATGTCTTGTAGATCAGGAAACATGCCACACAAGTCCAATTCTTATTTGGGCTTTCAAGAAATTGGAAATAGTTTATATATGCATAGGACCTAGAACTTACAAGACATTAATTTATTTGTTTTATCAATAGATTGAGAAAGATAATTGTGGGAGATGCGGAATCAGGCTCCATTCTCTAAGTTCTTAAATCAAAGAGAGGCATTACCCAAAGTTCTAGTGTTCTCATGTCTAAGATAACTTAGGGAACATGACCTCCCGATCTCCAATAATATCTCAGGGAACATGACTTTATCATAATACAAAGTCTAATTAATCTGCTTCTAAATGATAAAGTCATCAAAAGTTATTTAGACAGAAACTGACACGAGTTCATCCTGGCCGCGCTTTGAAATTATATCACTTTACACCGCCCTTGACCGCCTAATTAGAAATTAGGTAATAACTTGGTGCATCCATTTATTTGCATTTCAAAGTGACTGGCTCAAAATTCAGCTCAAACTACGTTCACAGAGAAACAGCTGCCCCAAGGTGCATGTGTGGTCTTGAAATCCATGTGTCAAGTGAATGGACCAGAAAAAACAGCTAGAATCTATCAGGTATTTAGAAACGTAGTGGCTTTCTCAAACAGTATTGCTGGAACTATTATATTAACCACCTTAAGATTCCAAATGAATTAATGCAATTAAAGAAAAAGTTTTACATCAAGGGCATTTGGTCTAGTGGTATGATTCTCGCTTTGGGTGCGAGAGGTCCCGAGTTCAATTCTCGGAATGCCCCATTATTTTTAATTTCAGTATGTTATATTACTTTTTTTAATTTAAAAATTGTTTGGTTTTCAAGCTAATGGAGAAAATTAAATAGCAATATGTTATATAATTAAGCCTTTTCTATTACTTTTTATTTTAAATATTGTTTGGCTTTCAGGCTAATGGAGAAAATCAAATAGCAATATGTTATATAATAAAGCCAGCACACAGTATCATAACTCAAAAATTCTAACCTTCTTACCCTTTTCTATTATTATTATTAAATATTGTTTGACTTTCAGGCTAATGGAGAAAATTAAATAGCAATATGTCATATAATTAAGCCATCACACAATATCATAACATTTTTACATGAAGGGCATTTGGTCTAGTGGTATGATTCTCGCTTTGGGTGCGAGAGGTCCCGAGTTCAATTCTCGGAACGCCCCATTATTTTTTATTTCACAATATGTTAAAGTTCTTTTTTTTATTTAAAAATTGTTTGGTTTTCAAGCTAATGGAGAAAATTAAATAGCAATATGTTATATAATTAAGCATTTTCTATTACTTTTTATTTTAAATATTGTTTGGCTTTCAGGCTTATGGAGAAAATTAAATAGCAATATGTTATATAATTAAGCCAGCACACAGTCTCATAACACAAAATTTCTGACCTTCTAACCTTTTTCTATTATTATTTTTAAATATTGTTTGACTTTCATGCTAATGGAGAAAATTAAATAGCAACATGTCATATAATTAAGCCATCATACAATATCACAACACAAAATTTCTAACTAAATGTATTAAAACCATAAAGAAGTGGACGACAGGGAGGATCACAGACTAAACTTCCCAAGAGCAAGAATAGAAGGGAAGATGTAGATCAGAGTCTATAAAAAACGAAAGAAGCTATTTGTCTAGAATCCTAACACTGGAAAGCTCATCAGCATTGCCCTTATGTATGTCTTGCTTGTGATGAGCTCTGCAAATGCTGTAAAATGCCAATAAGTCTCCATAAAGAAGCAGACAAGAACAACACATACCTAGCTAATGTACAGGCTAAGCGAAAAGGTAAACAAAAGTACGGTTATTAAGTACGGTAAATAAAACTGAAATACTTTCTTTAAGTTCGGTTAGTACGGTTATTAACCGAACCGAACCGATATATTTCGGTTCGGTTAAAACCGAAATGTACAAGTTCGGTTCGGAGTTCGGTTTCAATTTTACCAAACCGAAAAGTTCGGTTCGGTTCGGTTTTGTTCGGTTCGGTTCGGTTTTGAACCGATGAACACCCCTAATCATTCCTATATCTAACCTTCCCATACAACTATCCATTTTAACTACCAAAATGTAAGATAGTAGTGAATATATGAACGGACATGAACAACTCAAAGCTCGGCTTGTACGACTCTGATTAATTGGTAGCAGTATAGTATTTGCTATACTAAGATTCTAAACTAAATAATGCAAAAAACAAATATCCTCATGAAAGGGCATTTGGTCTAGTGGTATGATTCAGGTCCTGAGTTGGATTCTTGGAATGCCCCTTCTTTCATATAACTAAGCCATTCACATAGTATCATAACACAAAATCTATACCTAAATGTATTAAAACCATATCAAATCCTATACTAAACCTCCCTGTTGCTAGCTCAATAAGTATTAACAACCAAATTATAAGAAATAGCAGCAAAGAGAATAATTGAATTACCATAGGCAATAACTCAATAACCATTAGCACAATAAAATCAACTACAAAACCTCTCACCTTATCTTCAAACCTGACCTTAAGAGGCAGTGACACTCTCCTGCTCTTGTGCTTCATCTTATACAGCCTCCTTCCCACCATCAAAATCCCAATAAAAGCTGCAGCAATTGGAATAGACCAAACAGGCCTTGCCCTCAAAACACACATCCTCAAAATATCCAAAGGCATCTTCCACCATTCCAACACCTTCACCTTCTTCTCCCCTTCACTCATCTCAGCACATAAATCAGTACCCAACTCCCTTTTATCGCTTTCTTCCATAAAGACTACATCTTTACAGCTCCCCACATCAGAATCCTGATGCCCTGATTCACTAGCTTCAAAACCCACATCAAGTTTTGCACCATCTGCAGTTTTCTCAACACTCAAGTCATGATATTTATCCCTGCTGCTCATTTCAGTAGTTAAATCAAAACCCAACTCCCCTTTATTGCTCTCTTCAATAAAGACTTCATCTTTCTGATGCCCTGATTGACTAACTTCAAAACCCACATCGAATTTCACATCATCTGCAATTTCATCAACACCCAACTCATCAAAATTCTCACTTGTGGGCTGAATCCCCTGCAAATTTGAAGGGTTGGTGGAATCTAAAGAGAAGTAGTTGGAATGAATGATATCTTCATCAAAGTGAAATGGGGCGGTTTCAGAATCTGAAAGGAGCTCCCAGTCTTCCAAGTCAGTGGTGTCTTCCATTTAAGAAGGGGTGATTTGGGGTTTGCTTGTTAGGTATGGGGGGATGTATTTGATGCTTCTTTGCGTTGTGTGGCAGTGTGAGCTTTTTCAGTTGAGGGAAGAGGAGAGAAGAGAGAACCTGACAAGTGTAAAGGTGACTTTATAGGTGGGGATTTAGTAGAGGAGATAGAGGCTCAGTTATGAATTATGAACAAACATGATTAGGAGGATTTTTGTACTGATATTTTAACGAACTTTACCATTTTTACTCTGTTTCTTTTCTTTTTTACTTTTTCTTTTTTGTTCTTGTAATCGTCACAGTATACTCTGTTTTTTTCTGTTTTTTCTGTTTTTTCAGTTGTTGATAAGGTTGTAGAATTTTTTACCAAACTATCCCACTTTTTGTAAGTATGTACCAAACTATCCCTGTTTGAAAACTTAATACCAAAACATCTCTGTCGTTAACGGGGTTAACGAGTCTAGTAGTTTCCATAGTGTTAACCTCGTTAACGTGCTGATGGGGATACAACTTTTCCCCTTGAGTGGGAATTTGCAGGAAAACTCATTCAATATAGACTCGTTAACCCCGTTAGCGGTAGTATTTAAACCACTCGCGTTAACAGGGTTAACGTTTGTAGTTGGGACAGTATGGGGCACTACCTCAAAGAGGGGTGTAGGTAAAAAATTACTAAGTACAGACAAGTTAACTCAGTTAACGTGCCTATTATTACCAAGGCCGTTAACTGAGTTAACGAGTGTGAAGATTTCAAGTTTCCAGAAAGTTGAAAATTTCTGAAAATTGGAGATACTCACACAAGTTAACTCAGTTAACGTGTCTTGTTTTACCAAGACCGTTAACTGAGTTAACATATATGCCTATCTTCACAAACAAACAGACAAGAATGTTTTGTACATAAAAAATTACTAAGTATAGACACGTTAACTCAGTTAACGTGCTTTGTTTTACCAAGGCCGTTAACTGAGTTAACGTGTATGCCTATCTTGACAAACAAACAGACAGGAATGTTCTGTACATAAAAAATTACCAAGTATAGACACGTTAAAGGGGTTAACGTGCCTATTATTACCAAGACCGTTCACCCAGTTAACGATAGGGATGTTTTGGTATTAACTTTTCAAATAGGGATAGTTTCGTACATACTTACAAAAAGTGGGATAGTTTGGTAAAAAATTCTAGGTTGTAGGGATGGAAATAAATAGGCCAGGCTTGGGCCATACTAGTTAGCCCAGTACATAGTCCATAATTTTAAGCCTGTGCCAACTTGGCCCAATCTAGAATCGATAATGAAACAAAATTTGATCTGAGCCTGATATGTTTAGAAGAACATGTCATAACATGATGTTAACCTGATGCAGCTACCAAACTACCAGTACATTGTCTGTTTTCTAAAGGCTCGAGGTCACCGGAGCTGTGTTGATAGATCATAGATGTAAGTCGAACTACTCAAAACCCATTATGAACAGGGTGAGCTCGGGCGGATCACTCACAACATTGGCTATTATCTTGCTGTGCAAGAATTTAACTCTGATCATGAACTTGGAAGTGTAGTCTAGATTGCCTTCTCTTAGTTGCGCATACAACTTGAACACCTCCCCCCCCCCCCCCCCCCCCCCCCCCCCCCCCCCCCCCTCCCCTCCCGCCAAAGGCCATTCTCAGAGTCGAAGAAGAACCCAGAACTCCATTGAGGAGATGCCAAAGATCGAGGAAGGGAAACAGATAGGGTAGAGGCCTCCAACAAGCATTGCTACTAGGCTGATGGGTCAGGCAAGAGAAGGGGTCGATCGTCGTCTAAAACCTTTCATTCACGCTTCGATCATAGAGATCGCTCAAGAGAGTCAGAGCAAGCTTTTGAGGAAAGGAAAAACTACCGATATCCATATGTAAGGGAAGATCATATGCCGATGTGACCAGAGGTGACCATCGAAGGGATGAGGAGCATAGAGCTCGTAGACCACATAGCCCACCGGAGACGACAGCCATTACAAAGAAAGAGGACGAGGAAGGAGAATGGGTCCTCCTCAAAGCCAAGAAACAATGTGCTAGAGACAAGCAAGAGGGGAGTAGGAGAAGCAACAGATCCTTGGGAGGCAATTGGGTTGGAGGGAAGCAACTTTGCCACAAATGTGCTAAAAGGGGACACTCCATTAATCAGTGCTTGAATGACTGGTTCTGTTTTAGATGCAAACTATCAGGGCATATCGCCACGGCATGCCCAAACTCTAGGAGCATTAGCCCACGATCCTGCAAAGAGACATCTTCTCCAGTGAAGGCCATCAACTCCGTTAGTAGCAAAACAGAGGAGAGCGAAGCTGGGCGGAGGAAGATGGCACTGGCAAAGATTTCTCCGAACCCAATCATGGCCGAGTTTGAAAGACGATATAGGAACTGTGTACTGGTTAAGGCTCATACGAGTAACCCCAATCGTATTGACATTCAAGAGTTGCTACAGGATACTACCGAAACCCATTCAAATTGGAAGTGGGAGGCAATGCCGAGGGCGGAGAACAACTTCCTAGTTCACTGCCAAAATGAAGAGCGTGTAGCTGAGTTCGTTCTTATGAAGGGAATAGAGGGCAGAGCAAGAGATGGCATGGAATTCTATGTGACCTTCAAACAATGGTCGCGCGATACTGGGGGGTTGAAGGCCGAATCGCTATTCTCCGTTTGGTTGCGTCTCTATAACCTCCCATACCAGTGTTGAGTTTGCACGAGCTTCCAAGATGTGGTAAGGAGCTTTGGGAGGGTAATCGATATAGATAGAGGCACAAAGGTCCATTCGAATATCGAGTATGCTCGTATACTGGTTGGAGTAGTTAGCAAACAAGATATCCCATCGATGATCAGTGTCAACTTCGAAGAGGAAAGATTTGAGGTTAAAGTCATCACGGAAGGTATAAAGTCGGTTTCATTTCGACGGATTCAAGGAGAGAGGAAGGAGAGGAGGAACTCGAGGTTGAAGACGATCAGGTGCCGTCGGATAAGGAGAAGTTTAATCCGAGCCGTCCAGAGAGGAAGATGAACGATAGCGCGCGTCAGCCGCTCGATCTGATCAAAGTGAAGCAGAGCCGTCCATTGCATCCAACCCATACAATCGCCCCAACAGCGGATCCACAGAGTTTGCTCAATAAGCCAGCCTGGAAAAGCACGCAGCTGTCTTTAGCAAGGGGAGGGCACGACGAGACCGCTGGAGTTGACGTTTCCTTAATTCCTGGGATTCTGAAGAGGGATGTGACTCACGAACGGTGTGAAGGACAGCTCAAAGGACAGCTCGATGGAGACGACATTAATGACTTGGTTAAATTCTCGAGGGAAGAGGTGGAGTGTTCAATCCGTTTGGCTCTTACGGCTTTGCTGTCGAATAAAGGGACAGAAGGGCCTAATGGGCCGAAGCAAATTTCAGCAGATTTTTCTGAATTATGAAATCAAGATGGGCCTTCAAAAAGTGACGCTATTGGGCTTAAATTGGTGGAGGCCTCGTCTGAGTTAGGGGTACAGCACGATATGGCATATGGAGAAGGAGAAAATACCATTGTCTCAACTGTTGATCCGACATATAGGTTGCCAATAATTCATATTCAAACAGAAAATGAGATGATAGGGGCATTAGACGGGATTCGAGATGACAATTTTATATCAGAAACTGAGATTGAAGCGGGAGAAAAGGAGGGTGGATTACCGGAAATGGGAAGTAAGAGAAAAAAGGTCACAGAGCCTCCAAGAAAAAGCAAGAGACAATTTGACATGTGAGGAAAGGAGGGGCCAAGCGAGGAAGATCTGATTAGGGTTGCTACAAAAGGAAAGGAACCTGTGTCTGCTTGTGGAGGTAATCCTGTTAAGATTTTCTCAATTTTAAATTTACTAAATGACAATTTGCATATATACTTTGCTAGTCTCTATGATTTGGACATGGGCAAAACCAGCGTAGAGCAAGATCAAAATGCCAATAGAATTAGACAGGACATCAAATGGGTCAAGACTTAGGAGATAGGTCCTTCTTAGAGAGAGAAGTCGATCGGGGTTAATATAGTTTATTATGTCGCACATCTTCTAGAATGTGAGGAGTATGCGTCAAAAGGGTAAAAAAAAGACTGATTAGTGACTCCATCAGTAGATTTAAACCTAGTATTTGCGGTCTTCAGGAAACTAGGATTGAGAATCCAACTATTGACGAGTTTCGAAAGCCCTTTTGGGCTAAAGATTTCGATTGGAGATTTAAGGCGGCAGTTGGATACTCGGGGGGTATAGCATTAGGGGTGGACAACATGCTGTTCGAAGTTTTAGATCACAAGATAGGTGATTTTTCGATTACTGTTAGAATCAGAAGGAGAAGCGATGATTGGGTACAGGCTATTACTACTGTGTACGGATCGTACGACTCAAGGAGGAGAGGGCGATTCTGGGAAGAGCTTAGAGAGATTAAGAATTACTGGGCAGGCCCGTGGGTTATAGGAGGAGATTTCAACATTACTAGATTCCGACACGAACACGAAGGGAGGGGGCCAAGCCGCCTTGATCAAGATAACCTCAACCGCATCATAGACGAGTTAGAGTTAATAGAGATGGAACATACAGATAGGAAGTTCACTTGGTCCAATATACAGCCTACTCCGATATTAGCAAAGCTTGATAGGATTTTGGTGTCCACAGATTGGGAGGATGTCTATCCATTGGCTAAAGTAAAGACGATTACGAGATATACCTCGGATCACTTGCCACTATTATTGGAGTGTGGAGAGGACTATGTGAAAAAGCGATATCCCTTCAGATTTGAGAAAGCTTGGACGTTGTCAACAAATATTAGGCAGGTCATAGATGATTCTTGGATGGCATCTACCACGGAGGTATCTGCAGTGAGAATTTGGATTGAAAAGACGAGAAGACTACGAAAACATATCAAAGTTTGGGCAAGGAGGGAATTTGGGGCGGTCAAACTTAGAATGCAGGAATTGGGCATTAGGGTAGCAGAGCTGGAAGTTATTCCGGAGGGGAGGGAATTACTGGAAGCAGAGATCAACGAGCTCCTAAAAAATAGAATTGAGATTAAGAATGTAGGCGATATGGAAGAACAATATTGGAAACAGCGACCAAGGGTACAATGGCTTAAAGAATGGGACGCGAATACCAAATTTTTTCATAAGGTGGCCAATGGAAGGAGAAGACAAAACCACATTAGCAGGTTGCTGATTGATGGTTCCTGGACGGAGAATGAGGGACTAATTAGGCAAGAAATTGACAAAAGCTTTAAGGAGCTCTTCGGGATAAGAAAGGAGTTCAGATGTAAGATGAGTCCTGACATGTGGAGTTCCTCCAGAATTGAAGAGAGTGAAGACATAGAAGGTATGTTTCAGGAGGAGGAAGTTCTCCAAGCCGTGAAGCATTGGGACAGGACAAAGATCTGGGACCGGATGGATTCCCAATCTTCTTCTACAAGCTTTATTGGGATGTCATTAGGACGGATCTTATGAACATCTTCTACGATTTGCACGAAGGTGTGGTAGACCTAGATAGATTGAACTACGCTAATGTAGTACTAATCCTAAAAAAAAAGGGTTTCAGGGGTACAGGACTTCAGGCCGATTAGTTTGCTAAACGGGTTCTTCAAGATCGTCACGAAAGTTTTAGCGCAAGACTGTCTCCACTGATGGATGGGATAGTGGGTGAATCCCAGAGCGGATTTATCAGGGACAGAGATATCATGGATAGTGTGGCTTCGGCCCATGAAATTGTATATAGAGGTAACAAGGACAAGTCAGACGGATTTTTATTGAAAATAGACTTCCAGAAAGCGTATGACTCGCTAGAGTTGGATTGCGTTGATGAAGCGCTTTAACTAAAAGGATTTGGCAGTAAATGGCGTAGGTGGATCATGAAATGTGTGCACGGGGGGAAGTCATTTATCAGGTCAATAGTCAGTTGGGGAAAGAAATCAAATGTAGGAGGGGTCTCAGGCGGGAAGACCATTGTTCTCGCTACTATTCGCTATCGTCGCAGATGGGCTGGCCGAAATTATCGGTAGAGGTAGGGAACAAGGGTTCATTCAGGGTAGGTATTAAAGCAAGGGGTATCCCGCAAACAATATCGATCCTACAATATGCTGACGATACGCTATTGTTCGGAGCTGCAAAAGATGAAGAAATGAAGGCCATTGGCATGGCCCTTCAGTGCTTTAGTGTTTGGTCAGGGATGACTGTCAATCGTACAAAGACTTGTGTTCTTCCAATTAGCGATCAAATCTCTATTCCCATCGACTCCATCAAGAGTTTCTTCGGATGCGAAGCTAGCCAATTTTCGCCAGTTTTTCTAGGAATCCCTGTAAGACCGGGGCCACTCCAAAGAGAGGATTGGCAGCCATTGATAGATAAAATTGATATAAAAAAAACTATCCAGATGGAAGGGCCGAATACTCACGCTAGGTGGAAGAATCACACTATTAAATTCAGTGCTTAGTAGTGTTCCGACTTACCTAATGTCAGTATACGAGCTCCCGCAGTGGGTTATTAAGAAGATCGACAAAGTCCGAAGAAGATTTCTCTGGAAGGGAACCGAGGACTCTAACAGAGGACTACCTCTTGTCAACTGGGGTAGAGTGTGCAAAAGGAGAGAATATGGAGGTCTAGGGATTCAGAACATAAGGGATATGAACAGAGCACTGCTGAACAATTGGTGGTGGAAGATGAAGAGGCGACGAAATAACTGGTGGTGCAAATTGTTTGCTAAATATAGTTGGAGAAAAGCAGGTTGCTTCGGAGGGAAAACAATTTTTGGGAAGTCTTCTCAACTTTGGAAAGGAGTTACAAAAGTGGGGGTGTTTTATCACTCTAGATGCAGAGTTGGAAGCGGAAAGGACACTAGATTCTGGTGGGATAAGTGGTGCGGGGACAGGACCTTGATAAACTTATTCCTAGTAGCTGCAGAGGCTACGATTAATACTGACACGGTGGTGGCAGATGTTTGGCAGAATCAGAGACTAAAACTGGTAGTCAAGGAAAATTTATCCAATAACGCAGTTTCAGAACTGACGGACCTTAATTTTTTTATTAGAGCAGAAGGACAGTACATTAACGAGGATGAAGATAGCAGAGATTGGGTGCTACAGTCCTCAGGGGAGTTCTCAGTAGCGTCAATGTACAAGCGGATCAACGACGACGGATTGCGATGTAAGGATGCGGAGATTATATGGAAGCTATGGGTGCCATTAAGGGTTAAAGTTTTTGCTTGGCTAGTCATGAACGATGTTATTCTATCAAAGATCAACCTCCGGAAAAGGAACATGCAAATTGATGTCAAATGTGAGGCATGTTCGACTGAAGACGAAGATACGAATCACATCTTATTCTCGTGTATTAAGGCCAAACTAGCATGGGAGGTAGTGAGTCTTGGTTTTGGGTTGTTAGAAAGCCCGAATTCTAGTTCAGAGGTCTGGGGTCATTGGTGGGTAGAACTAGTTAGAAAAGAAGATAGAGAGGCGTGGGGTGTGATGGCAACAGCTACGATGTGGTATTTGTGGTTAAACAGAAATGACTTATGTTTTCGGAAAATTAGTTGTACACTCTCGGTTATCATGCATAAAATTATATATCTATCTCATGATTGGACAGGTAATAGGGGAGCAATGAATTGGCTGCGTATGAAGGAGGAGGAATAGAAAGATCAGGTTGCGGCAGAGCAATGGATAGGATTTCAAATCGAACTAAGGAGGTTTTGGGAGTAGCAGCTTTGTTGTGGTTGAGTGCCACAGAAGGGGACATGATCTAGTAGCCCTTGAATCTTTCTTTTCTTTGCTTTGCTAGTATTTTCATCGATGTACTTTGGATTTTAGACGTTCTGATTGGGCCTTTTGTAAATAGTACTACTATGTTTTTTTAATTGAGCATTAATAAAGCGATGACTTGGTCATCTTTTTATTAAAAAAAAAAAAAAAAAAGAATTTAACTCTCTGCCTGCATATCAGTTGTCTTTTAGTTGCAAAATTGCACAAGTATCTGTTTTTCATTTTTTTAGATTGACATGCGCAATTAAAGTCTTGTGAATTAATAAACATGTGACAAAGGCTAAGGTGCAAATATTATGAAGTTTAATTAATTAGGGAAACAACCTGCATTATGTTCAGTTTGAAAAGAAGATTTTCTGCATGCATTAGAAAATCTCGGTACAGTGGTTGTGTTGTTCGCAGACAGTCTGCATGCACACTTACTGCAAATTGTTTACATTAGCCTAAATGTAAATTTTGATTGAAAAAGATTCACCTTGCTTTACTGATCCATAACTGAAGACAAGAAGATCATCTTACTCAAATAAACTTTACAGGAAACCAAAGAAGTATGAAACTTTTCTCAATTCAGCAAAATTTTACAGATAGATGTGGAATCCTCTCATTGTCACCAACAAAGGGATTAGCTAGGAGACGTGGCTAGACCGGAATGATTCATGCTTCTGTAATATTAATAATAGATTTCAGGTGCTGATGCATAATATTTTTTCATTCATTACTGATTGGGCAGGTCAAGCTGGAGTGAGGAAGAGGCTTCGCAGAGCGGAGTAGTAGTCAGGTCAAGGTGGGTGCGGATTATGGCTTCTGCTGGTTGATCACATATGTTGGTTGATTTTGATTTCTATAGTCTTAGTTGGCTTTCTACTAGTTTGTATCTGTATTTTGTATGTGGGGTTAGACTCGAGAGTGTTCGATCTAACTCTACGGTGTAGATGTACTTTGTTTTATTAACTTTTTATAAATAAAATGGTGACGATAGCCACCTTTTATATCCAAAAAAAATGAAAAAGGAAAAAAGAAGGGATTAGGAGACCCTAAAGAATCAAAGAAACAAATTAATATTCTTAAATGCTCTTCTAGTTTATGTACTATCCTTATTTCTCTTATCCTATGCCGAAGTAACTGAAATAATATATACAAAATTACATAATTCCTAACATATAGTGATAATCTCTATTTACTCTATAAGAACTTTTGAAGGTCCACCAGCATTACAGTAATATCGTCTCTGCTCCCCCTACTAGAAGAAAGATCGACAAGAGCTTTGCAACATTCAATCGACTTCTTGTGCTTCAGAACAAGATCGACCGCCTCTTGATTCGAAACCTAAATTGAACCAAGAAAGAAAAAAACAGCCAGTTAATTTAATTAAATACATTTTATGCGCAATGTGCATATTATAATTATGCCTAGCCAAGGCCTATACATGTTTAATTTCCTGCTCAAATATACCTAAATTAATTTGAACAGATTGTGAAACCACTTACCTGGTCCCATAAGCCATCAGAGGCCATGATCAAGAACTGGTGCTCGGGAGTGAGGCGAAGCGTGGTGGTTTCAGGCTCAGATATCACCCATTTCTTCATGCTCTCATCTCCTATGGCTCGAGATACCACCAATGCACCTTGTACTCTGCACACTCCATTGTGACTGCTCACATACCCACCCTAGTGTACATACAAACACACACTTTAATTAGCAACATGTATACTTACAATCCATATTTGTAACATTTCATAGACATAAATATATCAATATGTAGTATTTCGAATAATTTGCTTACAGAGTTCTCAATTCGAATTCGTTCATCCTCTCTTGCGACTTTATGATCACTCGTCAAGGCATGGGCAGTGCCTTCTTTGCATAAAACGATTCTGCAATCACCTACATTTGCTGCAATGAGCTCCCCGTTCCTCAATACAACAGTTGCTGTACAGGCTCCACTTCTCACTTTCTATTTCATTCAAAATAAATAATTTGACTATCAAAGAGAGTATATATAAAAAAAAATTAACTACTTTGTAGGTTTGAGATGGGTAAAGGGAGGCCTTCAAGTTCGAGACCAGACTAGAGTAAAAATGACTAGTTAAAGTGTTACTGTGTTAGAATCAACATTTGAATGAGGATAATTAACTAGGCTACTGTAGATACCTTATTGAGAAATTCTCTATCTGTGGTCAAATAGCCTGCTTTCACTGCTAACTCTAATGAGCCATCTACAATATTCTGATCATAATCAGCAAGAGCTGACATTACATTTTGACCAAGATTCTCCGAAACGAAGTCCACAGCTGCTCGCCCTCCATGTCCATCAAACACGCCGAAGAAAGCCTTCAAAAATTGTAATCCATATAATTGATCAACTTAATAAAGAAATAATTATGGAATCAAATATGCATCTACTTAATTATTTATACGTATGAATCAAGACCTGACAGATTGATGCAAAGACTGAAATTCCCTCCTAAAAGCACTACTCAAAAAAAAAAAAATGAAAATTAGACGCACACACATATATATGTGTATATATATAGTTTAAATTTGATGAAATTAAACATCAAAAGCACAAACAAGTCTTGCATTTGAAGCTTGGAAGATCTAAGAATATTTTGTGGAACCAAAAGGCCATATAATTAAACAAGTGAAAAGATTCAACTGATTATATTATATATAATCATATATATATATATATAATACTCTATATGAGGCTCACTTTTCTCATATATATATATACATATATATATACATACATACACACACACCCGGTAAAACAGTTAGCACAAAGGACATTTAATATCTTTGTGTATATATCATAGATTACTCATCAAGCTAACTACAACAAGGAACTGAAAAGCTAACTACAACAAGGAACCACAACGTTCCTTCTAAAGTGAAAGTCCTTTTGTGGTTGGTGGATAATGATGCGATTCTGTCAAAAGTTAACTTAAGAAAACGGGGTATCCTGGACTGCATCACTTGTAATAGGTGCTTAAATTACGAAGAGGATACGAATCATATTTTTTTTAAATGCACAAGAGCGAGATGGGTGTGGGGAAAATTAGGCCTACTGTTCGGGGTAGCTCAGTGTCCAGGGTCTAGTGCGGAGGTCTGGAGGGAGGTTAGGTCGCACAGGATTAGGAAGGAAGCAAGAATTTATTGGGATTTATTAGTGGCATCAATCTTGTGGAACCTTTGGCTAGACCGTAACGATCTCTGTTTTAATAGCGTCGATCATAGATTATCTGTTCTGATGCATAAAATTGAATTCTGCTGTTTCGAATGGACAGGGTTGCTCAGCTCCAGGAAGAAGAGGAGAATGGAAGAGGAGGAGTAGCTCATGGAAGGGAGGAGCTCCACTTAGCAGTTTGTTTTAGTCGGTGGATGTTTGCTTATTTTGATGTATTTTGATTCGTTCAGCCTCTTTCTTTATTGCAGCTGAACTTTGATGTTGCTTGCCTTCGGGCTCTACTTGTATTTCCGTTCCTGTTTCGTTAACTTCTAATTAATAAAGCGATGACTTAGTCATCTTTTTTATAAAAAAAAAAAAAAACAAGGAACTGAAATGGTCAATGAAGAATTAAAAGTACCAATCATAGAATCATTCAAATTTTTGAATAGAACCTACAGAAGGCCAGCTTAATAATGCAAACAAACTAAATTTAATTTCTCGTGTTAATTAATAAATTTAACAATATAACATAATTAGTTCCTTACCAGTTTGGAATCTCCATTGATGCTAGTCATAACCCCATACCCATCTTCCATGGCGTGCCTCGTCCCTTTCCGACTCGCCAACCAATACTCATTCCCTTCAACCTCAAACCCCTCCTCCACCAATCCTTCCTTCTTCCCCACCTCACCAAATAACCCTAAGCTCACACTGGCTTTCGGTATCTCAATCCTGGCCGGTCGCTTCCTCTCCTTCTCTGCCCTATCCATCTTCTTTGTCACCGGCAATGAAGTCAAAGAATAATCCTTTGTATCGTCGCTTTCTTTCAATCTCTTCGGCGCAAAGGAGGCCACATCGGTCGTCCTCTTCCAAGAAACCGGAGGATGTTCGGAGTATTGGATTGCCATACTAGGGATTGCTAGATCTTCTCGTTTGATGAGAACTTGGTAGTAGTTTGAAAAGAGAGATATAAGAGCGTACCATAGGGTTTCAACAGCTACAATCATATTTCTATTTACAATGTAATTAAGGTAAGAAGAAGATTTCTTTTCTTGCGATAATTATTTATAAAAGGAAGAATGCAAGACTTAGAAGCAAGGATCGACCATAGGGTTTGTTTATATTTATATTTATACAGAAATAGTCATGGTGCAAGGAAAGTATGGTAGACTAGTCAACAAGGCAAGAATTGTTTGAAATTACATACAAAATTTGAACCAATCACTTCCATATATAGTATGGGGATGGTTTCAATGCTAAGGAAGAGGTCGGCAAAGTGACTTGGTCCTTTTGTAGTATTGTAAGTTTCCTTTTCTTTTTTGCTAATTATATACTCCATATATTTGCATTGTAATTTCTACAACTAATTATTTTGGTTGGCTCTTAATTTAAAAGAATAAGTCAAAAGTGACCGTAAATAGACCGTTTCTGATTCATACCATTTTATGGGAAGAAAGGACAGTATTTAACTGATGACTCTAATAGTGACGTGAAGATTGAGTTTAGGGTTAGGAATTTAATACTGAACTTACTTTTAAAATGGTTAGAGAAACTTCATTATGATTATTTTTTTTAAGTGGTGCATGCATATATGTAGATGAGAGTATGGTTTAGGGAATTGTAATAATTGATTGTCATATATATTCATCATATATTAACAACTGAGTTGCAGCTAGCTCAGATACCGTGAGGATGTGAAAAAGAAAAAGTGAAAAATAATTTTTGAGACCTTCATTTAACAATCTGTAATACTATAATGCGAGAATTGAAGTTGTGACATTTGTAGATAAATTATAGACAAACCAACTTGATTGAATTAATCACAACCACACATGATTAAGTGAGAATGATATATATTAACCATTCATTTTTAATTAGCAAGTTACCATAATGTGTTACACATCATAGTGTTGAAGAGTGTGGAGAAAAATTTGAAAGGCAGAAGTAGAGAGCGGGATTAGAGGAATCAGAGTAATTGAAAACAACCTGTAAATACATTTGCTTATCAGTCCAGTAGTTGTAAGGGGTTAAATGTGAAAGTGCAAGTATGGGTTAATCAGAGTCGTTGATTGTAAAGAAAGGAGCGGTAAGGATTAGTTAGGTGGGACCCCATCTATAACTGCTTAACTAACATTCTCTTCTACTGAAACACGTGTAATGAATGTAAAGGGAAAATCTATAAATAAGAATAGATCGACCCATGGTGAGGGATCGATTGAGTTTTCAAGAATTATGTTCTCTTTCTTGATTCTGTTAGAGCTTAGTAGCTTCTATCAACACTAGCTCTATTCTCTTCTTCCTTGAGTTCTCTTCATCCTAATACACTCGTCAATGGCTAAAAAAGCTTCTAAAGCTGCCATAGCTGCTGCGGTGCAAACAGCAACGCACCAAATGGTATCAGAGCCAATCGATCCTTCGGATCAGGAGGCAAACGGTGATCGTCGGAATCAAGAAACATGAGCGACGGAGGTTGGGGGAGTTTTGGGGGGAGCACCGGAATCGGAGATGAAGCAATGGCTGAGATTCATGGAAGGGGAGAATGTCTGGACTCGAGAGTAATTTTCAAGAAGTTACCAGCGAATTATCAGCTGTTGTTGCTCAGGTCCAGCATCTAGCGCACCAGGTTGGGGGTCTAGTTACTGTCGAGAAGACTCAAAAGGAAAATTTTGGAGTCAAATGAACCAATTCCCCCGTTCTCAATGGCAGGTAAACTCGATTGTGGTCAGTTTTCTTTAGAAGCCCATCGTGGGTCTAGTAGAATGGAAGGCCAGTTCAATAGAAGATACGAGCAAATTGGGAGAGAACTTTTTTTCCCTAAACCTCCTAAATTGGATGTTAGTCCATTTTTGGGTGTTGAAGATGTTCTTAATTGGCTATTTCAAGTAGAGCATTATTTTGATATGTATCATATTTCTAGGGATGAGAAAGTAAGGGTGGCGTATTTCTTTCTTAAGGACGAAGCTGTGCAATGGTGTCGGTGGTTTCTCAAGGAAGAAGAGAATAGAGCTAGGGTTAATAGAAACTACTAAGCTCTAACAGAATCAAGAAAGAGAACAAAATTCTTGAAAACTCAATCGATCCCTCACCATGGGTCGATCTGTTCTTATTTATAGATTTTCCCTTTACATTCATTACACGTGTTTCAATAGAGGAGAAGGTTAGTTAGGTAGTTATAGACGGGGTCCCACCTAACTAATCCTTACCGCTCCTTCCTTTACAATCAACGACTCTGCTTGCACTTTCACATTTAACCCCTTACAACTACTGGACTGATACGCAAATGTATTTACAGGTTGTTTTCAATTACTCTGATTCCTCTAATCCCGCTCTCTACTTCTGCGTTTCAAATTCTTCTCCACACTCTTCAATACTGTGATGTGTAACAATTCCTTCTCCCATTTTTGAGACCTTGACTCAAAGTCGAAGAGAGGAAACCGTTTGATCAAATCCCAATACGGCTCCCATGTAGCATCCTCCTCAGCTTGAGATTTCCATTTAATCAGAGCCTCTGAAATAAGCTTTCTTCCTTTGATTACAGCACGTCTATCCAAAATTGACTCTGGTTCAAGTAGTGCCTTAGAAACAAAAGAGGGTATTGAACCCTGCACTTGAACCATGGCCCAATATGCTTCCTGAGCTGTGATATGTGGAAGACTGGGTGAATCTTCGCATCAGGTGGTAATGCTAACTTGCAGGCAACAGGTGGTAATGATATATATTAACCCTTCATTTTTAATTAGCAAGTTATCATAATGTCCTCAAACTTTAAAATTATTTGCAACATATACAGTTATTTATGAAAGTGTCATTCATATCAAATAAAATTTGATACAAATAATATAGTAAGAATTTAGAATGGATAAAGGGAAGTCTCAAGTTCAAGGCCCGGCTACACCGTAGTCTTTACTTTGAGAAAGAAAAAATTTGTTAGGACATACAGATTGCTAGTTAACAATAGTTTTACATAATTAGCTGGGCCGGTCCTGAGTACCTGGGGCCCAAGGCGAAAAACCCAAATAATTATTTTTGGGGAGCCTTAATTACCAAAAAAATTTACATGCAAAATACATGTCTATATTTACAAAGGGAATATAAAATTGGGGGACCCTAAAAATGTGAAAAAAAAGAGGCCTGAGTCGGCTGCCTGGCCAGTCTCAAGGTGGGGGCCGGCCTTAATAATTAAATGTTTCTAGAAGCCATGCTATTATGGTTTAAATTGATGATGGGGGCTGGCCAGTCTATTCATGATGGTTTGTCTTTTCAACTGTAAACTCCTTATTGTCCAAATGTTTCTAGAAGCCATGCTATTATGGTTTAAATTGACCATCTTTACTGTTGAAAATTTAACCTGAAATGCTACGCTTGAACTAAAATTTTTTACAGACATCACAAATAATTTGTTCCCTAAAAAAGTAATCAAAACTGGACGTACGAGGAAAAATGGAAAACGAGTTAGAAGACCCCTTAAGTTCCAAGTCTAGCTATCACTATCAATATCAAATATCAATGTGAAAATGTGTGAATACTAAAAATAAAAACCGCATCATTAATTCTCTCTACTCGGTTACTTAGCTTCATAAGTTTGCATGAATTCAAACATACATACTACAGCAAAAGTGCTAAAGTTTGGATACAAAGACATGACACGTCAAGCAAAACCAAAAGGGCACGAACAAACAAATGGTCCGTCCAAGTCAGTCACAACACCAATAAATTCAAAATAATAATCAAAATGTGGTGAACGTGTAAAAGATGGAGAAATTAAGGAGGGAAAGATACGTGACGTTCAGTGGTGTTTACGTGCGTGCAATGTGCATGCAATTGCCCTAATTTACAGATAGAAAAAGGGGCCCGCCTAATGAATTTATTTCCAAAATGATCCATTTTTTGAAAGTATTTACCAATTGACTCACTTTCGAAAGTATTTACCAGACTAACCCACTTACTATCTGAGATATTCCCAAACCCAGATAGAGTTTATGAAAATACCTTCGTTGTTTGAGATTGCGAGTGACAGTGGCGGAGGCAGAATTTTCATCTACCGGGAGCGAAACCCAAGAACTAAATAACCAGTGTATCTTTCAATTTAAGGTAGTGAGCTTATAATTGCATCATGTCTTAGGAAGTTAGGGATCATTCCTATTTCCTAATGACGAGCAAACCAAATTCATCAAAATCAGTCATGCCTAAATGGAAGGATAGTTTTCACGCATCTTAGAAATTCTCATGACTTTTTAACTATAAAAATGGAATATATCTCCCTCCAATCTCCATCAATCTGTGGTTAGGAGTCTCCCTCTCTACTAAAAGGAGACATGAGATCATTCTGTGATTCATCATATCCTATCATTTACTGTATCATAATGTAAATGCTTACACATGAACAATTTCAACAAGCTGAAACATTGAAATCTTTCCAGTAAATCATAATCTTAATTGTAGTTAGTAAAAATTGTAATTAGTTTGATGCCAATGAATGTCTTTAAGATACAAGACATGAACTTAGGATAGTGCACAACTTATTAACCCTTGTCAACCTTTACCGGCCCATTGACCTGAGACAAGCATCGAGGACATTGAAAGTGTGTTCTTGTGCTTTTGCTAAGAAAAAAAATTAGATTAGTTCAAACATCGTTATTTTACAAAGATATAACACGAAGATTTTTGTAAATCCCCTTTATTTTGTTGTACATAATTTTTTAAATCAAAATTTCTAAGAATCCATTTCTGTACATATGCTCACATTGCTAAATATCTACAACTGTTGCAGATTTCAAGTTGTCGTTTATTACAGATCCCCTAATTTCTTAGTGTCATAGTAACTATCTATTTTCATTCTACAAAGTGCCAAGAACTAAAAGCATACTCATATCCCAGGCGCAACCTATTCTATAAGGAAAGAATCTCAATAATCTCAAATTGAAATCGAGATAACCATTTTTTGAAGACATCAAAAGCTCATATTCTCAAGAATTAATCTCAAAAATCTCAATTTTTTAAAGTAAAGCCCTCAATTTTTTATTGAACAAAAATAATCCTAATTCAGTGAAATGAAACACTAGTTTTTTTATGTGAAGTACCTGACTGATTTCCCTGTGAAGACGACGACCGAACTCCTTGCGAGATTTTTCGAAGATGAAGACGACGCCTTAGGGACTTCAAAATCTGTGTAAAATTATCTACACACACAGTCGCTATCTGAGATAGCACGAGTGTAGTATAATGATTCTCGCTATCTGAGATAGCGAGTGTATGTTTTTTTATTTTTCCAGAGACTTTGAAGAGGGGAAGGAGAAAGAGAAAGTAAGAGTTGAGAGTGCCATTCAAAAAAAAACTCAAACGACACTCGCCGTCTCCAATAACGAGTTTAATACAACCATGCTCGCTGTTGAAGACAGCGAGTGTAGTTTGAGATCTTTTCACTCCACAAATTTCTCCAAGTTTGGAAGAAACACATACGCCTACACTCGTTATCTCAAACAGCGAGTGTATTTTTACCAAACTCGCTATCCGACAGCAAGTGGATCTTTTGGCTAAAC
Source organism: Hemerocallis citrina (assembly GCA_017893485.1). Classification (NCBI taxonomy): domain Eukaryota; kingdom Viridiplantae; phylum Streptophyta; class Magnoliopsida; order Asparagales; family Asphodelaceae; genus Hemerocallis; species Hemerocallis citrina. The sequence goes on from CM030367.1 coordinate 183,311,479, forward strand.
ACTTTCGAAAGTGGGTCAGTTTGGTAAATAATTTTCAAAAGTTGGTCATTTTGGAAAAAAATCTCACCTAACAGGGAAGAAGAGAAGTTAGACCTGCATGTGGGCTCCTATTTGTAGACTTAGACCTGTGCGCTCCATCAGCATTTGTGGGGTCAGACTGGGAGTATCGCTATAAGACCGTTGAAGTTCTGAATGGCATATTCAGAATTATTTTCCATACAGACCGACTTTTTGAAAATAATGACCAAACCAAACCACTTTCGAGAATATTTACCAGACTGTCTCACTTTTGGACACATCCATATAAAACAATATTGGCTACAACGGCATATATTATTTCCATGCCGTTGTTGCCAACAGCGACACCTGTAATTTTTTTCTTTCACATGTTTTTTGGAATAACGCCATTAGTACATTTCACATTCAATTGTGAACTTTCTGACTTGAGAAGCTCTGACTTGACAAAAAGTTGTAAGGATCATTACTGATGTCGCTATTCTCAATAACGGTAAGCTTAAACTATTGCCGCTATTGTCAATAGGCACCAGTATAATAATGTTTTCATATATAAAGTGGTTCCCTAATCTCATTCCCCTTTTACTTTATCTCTTTCTCCCTCCACTCCCAAACCCAAAACCCTAAAACCCTAGAGCACAAATTCGACCTTTGTTTATTCTCAAGTTTTATTTCTCCTACCTCCCTCTCCTCCCACTCTGAAATACAACTCCCCCAATATGATAAATCTCTAACATTAAAGCAGGTCATCTCATACATCATCCACGGCGTATTCTTCACGCTCCAATTTACGGTTTAATTTGAAGGTATTCCTATAACCATATATTGTGTAGTTTGCATAGGATATGTTTGTTAGTAGTTAAGGACTCGAATATTCGTCCATTTATGTAGAGGTATGGATTACGATATACCTATTTGGTTATATATTAGGGGTGAAATAATTCGAGATCCGAATATCAGATATCGTTATAACGATGTTGAACCGGTCATTATTTGGGCTCCCCGCAACTTTATATACTGATCATAACTAGTAGATAAGATATTTGAACTTACTAATTAGGATAGAGGTGAATGAAGTCTCAAAATCAAAGCCTGATATATTGCCGAAAAAGGAGAATGTCAATATTTCATGGCGGTGCCCGTAGATAATGATAATACACTAAGGTCCATGATGGTTAGGACATTTGATCCGAATTGTAGTTGGAATGCATTGGAGTTATATATTGAGCAAATTAAGCTTCATAATGCTCGGCCACTTGTTATTCCTAGTTCAAGTCCCGTTAGGAATTTCTACCGAGACATGGAAGAATACCTCATCCACAAGAAGACATTAGCACAACTCTAACAGAACATGTTACCACAGAATATGAGCTAGCTGGTACATCCTTTCACCTTAACACGAGATTTTGTTGACACCTTCAACGTTATACAAGACTTCGATAATGCTATTGTTAATAACGAATTATTAGAAGATGAAGAAGATGAGGATTACGAGGTTGATGATGAGGAGAAGGAGGAGGAGGAGGTCGGAGAAGATCGGGTTAATCATGTTAACGTTAATGTACATGTTAAGAATGTGGTTCCCTTGAAGCAATCTATGAGTGCACATGTACATGAGGTTCGGTCGGGTGAATGGATGACCAATGCAACCGTATATAAATATGGACAGTCTTCCGTTGGCTCATCGAATACTGACGAATTCTATATCGGTCAAAGAATTTCAACTAAAGATAGTATCCAACATCAAGTTAAGATGTACTCCGTGCAGAACCTCCGAGAATTTGTAACAGTGAAATCGAGCCCAAGTGTATACTAAGTGAAATGTAAATACACACCGTTCAATCATACACCCGAGGAGATTGCAGAAAATCTGGAGCTCGTAAATGAGGTAGGTTGTCTATGGCGATTGCGTGCAATTCTTCCAAAAGGGCAAAAATATTTTGTGGTGAAGAAAATTCAAGGTCCGCATATATGTGTCATTTCGATGTTGAATCAGGATCATAGTAAAGTTGATTCTAAAACTGTGTCAACAATAATATTGAATATTGTGAAGGTACAGCTAGGAGTAACACCAAGGGCTATAATTGAGATAATCAAGCTTAAATTCAATTACAATATTTCATACAGGAAAGCTTGGAAGGCAAAACATAAAGTTATTGAGCAGTTATATGGTTCCTTTCAAGAAGCTTACACTAGATTGCCTTATCTTCTGACAACAATTCAAACTTTAAATCTATTAACGGCTGTCCATTGGGCCAAGGTAGTGTATGGTCCTACCGAGAAAATATTCAAGGGAGTCTTTCGAGCATTCAGGCCCTCATTGAGAGGTTTAAGGCATGCAGACCTGTTATTAGTGTTAAGGAAACACATTTGTATGGAAAATACAAATGTGGTTTGTTGATAACGGTTTCACCCGATGCAAATTGTAGGTTGTTTGCTATGTGTTAATTCTGATCGTCATGCAGTTATTTTGTCGACTATGGACAATGAGTATGGAACATGGAAAGAGCCACTTACATATCATCGTTATTGTATGCAACATTTTGCTACTAATTTTCAACGTAAATTTGGTAGCAAGTTTTTTTTATGGCTAAGCCTAAGATGATCGCATGTCAAAATCAGCCGAAGAAGTTTGAGACAAAGATTGTAGTGTTTGAAGCAGCTAATTGGGGGGGGGGGGGGGGGGGGCTAATTAATTGAAGGACAAAGCGAGTAAAAAGTTGGCACTTTATGCATATGGAGATCGTTGATATGGTATAATGATTATGAATCAATCGGAAGTGTTCAATTCAGTTCTAAAAGGTGTCCGGAGTTTAGAGGCATTGATGTTGGTGGTGATGGTTGGGAAGTTGCTAGATAAGCACCAATATTTGCTTGACAATTTCGGATTTTTTTTAGGTGTAAAAAATACGACGTCGAGATCCAAGTTGAGGGAGAGAGGAGGGAATCGGAGGGGATAAGGATTATGATTTTATGAATTTTTTGGCATATGAAAGATGACATATTAAAGGAGAAGTGTGGGATTTGTGATCTAGGGTTTTAGGGTTTTAGGTTTCGAGAGTGGAGGGAGAGAGTGATAAAGTGAAAGGGGAAGGAGAAGAAGGGGCCATGCTTATATGTTAGAACTATTATATTGATGTCGCTATCTCCAATAACGCCATCTCACATACGATTGCTGTTATTTTGGATAGCAGCATAAGTTATAAGATGTTTCCACACTTACAATTTTTTCTCAGGTCAAAGAGTTCACAATTGCATGTGAAATGTACTAATGTTGGTAACTTTTTTATAGTTGACTCTATTAGCAGTGGCATTGAAATAACATATGATGTTGTTTCCAATAGCGTTTTATGCTGACGTTTCTAATATTAGAATTAGGGATAGGAAAATATTCTTTATTATTGATTGAATAAACTGAGTACAATAAGATTCATACATATTGAAGAGAATAGAAGACTAAACTGATACATAACTAATATGAGACTAAACTAATATATCATCTAACACCCCCTCTTAAACTCAAGTTGGTTCAAGCAACAAGAGTTTGGAATACTGACGATATTGATGTGAAAGGAACGGCAAACTATGATGCAGAAACAGCGCTTGATGGCGCATGTGACGGAAACTGAGAAGTAGAGTGTTGCGGAAGAAAATAGTGGTGGCGCACTGTTGAGATCTCACCTCGAACAGTGGCGGGATCTCCATATCTCGATCTGTGATGGGATCTCACCCCTAACTTGAGACATAGCCGATGATGAGATCTCATCCCAGACTTGAGAATTGTCGATGATGGGATCTCATCCCTGAACTGAGAACTGGATGCTGATAACACCTCCTCTCAAACTCACAATCAGTCAATCGGTCAATCGGAGTGAGTTGACGATCATGATCGATCAACCGGAGTGAGTTGACGATCTAGATGTAGAGGCACAAGAACTTGCAAGAAAGTAGTAGTCGTAGTAGTAGTATTAGTAGTAGTGTTTTTTTTTTTCTTTTTTTTAAGAGAAAAAAATCAAATCAAAAGAGATTAAGATCTCTTGACAATTACATCCAATAATCAAATCGCTATCTCCATCACAAATTCCTCAAACTGCCCCTAGAAGAATATCCAGAGCAAAAACACCATAAGAACAGTGGCTTTAGGCTTCCAGCAGCAGCAGAAGAAGAAGAAGAAGAAGAAGAAGAAGAAGAAACCTAGGGTTAAGGTTTAAGAAATTAGAGTTTTGATTCCCCACCGTTAATGGGCGCCGGGGGCTCGAGCGCGTTGGGGTCGAAGATTGATGGTGGGTCCCAGGAATTAGGGTTGGGCAATTTGCCAGAGAGCTGCGTTGCCGTCGTCATGATCCACCAAGATCCGGCTGAGATTTGCCAGCTGGCACGGCTGAGTTGCGCTTGTTCTTCCCCATCAAGATGACGGAATCGCCACGGAGACCCTTGCAGATCATCTGCAACTGGTTGGATCCGACATTATCGGTGATGACGATGAGCACCTGGGTGTACTCGTCCAAGAGGCTGCACAACTTCTTGTCGTACTGGACCTTCTTCTCTGCCTTTGTTTGCTTGATGGACATTGTTGTAGTTTATCTCTTCTTGAAGAAATGAAAATCAAAGCTGCAACAGCTGCTAGGGTTTTAGAGATTTAGGGTTTTAGGGGAGATTAGGGTTTTGATCAAGATCGGGAGAGGAATGTCGGGAGGTGGAGTGATTCTGATGAAGACGAGAACCACCCCACCTCGATGACGAGAATTAAATTAGTATAAGCCTTATCGGACGATAGACTCTGGTACCATGTTAGAATTAGGAATAAGAAAATATTCTTTATTATTGATTGAATAAATTGAGTACAATAAGACTCATACATATAGAACAGAATAGAAGACTAAACTGATACATAACCAATATGGGACTAAACTAATATATCATCTAACATCCAAAATTGAGTTGGTCAGGTAAATCTTATCGAAACTGGTTCAGTACGGAAAAAATTTCGCATATTCATGACCCATGAGGATTTGAATAGCTTGGTAGTTTCAAAAAAAAATTAAAGGAAAAAATGGAGTATGACCGTCCTGTTTAATTAAGAAGAAATTAATAAAATATAACAAGAATAATGGGAAATACATAAAATTATACATAACCGGAATTAAAATATAGTTTCTCTCCCGAACATGGGAGGGTGGGTCAATATAGAAATATACATAATAATATCAACGCGAGCCCAAAAAGATCTCCCCTACAAACCCTGGGGGATGGGGATACAGCTATAGTCGCACGACTTAGTCAAGAGTTGGAGCAATCTTGATCTCCTCATCGTCGTATTCCTCGACCTAGAAGGCTCTGACAATCCTCCTTCTTGATCTCGTCTCAGCTGTTGTGGCCAAGAAGGAAATAAAATGCATAATGTGAGGTAAGTTACCATAAATATCGTTACTAGTTTCATGAAAGTAAAAGCTATTTCTATCTAGCTATAAAACCTAGGTCGTTGCGGCAATGACGATATACCAAGCTTCTTTCATTTCATGTCTCTCGATGGCGAGTTTCATGGCAATCCATAATTCCTCATAGGTTAGAGGGTAGTCCGTTATGCTGAGGGCCCTAAGGACATCAACTAGGACTGCTTTGTTCATGTGGCATTCTAAAAATAGATGTTCTCTAGTTTCGATAGACGTGTTGCAAAACCCACAGGAAGTCTCAATATTTGATTGTTTTTTGACCATCCTCTCTCGACAGAATCACATTGTTTAGGACTAACCATACAATGACCTACACTTTTAGCGGGGCTTTTTCTTTCCAGATAATAGCCGACCATTTCGGTCTGCAACATCTGAAGTTTATGCGGTTGTAAAGTGATCGTACCGTCAATGTGTCATTCTTCTATAGACCCCAAACTTTTCTAAGTGGTCCATGTCTGCACTGCATCTCTAACTGGGCGATATGTGATTGTAACCTCTCCAATCTATGTTGGGATTCCTAGTCAAGGTTGTTTAAATGATGATTCCGATGAGCCCTTTTTCTAGGTTTTGGCAACTGCAACATGGGTGGTTACGTCCACTGTGTGTAACACCCTAGAATTTTAAAATATTAATTTGGTATTAATGAATGATTATTTGAGATTTGTGATATATTAATTATTTTTCTGAAATTTACCTTTTTGCACGTGCAAAAAATTTACGTGGTTACTGAAAAAGTCAGAAACCTTATTTGGAAAATATTATATTTATTAGTAGATAATTATTCTAAATTTTCTGGATTTTTACGGATATTTTATGACAAGTTTGTAAATATTACAAAAAGAGGAATTTTTGTGCAAAATTACAACTTGGAGTACAAATCCGAAAATTTTCCAATTTCTGGGCTATGCTTGATGGCCGGCCAACTCAGTAGTGAGGGATTTTATTTTATTTTAAATTGATTTGATTAATCTAACTAATTTATTAAAGAAAGTTCATATATGTAAATAAATAAATTATTGAAGGATATTTCTATAAGAGTTGCAAAACCCTAATACATTCAAATCCGTCCTATTTAAAGGGTGCTACAGCTGTCTTCTTTCCTGTACTCAAATAAGGTTATTTTATTATTGGTTTTCTTAGAGTTTCAAAGCTAGGATCTTGGATTTTTTGTGAATGAGCTTTTCGTATTATTATTTCTTCGTCTTCGTTGGTTTCTTCATTGAGTACTCTACTTTCTTGTTTTGTTATGTACATGTTGAATATGATGATAATGTATTATATGCATGCTAGAAGATCTTATATTGAATTGAGGGATAGATTTGTTGGACGAATGATTTAAAAGTAAGTTGTATGACAAAGAATATAGATTAATGGTTGATTTTCATGTATGATTGATTAAGAACCATAAAGACATAGTACTACTCATGAAAATACTAATCTAGACTTGTTTGATCATGTGAAAAATTGATTTGCTATCAAGTTATATGAAAGTAGTATGCATAGTGAATTTCGGGTTACTGTTCATGCCTGAGTTGTTCGGTTTTGAGTTTTTCATTGATTAAAGCTTGATTGTTTGTGGAGTTTTGAGTACACAACCAAGTATAACTAATTAACAATAGGTTGATGTGTATATGATGAACATGAGGGGTGGATTTTGATGAGAAAGAATCAAAATATAAGTATGATCGGATCTTCAGGTCTATGTGTTTTGGCCGAAAGTGAAGTTTTCAGATTTTGTAAATGTTTCGATTGGATTTGATTGATACAAGAATTGGGTTTGATAAAACATGTATTTGGTACTTTTACATATTATTCAATTGATATATTCATATATTTGAAGTATTGGTTTGGTTAAATTAGAGTCTTTCAAGTTCTTGAAGTAAAAACATGATTTTTTGATCTTATCAATGGAATTGAATTTTCAGAGTTGTTCTTTTACTTATACGAACTAGAATCATCAGTACTTGATTGAATAAAGTGAAGTAAACAAATATATCCATAAGTTTTTAGAGTATATTATAATCAGCTTTAAATTAAAAAGATTTTTCAGATCGACTGACAGTCGATCGCACCCAAAACAGCGGTCGACCGTCGAGCTTTAAATTGAGTTTTCCCTACATGACTGTCGACCGCTACTATTTTATACTAGCTTTGGCAGTCGACTGCCATGTGACTGGGTATGGGATTTTTGAAGCAAATGCCAGTCGACCGCTACCCTTTATAATGGCTTTGGGCATACTGACAGATGCTCTGTTTGAGCTTTTACTTGTTTTTTTCCCCCCTTAGAATCGTTGTTTCTTCTAACTTTCAAAATATTGTTTCTATGTTTCAAATAAAAGTTTTGGTATTGAAATTACTATGTTTCCAGAGAGTGGTATTCCTAACTTGGATTAAGATATAATTTGGAATCTTGCAACTTTAAAAGGTGAGATATTAGAGAATTTGGAGTGATTGATGTTTTGTGGTTTTTTCTAAGATTTTGAGAACTTAATCCTCTGATTTTGACGAATTGTTCCAAATTTTCTTAATCAATTAATTGAATTTGTAAGAATATGAAAGAATTGGGTTTTGGAGAAATTGCTTAATATGAATAAGTGGATATTGAATTTGCATTAGAATTTGAGTTGTGAATCTCTAGAGGTTGAGTGAGACCTTTTTGTACCGGCAGTTGTGATTTTTGTGGAAGTTGACCAGTTGGGATCTTTGTTCTTGGTTTAGTTGTGTTAAGTCCGGTTGGGGTACATCAACTCTATGGGAGATTGTAAAGTAATTAATAATAACAAACCTAAGGACAGGCACTAGTTGGAGATGTGATGAAATGAGAGCAAACATGGATAGGGGGCCTCATATGGTTCGCGATGGGAGATGGTTTCACTGATTATTGGGGTGTGAGGAACAGGGGTCCAAATCACTTGCGATGTGGCTAGTCTTCTTGATTATCGGGATCGAGGCGACATCTATGGGATATTTGCATGATGAGGTACCATGTGCTTTGCGGTGTGAGTTTCATTGCTTGACCTTCGGGGTGAGAGCACTTGCGTTGGGGGATTGATTCCACTGATTACCGGGTCATGGACTAGATACTCACGGGATATCTAAATCTTAAAGTAATCACGATAGTAGTTTAGTTTCATGGCGAGGGATCAAACCATATAAAGTGGAGAACATTAAGAACTTGCACCGGACCTATGTAGAGTGTGATGCATAGACTCCGACAATTATGCATTAGAGGTCGGCATATACATTAGTGTTTCTTGGTTGTGTTATGCATTGGGTCTTTATCTCGTACACTCGACACTTAGCCTAGTTTACTTGATAATCTTTTTTCATTTATTGATATTCATGTTCCGCTGTATTTACCATGTTAATATATTGACTTATGATTTTTTTCTTTATGGTTCGTTAAAGCTATGTTTCTTTTGAATATCACTTACATCGTTATGGATGTGTAACACCCGGTAATTTTCAAAGAGTGTAAAATATAATATATATAAAATATATGTTGAAAAAAAAGTATAGTTGGTTGCTGTTTGATTTCATATAATGTATGAAATGGAATTATGGTAATATTATGATGTATGGGGGGGGGGGGGGGGGGGGGGGTCACGGTTAATGGAAGCAGCAACTTTGTGCTGGTTGACTTCGGTCAAAGAGGCTAGTTATGTGGCATTGGATCAGGGGCCCACCCAGGAGAGATTTGAGATGTGTTGTGCTCTGCCTCTTGGCGCTGACGTCAGCGTGCGAGAGGAGAGAGAGTATGGGGGTAAGTAAGTGTATTTGTCCCATATCAGGAGATTACTTAAATAAAAATAATATATAAATATAATAGCCTATGATCAAGAGTCACCAATCCGGTTAACCACCTTTTGAGAGGCAGCCTGTGGTGGGCAGTTGTACTACATAGTATCTAATTTGTCTTCTAAATTGTATAAATTGTCCGAGCTCGGGGCAGGGGCATTACAAATGGTATCAGAACCGACTTTCGACATCGAGTGTGGGTAAGAGTGAGTGAGATGTATGCCTGAGATGGAGCTAGCAGATGTACGGGTATGCCTGAGAGGGAGCGAGGTGGCAGCCTGAAATAATGGACCACCCGCAAAATCAGGGTACGGTGCAGCTAGCAGAATCAAGGTACTCCACTCTACATCGGCTAGAAAGGAGATCATGCACTAGATTGTGCATGCTCGTGCTCAGAGAGGACGCTGATTTCTGAAGAGGGGAGGGGGGGTGTATATGTAACACCCCATAATTTTCAAAGAGTATAAAATATAATATATATAAAATATATGTTGAAAAAAAGTGTAGTTGGTTGCTATTTGGTTTCATATAATGTATGAAATGGAATTATGGTAATATTATGATGTATTGGGGGGGCACGGTTAATGGAAGCAGCAACTTTGTGCTGGTTGACTTCGGTCAAAGTGGCTGGTGACGTGGCAATGGATCAAGGGCCCACCCGGGAGAGATTTGAGCTGTGTTGTGCTCTGCCTCTTGGCGCTGACGTCAGCGTGCGAGAGGAAAGAGAGTATGGGAGTAAGTAAGTGTATTTGTCCCATATCGGGAGATTACTTAAATAAAAATAATATATAAAATATAATAGCATGATCAAGAGTCACCAATCTGGTTAACCACCTTTTGAGAGGCAGCCTGTGGTGGGCAGTTGTACTACATAGTATCTAATTTGTCTTCTAAATTGTATAAATTGTCTGAGCTAGGGGCAGGGGCGTTACAGGATGACCCCTGTAGTTTTGGGAGTTAGGGTTATCTCTAGCCTCATATTTCACAGGTAGGTAATGTTAGCATGGAGTTGGGAGCAGGTGGTAGAATGCTCTATGTTATCATATATGTTGTAAAAAGATTGAGAGTAAATGTGTAAATAAGGAACTATGTTGTAAGATGAATTATAATTCGAGGTGTTTGATTTCCGCTGTGCTATGTAAAAGAATTGATTTAATAAAAGTTTTAAACTTCTTGTATTTGTATTGTATTTATAATTACGATTGAGGTAGATGCTGGAAATTGGTATTTCTAAGTTTATTTGTTAGAAATTTGGGGCGCCACACTGTGCAACCTAGGCGGTTGTTAGGATTGTGGCCTCAAATACACAGACACGGAAGTTCTTGAAGTTGGAGAAGAAGAGCAAAAGATGAAGAAATCAAGAGAAGGCAACAACATCTAAAAAGAATGCAACAACACCTACCACCCGACCGCACAACCGATCGACCACCTGACCTGAACTAGACTGCTGGTATTCGAGAGTACATGGTTCCAACAGAGAGTGGGAAAGTCAACTGTGCAGTCGACTGTCCAGGTGGTGTGACTCATTGGAGTCGACCGCAACGGGGTGCGGTCGATCGTGAGCGGTGTTATATGTTATATTTGGGCTTCGGGTTCGGGTCCAGTAAGATGTATTTGTGTTTATCTTTTAGTGTTTACTTGGGGTTATATATATAGTTGTGGATGTGAACTCTATGGTTAATCCATCTGAGAAATCTAATGAGATTAAAGATAATTGAAGAGCTATTATCATTATTCAACTTCAAGAAGAGTATGTGCCGAGTGTTTCAAAGGTGAGAGAGATTGAGAGTTGTAATATCTTTGTAATCTTTGTATTTCTTGGGGAATAAGAAGTATTGGTTATCTCTGCATATTATTGTGTTCTTGTGAGATCTTGCGATTATCGTGGTGGCTTGTTCCTGGTTTATCTAGTTCTCGAGAAGTTTATGTTGTTTGTGGTGTGTGTGTTCCGCTATTAGAACTACGAGTTGTAACAGATTCTACAACAAGTGGTATCAGAGCATTGGGTTCAGGATGACCGATAGCAAGTGGAAGATCGAGAGGTTCAATGGGAGTGACTTCGCGATGTGGAAGATTCAGATGATAACGTATCTTCGTCAGAAATATCTAGATGGTATGTCGACTCCCATATTGACGAAGCTTAGGATTTTTGCTTGATCACGATTGATCTTTCGAATTCGAGTGTGAAAGCGAAAAATCGATTCCTCCATTTAAGTGGTTCTCGATAATGATAAGAAGCCGGAAGGTGGAGACAATGATGTGAAATCTTGGCGGATTGGAATCGTTTGGATCAGAAGACGCTATGGCAGATTTAGTTGGGACTGGGTAGGAAGACGTTATTTCATATCTCGAAGGCAAAGACCACGAAGGAGGCTATGGAGATTCTCACAGATATGTATGAGAAACCGTCAGCATCTAATCAAATTATTCACTAAAGAAGTAGATTAATATGAAGTTGAGGGGAGGAGGTTTAGTAGCAGAACATGTGAACAATTACTGTATGGTTACAACCAGATGGAAGCTACATGATTGAAGTTCTCAGAAAGGAGGCAGTCATTGTTACCTATCTACTTTGCCCAATAGTTATTGTACGGTGGAATAGACTATTACATGCACTATGACGGATTCGACGACTCTACAAGATGTGGTAAGTAGCATTCTGAATGAGGAGGTGAGAAATGTGAGAAATGAGAGATTCATCATCTTATAGAGATTCTGCAGTATCAGTTGAGAAGAGACGTGGGAGATCTAAGAACAGTTGGAGAAGAAGTGATCAGAGTAGTTCATCTGGGAGTGGGTCTGATAACAACGATGGGGGACATGGATCTTAGTGTTGGTATTGTCACAAGAGAGGTCACATGATGTGCAGTTGTAAGGCCTATATGAAGAGGAAGTAAGAGAAACCGAAGAAAGACGAACTCAATGTGGTGTCCGGTAAAATTGAAAAGTTATGCTTATTAGCTAGGGAGGAGTTAGGTATGCAATATTGGTGTATTGATTCGGGAGTTTTTTTTCATAGCACTCTGAGGAGATATGTGTTTGGTGACTATAAGAAGGATTTCTTTTGGAGATGTGATTGTGGGGAACAGTCATAGATGTCATGTACGAGGCGTTGGTATTGTTCGCATGAAAACCAATGATGATCAGAGTATTGTCTTGCGGGAGACAAGACATGTTTCAGACTTGAAGGAAATTCATATTTCGATAGGAAGGCTAGACAAAAAGAGTATGTCAACTACAGTTGGTGGTGGGGAGTGGTGTATAGCTGCAGGTTCAAAAGTGATAGCAAGAGCGAAGCGTGAAGGTTGTATTTTGCTTAAAGACGTGAGGTGCGTTTCACCTATAGTTGACTCTCAGTTGGAATCGATTAGTAGGTTGTGTGAGGTACAACCGAGTTCTCTCAGTTGTGGGTGGGAGGTTGCTAATTTAGTGGGAGCTGTTGGCCATGAGAATGATCCTAGAGAGTATGACGTTGCTACGGTGAGGGTAATTTGCGATATGGCAGGCGAAGCTTCAAGTTGCTCTTATGAGATAGAGAGCACTGGTATCGATATGCGGGGTGATGTCGATGAGAGTAATTTAAATGAGGCTGTAGGGGTTGAACAGTCTGCGGATTTTGTGGAGGTGTCATCCACGGAGACTTCTAGTGCAAATGGTGCATTGAGAGGCTTTAAACCATATCCAGTCTTAATGGAGATTTTGCGGGTTTGGGAGTCTTGTAACAAGAAATCCGACACGGGAGGTTGTTTCTCCGTTATTTGTGACCTATGCGATTGGTGGAGAACATCTTTCATGAGGTGATGATGGGTGGTTGGTGTTAGGTTTCGAAGGCAATCACAAATTAAATACACAGTGAAAAAAATACAAATTTTTTTATGGAAACCTTGCCATGGATCCGTGCGAAAACCATACATTGTGTTTAGAAGTTATACCTTGAAGATGGATCTTCTGTCTCCATAGTATGCCGATTACATCACTACAATATTGTGGTGCTTCTATGGTATCCACAAGAACAGATTAAATCAAGCTTTTCCTCACGCCGCGGTGCTGGCTGTGGGAAAGGGATGTTCCTCACCTATATATATATATATATATGCAGGATATCAACTCTATGAGAGTGATGAGGCTGTTGGGCTCATAATCTTACCTGGGTCAGATTCGTGTGTATGGGCCTTTTAAACTTTAGTTAGCTCATTTAATCTAATTAAATGTTCAACCAATGTCATGAGTCTAAGTCTTACTTGGATCCCCTATTAAATTCATCTTATGAATTTAAATCCCAATTCCGAGTTTTCTTTAAACCTTTTACTTCATCTCGCAATTCTTTCAGTGAAGCTCAATTCAAGCTAAAAGGCCCACGAAGTGCTTCTTCCCCGCGCTTGCCAGGTTTCATCTCAGAATTAGGGCGGGGAATTCTTTGGCTTTGAATCGTGGTATTCAAGAGGAACAAGTTGTTCCAGGCTTTCGTGAATGGGGCTCATGGCTTTCGAAGTAGAATGAACCTGATAGGCACTGTATATTTTTCTATTAGGAATTTTAATATCCAAGGCAGCTTCCCACAAAGACCCCACCCATACATGGGGTGGCTGTTCACCTTTTGAATCGACAGTAACAGTAGTTTTTGCGCAGTTTCATAATGTTCATCGCCAATGATACGAGGTTGTAACATAGTTGACGTTGAATCTAAAGGATCCCCCCTTGGTTTCGGGGTGGACCCTTTCACTCTTGATTTATCATTTTTAACGTCTCTAATTCAAAACCGAACATGAAATTTTTGTTTCATTCGGCTCCTTTATGGAGGATCGATGTATTCCCAGAGAAAAAAATAGATCCATAACATCTATGTCAATTTTTCTTGTTGAATTGAATGCATCCAAAGCTATATCGCATTCTAGATGATCCTTCTAGAGGAGTGGGTTTATACCAAACGAGCGGCAGCTTGCTGTAGTTGCTACTCGGCTAATTGTTCTCTGATAGCACCCGCTCCTGTAGAGATTTCTCGATTTCGAAATGTCTTGAAACCTTGGTTAGTGAAAAAAGTGGGATGCTATATTTCCGGGATTGGATTGAAAAGTGGAATTCGCCAATGAATGACGAGCACGATAAGATCCATTTTTATCAACTTTCCTATTGCTTCTCGCGGATCTTCAAAATCTGATACCATGTGGTCCTCCCTCAATTCTAGTTAGATTATACTGATCTTCAAACCGGTTATTATGTTTATTCTGCTTTCCACGTCTAAGGCTGAAATGACTTAAATAAGCCTTCTCCACCATAGAATTTGGCCTTCGGGGTCCACCCGGTGGCCCGTCAAAAGTCTGGTTCCTTCGCGAACGAAGTTCAGAATCAACAAGGGTTTGTAGAACAAAGGGAGTGTACAACTGGGGCGCAGCCCTGCTTTTTATTGGAGAGATAGAATGGAGTTCTTCACGAAGTTCGAGATAAAGGAAGACACATATTTTCACAACGGGTCGCTATGAAATACGCTACAGGTATTTTCCAACCCGACCAACGCGATCCAATGCCAAAACCAATATCACAAACCTTAGAGCGCCGGAGCGATGGATTTCCATTGCCTTGAATTTTCCACCGGCCTTATGTAATTTCCTTCGATTGAGTTAGCGTTTTGGTAGGAAAGGCAGTAATAGAGTTGCTAGAGGTCCTTCGCGTCAATCCTACTATACTAGTACCAATAGGCGACATAAAGGGAGAAGCACTACACTAGGAATCATCACTCTGGTACAGTAGTAGGTAAATTGGAAGAAATATTTAACTACCACCTTATCCATTCATTACCGGAGGCGGAAGCTATAATCCCTAATGCCTTGCCCTCTTCCTCCATTCGGGAGCGAAACCCTGGGAGTGAAGGGGTTCCCGGGCTTTCACCTGGACTGCCTGGCAGATACTTTCTTAGCTCTATCGGTCGAAGCAGATTTTTATCCGGAAAGCACTCGTTTTCTAATCGAACCGGTTGAAACAAAAAGATTGTCTTACCTAATGGAGCTCGCATAAGGGATCCCAGATACCTTAGGGGGTGGTACCAGGGACGTGGGACGAGGACTTCCTATGGCGAAGAACTATAATCAATGACCTACTTCTCTTAAGAATAAGGAAAAGAAGGAGTAGGATTCCTTGCTAACTAGATAAGATAGTAGACTAGACCCTGGGCCCATTCTCCACTTGTTGTTGGCAAAGGCACGGTCGGATTTTTAGCTAGTGTGTATCATCTTACAAAAATCCTCGATCTTTCACGATGCTCAAATTAGTGTCCGCACGAAGACCATCTTTAATAGTCCAATAGTGGGTCCCACAGCTTTCCTTAAAGCCTATATAGCCTATTTTGATTCGTTCATAGACTGAGGGAATTATCGGCATCCATGCTCTTGGCAATGGCAAGATCCGAGATGTCAGTTGCTTGTCTTCAAGCCTCAACCTTATTCTGACTCCTACTAGGGCAATCAGGTTCAGGTTAAGCCCGAACACCTCTGGGTAAACCACTATTGGCCAATGCCACTAAGAAGCCTTTGATTCGACCTACAGCGCAATAATCGAATTTTAAGCCTTTCCCTTTTGTTTACCTTTCGACAGTTTCCGACTAATCAATATAGGAGATTTCTAAGAAGACTTATATTACTGATGTTCACGAGAACAAAGAGATCAAGATTGGGGGCAATCTACCTAAGAGCCGGAACCTACTTAGGAATGTTGGGCATGACCCTATATGTTCCCATTACGTTGACAGTAATACTAAAATCATATTCTAGTATTTCAAAGAGTGAGCAGTATCTAGCAATACATCACTGCTATTCAAGTAACGAGAATGTTAGTGATTTGACATAACCTATCCGTGACCAATGTTACCATGTAGTCTAGTCTCTTTATCTGGATATCTTAATTGACCACAAGGCATAGAGCGTGTCACCCTTATATAGTTCAATAATTGGTTTCTTGATGTCCAAGTAGACTTACTAAAATAAATGAGCTCAATATCTCATATTGACTCATTTGAGCACGACCATACATTTTGCAGTCTCACTCAATCAAGGGGCCTATATATATTGCTCCTGTTATGTAAGAGATATCAATTCTATCTAAGTCACTCACATCCCTCCGCATGATTTGTAGTATATCCAATAGTCAACTTTATAATCACCTTATTATAGGCAACGTTTGACAACTTTATAACATACAACTTCTCTAGTAGGGAACCGTAGTGACTTCATGTCAAAGGACTACGTACACTATGGTCACTGTGAGAACCACTTATGACACTCATGTAACGATCCATGCAACGCTCATGGTGGGTCAATCCAGTACATTATTACTCTAATATGTACCCATGTGAAGACTTGATATCTCATATCCATGACCCGTGAGAATGGTCATCGGTTTACGCATACACTAGTCTCTATGTATTATCATTGTCCTAATTCACAATAATACTTGACTATGGAGATTTAAGAACTGTGTTCTGATTTCAGCCAATAGGATCTCACAATCAAGTCATGCACTTGATATCACATGGTATTGAACCTACTATTCTAAGGAATTTATTATGTTCATTTAATTCATAATAAATAACACAATAAATGAAATGCCTAAATAAGAAATAAATGTGATGATACAATGTGAACCAGTAATGTCAATACACAACTGGCCTTTAGGGCATACCCCAACAGTTGGTGCACTCCATGGGGTGGAGTGGCAGAGGTGCTCTTCATGAGAGTGAGGAATACTTTGGTCTTTCATGAGAGTGAGAGACTGACATATATAATGTGAGGTAAAGATTACAATAACTTTGAAGAGTTGTGTATTTGGTCCAAGTGAGAGATTGTTAGGATTATGGCATCAAATAAACATAGGAACGAATTTTTGAAGTTGAAGAAGAAGAGGAGAAGATGAAGACAGCAAAAGAAGGCAACAACAGCTAGAAAAAAGGTAACTGGAGGAGTTACGGTCGACTGTCCTGGGGTGTGGTCAACCTACCACCCGACCGCATACCCGACCGATCACCCGACCGCAACTAGGCTGCTGGTACTCAAGAGTACATGGTTCCAACAGGGAGTGGGACAGTCGACTTTGCAGTCGACCTTACAGTTGGTGTGACTCATTGCAGTCGATCGCAATGAGGTGCGGTCAACCACGAGCAGTGCTGTATGTTATATTTGGGCTTCGAGTTCGGGTCCAATAAACAGTATTTGTGTTTATCTTTTAGGGTTTACTTGGGGCTATATATATAGTAGTAAATGTGAACTCCATGGTTAATCCATTTGAGAAATCTAATGAGATTAAAGAGAATTGGTAAGCCGTTATCATTGTTTAACCTCAAGAGGGGTATGTTCCAAGTGTTTCAAATGTGTGAGAGAGAAATTGAGAGTTGTAATCTCTTATGTAATTGTTAGACGATAGATAATAGTTTAATCCCATATCGAATAATGTATTGGTTTAGTCTTATAGGAGACATATTGTACTCAGTTAAATCATTCCAATAACTAAAAAATTATTTATTCACATCTCTAAATCTAATATGGTATCAGAGCATGTACTCTTATAAGGCCTATACTAATTTTATCCTCGTCATCGAGGTGGAGTGGTTCTTGCCTTCATCGAAATCATTCCACCTCCTAACATCTCTCTCTTGATCCTAATCACAAACCCTTACTCAAATCCCCTACTTCTAATCAAAACCCTAATCTCTTTCTTCCTCTAACAGCCGCCAATCTCTATCTCTTCATGTGCGCCACCACAACTCACCTACCCGTCTTGTCAACCCGCTGCCGTCAACAACAACAAGACCAAGAAAAATTCGGTGACTCTACAACAACAGCAAGACCTAACAACTCCGGTGACCCTACAACTCCAGCGACCCTACCAACAACACAAGGAACAACTCCAACATCTCCCTTCCTTTACAGAACCTTCCAATGACAACCTTCAACACCCCAAAACTCTTACCCCGCTACCGTTTCAATCCCCACCACCCACACAGCTAGCCCATCTCCATCTTCATCACCATCCTCCCATCGCCATGCTCCCGCTCAAATCCCAGCACCACCCATCTCCAACTCCCGAACCCCGATATCCTCTGCTAGTCGCCACCTCGACATCCTCATCTGCTAACCGCCCCCCATCTCTATTAACCACTAATCCCACCGTCCATTTCCTTCCTCCCTAAATTTCAACCCATCCCTTCATCCCTTTCCCCCAGTCAAAATAATAGAATTACCCAATCCTTAAACCCATCCTTCTCCGTCCCAATCATCCCCTTCCCCGAAATCTGGTCCAATTCCCTAATCCCCAAACCCGCATCCATCATGCGCCCAATCCCCACAACCAAAGACGCCACCCATATCATCCTCCAACCCTAACCTTAATCTATTTTGATCTCTTCACACAAACCCAACCCGCTCCATACCCTAACCACTTTACCCTTAAACTCCAAACCCGAAACTCGTTTCCTTTTTTCCAAAAAAAAACCCAAATCCAAACCCGAAACCTTAGCATACATGAACCCAAACCCGACACCCGACCCATTTCTGTGTTAAAATAAAATTAAAAAAAACCTATTTCAATCCTGAGAACTTCTGATACTTTGCAGCAAACTCACACTGAGTTTGAGAGGTGGAGATATAGACACCATCCCAGTTCCCATCGCCCTCATCCCACTTCCGTCGATGCCCACCAACTTCCGCATCCAAATCTTAAATACAAAGTCACACTGATTAATCCATTGTGAGTTTGAGAGGGGGAGTTCCCGACATCACCCACTACTTTTGACGGCTGCCACAACTCCCATTCAACACCCTCTTCAACAAAAGCAACAACCCATCTTCAACACCCTCTTCAACAGCAACAACCATCTTCAACTCCTCTTCAATAGCAACAACCCTCTTTTTCGTCCATCCTTACTACTTATACTTATACTACTTCTACTTCTCAGTTCGGGGGTGAGATTCCAACATGCGTCGGTACTGTGCGCTACTAACACATTACTTCCTTCCTCTACTACTACTACTATTTCTCAATTCGGGGGTGAGATCCCAACATGCGCCACCACTTCTTCTACTACTTCTCAGTTTAGGGGTGAGATCCAAACTCAGTTCGTCATCTACCATGCACAACTCCTTCTATAACTTCTCAATTCTACACCTTTCAAGATCCAAGAGCCGAATCGTCCATACAACATAGTGCGTCGTTCCATGCGCCATCTACTTGAGCACCTTCCCTACGCCATGCTTTGTCACCAAGTGCATCACAGTGTGTTTTCCCTGTCACATGAACATCATCAATGTTCTAAACTCATGTTGTTTGATCTAACTTGAGAGGGGGTGTTAGATTATAGATATTAGTTTAGTTTCATATCGAATATTGTATTGGTTTAGTCTTTCCTTCTCTCCTATATATAGGATGAATATTGTACTCAGTAAAATCAATCCAATAACTCAATAAATTATTTATTGCTATCCCTAAATCTGACAGTAATCTTTGTATTTCTTGGGGAATAAGAAATATTGGTTATATCTGTAAATTGTTGTGTTCTTGTGAGATCTTTGCGATTATCGTGGTGGCCTGTTCTCGGTTTATCTAGTTCTTGAGAAGTTTTTGTTGCTTATGGTGTGTGTTCCACTATTAACTCTACGAGTTGTGCCAGATTCTACAAATGTGGTTACGTCCACTGGCCATTGGGGAAATACTATTACTAGGGGTGCGCATCGGTCGGTATCCGACCTAATATGGACCATCCACCACCGATCCAAACAAAATCGATTTTTAAATTTTTTCATTCGCAACCAATCCGAACCTTAATTGGATTGGTTTCCATCCAAGCCGATTAAGCTCGGTTTGGATTGGATTGGATGGTCGGTTTAGCGTGTTACACCTTCA
The DNA here is from genome assembly GCA_017893485.1 of Hemerocallis citrina. Classification (NCBI taxonomy): domain Eukaryota; kingdom Viridiplantae; phylum Streptophyta; class Magnoliopsida; order Asparagales; family Asphodelaceae; genus Hemerocallis; species Hemerocallis citrina. The sequence goes on from CM030367.1 coordinate 183,331,629, forward strand.
ACATCATTCATAATGTTGTTGAAATTTAATAGACCAACTTCAATAAAACTTAAGAAACAACTTGCTATTTGTTATTCAGAAATGAATTTTAAATGAAGATTCATAAAATCACAAGTTGTTAATGAATTTTGCATTAATTGTTTGAGAAGATAACGTTTAAATGGGTGAGATAAACTGATTTTTCACTGCATACTTCTGTAATCTTAGTTTATTATCATAAAAGAAACATCAATAACCATGGCTAATTGAATTTCAAGTACAATAAAAAAAGATTTAGAAAACAATTCTGCTTGACTTGATTAAAGTAACTACTAAATGTTACATCAACTTCATGATTCTATTAAGCTGGGTCAAACTGTAAATCAAGCATTTCTCAACAAAATAACACACATGATTATGGACAATCAAAATATAGGTAGAACAACTGCTCGGTTTGTATTAAAAAAAATCAAAGAAGACCGTTTGTATCTCCAAGAAAATGAGAAATGACTACTTGTATATTCAAAAAATTAAAGGAGAACTATATTTTTTATGGACATATGCATAGAGGTATGGTTGGTTCGGTTTCATCGGTTATTTGAAAGCCTCATCCAACAACTGAACCGGCCCAATTGGTTTTTGAAGATCAAGAACCGGACCAACCCGAACCCTTAATTGGTTCGGTTAAAAACCGGCTGGTTCGGGTTGGATTGGTTCGGATTGGTTGGTTCGGGTTGGATTGGTTCGGATTGGTTGGTTCGGATTGGTTGGTTCGGATAATAGTTGTCCACCCCTAACTATTACTAGTTTCAAAGTTCCAAGCCAAGTATCTAGTAAAGCATCGGTGGTTGTATTTAAATACAGTTGCATTTCTACTGATAAAATTTTCATAATTTTTAAATATAAGTTACGACTAGGATCTATAAAATTTATTGGTATAAGCAATTGTGATGAGTTGCAGTTTGGCCCACAACAACTACAACAGCTTTTCTAGCCATTGATGAGTGAATTGAGAGGAGAAGAACTCAAGAAAGAAGAGAATAGTGCTAGTGTTGGTAGAAGATACTAGGCTCAAACAGAATCAAGAAGAGAAACAGAATTCTTGAAAGCTCAGACATTCCCCACCATGGGTCGATCTCTCTTATTTATAGACTTTTTCCTTTTACATTCACTACACGTGTTTTAGTAGAGAAGGTAGGTTAGTTAGGCAGTTATAAAACTGGGTCCCACCTAACTAATATTTACCGTTCATTCCTTTACAATCGATGACTCTGATTAACCCATACTTACACTTTTACATTTACCCCCTTACAATTACTGGGCTTAGTTACAAATGGTTTCTTACAGATTTCAAATAATCTGATCAACTCTAATCCCGCTCTTCAACTCTTCCTTTCAGTTGCTCCTCTACTGCCTTTCAGCTCCTCCTCCACACCTCTCAACACTGTGATGTGTAACAACTCCTTCCCCCTTTTTTTGGAGACCTTGACTCAAGGTCGAAGAGAGGAAACCGTTTGATCAAATTCCAATATGGTTCCCATGTAGCATCCTCTTCAGCTTGAGATTTCCATTTAATCAGAACTTCTGAAATGAGCTTTTTTCCTTTGATTACAGCTCTTCTACCCAAAATTGTCTCAGGTTCAAGTAGTGCTTTAGAAACAAAAGAAGGTATCAAATCCTGCACTTGAACCATAGGTCCAATATGCTTCTCGAGTTGTGATATGTGGAAGACTGGGTGAATCTTTGCATCAGATGGTAATGCTAATTTGTAGGCAACAGATCCAATACGTTCAATTACCTCATAAGGACCATAAAACAGAGGAGCAAGTTTCTGCACAACCCTTGTAGCAACTGATATTTGACGATAAGGCCGCAGTTTCAAGTAGACATAGTCTCCAACTTCAAATTCCTTGTCAACACTGTGTGTGTCAGCTTGTTTCTTCATTCTATTTTGAGCTCGAATTAGCTGGTCCTTTAAAAGTTGTAAATGCACATCTCTAGCTAGTAATGTCTCTTCTACCAATGGGTTCTTCGCAGCGTGGGAAATATATGATAATAGTGTGGGAGGTACCCTTCCATACAAGGTCTGATACGGTGTAGTCTTTGTTGCACTGTGCTAAGAAGTATTATACCAATACTGAACCCATGATAACCACTTACTCCACTCCTTAGGCTTATGATGGCAAAAGCATCGTAGATAAGTCTCTAAACATCTGTTCACTACCTCAGTTTGTCCATCTGATTGCGGATGGTATGCTGTGGAAAATCTCAGTGTTGTGCCCTGCATTTTAAGTGACTCTTTCATCAATGCACTAGTAAACACAGCTCCATGATCACATACAATTGATATTAGCATCCCATAGAATTTGAAAACACCATCAAACAAGAGTTGTACAATGCCTGCAGCTGTATATGGGTGCTGAACAGGTAGGAAGTGTGCATATTTGCTCAAGCGATCAACCACTACTAGAATTACTGAATACTTTGTACTGAGTGGAAGTCCTTCAATAAAATCCATACTAGTTTGTTCGCACACTTGGTTGGGTATAGGTAGAGGCTGTAATAACCCTGATGGATTGCTACAAATGTACTTGTTGGTTTGGCAGATCACACATTCCTGCACATAGCGCTGGACATCCTTCCTAATACCCTTCCACCAAAATGACCTCCGCAGTCTTTTTAAGGTTTTTTCATAACCAGAATGGCCCCCAGTAGGAGTATCATGATGCTCAGAAATTAACATCTGTCTAAAAGATGAAGTTGGGCTAATGACCACCCTAGATGATTTATACCATACTCCTTTCACCTGCGCAAACTTTGAGTTGGGTTTCTTTGTGAGCTTATCAGCTAAATTTGCAATGTATGGATCTGAAGCATTCATCTTTATAATGGTATCCCACCAATTATCAATCAAAGAAGACAGTTGCAATAGGTAACAGTTAGAATCTCTTCGCGATAGTCTATCAGCTGGAATATTTTTAATTCCCTTCTTATACTCCACTTCAAAATTGAACCCATATAACTTGACCAACCAAGCATGCTGAGCCTCAGTTGATAATCTCTGATCCAATAGATATTTTAGCGGTTGATGATCAGTTCGAATAACAAACTTCCTTCCAAAAAGGTACTTGCTTCCACTTTTTCACTGCAAGAAGTATAGCTAACATTTTCTTCTCGTATGCAGACCAATGCAGTGCTTTTCCTCTAAGGCCTTGGCTAATATATGCAATAGGGTGCTTGTTTTGTAACAACACGGCACCTATTCCCTCCTTACATGCATCGCATTCAACTACAAAGGTACTTGCGAAATCAGGTAACTGCAATACTGGTGCTGAAATGAGTGCCTCCTTCAATAACTAAAATGCTTCCTGTGCTTTATCAGACCAAATGAAGCAATCCTTTTTCGTGAGTTCTGTTAAAGGAGCAGCAATGGATCCATAGTTCCTGATAAACTTCCTATAATAGCCTGTAAGCCCCAAAAAACCTCGTAGAGCCTTGACATTTTTTGGAATTGGCCACTCCTTAACTGTAGATACCTTTGCTTTGTCGACTGCAATTCCTTTATCAGACACAACATGGCCTAGGTATTCAACCTGATTTTGGCCAAAATCACACTTTGATTTCTTTACAAATAGGTGATTATGTCGTAGAATTTGTAAGACAATTTGTAGGTGCTCTAAAAGATTTCTCCATTAATCACTGAAAATAAGGATGTCATCGAAAAAAACTAGAACAAATCTTCTCAAGTATGGTCTGAAAATATCATTCATAAGAGATTGGAACGTCGAAGGAGCATTGCTCTAGCCAAACGACATTACTAAGAACTCATAATGGCCGCTATGAGTTCTAAATGCAGTCTTTTCTCTATCTCCCCTGTTCATTCTTATCTGATGATATCCCAAACGTAAATCCAGCTTGGTGAAGAACTTTGAACCATGCAACTCATCTAATAGATCATCAATAATAGGAATAGGGTACTTATCTTTGATTGTTTGTTGATTTAAAGCTCTATAGTCCACACACATACGCCACGAACCATCATGCTTTTTCACCAAAACCACTGGAGAAGAGTATGAACTTGTACTTGGCCTTATAACTCCTTGGGTTATCATGTCGAAGATAATTTGTTCAATTGCATTCTTTTGTTCAAAACAATGTCTATACGGTCGTATGCAGATTGGCTTAGACCCTTCTACTAAAGGTATTTGGTGATCACAAGATCTGGTTGGAGGCAAACCTTTGGGTTCTTCAAACAAATCAGTATACTCATCAAGAAGATTACTTATATCATGCGGAATTGCAGGCTTGATGCACTGCTTAACTGCAGATTCTATGAGGTATAGAACAAATCCTCTATGTTTTTGAAACACAATCTTGTTTGCTTCTTTGTCAGTTAACACCTGAGTGGGAGTAGGTCGCAAACCTTGTAGAACCCATTGAACACCTTTGTGAGAAAATTTCATCTGTTTCTCTATTAAATTCATAGTTATTTCTATCACTTGTTTGATCCATTTTGCCCCAAGGACGATATCATGACCTCCAATAGGGAATACCAAAAAATCATCCACAAATTCATAGCCTTGGCATTGAATTTTAACCCTCGAACACATTCCAGTTCCTTCCACCTCGCGACCACCAGCTACTCTGACATTAAAGGTTTGCTTGATTGAAAGCTTTAACCGAGTCTTCTCCAATATAAAGGGATCAATATAGTTGTGTGTTGCTCCACTATCTACCAAAATGTGCACATCATGATCATTAAGAACTCCTTTGAGAATTAAGCACTCAGTATTAACACCCACTTGCAGCGCTGCAGTAGTTAGTTGATTTCTCTCCACCTCTCTAGAAAACTCAGTACCCCCATCCACTACTAGCAATTGATTGAGTTCTTCCTCATCTTGAATTGAGAATAGATCCCATTCTCCTTCGATACACATATAAGTCTTGGTCTTGCAAACATGGCCAGGTATAAATTTCTCATCGCACCCAAAACAAAGGTCTTTCTTTCTTATTTCCCATATTTCATTTGGACTTAACTTTTTTAAAATTGGTGTGGAAGCAGTTTGTGGTTTGTGTGGTTGGATTGAAGTAGTGTGATGTATAGGAGACGACGAAGAGACATTACCCTGAGAAACAAAAGAGTTCCTATAAGGTGACCTATAAGAATTCCTTTGCAACTGTCTAAGTGAATTATGTTTTTTCTCAAATCGAGCTGCCACCCTGAATGCCTCGCTTAGAGATTGCAGCTCAGCCAAAGACACATCATGCTGAATTTCCTCTTTTAACCCCTTATAAATTGTTGAACCAGGTATGATTCACTCACCCCATCTACCAAACATTTCATCTTTTCAAACTTTTGCTGATACTCTAAAACAGATGTAGTATGTTCCAATCTGCAATGAGTCTTTACTGCATTCTCATAGATCCCTGCATCAAAACGATTACAAATCCCTTCCTTGAATTGTTTCCATGTAACAACTCCTTCATTTACCTTGAGAAACCACTGACACCATTGTACAGCTTCATCCTTAAGAAAGAAATACGCCACCCTTACTTTCTCATCCCCAGCAATATGGTACATATCAAAATAATGTTCTACTTGAAATAGCCAATTAAGAACATCTCCATCACCCGAAAATGGACTAACATCCAATTTAGGAGGCTTAGGGAAAAAATTTCTCCCCCAATTTGCTCAAATCTTCTACTGAACCTTCCTTCCATTCTGCTAGACCCGCGATGGTTTTCTAAAGAAAACTGACTAGAATCGAGTTTACCTGCCATTGAAAACGAGGGAATTAGTTCATTCGACTCCAAATTCTCCTTCTGGGTCTTCTCACCAGCAACTAAGCCCCCCACCTGGTGTGCTAGATGCTGAACCTGAGCAACAACAGCTGACAATTGACTGGTAACTTCTTGAAAATTACTCTCAAGTCCAGACATCCTTCCTTCCATAAACCTCAGCCATTGTTTCATCTCTGATTCTGGAGCTTCCCCTAAAACTCCCCCAACATCCACCGATCCTGTTTCTTGATTCCGACGATTGCCGTTCGCCTCAGGATCCGAAGAATCGAGTGGCTCTGATACCAATTGATGAGTTGCAGTTTGGCCCACAACAGCTACGGCAGCTTTTCTAGCCATTGATGAATGAATTGAGAGAAGAAGAACTCAAGAAAGAAGAGAATAGAGCTAGTGTTGGTAGAAGATACTAGGCTCTAACAGAATCAAGAAGAGAAACAGAATTCTTGAAAGCTCAGACATTCCCCACCATGGGTCGATCTCTCTTATTTATAGACTTTTTCCTTTTACATTCACTACACGTGTTTTAGTAGAGAAGGTAGGTTAGTTAGGCAGTTATAAAACTGGGTCCCACCTAACTAATATTTACCGTTCATTCCTTTACAATCGATGACTCTGATTAACCCATACTTACACTTTTACATTTACCCCCTTACAATTACTGGGCTTAGTTACAAATGGTTTCTTACAGATTTCAAATAATGTGATCAACTCTAATCCCGCTCTTCAACTCTGCCTTTCAGTTCTTCCTCTACTGTCTTTCAGCTCCTCCTCCACACCTCTCAACACTGTGGTGTGTAACAAATTGGCGTCAATATATAATCCACAAAAGCAATGGATAATGTAGCATTGATTTTTCTTGCTAGTTATTTTAGTTGCAAAGTTTTTAGAAAAATGTTGGAAGCTAGACACAACCGCTCGTCAAGACCTATGTGTAATTGTGGTTTTTTTTTACTATATCGTATTTTATTAAAAAACAAGTATATTCTCTAACTTCTATCAATTTGTATCTTCGATGATTGAAGATCAATTAATTAAGTTTCTTTCAAATAAACAAAACTGTATTTTTCTAATATATGATTGTCAATCTTAAATGTCTAATAATTTATATATGCGATCCAATTTTTTTTTTTTTTTTTGAATGTCAAAATCCTGACGTTGTATGGCTTCGAATCTTAGACCTCATTTATATTAGTTATACGCGGACGATGCACGGATTTGTTTGGTTACAAAGTTAGAATTTGTTTGGTTACACCCCCAACTAGCATTGGTATAAATACCTGAAACCCGGATCCGAACCGGACCCGACATTGGACTGGAACCGACCCGGCCTATCCCGATCCGGGTTCGGGTCCTAAAATGGGACCTATTGTGCTTTCGGGTTCGGGTCCGGGTCCGGGCCCGCTCAAAAGAGATCCGATCCGGACCCGGACCCGGACCCGGACCCGTTAAAAAAAATAAAAAAATATCAACATAAAAATAAATATTCTATCCTCACCCCTCCCTTCCATCCTCCTCAATTCTAAATATTTCTCTTCCAAACTCAAAATTCATGTCTTTTTCTTCTCTCCTCTATTCTAAATTTTCTACTCGCTGCCTCCGCTCGCCGCTCACACTCCCGCTCCTACCCGAACGGGTAGGAATATTTTAATAGGACCTGAAACCGGAATCGGACTCAGTCCTCACGGGTCCTGATTCGGGTCTAATTTTTGGATCCGTAGGAGATCGGATCCGAGTTCGAATAGTGAAGGACCCAACCCGATCCGATACGAGTGTCATCCCAACTCTTCCATTAAAATAGTAGAAATTTAGTGACGAGGTGAGAATCGAGACTTTATAAATCAATGACACGCGTAAGAGCAAAATTATAAGATTCCACATCCATCCGGGTTATAATTTAATATGGGTCAAAACTAAAAAATCCACTGTGGCCCAAAACCTGCAACTAAAGTTAGCATGGCCTAGAATCAATTAAATATGGATCCAATAAGTTAATGGATAAAGAATTCAAATGACTGTTCATATTCCTTAACTGTCCGATCTTATCCCTCAGAAATGAGCAACATTCTACATTGAGCGTCGGAGGGCCAAACGTTGGAACCAACTCCGGTGTTTTTCCTTTTCGTAGCTAATCGAAGTGACAAGATCCAGATATGCAGATCCTAGTTTTCCAAACTTCATCAACATCGAACTCACATTTGTTGCTCTTACACTAATTTTTGCAACATCATTTATCAATCTACTCAAACATATGTAGAAACAAAAATTAAATATTATTGAACATCTAAAAATGGCGATGTTTATGAGCATACTAGTAATCTGCACGTGCGATGCACATTCTAATTATTTTTGTTTATATAGTTTATAATAAGACGTAATCTGGCCTCAATCGTGAGACCTCTCTCTACTCATCAAATACTCTTTGCAAATTACCCCTAGTGCCTAGTGACACAAACTTTTTTTTAAAATATAAGTGACACTTTTGTAATTAATTATGACGTAAATAAATTTGAACTTTGAAGGTATTGTGGTAATTACGATCAGTTGAGTAAATGAACGGTTAATATAACTCCCACTTTAAAATAAATGGTTGAGATTAGATAGTTGAATGTCTACAAATTACAGGTTGTCTACAAATGACAACCCCAACTATCCCATTATAATATTAGAGAAAGAGATTAGAGATTAAGAGATTATAGTAATCTACTCGTGCCATGTACATTCTATTTATTTATTTTATATAGTAAGTAATAAGACGTAATTTGGCATCGAACCGGAGACCACCCTTTACTTATCGCATACTCTTACAAATTACTCTATTGGCACAAACTTTTATTTATATGAGTCACTTTTATAAATAATTACGTCGTAAATAAATTTGAACTTTGAGGGTATTATGATAACTAATAACACTTAAGTAAATGAATGGTTAATATAACTCCCACTTAAAATAAATGGTTGAGATTAGATGGTTGAATGGATATATACAAATTACAGGTTGTCTACAAATGACTGCCCCAACTCTCCCATTATCTCTAATCTCTAATCTCTAATCTCTAATATTATAATGAGAGAAAGCCTTAGTGTCATTTATTAATCTATCAACGCGTGTGATGTACGTGCATAACTAATATGAAGAATGTTTCAGGTTCGAGTCCTCATTATGTCAAGAGTTTTTATTTTTTTAAAAATAACATTATTAAGACGTGCATTGTCCGTACAAAACTAATATAAAAGAGGTCTCAGGTTCTAGGCTAGATTACGTCGAAATTTTTACTTAAAAAAGAATATTTATTAAGACGTGCATCGCACGTGTAAAATACTAGTAATATTAGGAGATCAAAACCAGAAAACCATAAACTTCAAAATCATTCTACAAGCAATATCAAATCTTGCCCAAAATTCGACAGGCATATTTTATACTTCTACTCCTTGTTCGGGATGAGGGTTACCCGAAGTTTTTGGAGGTACGAAATAACTATACATAATTCCAATAAAAAAAGAAAAAAAGAAAAAAAAAACTCCATTCCCGAACAGGGCCTAAGGCCCAACTAATAAAGTAGGCCTAGTAACTCTATCTTTTTCTGAATTGGCCCACTCTTCAGAATGATGTTGAAGGTTTATGTTTTATTTTATGCATTGTAGCTGTACTCTTTCCCGGTCCAATGGAATATTTTATTAACTTCTTATTAAGGAAACATGATGACGTTATTTTACCTTTTACTTACTTACGACGAACGGAAAAAAAATTAAAAAAAAAAAAAACTCTCCATCCTTTTCAAAATTCCTCCCTTTTTTCTTTCTCTCTTCTATCTTCATTCCTTTACTCCCCACCGAAAACAATGGAACCTTCGTCGATACCGGCACGTCGCCCCCCGAAACGCCTCCTTTTTGACCGACGCTACGGTTGGGTGTACGCTCTCTCTCTCTCTCTCTCTCTCTCTCTCTCTCTAATCATTAATGAACTGTGTAATTGTTTTTGTTAACAGTGTTGATGAATGGAAGGACCCATCAGAAGAGGCCTTAGCTAGTGGAAGAGGAATGTGAGTTTCCCTTTCTTCTAATTCCATGTATTCATCAATCTCTTTAATTATGATGCCTTATCAGTGATGACCTTTCTTACCAGGTTTTGCATTTTGCCCATCACCAAATCCCTTCTCAATTTGGCTGCCCATTTGGTAAAGTTTGCATTTTTAAATCCTTTTATTTTGAATTATTGTTTTGTGTGTGTGTAAGTTTTAGTATGGGTATTGTTTGGATTGATGTGGGAATCGGTAAAACTTGAAACTTGATGAATTTGCAATTAATTGGTGTGTTTTATTTTATTCTTTTTAGGTTAGGATTTTGGTTTGGGAGTGAAGAATTTAGAATTAAATGATTGGTTATTGATGCTGCTTGTTTTTGGTGCGGACGCAACAAATTTGAGTTCTTGTAATTTGTGAAGTGGAAGACGAATCTCGATCTCGGCTCGGGTCTGTTCCTGGAGGTCGGCTCGGAAGAGCTGCTGGAGCTCGGACGACCGGGATACCTACAAAAGGCCTAGAAACACCGGGAGAAATCCTGACGACAGACCCTCCGACGATCTAGTCAGTCACTGGATCAGAGACTGAGCAACTAGGATTCAGGTGGAGATATATTGATTACCTTCTGCAGTGAGGAGCGGGCTTGGTATTTATAGGCAGGGGCAAACATGTTTCTGACCCTAGTGGGCGGAGTCAGACTCGTTTGTCTGTGGGCCTGAAATGGTAGAAGGCCCGTTGGACTTGTTGACCTGATGATTTGGGATGAGCGAAATCTGAGGATATTCGACGGTCCTAATTGGGCCACATCATCTATATCACATCATAAGTCTCCCACTCATGGAGGATTGTGTGTACCAGCCATGGAGGATTAGTTTGTCCTTGTGGGAAGAGCGAAGGGAAGTGTTTTGTGAAGATGAGATGGTGTGTTCCTGAGTGTTTTGGAGTCGGCGTCGAGCCGAGCATGGTATACGACCTAATCAATGTCCGTGCCGAGCGCCGAGCTCTAGGGGTCGGTGACGAGCGTCGAGCCAGGAGGGTCGAGGCCGAGCATGCCAAGCGAGGTATTTTTTGACAGTAAGCTGTGGCGATGCTCGAGGTTCATGCTGAGTTCCGAGCTTGGGATCGGTGCCGAGCTCCTCGATAGAGACATTTTGTAAGGAAAAGCTGCATCGATGCTCGAGGTTCATACCGAACTCCAAGCTTGGGGTTGGCGCCGAGTGCTTCGATAGAAGCATTTTCCGAAAGAAGGCTGTATCGATGCTCGAGGTTCATGCCGAGCTCCGAGCTGGGGGTCGGCACTGAGCACCTCGATAGAAGCATTTTCTGAGAGAAAGCTGTATCGATGCTCGAGGTTCATGCTGAACTCCGAGCTTGGATTCAATGCTGAGCCCCTCGATAGAAGCATTTTCTAAGAGAAAGCTGCATCGATGCCCGAGATTCATGTCAAGCTCCGAGCTTGAGGTCGACGCCGAGCGCCTCGATAGAGGCATTTTTGTGAGAGAAAGTTGTATCGATGCTCGAGGTTCATGCCGAGCTCCGAGTTTGGGGTCGCATCGAGCGCCTCGATAAATGTATTTTTCTGAGAGAAAGTTGTATCGATGCTCGAGGTTCATGCCGAGCTCCGAGCTTGGGGTCGGTGTCGAGTGCCTCGATAGAGGCATTTTTCTGAAAGAAAGTTGTATTGATGCTCGAGGTTCATGTCGAGCCAAGTGGCCTTACTTTTGAGGCAATTTTGTGGAAGTGCTGGGTGCCTGCTCGAGATCCATGCCGAGCGTCGAGCCAGATGGCTTTGCTCTTGAGGTGCTTTTGTGGAAATGCTGGGTGCCTGCTCATGATCCATGCCGAGTGTCGAGCCGGATTGCCTTGCTTTTGAGCCGATTTTATGGAAATGTTGGGTGCCTGCTCGAGATCCATACCAAGCGTCGAGCCAGGTGGCCTTGATTTCGAGGCAATTTTGTGAAAATGCTGGGTGCCTGCTCGAGATCCATGACGAGCGTCGAGCTGGATGACCTTGCTTTTGAGGCAATTTTGTGGAAATGCTAGATGCATACACCTGAACTCTGAGGATGATTTTTCGCCGTCCAGGCCGAGGGGGGAGTGCGAACCGAGGGGCGAGGACTGGAGATTGAGGGATCCTGAATGCCTAGCAATGGAGGACGTTTCGCCTTCCAATGTTATAACGGCGTATAACAGACATTTAGACTTCCCATGCCATAAATGCGGTTGACATTATACAATATAGAATCTCATCTCCATAAATTTTCCCAATTATTTACAATACATTATACAAATGACAATCTACTAGATGTTCATTCGTCGCTACTTGTTGATCCGTTTTGTGCTTCTTGTAAATCTTGGGTCCTCTCTTCTGCTTTCATCCAATCGCCGGTGTATACTAATATCTCCAAATTCTTTGATGTCAAGCGATTCCTGTTCGGGCTCATAATCCTGTCACCAAGAGAAAAAAACACTTTCCGATGCAACAGTTGACACTGGGACAGTTAGCAAATCTTTAGCTATGCGAGAAAGAATACTAAAAATATTTTCATTAGTTTTTCAAAAAAAAAACACATCTACTACATCTTCAATGGGAGGTTATGCATTATACCAATTCAACTCATTTGGTGAACTGGTTCTCGTTTTTTTTATATTTTAAGAGATTTAAAATATTACTAGTAGCACGATCCTTTCCCTTTGATAATATAGAAGCAGAAGAAGAACTAATATTTTGTGTTTATATAGTGTTAGATGAATAAATTCTATTTTAACTTTCATATAAACTAGTCAAAACATTCTCAAATTTTGTAGTTAAAACAACATGATTAAAATCTTCTATTTCTTCGTGTGGTGCATGAGTATAAAAATTCTCAATTAAATTTTTTGTGCCATCTAACTTAATCATGAGATTTATTACACTAGCAACACAGTATAACATAGGAAGTGGATGAAAGTATTTAAAAATTTTAATATAAGCGGCATAAACCATCTCTCCAATAAAAGGGTCATTTACCAAATCTTTAATTGTTGTCATCATAGTGACAATTGCAAGTAAAATACCACTAGATGTAGATGTATATATTTTTGAAAATTGTAAAGTAGCTTCATTAAAATGTTCTAAAAATTTGTACAAACTATCAGCAAAAAAATCAAAAATCATCATCTAACATACAATCTTGCATACCCATTCTCTAAGATTAAAACGATAGTGAAGAACAACACTTAATAAATCAAAAGTAGAATTCCATTGATATCTAACATCGTTAGGAAAACGTTTAAATACAATTTCCCTAAGTTGACATCAATCATGAAAAGCTTGATATATTGGACCACTCAACGTAATAAAATGAACACAATTTCTCATTGCTTCAATTTTATCGTATCCATATTTTAGTGCTTTAAAATATGACAAACACACCTAACATGAAAAATTTCTGGTTAGGATTTATTGTAATTAGCAAACTAGCGATTGCCTTAGTATTATTAGAGGCATTATCAAAACCAATAGCAAAAACTTTATCAAAAATACCGAAATTATTACATGCTTCCATGAAGTGTGTGGCAATTATTTCACCTTTATGTGGGTACCTAACAAATCCGAATGAAATTATCCTCTTTTGAAATAGCCAATCGAAATCTATCCAATGACATGTTACACACATCATTGGTACGCTATTCATTCCTACCCACCCATCCGATGTCAAAGAAACTCTAGTGTTTAGTAATGTTAGTGTTGCTACTATTAGCCTCATTGTAAACTAATTTACAATCACCCTTAACTACATTGCTAGGAATTTTTTTATAATGGGGATTTAATGCGGTTTGTGCAAAAGTCTACATTCCTACTTTCACCAAAAGAATAATCTAATTCATCTCTAATTACTAACTTAGCCATTTCTCTGCGAACAATATGGTGATCGTAGCTATGACTATCTACTTGACCGGTCTTAGGGTGTATTTTTTGTTTCGTGAGATTGTCTTTAGAAATTTCGGATTGACATTTATTTAAGTTACGTTGAAATGTACCCGTTCCCGATCCTAGTTTAAACTTATAGGGTGTTTGACACTTCTTACAAATTTTTAGTCCTACATTCTTATCATTTTGTGAAGGGACATAGTCAAAATATTTGTGTACATCGGATGTGTTCCCTCTTGTTTTACAGGATTTGAGATGAGCCTTGTTCCGATGGTTGTGGTTCTATGTCTTCTACTACTACTTGATCCGTGTGTTTTTCATGAAAATCGGGAATACTATCATAATTGTAAAGTGTTTCTTCACTATCTACATATGGAATTGGAATGGAAGGAATGCGACGACTACTAGTGGACTCTTGGCTACTATGTCTACCGCGTGATCAGTTAGATACCATCTAAACTAGTGTACGTTATAAAAATTATAGTGTATGTTCTAAAAATTAATTCTAGTGTATGTTTTAAAAATTAATTGCAGTGTATGTTTTAAAATTTTAATTCTACAAAACAAGTAAAGATCGATAAACTAGTGTATGTTATAGAAAATGATTCTACAAAGCAAATAAAGTTAAATAAAATTCTACTATAAACCGGTGTATGTTAATAAAAAAATTCTAAACAAAAAGAACAAATATTTCAATAAAACAACAACAATTAAATGAATATTCTAGTGTATGTTTACCAAATTTTTAAAAAAAATAAAAAAAAGAAGTACAAGAAAACTCAATCTAATTATGAGAAATAAATGAGAACAAACGACAATGCTAATTCTAAAAATTATACAAATACAAAAATATCGTATGAGTGTAGAATGTAGAATGAAGAATGAAGGTTGAGAGAGTTGAGAGCTTGTAGTGTTCTTGTTGATGTTGTTGATTGTTGTTGATGTTGAATCTTGCAAAAGAGTAGTTGGATGTTGTTGATTGTTGTTGATTTGTTGAGAAAATTGAGAGATAGTAGAGATAGTAGAGTGAATTTGTGAAGAGAATTGAATGAAATATGTATATTTTCAATTTTCCAAAATACCCCCCAAAAACTAGCTAGTATAAATCCGTTAGGGGGTATTTTAGTAATTATACAAACACAAATTTTTTAAAAAAATTATGGAAAAAAAAGTTTGGTTGGCTGCTAACGGTCGGCCCGCGGGCCAGCCCGGACCGGCCTGGACTGGTTCAACCCGATCCTGGGTCTGAGCGGGCCGGGCCTAGATCGGTTTTTTTTTGGAATTTCGAGGATCGGACCGGACCGCAACTTTTAGGAGGGATGACCCCGGTTCAGCCCGGGTTTGGGCGGGCTGAGGACCGAGCGGGTCGGGCCGGTCTCGGACTAGCCCGGCCCTAATGTCACCCTACATGTGATTAGCTGGATCACTCTCGCCATTGTAGGTCTCGAACTGAGACGGTCTGAAATTCCTGAGAAGCTCAGCGTCTAGAATTTCAGAGGAGAACGGGGGTCGGCTCGGCTGGTACGCCCGGCCGGATTGCGGTTCTCCCTTGTTAATACGGGCGAGGCGATTCTCCATCTCCTAAAGGCGGTGGAGGACGGCTTCGTTCTGCCGCGGTGGCTGAAACGAATCGAGAGACTCAGGACCCCGACCCTCTTCGAGCCTCGGGCCGACATTTTGCTGTTCGAACCCGAGGCCGCCTCCTATGGCTCGGAGGATCTCATTCCTGAAATCTCGGAATGCGGCTCTCGTGACTGGAGCTTGTTCGCCATGACCTGGTGGAAATGGCCCATCCCTCGGGGAGCGACTATGGTTGTGCTCCCGGCTTCGGGACGAGAGTGTGCTATGTGTCAGAGCTAGGTCGGAAGGGACTGCCCGGCTCCTTGATCGGCTGAGCTGGAGCCGAAGATCATCCACGAGCTGCCAGTGGTTGATGATATGCCATAAGTTTTTGGCAACCAAGTGAGAAGGGCTTGGACCCAGTCCCGCTGTACTATTGATTGGTGGTCGGTTAGATCCCTGCGTGTTTACACGACTGTGAGAGGGATGGGGGTCTAGACGACGTCCAGCGGTGAAGGCTTTTCTGGCTTTGAGAGCCATGCGAGGGCTCGACTTCAGGAGAGATCCGGGCTTAGGATTGAGTCAGTTAGTTTCCCACAGATGACGCTAACCTGATGCTGCTTGTTTTCGGTGCGGGAGCAACAAGTGTGAGTTCTTGTAATTTGTCAAGTGGAAGGGACGGATCTTGACCTCGGCTCGAGTTTGATCTTGGAGGTCGGCTCGGAAGAGCTGCTGGAGCTCGGACGGTCGGGCTACCTGCAAAAGGCCTAGAAACACCGGGAGAAATTCCGACAGACCCTCCGACGATCTAGTCAGTCACTGGAAAAGAGACTGAGCAGCTAGGGTTCAGGTGGAAAAATATTGATTGCCTTCTGCAGTGAAGAGGGGGCTTGGTATTTATAAGCAAAGGCAAATGGGTATCTGACCCTGTGGGCCGGGTCAGACCCGTTTGTCTGTGGGTCTGAAGTGGTAGAAGGCCCATTGGACCTGCTGACCTGATGATCTGGGATGAGCAAAATCTGAGGAGATCCGATGGCCCTGATTGGGCCACATCATCTATATCACATCAGTTATTATATTTATAATATGTAAAAGAACTGGCTGAGTCATTATAGTTGTTGCTATTGTCTCTTACATTAGTTTCCTATTTCTGAGAGGAAATTCTATTTCGATCCTCATTGTTCAATACATTTGATTTTGGATAATGACTAATTGGAGTTCTTAGAACAGATTAGGAGTGGTTGAAGTCTCCTAATTATACCGGGATTGGTTGGAGATTGTAGAAACATTTTATTTTTATTTTTATCGTTGTTGTAGAAACAATTGCTCAAAAAATTTGTAGTCCTTTATTAATGTTTTTTTTCCCTTTTGTATCGAGGGGAGGGTCATAAAGGGGAGAAAGAAATGATGTGTGGTCATCTAACTCTTGTTTCTTAATTTTGTCCATGTCTGACACATTCCCGACATGGTTACTTGCTTGACATTTGCCTAAAGACACCATAGTCATGACCAGATCGAAATGCCAACACAAAGAACAAGGAAAGATTGGTCATGTTTCTCACAAGGATTCCTTCAGAACACTCTTAATGAAAACCTCACCTTGTTACTGTAGCTGCAGCGAGTAGGAGACATCAAAGAAGCAAGAGAAAACAGTCTGACAAGAGTATCATGAGAGGTGTTCATGAGTAAGAGCAATAACATAGGTATTAGGTTTTATGGTAACTTAGAGTACCTTTTGATATCTATCTAAATACAGGTTTCTTGAGAAGTAAATTTGATTGATTTCCAATCTAGTTCGGGTCGATTTTAGTGTTCTGGGATTTTGTGGAGCTGAAAGATATTGGATTTGGGAGAGCTTTGTATTATATAGAGAAAACAGAGAGTTTCCATAAAGATTTCTAGGGTTTTTGGGTGAGAATTTTTTGTATCGTGATTCTTTTTTTGTAAAGAGGACGGTTAGTGAAATTTGAGGTGACACTTCAGTAATTTTAGTTTTTTTTCCCCTTTGATTTTGGCTGTTTTCATTTGTTGAAATAGCTCTTTATGGTGAATTACTTGAAGGATTATTTGAGATCTTCTATCTGTTTTCCCCTTTCTATGATTAGTTCTCCACTAGAAGCACTACTCTACTATTACATTACCTCTTTATGTACATTTTCCCCAGTTTTCTGATCTTAAACAACCATTATCAGAGCTTTGTCTCCACTGTGAGGTGTTATTGACAAATTTTTTTGTATGGTTTCTACCTAAGTTTGTTGTAAATACAGTTGATTGGAAGATCAAGTTTAATCTTTGAAAAGGTAATGATTAAGATCGTTTCACTCACCAAGACAAGGGTTGTTTAGGAATGTTAAGATAACAATATACATGTCTAGCAAGGTGAATTTGATATTTTGATTCAAAAGTCATTGGAACAATTCTTCTGTATTAGGCAGATGAGGCAATATATTATATCCTTAGGGAAGATATAGCAAAAAAAACAGATCAAAAGCTAGAGACTATATGATAAAATAGCTGACCGAACCAAGCTATCTTAGGCAACTTTTATACTGTCTCTAAATAAAAGAGCATACCTATTAATAAAAGATCATACCTTTATTGTGATCTCATTGAACTTGCAAACAAACTTATTTATCATTTATTATATATGAAGTTAGTGACTAAGAGAGATCTTTGATCTTACTATTGTTGCTGTTTTTTTCTGTGTGGGAGCAAGCAAATGATGTGAATTCTTTTTTGAAACAATAAAAAACCTGACTTTTTAGTTTTTGTTGATATTGACTATTTCAAACTGATCTTAAAACCTGAATCTGACTCGTTTGAACCGTTGGATCTTATCTTGATGGTGACGATCGCTCTGATTGACCTGCGAAAGTCTGAAACACCGAGGTTGGCCCCGACAACAGACCCTTTGACGCTCAAGTCAGAATTTAGAAAGATGTGAGGTTTTTAGTAGCCAAATACTTATTACCTGATTTATGTGAAGGTTTTTTTTTTTTGATAATAAGATGACCGAAGCCATCGTTTCATTAACGAGGATTTAAGGACACAATGTACAACAAGATCGACATATACAGAAAAGCTGACGCGTAAGCGCAGCCTAACTAGTGCAACATCCAAAAAAGGCCAACAACAGGAATAAAAGGCCTAAGACAAAATAGAGCAACATCAACAAAAACATCTAACACCTAACAGAAGGCCTACAACAATAATAGTTAACCAGCATGCCGTCCCAGCCGCTACAATGAAACCGGTCGCTATCAACTTCCAGCTTCACTAATCTTCAGGACTGTTCCTGGTTCTCTTTGCTGCCTCCAGAGCGCCTGCCCAATCATGGATGAGAAGAAACATTTTATTCATAGAAAAAGGAAATCTATAATCTTTATTGCGAAAAATAAAATTGTTTCTTTCTAGCCATAGGTTCCACATAGATGCCGCAGTTGCTAAATCCCAAGCCTTTCTATCCTCTAATTTGATGTGGACATCTCTAATGAACCCCCATAAGTCGTAGGTTGAGATAGGGATCTGCGAACACCTAAAACCTCTACATACTACCTCCCAAGTTAGACGTGCCTTTGGACAGAGAAACAGAATGTGATTGACATCTTCTTCAGCGTTGAGGCACCTGTCGCAAACTACATTGATCTGCATATTTCGCTTCCTAAGGTTAACTTTGGATAGAATGGCGTTGTTGTGGGCTAGCTAACAGAACACCTTGACTCTAAAAGGAATTTTGGCTCCCCAGATGACCGATTGTACCTGGCATCTCTTTCCTCCGTCGTTGATTCATTTATACATTGATGAGACAGAGAAAACTCTCGAGTTTTCTCTCACCCACCATCTTTCGTCGGGACTACTGGTTTCCTGACCGCCCTCTTGAAGGACCCACCTATTCAACTCTTCGAATTGTACTCTACCTTCTGAAGAGATATTGTTTGAAACAATAAAATTCAATTTACCACGCTTCCGAATGTCAGCCACTATGAGGTCTAAATTCCGTGTAGCCTCCGCCGCCTGAGGGAATAGGTTTTGAAGCGTAGTCTCACTACACCATATGTCTTTCCAAAATCTGGTGGACTTCCCGTTTTCAACTTTGCATCTTGTGTTAGTGTGGAAAATATCCTTGCTTAGATATCCCCTTCCAGATGAGGGACACTTTCGTCGACGGGCTTCTTCCTCCAAATCTGAATCTGCGTTTTTTGCGATAGAGGTCGAAGGAGTGACTCCACCAACCTTTGGGTATATTATTCATCTTCCACCACCACTTGCTGAGAAGAGCTTTATTCATATCTTGAAGGTTGACGATACCCAAACCGCCGAATTCTCTCCTCTTGCATACTCTTCCCCAGTTAACTAAGTGGAAACCTTTGTTCCCCTTTCCCGACCCTTTCCATAAAAATCTGCGTCTAAGCATGTCAATTCTTTTGATCACCCACTTAGGCAACTCATAGATGGACATAAGAAAAAGCGGGATGGCACTAATAACTGAATTGAGCAATATGATCCTTCCGCCCAAGGATAGAAATCTACTCTGCCACCCTGCCAGCTTTTTTTCGATCTTATCAATGATAAAGTTCCAATCCTCCTTCCCAAGTGTTCCTGGCTTGATAGGCGTACCTAGGTATTTGATTGGGTAATCGCCGATATTACAAGCAAAGATATCCTTAATTTCCTGAAAAGGAGACGAAGGCTGTTCGTAGATAAGGATAATGCTTATCTTTTTTAGGTTCACTTTCAGTCCTGACCATCCCTGGAAGTAGGCTAGAGCCGCCTTCAAGGCTATAGCTTCCTCTGTAGTTGCACTCCGAACAGGATAGTGTCGTCTGCATATTGTAGGATCGACATAGGTTGGTTGATGCCCTTGATCTTAATCCCTTTGATGATGTTGTTTTCCACAGCTCTTCTAATCATTTCTGCTAACCCATCAGCTACAATTGCGAAGAGTAGTGACGACAATGGATCCCCCTGACGAAGGCCTCTTCTGTAGAGAATCTCCCTCCCTTGCCATCCGTTGACCTGAATGCACGATTTCCCGCCTCGCACACACATCTTCATCCATAATCTCCATTTGAGGCCAAAACCTTTGAGGGCCAGGGCCTCCTCCACACAATCCCAGGATACGAGATCGTAGGCTTTTCGGAAGTCGAGATTTAGGATGAACTCGTCTACTTTAGCTTTGTTGCCTCGAAAGACAATTTCGTGGGCTGAAGCTATACTGTCCATGATGTCCCTTCCTCTTATGAATCCACTTTGCGATTGTGCAATCACCTCGTTAAGGAGAGGGAAAAGTCTTTGTGCTAAGACCTTAGTAATGATTTTGAAGGAGCCGTTCAACAAGCTAATAGGTCTGAGATCTTCGTACGAAATAACTTCTTTTTTCTTTGGCACTAGAATAATTGTCGCGTAATTCAAACGTTCCAAATTTGCCCTACCTTCGTAAAGCTCGTTGAAGATATTCAGAAGGTCTTCTTTAATAATATGCCAGTAGGTGCTGAAGAAGAAAATGGGTAGACCGTCTGGCCCCGGAGCTTTATCCTGACCCAAATTTATGTGGAGGTTATGGGGTATTTATAGTCACTTAGGGGACCAGTTTCAAGATATTGATCTATTTCTACCTCCCTGTATTTTGATAGAGTTGGTTATTCTCTTCTTCATGAAGAGATAGGGTCGATTACTCTTTTCTTGGCGAAGGGATAGGGTTAGTTGACTTTCTTCTTCATGAAGAGGTAGAAGTTGTTGTGGAGATAGAGTTAGGACTCTTCTCTTGTAAGGAGATATGGTTTTAGAACTGTCTCTTATGAATGATTATGAATTTAAAATGATTTTAAGATAATCATGAATTCCTTCATGTTGGGCTGTTACGATAACCCAGTTTGACAAGACTATTTTGGGTTGTTGGGCTTGAAAGAGACCCAACTCTTGTTTACGGGCCCGTTTCTAGTGAAATTTACCGTTTCACCCCTGATAGCTTTAAGATTCATGCCCGATTTGAACGGTTCCGATTTGGTTCTAATTTTACCCATATCAACTATCATCTCTATTTATTATATGAACATCTGGTATTCTGGTCACTACTTTTCTAAATAGAAAATAATTACTTTCTTGGAGGAAGTAACTATCGGTATAGGGATTACCAAAATTAGTTAGTTGACTTAGATAGTGATTGAAATTTTCTATTGAATAACGGTGTCAAAAGAAAGGCTTCTTAGATATGTTGAATTCAAGGTTAATAATGCAGAAAGAAGGGATATTTAGACACTGGAGTCTGAAAAGGAAGCATAGGAAGTAAAACTATTTAGCAAGGGTAGATAATTAGAGGATTTGATTGTTTCTTTGTTGTTATTAGCACTTGGGGTCAGAGAGCTTCTTTCTCATGTATCTTGGAGTCGGAGAGCTTCTTTCTCATGTGTTCTGAAATGGACTTTTCTTCTACCTATGAACTTCTAATGGTCATACGGTGAAGGTTGGCACTTGAAGCAATAATTCAAAATGCTTGAACACACAATGCATGTTTATATCTTCAGTTTGTAAAAAAAAGCTGAGCTTCCTGGGTTCTTTAGATCCCAAAGGCTGTGTATGTGTGCAACTCGAGCTGAAGCATCCCAATATTGTAAAGTCATGTGCTGTTCAAGGGGGAAATGTGTCACTTCTACGAGCTCAGAGGGAACTTGGATAAGAATTGAGTGGGACCTAAATTTATTTCACCACACCTCTTGAGTTTAAGAGTTATTTGTTTCTTGATATGACAGTGCTTGGTGAACAAGCTTCAGAGTTCAGATGTAAGTTGTCAGATAAGAGTACATCCTGTGGAGCACTCGTCTGCGCTCGAGTTCAAAGACAACTAGAAACCTCGGTGTTGTAAGAATATATCTATATAAACATTAGCAAAGAGCTGAAGATTCAACATGCAATATGGGAATTTTAATGGTACGGCTCCACAATATGAAGTCTAAAAAATTGGTGATCGATATACAACAAGACATAAATTGGTAGGACTTGGATGCATTTCTACAAGGCAAGCTAATGTGTACATTGTTGGGTTTATGTTTTGCATCTGTTACTTTTTCTGGTAATGGTCCGTACTACAAATCGGAAGGGCCTTCTTAGGTGATATTGCTATTTGGATAACATCTAGAAATTGGGTTCCGTAATTTTATGAGGCTAATTTGGCCTGGTTGAGGTATTTAAGCTTCCTAATTAACTTTGTTTGGTTGGACTTCGGAGCCTACATATATGAGTGGTTGGTTTGGTGACCTTGTGTTACAAAGAAATACAAATTTAGGAGAGTTGCTCAAGATATACCAAGAGATGTTTGGTTGAGTTCTGTTTTGGGACTGGCAATATGTTCATCTGACTCTTTGTTTTATTTGTGCATGAGAGTGTTCATTCCCTATGGCAAATCTATAATCTTCATTCTTATTTAACCTAATTCAAGAATTTTTAGTTTTGTAGGTCAATGACAATTGACAAGCCTCTCTCTTGTATGTGTTTTCCTCTTCCATGAAATTTGATGCTAAGTGAGGACTATAACAAAAACATGAAACAGGTTGACAGACGATAAAGGATAATTATATATTTTTTTTCTTAGAGCCTCGAGCCAAGCTCATTTTGATGGTAAAGAGAAAGTTTTCTTTAGGGACCCCTCTTTATGGAATCCGCAAGGGGAAATGGTTTTGACATTTAAGGTGGTTGGCCACTAATTGTATTCCCCTTCTGTTGAATAGAGGCTTCACTAGAGCGGCAACTTCGTTCTCTGGGTGTGGAAATGGATTACTGAGAGGTTTTTCAGTAAGAGTCGACTAATGGTGGGATATTCTACAGCCGGTCTATACAGAGATAATTGACTAAATTGTAGGTTGATTAACTAGTAGATGATTTCAAGACTTCATTGTTCTCAAGCAGTCAAGTGGATCAAAATCATATATTTATTGAGAGATCTTGATTATTTGTGTTCTCCTTCGTGAGTAGATCAAAATCATATATTTATTTGCCAAACACGGTTAAGGGGTAAATGAGAAATTGTCTCTCATAGTAAGACGTTTTCATTTCTGGAAATGGGTTGAGGGAACATAGTCTCACATCGGAAAAATCGAAGGAATTAGAAGATGATATATAATAGCCACTTTCTAAGCATGTAAGATAGCTAGACAAGAGGCTCTCTCACGCGTGCAGGGGGGTGCAAATCTCGGATCGGATTACATGCGGCTTATGTGCGCCTGCACGTCCTGCGGACACGAATGCCGGACCGACATAACTCCACTCCGTGCATAACCACCTTTTGCTACAGTTTTGATTTTTTCCTTTGTAAACGGCTGAAATAAATGTAGATTCGGTTTTGTTTGCCGTTTCAATGCAGTATTAAACATTTTGTCTGCCGTTACAATGTACGCATTCAATTGATTGTCTGCAGTTACACTGAAGGTATTCCAAGGCATTGATTGCCGTCTACTGTTACAGTGTACGCATTCAATAGATTGTCTGCAGTTACATTGAAGGCATTCATAGCCTTGTCTGCCATTATAGTCTCTAATCCTGGCCCTATAAATAGAGCCCCCCCTCATTTTCTTCCCTGCACAAAATCTCCTCACTTCCTCTCTGTTCTGTTTCGTTTTGTAAGTTCATTTGGTAATTCGGTGATAGAGTTCTGATGCTACCAGTTTGAGAGCGTTACGTGGTGTCTGCGTGAACACTCTTCGTCGTTGCATCCTGCGAGACAGACACCTCAACTAGCTCTAGCACCCGGATGAGGCGAAAGCAGTTTTAAGGAGATTGTGTGCTACACAAGCCTCGATGCTCTGCTTTAATAATCATCTGGTTTGTAATTTTGTAAATTCATTTCCATTCAATTTTGTCTATTTGAAAGTTTTCTTCTGCTTCTCCTTCTCTTCTGATTTTGTGCCTCTTAATCGTATTGGGTTTCTTTTCGAAGTATTTGTAAATAAAATCACAACACTATTGTAACAATCTTAAAACAGTTTTAAAGCCATCTCGTTGGATTTATTTCTTTTGATTCTGAGACACTTCTTTTCTTTTTCTTTAATCTGGAAAACTTATACGTGTTGCGTATTTTTCAGAATCGAAATGACTAATGCATCGGAGAATGCTGTTGTGCCTGAAACGGTCCAAGGGCTGGTTGTTGATACGACACAAGTACCGACTGTTGCTGCGGCACGAGTGCCAATACCAACCGTTGTACCTGTCTCAGTCTCCCATAGGGAGAAACCTGAGAAGTTCAACAGGCAGAATTTCAAAAGGTGGCAACAGAAAATGATGTTCTATTTGACCACCTTTAATCTTGCAAGATTCTTGAATGAAGAAGCTCCAAATCTTAAAAAAGATGAGCAAGATAACCAAGTCATCGCCGCTGTGAATGCTTGAAAAAATGTTGATTACTTATGTAGGAATTACATAATGAACGGATTAGTCGATTTTTGTATAATGTATATATTGACAAAAGAACTGTTAAAGAACTTTGGGAATCACTAGACCATAAGTATAAAACTGAGGATGCCGGCATAAAGAAATTCATTGTGGGCTGCTTCCTAAACTATAAAATGGTGGATTCTAAAACAGTGATCTGTCAAGTTCAAGAAATACAACTGATCTTGCATGAGATTCATGCTGAAGGTATGAACTTAAGTAAAAGTTTTCAAGTTGCATGTATAATTGAAAAATTATCACCAGGTTGGAAAGACTAAAAGAATTACCTAAAGCATAAGCAAAAAGAAATAGGCATTGAAGATCTCATCATCAAGCTTCGTATTGAAGAAGATAATAAAGGATCCGAAAAGGTCAGAGTCATCAGTTATGCGGCTAAGGCAAATGTAGTGGAACATAAACAACGTTCCAACAAGCACAACAATAAGGGTCCCAAGTTGGGGCCGAAGGGAGGAATCTCCAAGAAGGCGAAGTTTCAAGGCAAGTGCTTCAGTTGTGACAAAATGGATCACAAGTCTACTGAATGCTGACTACCCAAGAAGAACAGGAACAGAGAAGCAAACATGATTGAAGACATTGCTCAAGATGTTTCCGATATCAACCTCTCAGCTGTGATCTTAGGGTTGAACATGATAGGTTCAAGAAATGGTGGATTGACACTAGAGCTACTCGACACGTGTGCACCAACAGAAGTATGTTTTCCACTTTTGAACCATTAGAGAATGGGGAGAAGATGTTTAGGGGAACTCGGCTACTTCAGAAATCAAGGGCCAAGGCAGGTGATCTTAAAGATGACTTCTGGGAAGGAACTAACTCTGAACAATGTTGCATATATTTCTGAAATCCGCAAGAACCTTGTATTTGGTTCGTTGCTTAATAATCACGGATTTTGTTTAGATCAATATCTTGAAAGTATGAATCGTCATTTGCTGACACTTGTGCTAAGCATGAGATTATACATGAAACTACAACGCCTTATTCTCCTCAGTCCAACGATGTTACTGAGAGGAAGAATCGTATATTGAAAGAAATGATGAATGCAATGTTAATAAGTTCTGGTTTGCTACCAAACTTGTGAGAAGAAGCTATACTTTCGGCTAACTACCTTTTAAATAAGGTATCCAAAAGGAAAGAAGAGAAAACTTCATATGAATTATGGAAAGGAAGAAAGTCATCCTACAATTACTTGCGAATATGGGGATGTCTTGCCAAGATGGCAGTACCTTTACCAAAGAAAGTGAAAATAGGACCAAAAACGGTTAATTGCATTTTCATTGGCTATGCACTTAACAGTAGCGCTTATCGGTTCTTGATGTACAAATCCGATATCACTGATATACCAAAGAACACTATAATGGAGTCTAGAAATGCATCATTCTTTGAAGATGTATTTCCATGTAAATCAAAGGAGGAACCAAGTTCCTCCAAACGAACACATGAGACTATTAGTGAAGATGGTGAAGACCAAGATGAAGAAGTTGAGGAGGAACCCGACACAGTAAAAGAACAAGAATGGAAAAAACTTTTGGTCTGGATTTCTTGACTTTTATGCTTGAAGGTGAACTCCAAACCTTTAAGGAAGCGGTGAACTCTAGTGATGGTCCTCTATGGAAAAAAGCCATCAAGAGCGAAATTGATTCTATCTTGTAAAATCATACTTGGGAACTAGTGGATCTTCCACCAGGTAGTGAACCTTTAGGTTCCAAGTGGATCTTCGAGAGAAAAATGAAACCTGATGGATCAATTGATAAATACAAGGCAAGACATGTAATTAAAGGTTATAAACAAAAGGAAGGTCATGATTACTTTGATACATATTCTCCTGTGACGAGAATAAATTCCATTAGGATGGTACTTGCAATAGCAGCTCTGCGAAATCTTGAAGTACATTAAATGGATGTGAAAACAGCTTTTCTTAATAGAGATTTAGATGATGAAATCTACATGGAACAACCTGAGGGCTTTTCAGCTCCAGGAGATGAAAAGAAAGTGTGTAAACTGGTTAAATCATTATATGGCTTGAAACAAGCTCCAAAGCAGTGACATGTGAAATTTGACAATGTCATGATGACAAATGGCTTCAAGATCAATGAATGTGATAAATGTGTATATGTCAAAGACACAGAAAATGGATGTCAATTAATGTTTGTATGTAGAAGACATGCTTATTATTGGAAGCAATGATATGATGACTAAATTTGTTAAAAACATGTTGAACTCGAGGTTTGACACGAAAGACATGGGACTAGTTGATGTTATATTGGGAATTAAAATCACAAGAACATTAGACAAACTTATTTTAAGCCAGTCACATTATATAGATAATATTCTTGGCAAGTTTGATAAAAATAATTCTGGAATTGCCAGAATTTCAATCGATCTAACTCTACACTTATCCAAGAATAAAGGGGTGTATTTCTCAAGTAGAATACTCTAGAAGTATAGGCAGTCTAATGTACTTGATGAGTTGTACAAGACTAGACCTAGCCTATGCAATTAGCAAACTAAGTAGATATACGAGTAATCCTGGGAGCGAGCATTGTCAAGCGATTACAAGAGTACTAAAGTACTTGCATTTTACTCGTAACTATGTGTTGTATTATACAAGATATCCAGTTGAATTGAAGGATACAGTGATGCAAACTGGATATCTAGTGATAATTCAAAATCCACTAGTGGCTATGTGTTTACACTAGGTAGTGCAGCCGTTTCTTAGAAATCCTCAAAATAAACAGTGATCGCTAAAAATCCACGATGGAATCTGAATTCATCGCACTGGACAAATGTGGGGATGAGGCCGAATGGTTACGCCACTTCCTTGAGGATATTCCAAGGTGGACAAGGCCTGTGCTCCCAATCTGCATACATTCAGACTGCAAATTTGCAATTTGTAAAGCACAGAGCAATATGTATAATGGTAAATCTAGACACATTCGTCGAAGATATAATACCATTGGACAACTACTCTCTACTGGGATTATCTCTGTGGACTACGTAAAGTCAAAGGATAACATTGCGGATCCGCTAACCAAATGGTTAAATAGAAAGCTAGTTGATAAATCATCGAGGAGAATGAGACTAAAGCCCATGAAAGATTAACTCGATACAATGGACACCCAACCTAGCTGGCTGGAGATCTCAAGATCTAGGTTCAAAGGGACAACTAAATTGTAAAGACTAAGTTGGATCACTGTGGGAATTTTTCCATGTCCATTCCCATGATGAAACAGTGATGCCCGTAAGGTAACAGGTTAAGCTAGGCTTTTAGTGATTCTTATGCATCGGATATCCGAGCAGAGTAATGCAGGTTACTCTTAAGTCTTAACTAAAAAATTACCTATGTAAGAGGGAAGAAGGACCGCTTCCAAGGGAATAATATAAGACAATATTTCTATCAAACTCTTACAGAACCAAGCGTATGCTCATGGCCAAAACGAATATAACAGTGAGAACTGAAATGCGTTAGCAAAATTCCTGTGTGAGATATGTCATCATTTATACAATGACAGAACATTTCAAGGACATCGTGTATACTGTTTAGTTAGTAAAGTAAATATATTTTCATAAGGGAAGGTTCAAAGGGTAACACCTACCTATCCTATGTAGGTTTCCACCGCTGAATTCTATCACCAAGTCTGTTGTGTCAGTTTACCGTGTCTGTGGTCGTCAATTTTTATTCATGTGGGGAATGTTAGAAATGAGTGTAATGAGTGTATGAACACCATTAGAGCTGTTATCGGGTCCTATCGGGTCGGGTCCTCCACTACCCAGACCCGGACCCAGGACCTCACGGGTCTAAAAATCGGACCCGGACCCGGACTTGCGAGAATTGGGTCCGGGTTCTAATTAAAAAAATATACTCATCGGGTCCGGTAGCGGAAAATAAATATTTGCACTTAAGTATTTTGCACCTGATACCCTACGGTTTCAACAATTTTTGCACTTAAGTACATGAATAAATATTATATTTACACATATATCTTCAACAATTACTATTTACATGTATATCCCTATAACTCTATTATTCAAATCTCTATTTTTTTGGGTCTTTTTTAACGGGTCCGGGTCTGGGTTCGGGGCGGGGTCCAGGTCCGGGTCGGTTCTATTTTGGGCGGACCCGGACTCGGACCCGAAAGTGCATCGGGTCCTATTTTAGGACCCGGACCCGTATAGATCGGGTCGGTTCCGGTCCAATGTCGAGTCCGGATTGGGTCCGGGTCGGATCCGGATATCGGGTAAATGTGACAGTGCTAAACACCATTTCTGAACTAGTTTTTGAGCAATTTTTTGAGTAAGATCCTCAATGAATTATTGAGAGATCTTGATTGATTTGTGTTCTCCTTCGTGAGTAGATCAAAATCATATATTTATTTGCTAAAAACGGTTAAGGGGTGAATGAGAAATTGTCTCTCATAGTAAGACGTTTTCATTTCTGGAAATGGGCTGAGGGAACATAATCCCATATCGGAAAATTCAAAGGAATTAGAAGAGGATATATAATAACCTCATTCTAAGCATTGTAAGATAGCTAGACAAGAGGCTCTCTCGCGCGCGCAGGGGGGTGCAAATCGCGGACCAGATTACATGCGACTTGTGTGCGCTCGCACGTCTTGCGGACACGAATGCTGGATCAACATAATCCCACCCCTGCAGAGCTACCGTTGGCTACAATTTTGATTTTTTCCTTTGTAAATGGCTGAAATAAATGCAGAAGCGGTTTTGTTTGCCGTTTCAGTGCAGTATTAAACATTTTGTCTGCCGTTACAGTGTATGCATTTAATTGATTGTATGCAGTTACACTGAAGGCATTCAAAGGCATTGACCGATGTCTATCGTTACAGTGTACGGATTCAATAGATTGTCTGCAGTTATACTGAAAGCATTCATAGCCTTGTCTGTTGATACAGTCTCTAATCCTGGCCTATAAATAGAGCCCCCCCTCCCCCTCATTTTCTTCCGTGCACAAAATCTCCTCTCTTCCTTTCTATTTTGTCCCGTTTGGTAAGTTCATTTGGTAATTCGGTGATAGAGTTCTGATGCTACCAGTTCGAGAGCGTTACGTGGTATCAGCGTGAACACTCTTCGTTGTTACATCCTGGATGACAAACGCCTCAACTAGCTTCAGCACCCAGACGAAGCGAAAACTGTTTTAAGGAGATTGTGTGCTACACAAGTCTCGACCCTCCTCTTCTTTAATAATCATCTGGTTTGTAATTTTGTAAATTCATTTCCATTCAATTTTGTTTATTTGAATGTTTTCTTCATCTTCTCCTTCTCTTCTGATTTTGTGTCTCTTAGTCGTATTGGGTTTCTTTTTGGAGTATTTGTAAATAAAATCGCAACACGACTGTAACAATTATGTCATTGCTGATGTTGATTTTATTATATTTCGATGCTTTGCAGGTGAAAACAATGACAACATCTGCAGTTAGGGTTTTGAGAAACCCCAACGAGTTCTCACCTCAGATGCTATGTACAAATTTAAGCATTCAATGTTCGAGACTAATACATTTCGTGCAAAAACCCAATCTGAAGTTGTTAACATTCTGCATGGATGCTCCAGAACAGCCTAGGTGAGCTCCTCAGCTAAAATTATCCTTTCTGTTACCATTAGTTGAGAAAGCAGCTTTTGTATTTTGTACTGTGTACTTGAGACTAATGTAATCACCTCTTTCGGGGTTTAAAATTCAACTGTGTTGTGTGTAAATGATTATGGTATTTGTCGGAGATGAATAGACATTTAAGCGTCCAGTATCAGACACTGATGCATTTCATGCAAAAACCAAATCCGAAGTTTGTTAACCTTCTCCAAGGATTCTCCAAAACAACCTTTGTGAGCTCCCCGGCTAAAATGTTATGATTACTAGTTGTTGAGAAACAAAGCTTTTGTACTCTGTACTTGAGACTGATGTATTCACCCTTTTTGGTTTTAGAATTCAATTGCGTTGTAAATATTTGTGGCATTCAGCTGCCTTGAAGGTTTGATGATAAAATTCATTTACGCTACAGATAAATTCAATTATGTTGTAAATATTTGTGAAGACTGAAGAGAGGTGCCTGGATGAATTAATGATGGAGTAACAACTTGAGAATTTGGAGGATTCTACAGCAGAAAATGCACCGTGGGCGTGGATCCAACGCTATGGGAAGAAATTCATAGAAATTACATGCCAAAAAAAGCAATGAATACCCCTTCATTTGACTTTTACCATAAGGATTTCTAAGTTTTTTTTTTTTTTTTTTGATGTATCGGATAGAGCCAAAAGACTCCAACTATCAAAAAATATATTAATCAATAAAACAATAATAATACAAACAAGCATCAATGGTTTTACAAGAGGTAAAACAGAAATTAGCGAACAAAAAAAGAAATACAATAACAAGCAGCAACACAGAGGGCAACATCACGGCAAGACGCACTACCCCGATACCAGAGAGCGGAGCAAACAGCCTGGTGACGCAAGCAATAAGGAGACCAAAAACAAAATGCCGAACCCGAGAGAGGAGCTGGATCTAAGCAATCGATCCAAGAGAAACGGGGGATTAAAATCCCCCCACAACGACCTCCAACTCCACTAGCAGTCTAGAGGGACTCTAGTGGCACAACGGCGGTAATGCATTGCTTACACCAGGGATGTCCACGAGCAGGCATTACTCAACTGTGCCCTAGCTGAGCAGCTGACACGGAACCTTCTTTCCTCGCAAGAAGGCGAGCGCTCACTCGAGTCTTCGAATGATCGAAAACTTTCTTATTGTAACCTCGCTTGATGGGGGGATGGGCAGCCCTCGCAGAAGGTGGCGAAAATGCCTCAAGGTCAGTTGAAGAAGCGTCTACAATGATGGGGCACGGAGGGGTAGCTTGCTTCGCTAAAATACGAGCACTCACACAAGTTGGCGCATTAGAATAGAGTTTTTGCAGCTCTGAATAGTTAGAGATACGGTTTTGCGTCTACAATAAGGATTTCTAAGTTAGAGATACGGTTTTGCAGCTCTGAATAGTAGATAACGTCCAATCACCAAACTTTAGTATGAGACCTTTGAACTTCTTTAAAAAAAAAGGACACGACTCCTCACCAATCCATTTCCTTAGCAAGAGATAGTTTCAGATTCAGAATCAGAAAATATATATAGAAGGGTTACACATGCTAGTAGTTGTCTACCCACAAACAACATGAAAGAGCATCTCCAATGGGAGGTTGCATTTTGGCAGCCACCCAAGGAGCATATTCCTTGAAATATGCTTAATTGGAGATTTGTAACTCCAACCATTCATACCCCTCCATTTCTAACTCCATTTCAATTTCTCTCCCTTCAACAATTCTTTTACTTGTTTTAAAATAATTATACAAATTGAATTATATTAAATTAATAATACGATATATAATCTAATTATTATTAATATTACTACATAATATTAAAAAAAAGAGTTTCGATTAAAATAAATATACATAGATATATTTAATTAATTCAAGTCGTTATTGAGAAAATATATGCATGAATGGAAATTACATAAATGAGAAATACAAAATACATGAAAATTACTAATATTTCGCTAGGTCATCTCCTTCATATATCAAATGTTCTGTAGTCAAGTATTCCGTATTGGCCTCCTTCATATCCACCTCTTGCATATTGTTCTCCTACATATCCATCTTGACTAGTGAAAGTTTCAGAATTTGGGGTATTTGAAGATGAATCTCCGGTTGCGTTTCTATTTAGAATTTGTTGGTTTTTATTTTGAGAATACTCATGTTCTACATGATTAATAATAACACCCAGGTTCACTAACATAATGTCTCTCTCATGTTGGTCTCGCTAAAGACCTATTTTTTTCTTACCATTTTTAACTTTTGAAATCATAATCTAGTGTATGTTAGATCTCGAATTTACAAATAAGAGAAAATTCCAACAGAAATCGCAAAGAAATGAAATACAGGAAATAAAACAGTAAATTGAAGACTTTGCACAGAGTCGAGACTGATAATCTCTCTCCTTAAAGCAGAATTCGCCCCGTAGTGTGACGGTGGCCGGCGAATTGTTTCTTAGGATACAACTGTACCTTCTTTAAAGAGCAGCACCCTTGCTTCAGAGATTCAGCGAACTGTTGTCTGTGTTGTACTCTCAGTTGACACTGACACAGAGAAGAAGAAGAAGAAGAATGATGATGAAAAAAACTCTCCCCTATATAACAGACTTTGTCTGGATTTTATAGAGGAAAATTGGAGACTTGAGACTCTTTAAATGTCATTACTCTGTAACAGCAGAGTAATGGAAACCCTTAAGATTCATAACTGGTGAGCCATTACTCTGCTGTTACAGAGTAATGGGCACCAGTTACTGAATCTGAAAAGCCTTATCAGTTCAGTAGGGAAAAAGTTTTCTGTCTGGGCAAAACAACAAAAAAAATTTTAAGACCAGACCAAGCCGAGCGGAGCCGAGCAGGGCCGGGCCGGGCGCGCGCGTGTGTTTGTCATTTTGGCTAAGTCCTCTCTCCACTACACGTTAGTGGTAACCCCCGGGCCACGCCCTTTAGTCCAGTTTTCTAGTATATATACTAGAAAAAATCTTTCCCAATTTCCGATATGGGACTATCCATTTTCTCCAAGTTGCCAAGTTAGTACATTTCAAGTACCCAACTTTGGACCAACATTTCTCATTCATACGAAATTCGTTTTTGGCAAGTGAGTATACTACGGAATAGTACTCGTCGAGAGGATCGCAATCCACTCATTTTCTGGCGCCGCCGGTGGCCGGAGCCTGCCGGAATCCGACCCGGAAAACTGCAAAAATTAATCCAACAATTCCCCACATAAATGGAAATTACCAGACCATGTAATCCAGACACGACAGAAAAACAAAAAACATGACAGAAAGACTCTGAGAGTACAATCGGAAAATTACTGCATCAGGAATGGTAGTAATTTTTCAACTTTGAACCACCCTTAGTAATTAGCTATCAGATTCACTTGACCAGGTAGTGATCATGATGTCTTGAACTACCCGGACTTTGATGTGAACCTAGACAATAACTATCACACAGTTTCATCTCCTCACAGAACTAAGTTCTCTTGTTGTGTTCATTTTGGCCTCGAACATCCCTGATTAATCGTGAGTGAACTTGGAGAATGTAGCCTCTCTTCATTCTCCTAGAAACGGCCTCATTTCACACTTACAAGGTGATTGCCCATAAAGAGTATCCTGCTATACCCCACTTTTATTTGAAAGCTATGGGAATCATTAAAAGCCAAGCTTATCCTAACTCTTTGCAGGCAACACTATTTTATCATCCTAAGAGTGGGTATGAGATTTTAATCTCTCAGTGCTTCCGTCGATTCAACAAGATTTAGTTGTCCCTTTGAACCTAGATCTTGGGATCTCCAATTCCTATGTAGGGTTTCCATCAAGTATCCTCTTTTGTCATAGGCTTTAAACCCATTCCTCTTGATGATCTCACAACCTACTCTCACGACAGACCTTTAGTAAATGGATCCGCCAGATTGTCGGCCGATTTTATATATTCTATAGAGATTACTCCATTTGAGAGCAGTTGTCTAATGATTTTGTGTCGCCTTCTGATATGACGAGACACCATTATACATACAACTCAGTACCCGTGCTATAGCTGATTGGCTGTCACAGTGTACACATGAGGCAGGCACTGGTTTTTCCCACATAAGAATATCCTCTAAAAAATTTCAAAGCCATTCTGCTTCCTCTGCCGCTTTGTCTAAAGCAATAAACTCAGATTCCATGGTGGATCTGGCCAATAGCATTTATTAAGAGGATTTCCATGACACAGCTGCACCACTAAGTGTGAAGACATATCCACTTGTGGATTTTGAGTTCTTGGAGTCCAATATCCAGTTGGCATCACTGTAGCCTTCCAGTACTGCTGGATATCTGGTGTAATACAGCGCATAACTCTGAGTATGTCGCAAGTAGTTCAATACTCTAGTTATTCCTTTCCAGTGACTTCGTCCTGGATTACTCGTGTATCGGCTTAGTACATTTACCGAATGTGCTAGGTCCGGTCTTGTACAATTTGTTAGCTACATCAGACTACCGATTACACGTGCATATTCTAGTTGTGATATGCTTTTGCCTGTATTTTTGAAAAAGTGAAGACTTGGATCGACAAGACTTTTTGCTGTCCCATTGAAGTAATTCTTGAATCTTTCAAGTACTTTCTCAGCATAATATGCTTGAGACAAAGTAATCCCCTCAGATGTCCTGAAAACTTTGATTCCTAGTATGACATCTGCAACTCCCAAATCTTTCATATCAAACTTGCCACTAAGCATGCTCTTAGTTTGTTTGATAATGTCGTTATTGCTTTCAATAATGAGCATGTCGTCTACGTACAAACAGACCAGAATATATCCATTTGGAGTATCTTTGATGTAGATACACTTATCGCATTCATTTATTTTGAAACCATTTGACATCATAACATTGTCAAATTTTACATGCCACTGCTTTGGAGCTTGTTTCAGGCCGTACAGAGATTTTACAAGCCTGCACACCTTGTTTTCCTGTCCAGGAACTACGTAACCCTCAGGTTGTTTCATGTATATTTCTTCTTCTAAGTCCCCATTTAGAAATACAGTTTTAACATCCATTTGATGTATTTCCAGGTTACGTAGAGCTGCAATAGCTATCAACATTCTTATGGATGTTATTCTTGTAACTGGAGAATATGTATCAAAGAAATCTAGGCCTTCCTTTTGCCTGAATCCTTGTACCACAAGTCTTGCCTTATGGTTCTCTATTGAACCATCTGGTTTCAATTTTTGTTTAAAAATCCATTTGCATCCTAGAGCTTTACATCCAGAAGGCAAGTCGACTAACTCCCATGTATGATTTTGCATAATGGAGTCTATTTCGCTTTTGATTGCTTCCTTCCACATAGGAGCATCAGGCATAAACATGGCTTCCTTGAAAGTTCTGGGCTCATTCTCTAACAGAAAGGCCGTCACAAAGTCAGGACCAAATGATTTTGATGTTCTAGCCCGTTTACTCCGTCTAGGCTCATCAGTATCATGTTCTGGTTCATCAACTGAAGTGCTTGCATTCCCTTGTTCACGTGTACGTTTGGGGTACGTAGTATCCTTGCACGGAAACACGTGTTCAAAGAAGGAAGCATTCCTTGATTCCATTATTGTATTCACATGGATATCCGGTATATCCGATTTGTATACCAAGAACCGATATGCACTACTGTTGTGTGCATAGCCTATGAATATGAATCAATAGTCTTAGGTCCGATGGTGACCTGTTTCGGGTTAGGTACTGCCACTTTTACTAGACACCCCCACACTTTGAGGTATTTATACGAAGGTAAGTTACCTTTCTATAGTTCATATGGTGTCTTGCCGGTTTTCTTGTGAGGTATTTTGTTAAGAATGTAGTTGGTAGTCAGCAACGCTTCGTCCCACATGTTTTGGGGTAAGCCAGAATTCAACAACAAGGCATTCATCATCTCCTTTAGAGTTCGGTTCTTGCGTTCGGCAGTACCGTTTGATTCGGATGAGTAAGGAGCAGTTGTCTGATGAACTATTCCATGTTCTAAGCAGAACATGTTAAATGGTGCATCATATTCTCCTCCTCTATCACTTCTAACGATTTTAATCGTTTTGCCAAGTTGATTCTCAACCTCAAGTTTATATTCTTTAAATTTATCCAAAGCCTCATTTTTGCTATGTAACAAATATACATAACAGAATTTTGTGCAATCGTCTATGAAAGTCACAAATTACTTTTTGCCACCTCTGGTCTGCACATATTTTAAATCACACAGATCCGTGTGAATTAGACCTAGAGTTTCTGTGTTTCTTTCTACAGAATGTGATGGAGTTTTAATGAGTTTGGCCTCCGTACAAACTTCACATTTTTCTGAGTTATCTACCTTAAATTTTGGTAGCAGATTCATGTTAATTAATCTACGCATAGAATTGACATTAACATGACCTAGTCTTTCATGCCAAACAGAGGAAGACTCAACAACATAGGCAATAGGAGTTATTTCATTAACTTTGGGAACAGCAGGAACAATAGTTTTAGGGATGACTGTCATTACATTAAACTTGAACAGTCCATCCTTTACATATCCTTTACCCAAGTATACCCCATTTTTAGACAGTACAAAATTATCAGAAATAAGAACAACCTTAAACCCATTCTTACTTAGCAAAGAACCTGATATCAAGTTCTTTCTAATGTCTGGAACATGCAGTACATTTGTGAGTGTTAGCTCTTTGCCTGAAGTCATTTTCAGCACTATCTTTCCTGTTCCTTCAATTTTGGAGGTGGAAGAGTTTCCCATGAACAGCTGTTCATCTTTGTTGCACTTCTGGTATGAGGTGAACATTTCCTTGTCCGAGCAGATATGCTTGGTGGCCCCAGTATCGTACCACCATTCACGAGGATTGCTCCCCACAAGATTTACCTCTGATACTACAGTATAGAGGTCCAGGTCAGAGAGACCAGTGGACAAGTTCTCAGCTATGTGTGCATAGGATTTTTCATTCCCTTTTACATGTCCGGTTCCTGAACGATTACTATCCTTGCTGCGGCACTCAAAAATTTTGTGCCCCAGCTTACAACACTTGTGGCATTTCCCAGCAAACCTCTTT
This sequence comes from Hemerocallis citrina, assembly GCA_017893485.1. NCBI lineage: Eukaryota > Viridiplantae > Streptophyta > Magnoliopsida > Asparagales > Asphodelaceae > Hemerocallis > Hemerocallis citrina. Next base: position 183,368,969 of record CM030367.1, read on the forward strand.
GCAAAAGGTTTTTTGTTTGAGGTTTGTGGCAAAAACTTCCTCTTCTTGCCCTTCTGTTCGTGCTCCACCACATTGGCCTTTTCTATGGACTGATTTCCATAAGACCTGTCAGCCTTGCGATTTTCTTCTTCGATCCGCAACCTGACAATTAGGTCTTCAAGAGACATCTCCTTTCGCTTGTGTTTGAGGTAGTTCTTGAAGTCTTTCCATACAGGTGGAAGTTTTTCGATGAACGCTGCAACCTGGAATAGTTCGCACAGCGTCATATTCTCTGCAGTAATGTCGTGCATTATAACCTGCAGTTCTTGGACTTGACTCACCACAGTTTTGGAGTCAATCATCTTGTAGTCCAGAAATTTGCCGACAACAAATTTCTTGGACCCGGCGTCTTCTGTTTTGTATTTCTTTTCCAAGGACCCCCACAGGAGTTTGGATGTCTTGAAGACACGGTAGACGTTGTACAGGGGGTCTACCAAGCCATTCAGGATGTAGTTCCTACAGAGGTAGTCGCCCTGAGTCCACGCATCAACTGTAGCAACGGAGTGTGCATCCATTGGCGCCAGCATCAGAGCAGATTCAGAGAGGAATCTGTCCAGCTTCAATGTGGTCAGGTAGAATTGCATCTTTCTTTGCCACTTTTTGAACCCAGTTCCATTGAACTTCTCCGGTTTTTCTCCTACGGTTATGTGCGTGGGCAGAACGACCGAATGTGCCGCAACCGATTGTACAGTCACATTTTGGGTCACCGGTGTTTCGGTACTGATAAGCCCACTGGCAATATCACTTGGTGTGTTCTCCATGTTGTTATCTGAAACAGCAGAGTAACAGAACTCGTTAGTTGTTTTTTTTTTCGAATCGATAATCACACCTGTAAATAAACTTCACAAAACTGTTAGAATAAGTGAGGAATTTTTTTTTCTGCTTTAAGATTGTTAGATCTCGAATTTACAAATAAGAGAAAATTCCAACAGAAATCACAAAGAAATGAAATACAGGAAATAAAACAGTAAATTGAAGACTTTGCACAGAGTTGAGACTGATAATCTCTCTCCTTAAAGCAGAATTCGTCCCGTAGTGTGACGGTGGCCGGCGAATTACTGCCCAGGATACAACTGTACCTTCTCTGAAGAGCAGCACCCTTGCTTCAGAGATTCAGCGAACTGTTGTCTGTGTTGTACTCTCAGTTGACACTGACACAGAGAAGAAGAAGAAGAAGAATGATGAAAAAAACTCTCCCCTGTATAACAGACTCTGTCTGGATTTTATAGAGGAAAATTGGAGACTTGAGACTCTTTAAATGCCATTACTCTGTAACAACAGAGTAATGGAGATCCTTCAGATTCATAACTGGTGAGCCATTACTCTGCTGTTACAATGGGCACCAGTTACTGAATCTGAAAAGCCTTATCAGTTCAGTAGGGGGAAAATTTTCTGTCTGGGCAAAACAACAAAATTAAGTTAAGACCATACCAGACTAGACCGGGACCGGGGCTGGGCGCGCGCGCGTGTGTGTGTGTTTGTCATTTTGGCTAAGTTCTCTCTCCACTACACGTTAGTAGTAACCCCCGGGCCACGCCCTTTAGTCCAGTTTTCTAGTATATATACTAGAAAAAACCTTTCCCAATTTCCGATATGGGACTATCCATTTTCTCCAAGTTGCCAAGTTAGTACATTTCAAGTACCCAACTTTGGACCAACATTTCTCATTCATACGGAATTCGTTTTTGGCAAGTGAGTATACTACGGAATAGTACTCGTCGAGAGGATCGCAATCCACTCATTTTCCGGCGCCGCCGGTGGCCGGAGCATACTGGAATCCGGCCCGAAAAACTGCAAAAATTAATTCCAACAGTGTATGGACGCTCTATCCTTTTCCCCATTGTTCTTGCCATCTTTTTAAAATCTACAAGATTTTTAAAAAAAATTTCCTTTGGCCAGAGCTTCAATGTTAAAAAAATTTTCCAGTTGCTTGCCTCCGCCTCGTCTTTTTTTTCTTCCTTCCTGTAGGCCGACTAGTTGAAATCTCGATTGGCGATTGCTTGTTGTCGATAAGAGTAGATCCCGTACTGTCATCATTTAAATCGACAATAGGAGAGTTTGAATCAAATCCTTAAGATAAGTCAATCTCCGAAGTTTTGGAAGTTGCAAGAAACACGATATTTGTATTTGCCACTTATCAGCATCATTCAGAATCAGCCAAACATAATCAAATTGAAATCCTTTGTTCTCTTTTGGATCTTCTCCAAATAAGATCCTAGCATGTTTAATATATCACAAAAGACAAAGAAATAAGTATAATAATGTTTGTTTGTTTTTTTTTTTTTTTTTTGGGGGGGGGGGGGGGGGGGGGATAAAAGATGACCCTGTCATTGCTTCATTAATGAACCATAATGAAACAGAGAAGTACCAAAATACAACCAAAATATGGAGCCCCAAGCTCCCTAAATCATCACCCTACATCTCCAATACAAACACGACACAAAATAACCCTTCTGTTACATTCATTACATAAAAGCATAAAGTAAAGATCCATGCCGCTAAGCCTCCCCGGTCATCTTGATCTTCTTCTTCTCCCCTGCATAACCTGCCCAATCATGAATGTAAAGGAAAATTTTATGCATTGAAGTTGAGAATGAACATAAGTGATTGCGAAAGCATAAGTCTTTACGATCTAGCCATAGGTTCCAGACTGTTGCTGCTACCGCTATGTCCCAAGTATGTCTATTCTCTTTTCTAATCTGGTTATCTCTCACACTACCCCATGCGTCTTTCGACGCGTTAGGACACTCCAGACACCCAAACCCCCTACAGATAACGTCCCACGTCATTCTGGCCTTATGACACTCGAAAAAAAATGTGTTGTACATCCTCGTCCGCTTGTTGGCAAAACTCGCACTTGACTTCTATGGGCATATTTCTTTTCTTTAGGTTTGCTTTGGAGAGGATAGCATCGTTAAACATCAGCCAACAGAACACTCTCACTTTTAGCGGGGCTTTGGTTCCCTAGATAATGTTTTCTTCTTTGCTTCTGATACCACCGTCGTTGAGCCATCTGTACATTGATGACACTGAAAATTGCTTAGACCCGTCTATATTCCAGTATCTTTCGTCTGCCGAATTGGTCGAAATGCCACCTTCTGATTGTACTAGGCTATTTAGTTCCTCGAACTGACGGGTGCTCTCTATTGTCTGACCAGCTGATACAGTCAACCTAAGTTTCATGTTTCTCCAGACATCCGCCACCATGGCGTCCTTGTCTTCTGACATCGCCGCTGCCAGTGGGAAGAGATTTTCGAAAGACCTATTCTCACACTACTTGTCTTTCCACAACCTAGTATTCTTCCCATTTCCTATTGCGCAAGTGGTATTTGGGTGAAATATTTCCCCTTGTTTAGCCACTCCTCTCCACATTTGCGACACCTTCCTACTTCCGCATCTTCCACCAAAGCGGAATTTTTTCCTTATTCGAAAGAGATTGAAAAAGTGGCTCCATCATCCTTTATGATGATTATTGATCTTCCACCACTATTTACTTAAAAGAGCTCTGTTCATGTCATGAAGATTAAGGATTCCCAGACCGCCGAATTCTCTTTTCTTACAAACTCTCCCCCATTTTGCAAGATGGAACCCTTTGTTACCTTCTTCCGTTCCCTTCCACAAGAATCGTCTTCTGAGCTTGTCAATCTTGTTTATAACCCACTTGGGAACCTCATAGATTGACATTACATAGAGCGGGATTGCACTAATAACCGAATTAAGAAGAGTAATCCTTCCTCCAAGAGACAGAAATCGACTCTTCCATCCTCCCAATTTTTTAGCTATCTTTTCAATCAAAGGATTCCAATCCTCTCTCCTAAGCATCCCTGGCCTAATTGGCGTCCCCAGATACTTAATTGGGAATTCCCCCATTTCACATCCCAATAAAGTGGCAATATTGTTTACTGATATAGAGAGGTTATCGCTCATTGGAACCACACTAGTCTTGCTTAGATAAACGGTCAGCCCCGACCAACCTTGAAAGCATTCCTGTGTCACCTTGATAGCTACAATTTCATCCCTTCTGGCTGTTCCGAATAGGATTGTGTCGTCGGCATACTGAATAATTGTCATCAGTTGTGCAACTCTTTTGATTCGTACCCCTGCAATAACTTTTTGCTCTTGAGCCCGACTAATCATTTCTCCCAAGCCATCTGCTACAATGGTGAACAGTAGAGGAGACAAAGGGTCCCCTTGCCTAAGTCCCCTTCTACATCTGATCTCTTTTCCATACCATCTGTTGACATTTATTGCCGACTTTCCCCTTTGGACACACGTTTTCACCCAGGACCTCCATTTCTGTCCGAAACCTTTTAACTCCAGTGCTTCGTCGGTGCATTCCCAATGTACCGAGTCGTAGGCTTTTTCGAAATCTAGTTTTAGAAGAAACCCATCCACTTTCCCTTTGTTTCCCCTGTACAGAATCTCATGTGCTGACGCTATACTGTCCATGTTGTCTCTTCCTCGGATGAACCCACTTTGCGCCGGACTGATAATGTCATTCAGGTGGGGTGCTAACCTCTGTGCCAGAACTTTTGTCACAATTTTGAAAGATCCATTGAGCAAACTAATCGATCTGAAGTCGGAAACCACTCGAACTTCGCCTTTCTTCGGAATGAGAATAATGGAGGCATAGTTGAGTCTGTCCAGCTGTGTATCCCTCTCATAGAACTCCTGAAAGATGTTCATTAGGTCTTCCTTAACGATTTGCCAGCAAACTAATAAGATTAATAATGTTAGAAAAAGAATTTACTCATCAAAATTTATTTAATTCATATACTTACAATGTCAAGTTCAGAAGCACAGCTTAATTCATATACATATTGTACACATCAGGATTATCGAGGATGAACGCACCGAGTAGAAAAATATTGTCGTTTGTATTCTACCATCAATTTCAAACGTTGAAGACATAGGGATAGACGAAAACCGAATGATTCCAACATTTCCATGCTCGACATACAAAGTTCAAAGACAGAGAAGTTCACTTTGCACTCCAAAAATGCATTAATTGAATATTTGTGGGAAGACACGACAATGAAGCGATGTAATTTTTTAATCTTAAACTTTCTGTGTATTTCAATGTAGTGTGTTTTTTTTACATCTAATTTTTGAATATATTATCATTCTCAAAAAACTTGATGACTTATAATTTTATATTTCAATGAATATAATTCAACTTTATTTTCATTTTGAAGGCATCACGAGACATTTTCAATACTGGATTTTTTACCAAAAAATAATTAATATATTTAAATTTATATTGACTTTAAGTCACATGTAAATAAATTAAACCAGATTCAAATAGGATAATAAAAGATATTAGTAACTTAAACGTTTTAATAAATATATATTTTTTAATGTAAAAAAATTTCAACGTAATTTGACCTCGAATTTCAGATCTCTTTTATATTAATTATGTATGGACGATATACGAGATTGAATGTTTACCGATGACAACCCCAACTCTTCAATATAATATTAGAGATTAGAGATAACGTTGTTGGAAGAGTGATAAAATAGGAATTAAATTATAAAGGTGAAAGTCTCCATGTATGCACCATTTTTTTTAGGGGGATTTGGAGGTCGGTTGGAGCTAGGGCTGTAAATCGGATCGGACGGGATCGGACAATCATATGTTCAAGTGCGGACTGAAATTCTAATCGGACGGGTTTATGTCCGGCTCAGTCTAGGTCGGACAAAATTTTTATAGTCCGAACTCGGGTTCGATAAAGCATCAGACCGCAATAATACTCGGACGGACTTATGTCCGACTCGAGCTCGGTAAAGAATCGGACCTAATAATTTGTTCGAATTCGATTCATATAACAGTTCGGACGGTCCACGATCGGACCATTTCTCTTGCCGGAATCGGACGGACGACGGATCGTGCTTAGTTGGAGCTCAACCGCGCTGCAGCTGCAACATGGAGAAATGCAGCCCGGTTGGAGTCTTGGAGATGCTCTAAAAAATCGAAATTTCTTGCAGCTACATGAAACTAAACCTCATCACACACTGACACACACTTCCTTCCCACATCACACCCGAACAGCCAGCCAATCACAAGTATTCCAAGTGGCCAATTCACACTCTCCCAAAATCTCTCCATTTTACCTAACCAACCCACCTCTCGAATTTTTTGCCGTCATAGGCCACTTTTTGATAGTATTTGTGTTTTTGGGCCAGGTCCCAAACTATTAGCGTTCGTGGGCTAGCCACTGCTACGTCAGCAGCGGCCGCTATTGGAATAGCGGCCTCTTCATTTCGAGGTCGCTAATGGAAATAGCGACCTATGTTTTAATTTTTTTTGAATTTTTTGTTTGCCGTCGCTATTCCCACTAGCGACCTTAGTATAATGAGATTAGTCGACTCGAATGAATGTATTGAACACTTAGCGATTCATAAAAAGTTTTTCCCAAAAATTTAAAACTGAGGTCGCTATTGGGAATAGCGACCTTAGTATACTGAGGTCGCTAAGTAGGAAACACAATCTACTTATTCTTTGTAAAATTTGCAAAATAGTTTTATAACTAAGGCCTCTACTGGGAATAGCGACCTTAGTTAATAAAGGCCTCTATTCCGAATAGCGACCTTAGTTTTAAAAAAAATTTGATTGTCATTTTTCAGAGAGCAAAAGCTCTCTAGATTTTGCTAAGTGCTAGAATACAACTCATTAAAGCTAAGGTCGCTAGTGGGAATAGCGAGCTCAGATGGGGTCGTAATGACTTAAAAGCAATTAGAGGGCCCATCTGAGGTCGCTATTGGGAATAGCGACCTCAGTTGGAGGAGGTCGCTAGTGGCATTAGCGACCTCCATTACACATACTCAGCCCAATCTCCCCCCGTACTCTACCAAGTGTGGGAGTACAAATTTGGTGGGTATGAAGATGCCGCTATTCCCAATAGCGGCCGCTGCTGACGTGGCAGTGGCTAGCTCACGAACGCTAATAGTTTGGGACCTGGCCTAAAAACGTAAATACTATCAAAAAGTGGCCTAGTACGGCAAAAAACTCCCCACCTCTCTCTCTCTCTCTCTCGTCAAACTCATCTTCAACCTTCATCTCTCTCTCATCAAAACTTTATCTCTCTTCAATTCCTATGCTCCATGGCATTCCCAATTCCCACCACGCACCTCCCAACCCCACCCCTCTCAAAACCCACCATCACCAACACCCCTCAATGACTCCCCTTCTCTCTCTCCCCTTCCCCTTCTCCTTCTCCTTCTCCTCCTTCTCATGCCTCAAGCCCAAACGCAACTTCCACCATTCATTCAAACCCCTCTCTTCTCTTAGAGAGACCAAGAAGCCCACATTGAGAAATGCCTCAAATGTCCCTCAAAATCTCAAATTCGAGAACAACAAGGCTGAGGGCAAAGGAAGGGATGATGAGAATCAGGAAGAGGAAGAAGAGGGGGAGTTGGGTGGTGATGCTGCTTTGAAAGGGACTGTTCTTGCTGGGTTGCTGCTTTTGGGTGTTGTGGGCGGATTTGGAGCTGTCGGGTATTTTTATAAGGACCAGATCAATGGGTTTCTTACTCAATTTTCAGGGTTCATTGATGGTAATTTTTTGCTTTTTTTGTGTGGTTAAGTAGTTGATTGTAGGCCGAGTTTTTGATTGTTGTTGGTGAAATTTACTGTGTTGAGATGCTATGCAAAAATTGCCCTAACAAAATGTTGTAACCAAACCTTGTGATACTAAATGTTATAAAGTTGTCGACTTTGTAATAGAGACAGAGATATAACCACTTGCGGTGATTGGAAGTCGAGGGAATTGCAGAAGAGTAGGAATGAAGAGAAAACCAAAAAGAGAAGTTAGAATTTATACTTAAAAATTAGAATTAGGAATAAGTTTATGGATGCTTATGCCTCTTGAGGAGAAATTTATGTAACGCCCCGAGCCTGGCTTAGCTGCGCACGCGAAAACAAAACCCTAATCCACGGCCCACCACAGGCACTGCCTCACCAAAAGGTGTCATGGCTTGTTGGTATCCTATGGATCATTGGCTATCTATATATACTCTTAATTTCTTCAATTCCCACCGATATGGGATCTCAAACTCCAACCTATCACCCATCCCCTTCTCACACACGTGCAAGAGCTTGCATGCACAACTTCATACAACTTCACATGAATCCCGGGTCCACAAGACAAACCAACACTACTTCATCTCTTCATGGCCCAAGAATTAATTAATTCCATTAATTAATCCTAAAGCCCAACTTCCTAACTCTCTCTATATATTATTATATCTTTCATATAATACTATATATATACTTCTTAAATATGGGGTATTTCATACACTCCTCAGGACATGCAACCTGATCCAGGATCGCCTTTCTAGCTAACGTGGAGTGGAGTACCCTGATTCTGCTAGCATACTGCCACTGGTCTTTCCACCAGCGTACTGTTCTAGCTCTATCTTAGACATACCTCTAACCCACTCTTATCCACGATCGGTGTCGAAAGTCGACTCTGATACTATTTTGTAACGCCCCGAGCCCGACTCAGCTGCGTACGCGAAAACAAAATCCTAATCCACGTCCCACCACAGACACTGCCTCACCAAAACGTGTCATGGCTTGTTGGTAACCTATGGATCATTGGTTATCTATATATACTCTTAATTTATTCAATTCCCACCAATATAGGATCTCAAACTCCAACCTATCACCCACTCCCTTCTCACACACATGTGCAAGAGCTTGCATGCACAACTTCATGCAACTTCACATGAATCCCGAGCCCACAAGACAAACCAGCACTACTTCATCTCTTCATGGCCCAAGAATTAATTAATTCCATTAATTAATCCTAAAGCCCAACTTCCTAACTCCATATATATATATATATATATATATATAATACTATATATATAATTCTTAAGTATGGGGTATTACAATTTATATGTACAGTGATTTATATAGACAGAAAATGGGTGGGGATGCTTTTGCCTATTTCTTGGGGCAATGGGTTACACCTTGCTAATCCTACTCATGGGTGCTTCAACTAGTCAATTGTATATATATACATCCTTTATTTAGTAGGTTTTCTCCTTGAAGATGCGGTTATAGACTTATAGGTGATGTGCCTAATGGTGGAATTGTAAATCACTCGGGGGGGGGGGGGGGGGATGAATAGGGTGATTGTGCCGAAATTAAAAATTTAAATAAAATGCGTAAAGTAAAAAGATATTAGAGAAAGCAAACAGAGTAAGCACGCAAGATACAACGATATAACGTGGTTCGACCCCCAGATCTACGTCCACACCACCTACTTGTAGCAATTCTCCGTTACAAGCGTTCCACTATACTTTAAATTTTTGTACAGTGATTCTTAGAATTCAGGCCGAGAGATCTATTACACCCGTAGGGTTTTTACAAACAAGTTCCGCAAAACTCACTGAAGTTGAAGGAAAAAAACTCTCAAGATCTATAACGATTTTGACTAAAGAAAACAATAAAAGCTCTCATACTCGGATCGTTTTAAATGATTAGTTCAGAAGAATTATAATTGCAAGGGATAAAGAATACTCAGTGAATTTGCCTCTATTTATAGAGCAAGAAAATGTATCTTTCCAAAAATGAAAAGATATTTCTGAAATAGTCAAAGTTGTATGAGTGTGGTCGACCGCTTTATTAAGCAGTCGACCGTTCATCTTTTAACCCGAAAGTCGAGCGATGAACGGTCGACTGACTCATTTTTTCACAGTGACGAGCGGTCGACTGTTGCAACGGTCGACCAACATATTGTACAGTCGACCGTTATCGTGCAGATTCAACATTAATTTGGCGAATCTACTTATATTCTTTCCAAATACTAATCAATCAATCACCGACTCTTTACATAGTATTTTCTCACAAAAACAGAAATAAATAATTGATTATTGCTGGCTTTCTTGAGGATTTGAAGCACATGCTTCTTGTGTTGTAAACTTTTTTGATCTTTGCAATCTTTTCGATACTTTCTGCTTTTGCTTGATTGCAAATCGTTCTGTATCTTTATTATGATTTTTCTTTTTCTGTAAATCCTGCGAAACTCAACTGAAAATATTAGTTGTAAATGATACGTTTTGTGCACACCAAACTTAAGGTCAACAGGAACTTTTGTCCAACAACAAATATACCTTCACTCGACTGACTCATTTTTTCACAGTGACGAGCGGTCGACTGTTGCAACGGTCGACCAACATATTGTACAGTCGACCGTTATCGTGCAGATTCAACATTAATTTGGCGAATCTACTTATATTCTTTCCAAATACTAATCAATCAATCACCGACTCTTTACATAGTATTTTCTCACAAAAACAGAAATAAATAATTGATTATTGCTGGCTTTCTTGAGGATTTGAAGCACATGCTTCTTGTGTTGTAAACTTTTTTGATCTTTGCAATCTTTTCGATACTTTCTGCTTTTGCTTGATTGCAAATCGTTCTGTATCTTTATTATGATTTTTCTTTTTCTGTAAATCCTGCGAAACTCAACTGAAAATATTAGTTGTAAATGATACGTTTTGTGCACACCAAACTTAAGGTCAACAGGAACTTTTGTCCAACAACAAATATACCTTCACTTCCCTTTTCCCGTTTCAGATTGAAAATTCTCTTGTTTGTGTTTGTTTGGTTTATGAGTGCCAGAAACTCAGGTCGTCTAGCACAAATTAAGGCCCCCCCTCTTGGTTCTATTTCTACGGTCATTTTCTACTTTCTTTTGGTGGATTGTCATGGTATACTTTATCTAATGCCAGTAAGTTATTGTCTCAAACAGGTTATGGTCCCGCAGGATATGCTTTATTTGTTGCTGTTTATGCTGGATTGGAGGTAATATACGACGACACTGACTCTCATACGTGATATGCTTAGATAGAAAGGGTTCTTCAGTTACATAGTTGCCTAACCTGAAACATTTGTGCCTCTGTCTCCACCACTAAATCACATGAGATGTAATGAAATGCATAATGGTTCATGACTGTAATGATCTATGCACTATTGTGATCTAGTGGGACAGCGCACAAGCTTCACTGTAAGTAGCTGCTACATTTACATATGTGTGCAGACAATAGTTATTCATACTAGTAATTTACACCTGCGATGCATGTCTTAATAAATTTTTTTTGAAAGTAAAAATTCAGACGTAGTTTGGCTTCAAACTTGGGACCTCCTTCGTATTAGTTACTTACGTGCGAAACACATAAGTTGGTATGTTTACAAACGACAATTCAAACTCTCCCATTATAATATTAGAGATATCTCTCATTATAATATTAGAGATATAGGTTCATAACTACATATGTACATGCACACACATGCATATACAGAATTTCCTCAGGAACAAGTTTTAAATATGTAGTGATCAACGAAAATTACATGGTCGACCACTCTGATAGGTGGTCCACACTCATCTTGATCTATAGTTTGGAAGGTCTGTAAGAAGTTTCTTAATCATCATCAAATTGTACCTTGTGCCCTATGAATAGCTGTAAACTCCGTTCCAAATTTCAACCAATTAAACTACTTGGTTGGTCACTTCAAAGGATGGTTACATCATTCATCTTGATTTATATTTTGTGAAAGGCATGTGGACTAAAATATTTAGATATTAAGTTTCTAAATTTACCATCAAAGATACCTTTTATCTCAACAATATTTTTTTGTTTTTTGCATCCCTTAAATGAATGAGTTGAAAGAGTTGAAAGAGTTGAAATTACATATATTTTACCACGTACTTGTGATGCCACGTTGAGTGTGAATCACCTTGAGAGGTGGTCTGCCATTGAGTTTGGTAGTTGCAACATGCTGTTGACAAGTTAGTAGGCTTATGCTGATATAAAGTCTGTATGAATATATGATCTACTTTGGATGTAGATAAAGTTTATAGGCTGTGTTTAAAATGGTTATTAGCTTGGTGAATTTCAGTAGTGTACACATACCTGATGTATCTGTTTTGGTTTGTCACTGCATCTTTCGATTTCCTCCTATTCTAGTATATATATATTATATATATAGAATAATGCTAATATGAGATGGTGAGATGGGTGAGATGAAAATATTTTTTTGAGAGATGAGAGATTCGAGTCATCTGAGTCTCGATCACACCGTTCACATCACTCAACACGTCATCTAGATGGTGTGTACAAAATTTCAAGTGATTTGGAGACCTTTAGCCAATGCATCAAAACGTTCAACACGTCATGAAGATGGTACGAAATACATATATATGCATTTATTTGAACGTCTTGATGCATAGGCTACAGGTCTCTGAATTACTTGAAATTTGGCACACATCATCTTGATGACATGCAGAGTGATGTGAATAGTGTGATCGAGATTCGGATGACTCAAATCGCTTCTCTCTCAAAAGACATTTTCATCTCACCCATCTCACCATCTCATAATAGCATGACTCTCTCTCTCTCTATATATATATAGGGCAATGCTCCATTGCAAATGGGTCTGTGCAAACGGATATGCAAACCACTGAAGCCGTTGTTCCCAACAACGGCTTAAGTTATAACCTAAGCCATTGTGCTTAGTTGTTGATAAAAACGGCTTAGGTTATATTAAGCCTGAAGCCGTTGTTCCCCAACAACGGCTTTAGTTGCAATGGAGCATTGCTTATATATATATATATATATATATATATATATATATATATATATATATATATATATATTGGGAGCTTACCTGATAGAAATGATGATAGAAATGATGCTGATCTGTTCAGGATTTGAAATATTCACAACACCCTATACCTTGATTGAGTTTAATGCTCTTAATGTAGAAGGATTCCAGAAACTCTCGAAAGGAACTGAAGTTTTAGGAACTATGGTGACAGTAAAGTTGACATTGTTAAATCAACCTTAAACATCTGGTCCTCATCCCAGGCTCAATTTCTTTGGGCGAGGCTCGAGATCTTTTTCAACTTTCTGATTTGGGCTTGAGGTTGGTCATCAGCTAATAAAAACAATTAATACTGGATCTGAAATATTTGAAGAGAGATGGTGGAGGGGCATTAGGTGACAAACTAGATACATAATAAGATATCACAGGGTCCAAAGAAGACAGCCCCAAAGAATGAACTAGCTCTAAAATCATACAATAGGAAAAGGCAGTGAGAGTGAAAGATACAGGGGTTTGAGGTGACAGCTGTAACGGATTTTAAGCAATTCAACTTTTTTGGTATGCTTTTGCTGATAGAAATGTAGTCAGGATCAGGATATTATGGGGTTTGCTAAATTCTACAAGGGAGAACTACTAGAAAGGTTTTTTTTAAATATATTATTTATAAATTTTCTCAGACGATTGGAATTGGGTGAAGTTTATTGTAGTAATCCAAATTTTACTAGCAGTATTTAATTATCCTAGGAAAGTCGTGCATGCCTTTTACCGCGTATAGCAGGTGCAACCTCCGTGTAGTAACACAAATATTTTATAGATAAAACAAGAATTAACAAGAAATTCATATTATATAATGAAAACATACTTTACATAATATAGCAAAGAGTTTGTATCTGTTTACAACATATCAATTATAGTACTAATAACATTAGTTAGGATAATAATAAAGCTAACAAACCCTATACTAGATTATGTAAAGTATGTTTTCACAATGTAATATGAATTTTCTGTTTAACCTATAAAATATATTTGTTACTACACGGTGGTTGCTCTTGCTATACACGTAAAAGACGTGCACGATTTCCCTTCCCTTGGGATAAGTAAATACCGCTAGTAAAATTTGGGTACTACATTATGGCTTGAGGAATATGATCAAGGTCCAAGGAGCAGCTTATTAGTGATAAATGTAGAGCAAAGGAAGATACACATGCATAGGGCACAACAATCATCACATCTTTTGATTGGCGTAAAAGATGCGAAGATTGTTTGTGCCCTATGTATTTGGAAGTGATTTCCTAGATCTGAAGCACATTCTGTTAATTTCTCTGTTCTTGCTTAGTATGTAATAACAGTGAAAGATATCTTGGAGAATATTCAGGGGGCTTTTATAAGCCTTAACATTACTCAACGAGTCAACTCCCGCTCCCAAACCTAATATATCTTGGCTTGTTAATAGGTAGTAAAGGTAGAAACAGATTAAGTTATACTCTTACTGAAATACTTGATTTACTTTAATCTAATTTATTTGTTTTGTATCTTTTATTGTCTGGCCGTCCATATCTTATCCTATTATAAAAAACAGAAAATGAAAGAAAAAGACTAGGCCTGACATAAAATTTCAAATATTCCAAATCATATAATACTCCCTCCGTCTCATTTTATTTGCCCACTTTCTCATTTTGAAGTATTTTTTACCCCATAATGCCAATTATACCGTAACTAAAAGTTTTGCACTTTTTACAATACACACATCACTATGCATGGAAAACACACAAACACTAGAAATAAGAGAGTTTCTCTCACTTTATTCATTATTGACCACAAACCGATTCTCTCTCTGCATTGAAAAAGTGAGGGGAGTCATTCATGGTGAAAAATGGGAGAGAATGGGAGTGTATTTGAGAGAGAGAGAGAGAGAGAGAGAGAATTATTTGATAGAGTCAGATTAATAAACTTACACCTCTGCTTAATATGCGTGAAAATGGCAAAGTGGACAAATACTATGCGAGGGAGGGAGTAATACTCTTCTTATTCAAGTCGTGCTACCAAATATATCTTTTCTCTAATTCCAATTTAATAGGATTCAATCTCTTCCCTCTTAAAGTCTTAGAAACTGATTCGTTTGGGTAACAATATAATTTGAATATAGGTAACAAGTTAAGTTATTCACTTCAGAAGTTTCACGACAGGAAGACAATTGACTTTTCTTTTCATGATTTGGTAATATGTTTTTTTCATTTAAGATTACTATCCATGTTGAAGTTTCTGGAATCAGGATAGAAGGCCATGTCTTATTTATCTATTTGAAGTACGTAATAGTATAACTTAGAATTTTCTGCTCATGTACGTCGTATTTACTTTAAGGTCATGCAAGTTTGTAATCATGGATCCATAAGATTTAAGAATATTGACTTGGTATATTGCTCAACATATATCTAGAACATCATACTTGATTGAACTAACCTCAAACTGCTGATCATGCAGATACTCGCAATTCCTGCTATACCTTTAACCATGTCAGCTGGTCTTTTATTTGGAAGTCTTATTGGCACCATCATAGTCTCCATTAGTGGGACGGTAAGTTTTTTTTTTATAAACGTGGATTTCAATCATGTTAGATTTAGTGGTACTCAATTCCATTAGCTGCAGATTCTTACTGTATTTCTTTTTGGTGCATTTAAGGTGGCTGCTACTGTGGCCTTTCTAATTGCTAGATATTTTGCCCGTGAACGTATTCTGAAATTGGTCGAAGGGAACAAAAAGTTTCTTGCAATTGATAAAGCAATTGGAGAAAATGGCTTCAGAGTAGTTACTCTTCTACGTTTGAGCCCTTTGCTTCCGTTCTCTCTTGGAAACTACCTTTATGGTTTGACTTCCGTGAAGCTCGTGCCTTATGTATTGGGCAGGTTAGTTAATGCTTTTATCTGCGTTAAATGAATTTGTTCTTGATAATTTGTTTACTTTTACCTTTTTAGTTCAAGATGCAAAAGAAATCATTTCGTGTAAAAGTATACACATTCATTTACACTGAATGGGACATACATTTTTTCTTGGTTGCATACTTGAATGGATAATTTAAACAAGTAAAAGCCATTCCCTGTAGTTCAGTTTGATGATTAAACTACTATTGCTATTCTTTATAGGCTAGTGCTTTATATTATCAAAGGATATCCCAATTGCATCAGTCACCTACCACATATGATAGAACTGAACTCTGTTTGGCTTTCCCTTTCATGAAAGTTCTATTCTCTGGATGATCCGTTAATATATAAGTATATTTATTTGCAGTTGGCTGGGGATGCTTCCAGGAACATGGGCATATGTTAGTGCAGGTGCTTTTGGACGTGCTATCATTGTAAGTTGCTGTAATTGAAACCTGGCTTGATAATGCATGTTTTACATAATTAAGTTGGGGACTACCTCAGCTTCAGCTACAATTGTGGAATAGTTGAGTCGTGATGCAGTTATGAATTCCAGTTATATCGTCACGACATGAAAATTGTTCTGCGCCTGGTCTACATTTCTTATTGAATTACTAGTGTTCACCCTACACTTTCAGAAATTGGAATTGCTTCGATCGGTAATCTTTGTTTCCTTTCATTGCAGCAAGAAGAATCAGAGGTGGGATTACCAGGAGGAAATGGACAGTTGCTCACCATAGGTGTTGGTCTTTTAGCTACAGCGTTGGCTGCAGCGTACGTGACTCGGCTTGCAAAGGTACTGATCAGCTAATCATTATCACCTTTTCAATTTCACATGTCACGATGTTTATGTCATCATGATATATATGGTTGAAGTTGGGGAGATGTGTTTCATTACTAATGGCCGAATTGGATTTTGTTTAAAAAACAATTTCAATTTTGTAAGACAAAATGTCAAAATCCTTTCAATCTTGAACAAGTTTATTCTCTGTCAATTAATCTATTTTCTAGAATGAAAATTTGGCATTCACAAATAGGTTCTGTAATCCACCACTTTTTAGTAGTTATGATGAGGATAATTTTATGGTCAATGCAAAATATGAAACTAGCATTGTACTGTGGAATGCTACCCATGTCGGAAACTGAACACTCTTTCACATGTTAAAAGTGTGAGAACAATGAATTCTCTGATTGTCGAGGATGAAGTTTCTAGAACATTCTATGGCGGGTAGGATACAAAGGTCAGACCCTGTTTTGGTTGATTCATTCTTCCATAACTCATGCCATACTGACTGATGTAAGAGCCAGTTTCTAACGAAAGAAATGATCGCTAAAAGAGCTGTATAGTAAAACAATTCATGAGACTGACCCCAGACTTGAGATTCAATGTCAAAGTTTTGTTCAATAGTTGCTATTGTTGTTGTACTACTGTGGCATCTTCATCAGTAACGTCGCCCCTGTTGGTTTTACTTAAGTGTATTAAATTTGAAGCAATGTGGAGTTAAAGATGCTTAGCATTCTAATTATGTTATGTTGCTGCATAAGGCATTGTTGATTTTATGTGCTATTATTGCACACAAAATTTGTTGAGTACATTGTTCTTTTTTTTTTCCCCCTCTGCGTGCATATCATTGACATAGAACTTACAAGTCCGACATCAAGCAGCAGTTAATTGTAATAATTTAGGGCCTCTTATTTATGTATTTATTGTTGAGGAAAATGTGTAAATTGTTTTACGTGTTTTCCGTTTTGTTGTAGGATGCTGTGAAAGATATCGAGTAGATTCCTACCTGCCATAAGAATCTTCATTCCCGTCGATACACAATGTAACCTAGAAGATAGCTAAAGAAGTGTTACCCCATTATTTTCTTTGTATATTCATGACATTTTCTAAATGTAACTGACATTGCCAAAATCCTGATTAATTTCATGGTGATTATTTGCAATAAACACAAACTGCAGTTTAGAATTGATCAATGATTGTAGATCTATCTTGCATTGGTCGTCTTGTTTTGTGTTTTGTAAAACTTAATTAATCAGTAGGGATCACTGCCTAGTCCTTTGAAGTGGCCATAAGAGTAGAGAAGGCCAGGCCCCAATAGATGCAGAAACTTTTTATTGTAATACTTTTAGATGTGCATTGCTATTTGCTTTTGTACTGAACTTTTCGGTGCATTTAAATTATGGGTTTTTCTCACATGGGTCGCTAACAAATATTTCAATTCCATATACCTCACTCACAAATACTTAATTCCGCCACCCCTACCACTTCCCTCCCAAGTCCACCCAAAAGTTTGACCCTCTCTTCATCTCCTCCTGCAATGACCTCCTCCTTCACCACCACCCAAACCTCTGCGTATGCAACCCCACCACCAACTCCGGCCATTGTTTCCCCTTCCCCTCCATGCAACCTTTTCAAGACTGCACATTAATTGACCAGCTCTCACAACTCAGATGAGCAACATCCCTAGAATCAGATTCAAGACACTGCACAGTGGAATGTCATCCTTGTATGGAATGGTCGCCAGCGACCAGTGTTGATTAATGTCTCTGGACTTTGAGAATGCAGCAGGTGAAAAGGGTGCACAAACCTGATGAAAATTTCCAGTACGTGCAGGTATCTTGGTGATTCCGGAGGAGGAGGCAGGTTCGGATGACCTGCAGAGGTGACGGATGAGTCGTCTGTGACGTGATGCAGTTTGATGAATTCAGATGAGTCTGGTTGGCGGGGTTTTGTACCGGATTGATATTGGTTGATCATGTCAAGGATGATGTGTACAAGTAATTGCATTTGTACTCCCTCAAAGTTGTTTGTTGTCTTCGAGGAGGCAGGCAGGGGCGGACAAGGAGATTGATCGATTGCTGCTGAACATACCAGCTGGGAATTGATAGTTTCTCACCGTATTCGTGATGCTCACACACTTTATAAGTACTTCAAAAAGATGCCTTCGATATCTTTCCTCCCCAAACTCGTCACAGGCTGAAGTTTCGGTTAGTTATCCTTAAGGGTTAAGACTGCGTACGTCTTTGGATAATTAATTTATACAAATATAAATTCTATTGTGGGCATGCAATCTGTCTATAGAGGTTTTGATTGTTTTGTGACTTGGAAATAATAGTTGAAAGAATAGAAGACGACATTCCCAAAAAACTTTTAGACCATCCAATGTTCATAACATGGAAACAAAAACGTATAGATCCATGCAGCAAAAAATATGACAAGTTCAGAAGTTGGAAGTAAAGCATCTATATGTGCATGTACAAGAGCTAAGCTACACTAGATAAAATACTTTGTTTGCCCAATGACTAGGAGACCATCCATCAATCCATTAACTTAATCCCAGAGATTTTCTGTAGGTTCATAAATATACAAAATTTCAGCTGCAGTCAGCAAATAGAGAATTTTTTTAAAAAATATACATGCAAGGACAAAATACAACACAAATCTCAGTCCACATCCAATGGTTATAAAGCGTTAACGTTTTTAAAATTAATTGATATCAACCAACTATATATTTAAATCTCAAATACATATTCAAAACATCCATCTTCATCCGCTTAAATTTGTAGATTAAAATAAAACCACTTCATATATAGTGATCCGCCTATTGAGATTATAGACATCGACTATATATTTTCCAAGTATGTTATCTATGTGTATAAGGGCACACCATATATATAGGGAATCACATTATGAGCATCAGAACCATAAACTTATTGGTTTTAACCGGTTGTGGCCCATAGAGTTAGTATTGGTTATATATACTGCCTAGAAACAGTATGCTAAGTATCATAAATATCACATTATGAATATCAAAACATAAACTTATTGGTTTTAACCTGTTGTGGCCCATAGAGTTAGTATTGGTTATATATACTGACTAGAAACAGTATGCTAAGTATCATAAATATCACATTATGAATATTAAAACATAAACTTATTGGTTTTAACCTGTTGTGGCCCATAGAGTCGGTATTGGTTATATATACTGACTAGAAACAGTATGCTAGGTATAATGAATATGTAGTCTAGAGTATAATATTTTAATCAAAATTGTAACATGTAAAATATAAACAATAATTTACTTTAAAACAGTATGCTAGGTATCATGAATATCACATTATAAGTATCAAAATCATAAACTTATTGGTTTTAACCCGTTGTGGCCCATAAAGTCGTTATTAATTATATATACTCACTAGAAACAATATGCTAGTATAATGAATATGTAGTCTAGAGTCTATAATGTTTTAATCAAAATTGTAACATGTAAAGCATAAACAATAATTTGCCTTAAACATCGGTTTATCGCTTTCCCTTTTCCTCCCACACCCTTTAAAACATGGGATACCTCTCATCACGACGCAGAAGAAGAACCATGCTCTGGCGAACCTCGCCACCACCGATCTCATCCGCTACTATATACTCCCCGCCTCCCTCCCCTCCCTCCCTCCCTACTTAATCCATCGGCTGCTTCCGTATTGTCTCCAAACAAACTCTTCCTCTCCCACACCACCAACCCCACAACTTCCTCATCGCCTACTCCACCACCACCAACACCTCCTTCCTCTGCCTCAACATCCCCACACTCCCACCCACCACTTCCCTCGCAGGAACCCCACCCTCATCTTTGATGGACGTAACAACTGCCGAACCCTTTTGTCCACCCACCCGCGCGCGCGCAGTGGCCTCCTCCTCCTCCTCCTCCTCTTCCACAACACCAACCTCTGTGTCTACAATACAACGTACCCCACCACCAACTCCCGCCATTTCTTTCCCTGATCTCTTCCCCACTGCATGCATCCTCCCGCGCTGTCCCCCACCTTTGTGACACCTTCAGCATGCATGTCCTGCATTTCCCATGTCCATGCATGCTCTCTACCTCGATCGGCTTTATTTTGAGACCCCTCCCTCTTCCCTGGCCAGTACGTCCACTTCCACGTCGTCCGTCTCCATGATCCAACTCCATGATCGGCTACAACTGCATATATATATCATCTCCCTCTACTCCTCAAGGACCCGGCAGTCACAACTGAACATAGTAAAAGCATGCATATCCCCCTCAAAGCAGCTAGGCAGGTTCAAGAGTGCATGCGCATGCAGGTGGCCACAATTAAATCAATTTGCTTGTACTGTCCCTGGACCCGAGAACGCATGCATGCAGCAGGTGGAGAGGCTGCGCGCGGAATCCTGATATGAAAAACTCCACTGCAGCTGCAGGGTATCTTGGTGATTCTAGAGGCAGGTTGCACTAGCTACTAAATTGGTAATCCTGCATATATATAATATAGGTGACGGAAGAGTCGAGGCCTGCAGCAACCATATTTGATATTTGGGAGATGAATTTGGAAATCTCTGACTGAGTGGCAGGTTTTGCGCATGCAGGATTGATATTGGTAATATATATATGCTGCGCGGGATCGGAGTTGTTTGTTTCCATCGATCGAGGAGGTGGGGGAGGGGCCGGAGAAGGGAGACAGACTGGTGCTGCTGGAAAGAATTATAGTTTCTTTTACTGTATTGATGATACATATATGAGATTTACGACAGACTGTGAAGACGAGGCTAACACTGTATGATTTTTTTTTTTTTTTTGTATCCTACCTAATGCGGCCTATTATTCTTGGGAATAGTTCTACGTACGTACTGAAACTTATTACACCTTGTGAGTACTTCGGACAAAAAAAGCCTTTTGCTTTCCTCACCCAAGTTTAAGTTACTTCGCTTTAGTAATAATGCCACTCTTGTCAGTTTCAGTTTGTTTACTCGAGTCTAGATGAGGTCTGCTTAATGGTTAGTTACTGCTTTCGGGTTTTAACATCAAAGATTTTTCATAGACTGCATGTTTGAGAAAATTTCTTCTTCATCACTTTCTTCTGTTATTTAACCAACCTTTTTATCTAGGTTTTGAACGAGTCTGAATAGAAATTTATTCAGATTTTGATTTTGTCAAAAACATGCAACAATCTATATGAGCTAACTGCTTCGAGAAATAACATCCCAGATTGCATATACCTCAGAAACAAAGCAAATTAATTATGGCAAGCTTGCAAACCAGTAGGTTCTTGCTACGATTTTCATGAACTACCACAGTTAAATCAGCTTGCATAGTTCACGGACACCCAGTTATTGTATGTCTGATCCTCCAGGGCATGTTCTATTAGGTGAAAAAGATAGAAGACAAGTTACAAATAAAAACAACAGTTAGAAGCATTTAGACCATTAAACGTTCACAAGTTGGAAATAAGTCTATAAAACTAATTGCGGCAATTAATCAGGCAAATTAATGAGACAAAAATGTTCTAAGTTAGAAATAAAGCATATAGAACCCAACCACAGTAAAATAACGGACAAAGAAAAAGGCCTACGGTTCAACCTGATGGGAATAAATATCGTACAAGATCAACAGTTTATCAGAACAAGCAAGGTTGAATAGCATGATTAAAGTGAACTGACAACCACAAAACATTTCTAGCAAATGGAGTTTGCTCAGTTTGGCCATGTCGGATTACTAAATCACGCTTTTCGCGCTTCAAGTCATATCTGTCATTGTTGGAGTAATTAAAAGAACTTTAGAACCAGAGTTTTACATTAATATAAAAGTCATTAATCTATTTACCACAAAAGCTGAACTATTATAGCTCAACAGGACAATGAAACACAACAAATGTACATACATTTGTACAAACTACAATACATAGAAGAGATAGATACAAGTATTATATACATGTGTCTATACAAGGTACACTAAATGGAAGACGTAAAATGTTGACCCACAAATAGGAGACCATCGAATGACTTAATCCAGAGATTTACCTGTATATATTCATAAATAGAAAAGAATTTCTGCTTCAGTCAGTAACAATGCATGCATGCCGACATACAAGGAGAAAAGATGAACTGATAAATATTTAATGTAATCTCGATGACACCATCATATTTCTAGCCAACTCCTTCTAAAGGATGCATCAGGAATGTATCAATGGAGTGATTTACCATACAGTCAGGATTCTTATTAGCAATTGCAATAGGATTTGGATCTTAGACCTGTGAGTTGTGACATACCATTCATTAAGCTTTAAGTATTGAACTTCCACATCATTTATTAACTAAAGACATTCAAGATGAAACTGGAAACAAGATAGGAAATCGAATTCTCAACAAATATGTCGCACATTGTGGCTTTAAGAAAAGGCAAATAGCTTAATCTGCTCATCCTTTTGGATAAAGTGGAGGAATTATCTACTTAGTATACTAATAAAGCTTCATTGCAACTTACATATATACTTTAAAACACACTGATTTAAAATAATATATATTTGAAGGGGTTTAGCAGTTTAGAAATTGTTTGAAATAAGCAGTACTGTAGGTTATTGAGGGTGAGCTTGGTTTCATTGCAAGTGCAAGGGTAAGTTGCCACTGCACAAGGTTTTAAATCTCGAATTTCGGACTCGTCTCAGCAAGGGGTGTTTCGCCTGATCGGAAATATCGGAGGAGATCTCGGGGAAATGTGAATTTCCCTCCAAATTTCTTGATTCAATTACCAAAACAACCACAAGTTCTCTTCCCTTCTGCATTCCCAATGTACTACAACCTCAATTTCCCTCCAAAAAGGTACAGGATGTATTGGTAATTCAATCAACAAAAAATGGAGGGAAATTTAAATTTCCACTAGCACTTGCAACTTCATTTTGCACTTGCATTCTATCAACATACCCTAAGAGCACTAGTTTCTTTAATCACATGCAAATATGAACTTCTTGTTGATGATCATGAATTTATCGAATCAACTGAGATTCTAGGTACAACATGACAACCGGTTCTAAGGATCCAATATTCCAATTGGATTAACTTGTGCTGGGATTTGGAATATCGGATTGAGAAGATTATTTCAGAATTGTAAATCATAATATCACGAACATAGAACCGCAAAGACCAAAACTCATTTTGTCATCTTGTTATGGGAGGTCTACCTACATTTGAATGCCATGAGTGGGAAAGTTGATACAAATACATACTGTTCTCAAATTAGGGATAAGGTCACAGGGATGTGCTTTTGGTTTTTACATATTTGAATTGTTGTCTCGAGGCTTTTAGATAAAAGGAAGATGTTACACATATCTTACTTACAATAACTACATAGCACACATTCCTTGCCGAGGATAAGCACCACACACATTCCTTGCCGAGGATAAGCACCACTATTCGATACATAGGTACTTGGACACTTGTTATATCCTAAACTATCTAGGATTTTAACGTCCCTCAAAATTATAGCAATTATTTATTGCATCCCCAAAACATTATGATTCCACATTAGCCCCTAATAATGTGGGGTCCACTTATAAGTAGTTCTCTTAAAATTCTCTAACCTAACAATAAAAACATAAGGCATATTTGCACTGTATATCCTTTTCTCTTTCATAGGTCATTATGAGAGAAATAGAGATGGAAAAAAGTCTGAAGTACATGTGTGAAGCCACAACATTGTCCACAACCTTTGCAGCCATGACTTCAACTCTAGTTAAAATAGCAAAAATAACTATATTTATCATAATTCCAACACTAAGTGAACAAAACATGTTCTTCTATCATGCCAACTCATATTTGCTTTTAGAGACTGATAAATTTATGTTATACATAATGTAATATGAACAATTTGAGATTTATATAGATCTCAAGAATTATGTATAGTAATGGGATTTTATACTGACTATATAGCAATAATTTTCAATCTACAATATTAACAGAATTAATATCATAAACCAGCAATATTCATGCATCCGTAGTGTTGAATATGTAGTTCTACGAACTGCGTATACAGAAAATACCTATTCCAAAGAATAAACTTCCACAAACAAAGTTAAAAGGTTAGTAGTAGAAGAATAATTCAGAAAAAAATAATTTAAATATTGAATTACTCACTAGGTGATGTCAACACAAGTAGAACACAGAATTACGAGGACCTGATGGCCCTCTTCGCTCTCCTAGAGAACTCTCTCACCACTGAACTGTCAGAGAATGTCAATGGAAGGTCTTCGTCCAAGAAATCCTTCTCATAGAAAAGCGTTGTAGGCTCCCTCTGTGACTGTGAACCACCTCCACCATCTGAGTGCTCGTCTGGCTCTTCAGGTATATTGCGATACAAGTGTTTAAGAATAAGTAGTGCTGTGTCATGATCACGCCAATAATTTCTGTTGATTATGAACCAGAGGAAATAGTTAGGACGGCCTTACAGCCATTGTGTACTGTTGTTGTTGTACAAGTACAAAAAACTTGAAAATACAACTGTAAGACAAAGGATGAAACTTGAAAAATATTATGTTTTATTGGGCTTACGTATGAGCTCCCAGAGCAGATATATATTGATGCCGAAACGTTTTGTCCTGCACGTTTGCAAAAATAGGTTGATTTTCTACAGCAGTGTGTTCATTTCAAACAACTAATGAAGAAGAGGACATAAAGCAACACACACACACACACACACACACACTACTATAACTAGAGAAGGGCTGTGTGAAGCTGATCACAATCAATTCTGTGTGAAGCCAATCTACATGAGCAATGCAAGTGTTTCTTCTCCCCAAAACATTTACCGAAAATCAGCAAATGTCGTTAAACCCGGTAGAAACTTAAATATGGTGATCAATTTCCTACATCGCTTGAAGTAATGTGCATGTTTAATTTAATATCCTCTTTAAAAGTATTTCTTTTCCCACACCAGATAAAAATGAATTAAATATCACTATTTACTTCTTAATTATGTAATTTAATATATGACATATTTTAATACAGAAGTCCATAACGGTATGTTTTTGTTTCAAACTATTTGTGCATTCTACATTTGAAGTAATCTACTGTAAGGAAAAGAAAGGAAAAGGTTGATATCTATTACATATAGTATCTTATGACATACATAAATTTCATGTACATGCACTCAGAAGGAGAACAGGGATTTTTGGTAGCCACAGGGCAACAAGACGTCGAGAAAAGTCGTGCAAGTGTCGGGCAGCAGTCGGTGTCAGATACAATCCCGATGGTATAGTTGAACGATTCAAAACTTGTCTTGTCGCTAAAGGATATACACATATACACAGGATTTTGGAGTCGATTATGCATAGACTTTTCTTCATCTGTGAAACTCGCGTTTGTTCGGATTCTTATCTCTCTTGCATCAAATTGTTCTCGGCCCATTCATCAACTTGATATCAAGAATGCATTCCTGAATGACGTTTTGAAAGAGGTGGTGTATATGCAGCAGTCTCCTGATTTTGAGTGTATGTTCGCTCAAAAATTCTCTTTATGGGCTCAAACAATCTCCTCGGGCTTGGTTTGAAAAATTCGGCAAAACTGTGTGCACGTATGGGTTCTCTATAAGGCAGACCATTCTGTCTTCACAAAGAAAGGAAGCAAAGATATTGTTATTTTGTTGGTCTATGTTGATGATATCATTATCACAGCCAGTGACTCGCAAGGTATTGCAGACATTAAGCAGCAATTAGCTTAAACATTTCAAACAAAGAATCTTGATCCACTTAGATATTTTCTTGACATTGAAGTTGCACGCACAAAGAATGATATCTTTCTTACTCAAAGAAAGTATGTTCTTTATATTCTTACTGAGACAGGATTGTTGGGATGTCGTCCCAATGACACCTATGGATCTTAATATTAAATTATCCTTCTCCAACGATGCATTGTTCTCTGATCCAGAACGATATCGTAGGCTGGTTGGCAAACTCGTATATCTCTCAGTAACTAGGCCAGATATTGTCTTTGCAGTTAGTCGAGTCAGTCAGTTTATACATGCACTGACCATCACTCATTGGAAAGCACTGGAATGATCCAGAACGATATCGCAGGCTAGTTGGCAAACTCGTATATCTCTCAGTAACTAGGCCAGATATTGTCTTTGCAGTTAGTCGAGTCAGTCAGTTTATACATGCACTGACCATCACTCATTGGAAAGCAGTGGTTCACATTCTTTACTATCTTAAAAAAGCACCAGGGCAAGGACTTCTCTTCAAGCCCGACAATTCTCTTTCGTTACGAGGATATTCTAATGCTGACTAGGTAAGATCAGTTGATGTTAGGTGCTTAACTAGTAGGTATTTTGTATTCTTTGGAATAAATCTCGTATCTTGAAAAAGTAAGAAACAACCCATTGTAGCCAAATCAGGTGCAGAGTTTGAATACCGAGTCATTAGGCATTTGGTCTATGAAGTTTTATGGCTCAAATCTATTCTTCGAGACTTGACAATCCCGTTGTTATCTCCAGGTCTTCTCTACTGTGACAACAAGGCTGCTATGCATATTTATGAAAATCCGGTATTTCATGAGCGCACAAAACATATTGAAGTTGATTATCATTTCGTTCGAGATGGGTAGGAGAAAAATGTGATTTCATTCTCATATGTCCGGTCCGGTGAACAACATGTTGATATTCTAACTAAAGCACTACCTCCTTAACTTTTTAAAACTTTCTTGAACAAGCTTGGCTTCGACAATATCTATGCACCAGCTTGAGAAGGAGTGTTAAAGTAATCTTAGTTTAGTCCCGCATCTGAATTAAATTTAGATTACTCTCTGTACTCTCCTATATATAGGGGGCAGTGTATTCGGTTATACACATCCAATAAAGTATTCTTTTTTTTATCTCTATATTATACATTAACAATTTATAAACCAGACTTACCTTTCAAAATATCCAGAATTATGTGAATACATCTTTCTCTTTCTCAACTACATAATGAGCATCATAAAATGCTTTATTAGCAGTTCCCCATTCGGAAGTGAATATATCTTTATGTTCATTATACATATATCTTTACATAATGTGCATATATCTTTATGTTCTTCGATTTGGAAGTGAAGTGTATAGAATAGGAGTTATTACGTATGCGGCGTGTCCCACATGTACAGGAGACTTGAAAAGTGTGTTATTGAAAAGGAAGGTAGTATTGTTGATTCTGCAAGTGGATATTTTCAGTAGCTTAAAGGTTTATTTAGGTGCTCGGTGGCTTTTTGAATGACAACATATAATGTTGGAGTCAGGGCCGGCCCCCAGTGGAGGAAAGGAAGGCGGCCGCCTCGGGCCCTCGAATTTTCCCCAATTTTAGGGACCCCCAATTTTTTTCCCTTGTATTTATATATACATAATTTGCGCGTAATACTTTTTTAGGGCCCCCAAATTTAATTTTTTTGCTTTTGTTATTAAAATTAGTTCTTGGGTTTGTATGAAGTTTTTTTTCCTCAAATTCATAAATTTCCACCAATTTCTTCATATATCGGTTTTTAAAAATTGTACCCAAAAAAAATATTTCCAAAATTTTTTTAATCAATTTTTTTAAAAACAAATTTTGTACGGGGCCCCATTGCGGGAGTTCGCCTGGGCCCCGTAAACTCAGGGACGACATTGGTTGGAGTACTTTTAAATGAAACAAATGGTTGGGGAGTTACATTATGGACTCTCACGGGAATACTTTGACCAGTTGATCTTTTCCATACCACCTTTTTGTTCTGTACTGTTGGTTTCTCTGTGCAGAGCATCCACATGCAGTATCCTTTAAAAGGTGAATTTGTACTCTTTCTACACTAAAGACGATAATGTCTACCAGATAAGTGGCTGCTTGCATTTGTACAACATGTTTTACAATACAAGACGTAATGCACTGGTACAATCAGTGGCGGAGCCAGACAAATTAAAATGGGGGTCCCTTTTTTTTTCCGGCATCAACATAATTGTTGCCGAAAATCTCTTTATTTTTGTTTTGAAAAATCAAAGTAATTGAATCAAAATAAAATTATAATCAAAGTAAATATTCGAATTTATATTCTTAGTATCATGTATTTTTTCGCACTTGTGCAGTTGTACTCTAAATTTGGTAAGAGTAATACTAATCAATAATCATACTCAACTATTTATACTGTTCTAATACTAGAGGCTAAGAGATACGACTCAAATGAATAAATATACTTGTAATTTGTGCACACACTAGCTTCTTATTCAAAAGTTTATCCAATAATTATACAAATCAAATAATAGGTATCACTGTTAATTTTTAGCCTAAAGCTCATACCACTATTTTGAGCCTTAAATAAGAGGTGGATTAGCCTTGGGGGTCCCAATTTTTTTTAACTAGGGGGCCAAATTAAAATTTTGGTCTATATTAGGGGGTTTTACAAAAATTTTTGGGTCCCAAATGTCCCCCCTAATCTCGTACTCCCTCCGCCCCTGGGTGCAATGCCATCAGTCATGTTGCCCATCATTCAGTCAACTTTCTCATGGACTGCACAAAACAAGATTTCAAGCAAGGAGAGCCTTAAGGAAGTTGAACAACCAATAAAATAATCAGAAGACTGACAAAAGTTGATTAGCAGCCTCCTTGTCATTCCCATATTGTTGTTGATTTAAACTAACATATTCAAAAGTTCAATTAACTTTATAATCGTTTTGCCTGAACTAATATCAATTATATCAAGTGACAACAACGATGACAAAGACTAAAAATGCATGAAGTGTAAAAATGATGCAGTAAAATATTGAAAAGACAGACAGGAAAAATGGGATTGCAGAGTTCATTCACCTGGAGGACATGATCAATTCGACCATCTTCACTTCCTGTCACTCTTTCAATCATGAGGGATCCATATGATCTTTCTTTTCCTAGGTCATCTTCCTCAAAGTCTAATTATTTACCATGACAATAACAAATTAAAGCTGGTAAAGAAGAAGCTAAAAATCGCCAAGTAAAGAAATTAAACTTACCCTCCATGTTATCCATGTTTCTTGGTTTAAATACACTGACCACTTTAACCTGTTAAAAACAATTTCATGAAATTGTATACATAGATAAAACATAAAATTTTGATGTCTGAAAGCAATAATCCAGCAGTATATCATATACGAATCTAACATGATCAAAGAAAAATAGTTTCACATATACTCAACAACCTCTTGACAAGAGAAAAAATATCGGTAAATGACATGTGTATGCAACTGCAAAAAATTAAGAAAAACAAAATGAAGAAAAAATTACGATGATCATTCCTCCACAATCAACACTAAAATAACTTCTCCCTCCCCTATCAAGAAAATCAATCTATTACCATTGTAGAATACATAAAAGACTCCTTTGCAATGTAATTTGTAACGCTTGAATATAAATCCATTCCCAAATTTATTCAGCACAAATCACATGTAGTTTCATATAATACTATCCAATTTAAGATACCCTAGAAACTCGTGACATGATTTGGGTACTATCATCAAAATATTGACGTAACAGTTTATGGTCAATTATAGTGTCCTTTATGAATTCATCCCACCAAATCAACATAAGAAGAGATTGAACCTACCTAAGCACACTTATGCAGATACATGGTCTTTCCTCAATTGAAATAATTTACATAACAACACAAAATTTGGCCAGATACTATCACAGAATCAGACATTTTGATTGCATTGGATGGTATTTGGGAGTAGCCTCCATTTGGTTTCAACCAGAATGGTCCAAACCAATGATGGAGTCATTCCTTTCTATGCATCCCAATAATTTTCACAGCGCACTCTAACTAATAGAATGACAGACCAACCCATGCTCTCGCCAGTGTTCTCTAATATCCAACTTTCTTTCTCATTTATACTGCTTCCAGTGATTTTCTTTACTAACTCAGTTTTTAATGTAAAACAAATATCAACCAGATAAGTGGGTGTTATATTTTAGTACTTTCTTTTATAAGCCTGTCAACCAAAGGGAACAAAATTTACACATTGATTTTTAGTTTCTTTAGGATATTATATTGATTTGTTATTCTGTAACTACGGCGAGAGACGTTTTAGAGAAGAGAATTTTATACATTGAAAGAACAGTTTTAGCTTCCCCTTTTTGATTTCTTCAGAAATAACAGATGTAAAGACTTGCACGCTAGTAGGTAAGTTGTCGCAGAAGTCAGAACACATCCAGACATATCAGGAATAGGCTACCTATAGAACTTTAGATGGGAAATGTATAATATACGAAACAAAGACAGAAAACAAGAAAACAAGTACTTTGTCTGCTAACAAATGAACCCTACTTTTATGGAGTTGAAGTGACTCGCCAAGGCTTGAGATCTAGCAGATACATCCTCTTTAAATTCCTATATAAGATATATCAATAAGAGATATGTAGTCAGAGGTAATCTAGAACCACACATCCAAAATACCAAAAAGAACATTTTTCTATTACTAATAACTTTAAAATGTTATATATCTGACCTGAAATCCAGTATGCAACCTCTTTCCACCCCTGTGATAAGGTATAATGACTGGCCGCTTGCTGATGTATTCTTTGCATACAAGTGGTTCTATTCTGTATGAAAGCCCAGCCTAGATTCATATAACATGTTCGCTCACTTCAAATAGAGCTTTAAATTCCAAAAAGGGAAAGGAATAATGGGGGGGGTTATTGCAATTGCAGTTGTAAGCTACCGAACACTCCCTAAAAGCAAGTTATTTAACTCAACAAAATTATTGGGTTTGTTTTGTGGGCATCGGGCTGTCGCTGCCCACATGGGGGAGAGGGAAATCACCACCACAATTAATTCATAGATCATTAAATTATAAGAAAAGGAGGTGTAATGGAGAACCGACCTATATGCTACAGGATCAAAGGGATGAAAAATGTTAAACATTTGGTGGCAGCAAGGCATCTCTTCTGAAATTCGCTCATCTTGCCAGTAGTCTTGGCCCCTACCTAAAGGGGATACAGGATTAAGCAAAGATTCAGTACACAGAAACATGATTTTAAAAAAAAGGAAAAATTATAAAGAAACTTTACAATACAAACTACAATTTGTAGTAAAAAAAGATTTGCAAATATTGTTCACTTTTGCAAACTCGTAGAATTAAACAAGCTAAAATATGATATAACAATTCAACATGCAGATTATGATAAAATAAAGTAAATTATTAACTACAGGAAAGTCAGTACTCTAGGACAATGCCATGTTGCCCACAATTGAGCATTGTTCCTGAAGTGGACAATGATGCTGCCTAGAACATTATAACGTTACCAAACTATTTCTTTACCAACTCCTAGGATAACCAATACCCAGTGACCAGCCAAAAGCAGGTTCTAGAAAACTCTCTATATGATAGTACCCTTGGCTTTCCACTTGTTTCCCCTTTCTTCAATGCAAATGGCAATATAGCACTATTACTATGGGCGTCGTAAGCATAAGGGAAATCTCTCACAAGTATCATGGCACAAATGACGGAAACAAACAAGACCAAAAAATTGACCAAACATAGTAATTAAACAGGCTTCTTCGTCAGAAACGATAGTAGCCATTTGTGCCCGGCAGAGATAGTCAATGAGGCAATGAAATCCTATCATTGTTCTCTCTAAAGAGGGGAGCAGTAAATAGCCCTCCCCACAGCAGAATTTTTTGCGGTACTAGGCTACTTTTCGAAACTTTTGCGATTTTAGGCCAGTTGAAAAACTATTAGCACTTTTGGCTAGCAAGTGCCACGTTAGCAGCGACCGCTATTGAGAATAGCGGCCTCTTCATAGCGACCAACACATTAAACTCTCACACTTGGCAGATTTGTATAATTGCAAACCACTTGGTGTAACTGAGGTCGCTATTGTCAATAGCGGCCTCGTCTAACTAAGGTCGCTATTCCCAATAGCGACCTCAGGTAGGCCTAAAAGCGATTGGGTCAACCTACGGTCGCTATTGGGAATAGCGACCTTGGTTATAAAGGTCGCTATTGACAATAGCGACCTCCGTTACACCAAGTGGTTTGCAATTATACAAATCTGTCAAGTGTGAGAGTCCAATGTATTGGTCGCTATGAAGAGGCCGCTATTCCCAATAGCGGCCGCTGCTGACGTGGCACTTGCTAGCCAAAATTGCTAATAGTTTGGGAAGTGGCCTAAAATCGCAAATAGTTTCAAAAAGTGGCCTAGTACCGCAAATGATTCCCCCACAGCATAACTTGACCATCCTATAAAGAATTAAGATTTGAAATAAGGTGTGATATGTGTGTGTGTACACGCATGCGCGCTATAAAGCAAAGGTTGCTCCAATCTAGCCACATGTTTCCAGAAAGCGCTAAAGCAGCATATATCCCCTGTGATTGCATTGACATTGATAAAGTAGAGACTGAAATGAGTACTTTATTGGATAATAATAACTGAATACACTGCCTCCTAAATATATAAGAGTACAAGGATTAATTCTAAGTTATTTCAGATGTGAGATTAAGGCTACTTTACCACTCCCCCTCAAGCTGGTGTATAGATATTGTCGAAGCCAAGCTTGCTCAAGAAAGTTTGAAATAGCTTAGGAGGTAATGTTTTAGTGATGTCAGCAAGTTGTACACCAGACCGGACATATGAAAATGGGATCACTTTCTTCTCTAACTCATCACGAACAAAATGACAATCAACATAGATGTGTTTTTGTGCGCTCATGAAACACTGGATTTTCAGAAATATGCATAGCAGCTTGGTTATCACAATACTGTGGAACTGGAGAAGATACTGGAATTGCCAAGTCTCGAAGGAGAGATTTGAGCCATATTCATAAACCAAATGCCCAATAACTCCGTATTCTTCTTTTGCACTTGATTTAGCTACAACATGTTGCTTCTTGCTTTTCCAAGATATTAGATTTTCTCCAAAGAACACAAAGTATCCACTAGTAGATCACATGTCATCAATCGACACTGCCCAGTTAGCATCAGAATATCCTCGTAAAGAAAGAGATTCACCAGGCCTGAAGAGAAGTCCTTGCCCTGGGACTTTCTTAAGATAACGAAGAATGTGAACCACTACTTTCCAATGAGCGATAGTCAGTGCATGCATAAACTGACTGACTTGACTAACTGTAAAGGCAATATCTAGCCTGGTTACTGAAAGATAGATGAGTTCACCAACCAGCCTGCGATATCGGCCTGGATTAGAGAACAATTTATCATTGAAGGAGGACAAGATCCATACGTGTCACTGGGGCAACATCCCAACATTCCTGTCTCGGTAAGAATATCAAGGACATACTTTCTTTGAGACAGATAGATAACAACCTTTGTACGTGCAACCTCAATGCCAAGGAACTATCGAAGCAGACCAAGATTCTTTGTTTGAAAGGTTTGAGCTAACTGCAGCTTGATATATGTAATTCCTTGGGAATCACTCCATGTGATAATGATATCATCAACATAGACTAACAGGATAACAATTCTTTTACTTCCTTTCTTTGTGAAGAGAGAATAATCTACCTTACTTCTTAAGAACCCATAAAAGCACACAAATATGCCAAACTTTTCAAATCAAGCTCGAGGAGACTGTTTGAGGCCATAAAGAGACTTTTTGAGCGAACACACAAGATTCTCCCCATGTCGCTCAAAACCAGGAGGTTGTTGCATATATACTTCTTTCAAGTCTCCATTAAGAAATGCATTCTTGACACCAAGCTGATGAAGAGGCCAAGAACAATTGGATGCAAGAAAGATAAGAATGCGAAATGTGAGTTTTGCAACCGGGAAAAAAGTATCAGCATAGTCGATCCCAAATATCTGGGTCGTTCAACTGTGCCATCAGGATTATGTTTGACTGTGAAGTGCGAACACCCATTTACAACCAACTGACCTACCACCTATAGGGAGGCAAACCAACTGCTAAGTACCATTCTGCTGAAGAGCCTGCATTTCCTCTTTTATGGTTGCTGTCCAACCAAGGTGCTTGAGTGCTTCCTGAACACGTTTAGGAATAGAGATGGAATTTAAGAAAGAGGTAAAGTCTCAAAAAGAATTGTTCAGTTTATAAGTAGAAACATACTGGGAAATAGGGTAGTGGAAGAAGTGGCGCAACTATAGGAGCAGTAGTGGAAGAAGAAGATCCTACAGTGGAAGACTGATGAGCAGCAAGAGAACGACCAATGTGTTTCCAACATGTCACATAGTCATGATACCGGCTCTGAGAATAGGTACAATACTTAGTGTTGTGATGACCGTCACCACGGCCACGACCACGATCACCACGGCCTCGTGAAGAATAAGAACCACGACCCCTGGAGGATGATGATAATAGTTGTGAGGGATTAGAAAACCACGGCCACAGTCAGAGACGAGTGCAGACGGTGTTGGAATTTCAATAAGAGCAGGAGAGGGTACTCAGGGTAGTTGAACATGGAGATCACGCTAAGAGGGACTGGCGTTGATGGCGAAAATATGAGAGTGAACACCTTCAAGATATGGACGAATATTGCCCAAAGCAAGAACGGCAAGAAGGGTCAGTTGCTGCTGTTGGACAGCAAAATCAACAGGGTATGGGTGATAAATCTTTCATTCTTCTAAGAACTGAGTGAAGCGGGATAGATATGCATGAATGTCGTCACCTTGCTTGGTCTCGATGACATCACGAAAGACTCATTCAAGCGCTACATGTTATTGGAAGAAGAGTACATATTATGAAATATGAAGAGTATCCCAAATCTCTTCGGCAGTGTCGAGAAAAGTGATGGAGATGTAGATCTCCCGATCCATACAATTGGTCATCATATTGACAACCAAGTTATCATCACGATCCCAGACTTTGAATGTGGGATCTGTAGACAGGGGAGCTAGGTCAATGAGGTGATGATACATCTCGCGCCCTTTGAGGAAACACATGACAAAACGGAACCATATCACGAAGTTGCTGCGTCCGGAAAAGTTCTCAGTGGTCATGTGTTCGGCCTTCAAGAAAGAAGGAAAATCAGCCGTCTGTTGAGGAGAGGTCACCGTTGAATTAACGAAAGTCGTCATAGGAGTAGATCGAGATTAGATCTGAAGGAGAGAACGAGTGAAGGGGATGGATGAGGATTGAAGAGAACATCAAACACTGGCACGCAATCCAGAATAGCACGCATCATGGAGCTTCATCATCTTTTTTTACAGCTTTTTTCCCCTTTTTTTAGCTTTACAGTGAGAGAAAGAAAGAGTAAAGAAGGTCGGGAGGGGGTCAGGAGGGGGAGATGTCAGCGGAGGAAGGGGGTGATGCGGAGAGGAGGCAGCGGAAGGGGGTGCACGGGGAGGAGAGGAGTTCAGGAGTGGGGGGACGGGGACAATGAGAAGAGCAGGCGGCGGCGATGCAGAGGAGTGGGAGGTTTTGTTGGCGGCGGGGAGGAGTTTGGGAGATGGGGGCACGGGGAGAAGACCTTTGGGATCAGGATGAGAGGGGGGTTTGGTGGCGGCGGGGAGGTCGTCGGGATCGGGAGTAGATTAGGTCGACGGCGGCAGCGGAAGGGGGTGTTGGTGGCAGCGGGAGGAAAAGGCGGAGGTTAGGGTTGGGTGGATAGATTAGGCAATTTGAAAATAGCGATAGCGTATAACGTAGTGAGGTCCTGGTAGCATGAAGCGCAAATAGCGTAACGCAATAGCATAAGCTATGAAGAATTTTTTTAAAAAAAATTAAAAATTAAAACTAATTATCTAAAAGTTCTTATAAATTCTAAATAATTTACTACAAACGAGAAAAAATATTTGAAGGTTAATAATGATAAAAACTACACCAAAATGAGACTTTTATAACAATGTTGAAAATAGTGGTAGCGCAAGTGTTGAGCTCTAGTCATCAATAGCGCATAGCATAATGAATAGCGTAAGCTATGAAGAATTTTTATTTTTTTAATTTAAAAATTAAAAATTAATTAACTAAAAAATTGTAAAATTCTAAATAATTTCTTAAAATTTAAAAAAAAAATTGAAGGCTCAAAAGAGCTCATAAATATCACCAAAATGAGAGTTCAATGTTCAAAAATCAAGACTTACAACGACTAAGAACTCATATGAACATGAATATAAAATGGAACATAACTGCTAAGTGAATGAAGTAGGTTAGTTTTCTTGACTCTAATCAAATATCCGTAGTTCAAACTTCAAAATAAAAAAAAAATTAAACTATGAGATTGAAATGAAGAATCGGAAAAGAATAAAGAAAATAAGAGAAACCCTAATAATTGGGTTGTTATCTGGAATAAAACAAAATTTAAGAAAAGAAAGAAATACTAAGAAATTCATTGGTAACGGATATATAG
The DNA here is from genome assembly GCA_017893485.1 of Hemerocallis citrina. Classification (NCBI taxonomy): domain Eukaryota; kingdom Viridiplantae; phylum Streptophyta; class Magnoliopsida; order Asparagales; family Asphodelaceae; genus Hemerocallis; species Hemerocallis citrina. The sequence continues at coordinate 183,405,609 of CM030367.1, forward strand.
TTGTTGGAGTCTTCGCCACTGCTTGAAGAAATTGAAGCCCTAACAAGGATTGAGTGTCTTAGTGTTAAGAAAACATGATCAAAAGGGGGGGAAGATTCGTGGCTTGTGTTTATACCTCGACTGTTCACTTAAATAAAATGGTATGTTTGTAGCACATGCTATTTAAGTTAAGTTACGAAGCACAAATAACGTGAGCTACATAAAAATAGCACAGAGCTATGTAGAAAATGAGTTATGCACATGAGCTTTGTAGTGGAACTGGCAGAGTTTGGTTACATAACGAGCTATGTCGACCTTCGTAGCGCGCTATTTGATACAGTGGATTAAGGTTTCAGAGGAAGGAGGGGGAATAGCAGTTTTTTTTGAGAGGATAGAGGAAACCCTAATTTTTTGTAGGCTCTGATACCATGATAAAGTACAGACACTGAAAGGAGTACTTTATTGGATAATAATAACTGAATACATTGCCTCCTATATATATAAGAGCACAAGGATTAATTCTAAGTTTATTTCAAATGTGGGTTTAAGGTTACTTAAACAAACATATTCTCTTTACTTCAGAGAACTTACAAAAATTTATTCACTAGTTCCACATTGATCTATGCAAATGGCATACACACCGTTAATTGGGCAAATCCTCCAAACGAAAGTTCTCAGTGATTAACATTCGGTTGATTACGAGTTACCACCACACATATAAATGTTAACTTATGATGGCACAGGTTCTCTTAAACTACTTTTATCGCCGAGAAATGGTAGCATACCACTCCAAATGTGCAACTCCATTCACAACTCTAATTATAATCTCTATAATTGATCCACTTATATAAAGTCAGTGGTCCCAAATAACTACACTTCTATTTTTTCCTTAAAAAATTATGCATGAACCAATGATGATTCACATCTGGAGTAGCATTGGCATGCTATCATTTCTTGTTATAGCCTCACTAAGCAACCCCCAAGATAAGAATTTATACTTGGACTAGGAATATCAGAGGGCCTGCCATCAAGTCCGCCTTATCCCAGTATTTACATTCTGCAGTTACCATACTTGAAGAGGTTATTGACTACCACTGGATTATGTTTCAGCCCTTGGCTCAGACTACTTCCAAATCTCAACATATATCTACATATTTTAGTATATTAACGACCAGCTTGCAGTTTTATGTTGATAACACCAGAAACTGCTAGTAAGTGAACGTATAATCTCAAGAAGGACTAGTAGTACAAAGTTGCCAAGAAAATGAATATCTTTACATTCACATCCTTCTAGCTCTCAAGCACCAAAAAACAAAAACAAAAACAAAAACAACATTAAAATCATTTATCAACATCTTGATTGATGCTTGATTCATGGTAAAAAGCAAATACTATATATCAGCAGCAGCAGCAGCAACAAAGCCATTATGCCTCTTTGAGACCAGCTAGATCTGGAAACAAGCTAAACATATTTTCCAATCTGATAAATTGTATGAGGTATTTGAAAGGCGTTAAATTTATGACTAATTCACAATATTTCAAGATAATGGTAAATTCGCACGAGTAACATTTGGCTGGTAAATTTCCGTTCAAGATTGTTATCTGAAAGACAATCATCTATAGATCAAAAGGTTAAGTCGAATGCCACTAAATAATTATAATGGATGATAGATTTTTTTATCAGCATCTTGGAAATGGAGAGACCTTGCATAAGAATCAGACTATTAGACCAAGCAGAAATAAAGCCGTCAGTGATGGGAGTCTCATTAAGGGCCAATAATAGATATTCAAATTTTTTAGTCAAAAAAAGAAATAGATATTCAATTTCAATAATCGCATAAAGTTTGGTTCCAGTAATTGCACTTCCAGATTGATCATGGAATCACGATAATGGACATTCACAAACTCAAAAAGGTACCACAACCGGAAAATATAACCTTCAAGAGAACAGAGGTGAAGGTTTCAGTATACAATTAAAGACATAACAAAGTAGTAAGAGGCCCTTCAAAAAAAAAAAGTTTTTGACTGTAAAAGGTCAGAAGAGTTGGTAGAGCAAGGCTTCTGCTACAAGTATTATTGTTGGACAGATCACTCCAGACAGGCAGACTGGCAACGAGTTGCTGTTGGACACCTAAAATATCTCACTGGATCTAAAATATCAGAGTATTAATTTGAAACTGTTCAATCAATTGCATAGAAAGGTTCCGAAGATGGTATACTCAGGTGTTTGTCTCATGGAATTAAGGCTGTATTTTTACTTATTCATTCCTCATATATAGAGGTAACTTAGGAACTTAACTTCTAGAACTCTTTAGGATTGCCTACAATACAGGGTTATATTTAAATTTCAATAGATTGCCTACTTCATAAGTGTCCAAGCAGAGTTATCATCTAAATGTTTAATCGTCAATGATATTGGCACATCTTAGAAGAAGAAGAACCTCCAAATTATATCTCTTAATTATTGTGAGCATCAAGCTGTCTCGCCCACACTGCGAAGAAACTTAAGTTGTATTTCGATAGCAACTGAAAAAAACCTCTTGCTGAGAACTGGCTAGTGTAGGCTCTCTCTCATTTGAGCAAGAGTGTTCTGTAGTGGATTAAAAAGTAGATTGATGCCCAAGGAAAAAAAGCCCTTAGAAAAAGGATATAGGCTCGACTGAAACCCCACAAATTCGTAGCACCTTTTAAATTAGTCAAATGACTGGCATAGCACCATTTTAGTTTGCAATTATTAAAATAAATTTGCATACTTCTAGGAAATAACTATCATTCCTCTCCCTCCCCCCCCCCCCCCCCCCCCCCCCCCCCAAAAAAAAAAAAAAAAAAAAATCTCCTCTCTATGTGAAACCAAGGGTAAAACCAACGCCAGAGAACCAAACATAGTGTGCTCCTGCTCGCAGGGATCAGTCATTTGTAAAAGAGTGCAACTATCTGGCGCACAAGTGAACCCCCATTGCACTGGCTACTATTGATATGAAGGGAAGACCGAGGAAGACTCAAGAAAGACCACAATCAGATTCGAGCTTCCCTCAATCATAGTGTGAGAGCACAGAAGAGTCGTCAGATAGAGAAAGACAGTGATGAAAGACTCAAACAAAGAGCAGCTTCTGCTGCTGTACAAGAATAGAATAAGGTAAAGAAACAGTGGATATGTCTAGGGTCTTGCGAAGGGGACTGCCTATCCTGCCTAGCTGCCCGAACTCTCACTCAAAAGGCGTTTTATTAAAAGATAAAGGGAGTTCTGGTGTTGTCAGCAGCAAAGCTCATCAATTAGAAATTGACAAAATGCATTCAGCTAGATGCATCCTCGGAAGATTCTGAACAAAGTTTGATGTTCAGTATCTAAACATTCACAATTATGAGAGGAAAGGGGACGATGCAAGGGCAGCAAACAGACATAGTAGCAGAGCTGGAAGAAAAGGAGAAACAAAGGAGTGGTTGAGGAGTCAATGCAAGGAAATAGCTATTACTTCAGTGAATATTTAAGGCAACCTCCATGGAAGACTTCTATATAGTAATATGTCTCACTTCTCTCGACTGTCCAGTCCCTTCTTTTTTTTAAGTCAGTCCAGCATGAAGGGCTTCCATTAAGTTTTCAACATTTCAGCCTAAACAAAAGACCGATCTGATCTTGACTCTGGTCCTTGCAGCTGAAACTTCTAGGACTTTGGTCAGTGTGTCAGGTCTGAAAATTTTATTTCACAATATCCGCAAAAGATACGTTATCCGTACCATATGATGCACCAAAAAGATGGATGTAATAACCTAGCTCACTTCTTCACGATCATCAATTTTGACTGCACTTCCTTGATTCATAAAACTGTACTATCACAAGAATATAGGTGGGGCACACATATACACTTACGGAGGAAAAAACATCACCGACTTGTCAAAATATGACCAGTAGATTGCAGAATACAAGACCCTCAATTGGCTAATTGATCCCAAACAACATTGCACCTCCATGACGAGGGACATCCTAGTCAACATTTTCAACTAGCAACTAACCAGATCCACTCCCATGTGCCATGCTACAGCCGTGAGGTTTAACAAATCACCATTTAGATATCAGTTCCCCTCGAGTCATCACATGTTAAACGTACATAAAATACAACATATGGATCTTTAAATCCCGATTAAATAATTATGATCAAGAATACTGAATACCACAAACAAGTATATCTAGGATATGATTGACCAGAAACATATAATATTTTAGTTTCATAGATTGAGTTGTCGGGTACGAATGTATGATTGACATTAATCCATATATGTTGCATCTAGCCACAATGAAGAAAACTAAGCAACTCATAAGAACTAATTGACTGGTAGGCTAAGCTAACATCCAATAGAGGCAATATATACATAGTTGTTTAATTAATCTCTGAATTTAGATTTGTCAATTTCTAGCCATTGGATGTGTTATATGATTTGTAGATTCACACCATTTTTATGCTTTTAGCGTGGTAGTAAAAGTTAAAAAGCCTTCTACGAATTTCAAAGCAAATCCAATGGTTAAAAGGTTTACTTTTAGTTTTAGAAATTTGATGGCAAACCTCTGCTTTATATATAACACGTGTGTCTAAATGTACCAAAAACAAACATATATATAAATCTTTAAGTGCATCAAATGGCTTATGTATTCTTTAATTTACTTTTTTTTTAACTAAAGGTTTGTCATACATTAAAAAAAAGTCATATTTACCTATCCCTATGCGGATATTGCGGAGGGCAAGAAAGACACCTAGAGGTGAACCAACAGCAAAGAATGTATCCACCTAAAGGAGTAAGACCAATATATATAAGAAAAAGAGCAAGGACCAGAGTGTAACAGTAGTGACCAAATAACAAAGAGATTATTACAAATATCCATAAACAACGAATATACTATAATCAAGCATGAAATTGATGGAAATGCTATTTATAAAACCAAATGTGTATAAAATTTTACCGTAAAACAAAGCTTTGTGTATTTAATGTACGGTGTGTGACCCTTTACTGAAACAGCTTTCTCTGGAGAGCACTTTCCAGATATTGTTTGTTCTGCAAAAGAAAAACATATTTTCCTTCCAAATCTAATGAACCTAAATATTGTGCGGTGACTTCTTTATGTTAAAAAGACATACCACTTCCTTGACAAGACCTACTGCTTTTATCATCCCCATCGTTGGGGAAAACATGATGATTTTGTTCGAGTTCATCAATCCTAGATTTGAGGGATTTCACCTGCACATGGAAGAACTCATTTAAGTAAATTACTCAAGAATTCCAGAGTAAAATTTCAGAGAGAGGGAGAAAAAGAGAAAGAGATATGGACAAAGTACATAAACAAAGGTCAAACAAGCAAATGAACCCAACCAAATCAATACCTCTTCCTCCAATAAGGTGATTAATCTGTCTTTATCTAGTCTCTCATCAGGCAAAATACCAGAAGCAACCTCATTCACTTTGAAACTTCCACTACTCACCTCTAAATTGGTACTGGAGCCCTGAGCTTCAGCATAAACTATGTCTATGGAAAGCTGACCAGACAAATGTTCGGCTTCCTCTGACACTGATAATGGACTACTTTCTTCATTAGTAGGCAGTTCATATCCACCTTCAGGATTTATAATATCATCGTTTGGGAAATCTTCCTGCATAATTGCAATAGAAATAGGATCCAAACTGCTGCAAATATTATCGGTGTTGATCTCATGAACTATGGAATATGGATCTACTGTGGAATTCTCCGTCAAAGTGAGCCCCTTTGAAGCTGAATCCTCCATTGAAATACTATCTATATTTGATCTGACACTACTAAATACCACAGGTTGACTGGAAACATCAAGTTTAGATTCTTGGTCTATCTCCCCTGTGTATGCAGACTCCATTGGGAATGGAGAACATGGATTATGTTGACTGGAAGCATCAAGTCTAGATTCTTGGTCTCTCTCTCCTGTGTACGCAGACTCCATTGGGAATGGAGAACATAGATCATGCTGGTGGCATAGTATATCATATGAAAGAACACTTCCTAATGAATGGCCATATATAGAAACCTGTCAAACAATAACATGCATTTTTATAAGTTTCAAATGAAACAAAACAATGGAAGAATTTAAATCAGTAATCAGTGTCATAACAACCTTCCCATCATATCCAGGATTTCTCTTGATGAACTTCGTATATAATTTGTTCAGTTGGTTAGATACCTGAAAGATAATACAAGAATGTCAAGAGGAAATATCAGCTTATTGGTAACCCGTGTGTAACAAGAGAAATAAGCAAGAGTGGATCTTGATCCTATATCTCATTTAATCAAACTTTTTTCAGTAACACTTTAGACAGTCATACAGTTAATACAAAATTTTGATGTCTTGATGTTAAGGTGTATTACAGGTCAGCTTGCACATAAACAAGACCATTTCATATTCTCAGGATTTTGTTGATTTTGTATATACCAAAATTAATTTTCTGCACAACCCTCTGAAAAGTAGAGTTCTACTAGGCGATAAATCAAAAATTGTATAACGACTTCCAAACTGAGCTACCTGCCTTTCAAAATTTTCTTCCACCATTGAACTATGCTAATCTATATAATAAAACACAAAGAAAGCTATTAAGTGGCTCTCCTTCAATCCCCCACAAAATTAAAGGCCCGGATCTAACATCACAAAACGCATTTTCCCTCCCAAAAGTTTCCCCCCAATCAAATTCAAATCCCCACCCAAAACAACTCATTTATTTATTTAATTATCTCTCTCTCTCTCTCTCTCTCTCTCTCTCTCTCTCTCTCTCTCTCTTCTCTTCAAAAAATTAAGAAAATAAAAATTTAAATTTTTTTTAAAAATTAAAAAAATTAAAAAAATTTAAATTAAAAACTTTAAAAATAATTCAAAAAATTCAAAAAAATCAAAAACTAATAAAAAAAATTTTAAAAAATATTTTTTAAAAAAAATATTTAAATATTTTTTTAAAAAAAATTTAAAAGATAACTTTTTTAAAAATTTTGAAATTTTAGAAATTTTAGAAATTTAAAAAATTTTGAAAATTTCCAAAAAAAATTTAAATTTTAAATTTGAAAAGTTTTTGAAATTTTGAAATTTTGAAAAAAAAAATTGAATTTTGAAATTTTGAAAATCTCAAAGCAAATCCAAATCCAATGTCGAACCCCAATCAAGAAGTCGTCACCGATATCTGATACGCCGCTGATTCAGTATCGGTGACTCCCCTCCACCAAATCGAGCGTGAATATCAAGCGACTCCATATCGGCGACTCCATATCGGCGACTCCCCTCCACCGAATTGAGAGCCTCTATATGTGATGTGACGACTCTAATTTCATTTCATTAACCGAATTCTCATTCTAATTTTTAGTTTTTTTGTGTGCAGGGGATTACTCAGTTTTTTGTTGACTCGAATTTTGTGTGTGCATGGGATTTAAGTTCAGAGAGGTATGATTGTTTTATTTTGGGGTTTAAAATTTTTTAATTTGGTGATTTATTTGATGAGTTTTTTTATTGGTTTAGATTCAAGGTGTATGCAAGTGAGAGATGGATTATTTGGTGGCCTCAATTTGGGCTTTCAAACCATAGCAGGACAGGTAAGCTGACTAGCAACCTAAAATAACTTGGCAAATATGCAACATTAATTTCTTTACTACAATAGAAAATACTATCGTGAAATGTTCCCTTCACTGGTTATTAGAAACCATGGATAACATATAAGAATTTTTAGTGTATGTTTGGATATATAGGATTGGGATGACTGGAGTTTACCAGTGAAGGGTACAAATTCTCCACTCAAGAAAGACAGCTAAAGTAAATTTGTTATTTATTTATTTTGATTTTTTTTATAAAGGTGCAATGGAGAGACAAAGTGGAGATAAAAGAAATGATTAACTTGGATTAGAGTTTTGAGAACTTCATGTATTTCATTTTGGTTGAAATAATAATAAAAGATATTTCAATTGCAAACTGAGTCTCAGACAAACAAATATTTAGATTATTGGTATTATAGATACCTTCACACGTGCATTTGCATTACCATTGTATTTAGACATACTCATAGTGATTATGGGATTAGAGTAAGCTCTATAAAACCAATATGATAATATCCTTGCATAACTATTACAAGCATCTAAAAGTAATGCTGAAGTTAAAAAAAACTCTATGCAGTGTTTCTAACAAACTATATGCATTCCAGGTAAGTTCAAGCTAATGATCAAGAAGGTGATGGTTAAGCTTAAAGGTAGATATACTGTTTTCTCATATAATATGTTTGCTACTTCAATTAATTTGGTGGATCTCCAAAACTATTTTATATAATCAAACTAGGTGCACCGTTCCGAAGACGTGTCGTAGGCACGTGTCAACGGGCAAACCTAGTCCACAATAAACGACATACATTTTAAAATTTTATTCTAAAAGTTGTGGGCTCTTCTGCATGAGAGAATGGCCAAATGCTAACAGTGTAAGAAATCAATTTATCATCAGATCCCTCTAACACTTAGCAAAAGGAAAAAATATTAAGGCATATGGATAATTCCATCATAAGGCCAGTAACTGTATCAGACTCATATCAGGTGTAATGTGTTAAACACATCACCAATGACTTGTAAGTTACAGGCTTTTGGACAAATTTTTGGCTTCTTAATCTTGTTTAGTATGCATTCCAATTCCGTACTTCAGCAAGTACTTGGGCAACCATTCTCCAAATAAATGACTATATAACTCGGTGAGAAAATATACAACAATAGTCATTGATGTATATCCAACTCATCCAATAGAAAATTCGATGACCTTGTGCATATACAGAGTCATACAGATACACGAATACTAAACATTCAACATACATTTCACTCTTGTGAAAACCTCTACCAATAGACTGGAACTACGATATTGTGGCAAGGATTGAAGATTCCGTAGTTATATTCTAACACGCTCGCTCCCACAGATCGAGGGCCATCTTTGTGGGCTGAGACTTGGACTGCACTCAGCGGTATTTTTTTAATCAGTATTTAATAATTGTGTAGCAGTGGGATTCGAACCTTGGTTTACTCTGATACCATATGAAAAACCCTACCCAATAAACATGAACTCTGCACATATGAAAAACCCTACCATTAGACATGAACTCTGCAGTTGTGGTAAGGGTTGAGGGTTTGCTATTTATACTCTAACAACCCTAATGAATCAAAAGGTACCTCATAAAAAATGATGCATACAAGACACCTTTTAATGAGATACTAGCTAATTTTGAAAATAAGCCAACCATTGGCACATAGGAGGAAAGGATAGGCAATGCAATTTATAAGGGAGCACATGATTACAACCTGCACCTTCACATGACGGGATCCCACAATAAAATATGAGTTTCCACCTATTCTATTTCTCCATAACCTCATGCAGGACTGGAAATTAGATGTCTACGAAATCTTCAATACTGTTGTAGCCTATGGATTTGCTTTGAGATCATCAAAGGTGTGTTCAATTACATATGCCTTTAGTGCTCCAAAGGGTAAAGAATAGGATGAATCTCAATGCACATCCAATTGCTTAAGATGTGCTACATTTACTGTAACTTCTAGAGCAGTCTGATAGACCAATTGGTGAAAACCATGGCAGAAACGCTATTTTGGAACATTACTTGGATGATCCAAACCATTCTACATGACTAAATTAACCTATGGATGTGTGAACGAGTCATTTGCTAATCATATGCCCTTAAATTAAAGTGTTGCAAATTGCATGGCTGAATATTATTATTTTTGTAGTCACGTGATGCATGGACAAATGGATTTCAAATGACTTGATTTTCTATCCTTACACTAATTTAGTCATGTAGATCTGAACGGATCATATCATCTATAGAATGGCTATGCATGGAGTTCTCATGAAGCTTAATGTGAGAACGGTTCCCACCTAGTGCATTAAATGCACCGAAAAGTTGAGGACAAATAAGAATCTAAATGCACATACAAAAGAGTTAGATCTACACACACACACACACACACAGAAGATGATTGTGTGACCTTCCCACTCTATTGCTGCTTTTATTTAATTATTATGATTGACAACCATTGGATGTGCACTGAGATTTGTATTGTAGTTGTTGTTTAATCCCAAGTGCACTAAATGCACCAAAAGATAAAGGAAAAAACAAAAATGTCAAGGTACAATGGTTACAAGAGTTAGACCTACTTCTAAAATTAAATGGGAAGTTGTAGGCCAACAAGCAACACGCCCACACACAGACAGATGATTGTGCCACCTTGCCAATCTATCGCTGCTATTATACAATTATTATGCTGGTATAATATATTCTTTGTGAAGGTCAATTTTAGATGAAAGGGCTGGCCGGAACTAATTAGGATAGCAAGCACCACAAGCTAGTTTCAACTTGTAACATACAATCTCCAAGGAGATCCCTTCAAAAAGAAATCAAATTTGACAATTTTTAGCCAAAAAACCATCCCGAACTTGCAAATAACAAGAAACCCCAGGAATTAAATTTAAACATAAACTTGAAACTAACAAATTGAAGTGTAAAATGTAGTGAAGCATTCATTAAACAGAACCAAAAAGAAAGTGAAAGTAGGCAAACAAAGCAGTAGTCCCATTTGACCGAGTTGAGACCATGTCAGACCAATATTAGTACAACACATCTTACAAAAATTTCACCAAAAAGCTTAAGCAGGGGCGAAGCCAGAAATTTTTTACCGGGAGGGCCAATGTAAAATTCTATGATTACATGTAAAAATATAGAGATTTTTTCATAATTTTTAGGGGGGCCAAACAATAAAACTTGGATTTCGTAGGGGTTAAATCATAATTTTTTTTGAAGGGTTTATAAAATTTTCAATAGTGTGAAGGGAGTTTTTGAAAATTCTGGGGGGCCGGGCACCCCAGGCCCTCACTAAGCTCCGCCACTGAGCTTAAGCTAATGGAATATGATTGCTATGAATAGCTATTATCTCAATACTGTTTTGAAGTGAAACTTTTAGGCATCATGGGAAGGACTCCAAAAGAAGAAGAAAAATCAATTTAAAAGGATTAACAACGGAGGGTCATTAAATTGTCAATGTTGAGGTTTAAACCTAGAATATCTAAGAACAGACTATTTTACCTAACAGCTTAAGCACTACACCTAAACGCATAGGATGATGGAGTGTGGGTCAATGATGTTACTAAGCAAATTATTGAGAGCTAGAAGTGACAGTTTTCAGGAGGAAAAACCTTGAGGCTTTGTTTGGTTCAAAGGAGGGGAGGGGAGGGATTTTAATGGAAGGGGGGGGGGGAGGGGAGGGAAAGGGAGGGGATGGATTTAATGAAGACTTTGTTTGGTTCAAAGGAGGGGAGGGGAGGGAAAATAATTATCTTCTTGTTTGGTTCACAAGGGGAGGGAATGGATTTTATGATAAAATTACTTTTATACCCTTCACAATTGCATTCCCTAATTGCATTCCAAATTATTTGGTGCAAGAGAGTTTTCTTTAAACAATGAATGCAAATAAGTTGCAAGTCAAATTGAGTACTATTTCATAAGTTTTTTGCAGTTACAACATATCTTGCTAACTTGCCCAATTACTGTAATTGCAATTGCAATTGCAGCTGCAACAACAAGATTAGTTTTTTTAAAGATTTATGTATATTTCCAAAATTAATTAGAAAGTTATTCTTTTGTGCAAAATATTTAAATTTTATGTGAATAACTCCGTGAGATTATACCCTGGATACCGCCTATTTCTTCTGCATTGCATTCAATGTATCAGGTAGAGCCCTCTATTTGAATCCTCAAATGGGAACTAACAAGTGGTTACGACTTCTCCTTGAGACCGAGTAAAAACAAACTTGTTGCATGGCTCTACAATGATAATCAAATAAATAAAAATCTCAGCTAATCAAATAAATAAAAATCTCTCAGTCTCACTACTCATCAAAACTGAAAGCAACAACATAAGAAGTTCTATTGAGTTAACGCGCACGCGAGTCAAAAAAATGCTAAAGTCTTACGAAAGAACTACAAGGAATGATTTTAACAGATTGTGATCCAAACTATTCACAAAAAACTGAAACAAAATTGCTGACAGGAAATGCTTTAGGAAAAATAAAAACTGGTCAAATATCATGGAACATCAACAAGCAAAATAACAATAGTTAGTTCTACGCACGCGAATGTTGATAAACTCACTACAATAACATATATATTAATAATTCTACTCACTAGAATGTGGATGAAGCCACGACATAGAGAAAAAGGAAAATGAAAAAAGATCATCTATTCCTAGATGCATGAGTGATGCCAATCTATAGCGCTCTACTCTTCGTTGCCCACATTCTGTTCAAGTGGATAGACTAAAGAGATTAGCATCAGGCCACATAGCTTTCGCAGAAGAATTATTTAGATTACTTCTGATTTTCAAGTGTTTAATTACATACTAAAAGGGAAGAGATTGAAGAGGGAAAATATCAAAGAGAACTAACTAAAAGGGCAATTTAGTCCATTCACATTAAAAAATTAGACATAATTTCTCTCCCCTCCAAATCCCCCAATATTGGAGGGGAGCTAAAATTGTCTCAGGAGGGGTGTTGCACCCCCCCCCCCCCAATTTCCCTCCCCTCCCCTCCCCTCCCATCCATTCCCCTCCAACCAAACACTCCCTGAAAGAAGAGATACTACATATGATATTCATCTAAAGCTTGAAGCCAAAATATGTAACATGATGATGTTAACTTGAACACTAGTTCTGAGATAACAAAGTGAGGATTTCAAAGTACAGAGCTAATGATACACTGAGTCAGGCTTTCGATTATTGCAATGCAGTTTAGTCGAACAGTTTGCTACAATCATTCTCAGGTGCTTTGTATCTTTAACGAATTCCAGCTCATTAAACTCAACCCTCAGATTCGATCTTAGAGTTTCAGTATGGAGCATGGAAACTAGAGTTTGACTAGAATCTACCAACGTTAACTCTGAGTCGGGCCTTCGATTACTGGACTGCAGTTTAATCAGAAGATATCTGCAGGCAGTCATAGTAGGTGCTTCATATCTTCACCAATTGCAGCAGATTTAGATTCAATCTACTCTCCTTTACAATTGATTCTTAAAAGCCTAAGATTAAACTTCATAGCCATTTAAACACAAATTACTTATTCAAATTTAAAGGGTGCTCTATGGTCACTGAGAAGGATTTCTACATAAAAACATGAATGATTGATGTTATGTGATGCGAAAAGACAACTTTTATCTTGGTCATCACCATAAATTGCATGCTCACTACTTGTACTTTTACCCAAGTCATGCTACAAATTTTAGGAGGATACAAAGTTCTCTAACACCCTTAAAAGCTGTGATGCATCCAAGAGATTATAAGGCCCCAGTTAGAAATAAGAACTGCTATTGGCTGAGCTCATAGCAAGTTCATGGGAGTAATACTATCCAAGAAACTGAAGCAACAGGAACTAACTAAAGCAATGATTTGCAAGATATTCAAGGGGGAAAAAATTGTACATCATTCACAATATAGACACATACAAATCTTGGCAAGCTTCCTATTCTCCTCATTCTGCTTCGATAAGATCATGTAAATCATGTCTCCAGACTAAAATTTTAAATCTACAAGCCAGGCTTGCAAGTATTAATAATTATAAATTAGTATTTTTATACATTTCATAAGAAATATCCTAATGGGATTAGTATGCATCATGTGAAAAATATATCGCTGTAACAAACTAACTATACTAATGAGTAAGCAGCATTGAATTGAAAACATTAGCAACAACGAAAAGAAAAGACTAGAATGGATAAACATAAATCAGTAGAAGGAAAATACCGAATCAATTATATCCTGGCAGTATATGGGGCTCATATAGTAGAGAACGTCATGAACTGTAGCACTCAGTGTCACTCGAAGACCACGGACACCATCCAATGTGATCTTTTCAACTGCACTTTCGCCGCTGAGCTTTAATCCCCTTCTCCACTATGATGTTTAATGAAAATTAAGAACTAATGAACAAGCTTATATACGATCTACAGACAACAGTAAGCACCAAACAACAACTGAGACCTATATACATAGGGGGGGAGTCAAACGCAATGGAAGTGTAAACTGTGCAAACGATGCGTCTATCTATCCTATGGATGATCCGAACCGTTCACATTGTTTGACATGGCCAAATTAGTCAATAGATGATAAATCAAGTCGTTTGAGATTCGTTTGCCCATGCATTGAAGTGTTACAAATTGTATGGATGAATTTCAAATGACTTGATTTTATATTTCTAGACTAATTTGGTCATGTTAAACAGTGTGAACGGTTCAAATCATCCATAAGATAGAGAGACGCACCGTTTGCCTTTCCATTGCGTTTTCCTATATATATATATATATATATATATATATAAAAGCTTTCTTCCATTGCAAACGCTACTGTAGCGTTTGCAAATGTGCAAACCACTTAACCCGTCACTGGCAATGACGGGGGTTAAGGCAAAACACATAACCCGTCATTGCCAATGACGGGTTATGTGTTTTGCCTTAACCCGTTATTGCCAGTGACGGGTTAAGTGGTTTGCACGCGTTTGCACAACATTTGCGTTTGCATATATAAATAAATAAATATATATATATATATATGGCGGTGATCAAGTGCAAAATCGCGCGCACTGCAGTCCGATCATGATCATGAATGATCGGACGGCTGCGCGGCGAGTTCACACTGATCATGTTCGAACTGGTTCGCACATGAGATGTGTGTGTGTGTGTGTGTGTGTGTGTGTGTATATATATATAAGAAAACATAAGGAAATGTGGCATCGGAGGAAATTCCCTCCTATGGCACCCTAAAAAATCCAGCCCCCTCCTCCCAAATGCATGATCCATACCGTTCGAAGTGAATAACATGTCATAAAACATACGAGGGTGAAACATTATCAAGGATGAATAAGTTTTAGCCTTGCATTAAGTAGTACAGTAAAACCTCTCTATAGCGATACTCTATATAAGAATAATCTCTATGTAGTCATAAAAAAAAATTGGTCCCAACTTGGGCTAGTTATAAATAAGAATAAACTTCACTTTGAAATAAGTTATAATTTTTCTAGGTCCTCTCTTAAGGAACTTGCCTCCACATAGTAACAATTATCTGTATATTGCAAAAAATATATGATATGTTACATCAAAGGCTTATGATGAAATAAAATATTTATCTGCGATTGTTGGGGACAATGATTTATTCTTTATAGTTGTTACCACATCTTTGAACTTGCGGGTATGTAATAACTCGCCAGCATGGACACCTTCTTGTTGAAGATTGCAAGGGTTGTGACAAAATATTTATAGAATTTACATTGAGAGAAAAACATTTAAGAGAATGCAAAATTTTAGACTTTTAAGATGACTTTGCATATCCATGTCTACATAAATACATATATTAGTTTTTTGAAACTATATCTATCTCTTTTACCGATGTCTATTTTTAGATAGACATGCTCCACTAATGAATTATTAATGTAGTACATATTTTACCTCTATACCACTTACACTCAGGATAACTAAGTCAATACAATAATTTTTGTAACTACAACTCTAGTAAGTTATAACCTCATAGTCATAAAATTTGGTCCCAATATTATGACTATAGATAGCTTTTACTGTAGTTCAATTGTTGAAACACCATTCATTCAACCTAATGATGAATCACAAGTTCTCCTTTAGTGCACAAAGTTGTTAGTATCATACGATACGAGACGATTCAAGGGGAGATCAATACAAATCAATGGCATGTATTGAAGGGTGTTTAAGTATCGTACGATACAATGAATGTATCGTTCATATCGACATGTACCGGTCAATTCACGATATGAAACGATACAGTCTAATGTGATTTTCAAAAAATAAAATTAAAAAAGAATAGAAATGGATAAGATAGGGACCGTCATCTCCTTTTTTCCTTTGCTTCTATTCTTCTCGCCTTTCTACATCTACCATTGTTATCATCCCTTCACTCAGGGGTGAGTGGAGGAATAACCGGGTGCACTTGATTATTCGGGATGTTTGAGACTCGACCATAGTCACTTACTGTTGGGAAATTTGGGGGAAAAGGAACAATAGAATTTTTAGAGACACGCACTTGCATCATAGCTGCATCTTTCAGAAAATCATTTCTAATACAGTCTTCTAGTTAGGTCTGTCGTCAGAGGTTGCACATAAGAGGATGAGAACATCGAGTACGGTGGAGTTTGATGTCTCCACCTACGAGGCCAGCCCGGAGGATGGAGGAGGAGGTGGACACCTGTAGTGTGACTCGTTCTGAATGCCTGTGGACACAGTATGGCGTCTGGTGAAGCTTGCTCCTGGGGCAGAGGATTGTTGGTAGTTGCTAGCTCCTTTTGTCGTGCATCTAGCCGAATGCACTTGTATATTTGTATTTTGGGAAGAATTTTATAGGCTCTATTTGTATAGCGTAATCCTAAATAGAGAATTTCCAAGAACCTTAAAGGATTAATTTTACCAACATATAGTGCGGATCAAAGTTATAATTTTAAACAGTAATTGGTTTGATGGATTTTTAAGAATTGACCAGCCCAATTAATAATCCAGTTCTAGCAATCAATAATTATATCCCTAAGCGTTCTTAGCAAGTAAAAGATGCAATATTGATTCATACTCGAATTACGCAAGTAGAACACTCGATCTCAATATTTGTGGTCGACAGTTAAATTAAATAATATAATAGAGATGATAAAACAATATAACACAAATACTTGAGAAGTGAAAAGAGTATACCGAGGTTCGAAGAATGTGGTACCACGTGTTCTGCTTCTCACACAGAGATCCAATCCCTTGCTCCAAACACCAATCACTAAAACTATCCAACCAAAACTAGAATAAATCAAATCAGATCTGATTTGATTGACCTGTCGTTGTGCGCTCGGGGGAAGGAGAAGGGGGGTCGATGTTGGGGCGCTTGCTTGCAGGGGGGAATACGTCGTTGGCCCACGATGGCGTCAACGGTGACGGGATGTGGTGTCGGCATCGGGGTGGAAAGGGAGGAGGTTCGGGGTTGGTGTAGAGGCTGAGGGAGTTGGCCGGGTGGTGGGAAAAAGGCGGCGAAGATGGAAGAGGATGAGGGGTGATGGTGGTGGTGCGGGTGGCAGGCGAGGAGTCGGGAGGGTTTCGGGAATCGATGGAGGGAGGGGACGAAGATGAAGAGGGAAAGATAAGGGGATTAGGGTTTTGGGTAATTTTATGTGGGGAATTTTTTTTTTATTTGGGAATAGATTTTAGAGTTTATCACAAACCCTAAAATTTTATTAAGATTTATCACAAACCCTAATAAGTTGGATCTCAATTGTATCACACAAAAGAGAGATGAAGAGCAAAACTCAACACAATAATTTTTTTAATCAAGAATAGCATACTTTCTCATTAATCTCAAGGTCTATATATAGGCTCAAAACAAATCTCGATAAAAATCTCAAAATATTCTAAAATCTCAGAAATATTCTAATGCATATAAGAAAGATTACATATGGCTATAATTGCCAAAAACAAATGTGGTACTGAAATAAAATACTAAACTAAACAGAATAGATGTCCTCATCACTATCATACATGTGATTTGGGCTTGTATTTATATTTTTGTTTCCTTAAAAACTTATTAATGAAACCCGGGGGATTAGTCCCCACGGTTGTTCCTAAAAAAACATAGATAAACAGCCTCATGACCAGAAATTCTCTCTTTCCAAAGCAACCGCTTAAATTGTCAGAATAAATTGACAAAAAACACATGCAAATTCAACTTTAAACTAAACTTTTCGCAGTAGTAATATAGAAGGAACTAAATCAAATCAAAAAGACATGAACATTCGCTTTAGGACCAAGAGGAAGAACGAGCTCAGATTTCACCTGACATGGAATAAAGAGAACCCTTTGGGTGCATCTTTGATATGGAGTCAAATGCCTTTCTGCTAGACTTGCTGTAATCCGACGAAAATCACCAACATCATCAACCAAATTAGCTTTCTCTAATCTTTGTCCAATACCATGAACCATAAAAACAAGATGACCAACTGGCACCTATAGATAACACATAGAAACAAGATAAATGACAAGCTTATTATCTGGGCTTCAAATTCTAACCAGGTCTTCACTGAAAAATAGTTATAAATTAAACAAGTATTATAGTATAGAAGTTAAGAAACAATCTTGTCCAATCAATAAGATTTGCCAACTAACAATTCTTTTCTTTCCAATAAGGCTATAACCCTAAGATTTTATCCGGAAACATAGGCTACACATCTAAATTTTCTTATATGGCCATTTTTCCATTCAGAACCCTTTTTTTAACAATAGTGGTGCATGAAAGAACAGGTAGGATTCCTTTATATATTTGTGTACTGTGTAGATATTATCATGAATGATAAGGTACTCTAAAGAATGTATTATTTCATGCGGTGTAAATATTAGGAAGTATTAGCAATAGCTAATCGTATGTATTTTATAATAAAGAATGAGCACCATAATTTTAAATAACAGGGAATTTTTTTCCTAATTGGATCTCTGACATTATATAATGCACTGGAGCTGAATGCAGCTACTTCTAAACCTTCACCTGTTCCACACTTCCACAGTACAGTCCTTAACAGTTTAGATAGTCTTTGATTCTTGCTCCAGGGGTGGATGGTCTTCAACTGGATGACCAAATCCACAATTTTTCTTACTAATCAATTGGTGCAGACGTGGACAAAAAAAACAGAGGAAAGAAAGAGATATAGGTCCCGAAAAGACGTGGTAAAAGACGGAAAGGGAAATGAGAAAAATGTGACACAGCCTTACGCTCAACCTCACAGAAATGATAATTTTTGTTCTCCGTGCTGAATTATTAAATAAAATTTAACCTATGAAACAGGGTTTACAGGTTTCAACTGACTATTATTTAAAATACCTTGGTTTATTACAAGGATACAAAATAACAACAAAGTCTTCAGCAAAAATTTTTGAGGCAGGCACTATGAATCCTTTTCTCCATTCATCTCTATGAACAGAACTTTACTCTATCAAATCCTTTTAACTAGCCCATTTCATGTTCACCTAAATCTATCTTTAATCTTCACTCTCCCAACTTGCATATTTATTAGTCTCCACCGCACATGCCCCAACAATCTTAGTCGCTCCACTCTCATTTTAACATTCATCTCTAACATCTATGACGCACTCATTCCTTACTCATCCATCTAAGCGCAGTCCTATATTCATAGGGAGTGAATCTGCCTCCACACAACTTGTTGTTACAAAAGTTATAACACCTGATGTATCATAACTCGCCTCAGTATAAAGACTAGTTGCTCGTTTCGTTTCCAAATCCCATCACATAACCTCCTATTAGGATACAGAAGATACCATAAATAAATTCAAATCCCAGCCAAATTTACAAGAATTCCCAAATAACTTCAAACTCCTGATGAGTTGAATATCTCCAAGATGGTTTTGTGGTCTAAATCTTCAAACCAGGTCAACTAAACTCTCCACCCTACTGCCTCTGGAATATGATCGGTGAGTGCCTCTCTTTTCACTAAGTTCATTAGGCAAGAAAAGAAATTGACACATACTTAGATGATTTAACATGTTGCTGACTTCAGTAATTGTGGAGACTTGCACTTAACAGTCTATTCACTTTAATCGGGAAAGGCTTAATGATAATCATGAACTGAAATTTCCAATAAAAATGAGAAGAAGCTCAGCACACCAAGAAGTAACTTTTAAAATCCATTAGTGATACTGATGCAATTGACCCAATAAAATGTCAAGTAAAAAACTGACATTAAAAGCTTAACAGCCTCAATAAAGAATAGATCAATAGATTATATGTACTGTACCGATGAATAGAATAAGGGTATCCTTCTTGCGATCCAGCAATGTCAAGATCATCTACCGAACGAAATAAAGACAGGAAAGATAACAGATAACTAAACAATGACAATCTTCAGGAAAAATTGCCACACTAGAACTATTAATATTTCCATCTGAAAGGGTTTCCAATAAAATAGATATTGTAAACAAAGATGACCGCCATGTGCAACTTCCAAATATCCTTTCCTACCAAATATACTAGATTCACAATTGATAACCACCACGTGCAATTTCCAATTATCCTTTCCTACCAAATATACTAGATTCACAATTGATAAATATACTAGATTCACAATTGATATTTTAAAAGAAAAAAGTGTCAAAGAGAATCGGCTGGAAACAAAGACCAGTCACCAGAATTAAGTGCAAGTGTTATTTAAAGAGGGGGGGGGGGGGGGGGGGGGGGGGGGGGGGGGGGGGGGGGGGGGAATTAAACCAAAATAATTTAACATCGGTCCACAGTGATCAAATCAATAAAAGAAGTGAAACATAAGAATAAGCACATGAACAGAATCAATTGTGCAGCACTATCCTTTTCAATAATCACGTTCTAATGCTCAACTTGATATATAAAAACTGGGAGAGCACTTGAAAAATGTTTTGAACGGCCATTACCTTGTAATAAGAAATTAAGATTCCTTAGAAACAATTATCGCATAACCCAACATGGTTAAAAACCTTAATATATTATACACCATCCTTAATATGAGAGTAATTAATCATAACTAGAGTATGGGACATGCTGATTTATGGTAAAAAGCTTGTAGCTCGCAATAGTACAACTTTAATGTCCAACACATCCATTTACCTGACAAGATTAGTAAAATAAACATAAAATTTATATTTACAAAACACTCGTATGGCCATCTACTAACTGTGAAGATGTAATGTATTTGGCTGTTATCATATCTACGGCATATAATTGACTGCAGTCTGTATAATAAAATACCATTTCTCTATTTATATGATTTTTACAAAAACTTATATGACTTTTACTAAGTATAGGAGACTTTGATGCAACCAATAGACCGATAAGCCTTTTAGAATAATGGAGCCTCTCTTGTCCATAATTTCTTTAGACTAAAATTTAGCAGATGGTGGATAGGTATTCACCAGGTGATCAAAAAAATTCTGAAATCTTTCATGCAGCTTCCTGCTTCATAGTTGAAAGAACCCGCAACAGCTTGATAGGAAAAGCTTAGATGATAACAGAATACCCGCAGACCAAAATTTAAAATAGCTTTACAAAAACAAAGCTGGAAGTTGTACAGTTAGTTTTACTTGTAACCCATTTTTCTCGCTATTAATTCCAGATTAGCTCAAAGAAAACTCATAACATCAACCTCATATGATCAGAAAGAGACAATACCTACTGCTTGAATGATTAATTTGAGAACAATAGGCCCAACCATAATGCTAACTGGTTGTAATATCCCAGTACAAGTAAATTAACTTGATTCACGCTTCATACTGATGGGGAGGAGTCTCCTCTTGGTACGAGAAGAGAAGGCGCATGACACATAAACCCTCGATATTGAAAATTAAGCAGTCTTAGTACCATATCAAAATTGGTAATTTAAGGTCTGGAGAAGTCGCTATTGATAATGGCAAGCAATTGAGTGAAATATTCTGTTAAAAACAAACTTACATATGCATAAAAATGAGTCTTAAATATTTTGATCATTTTCAAATGATTGGATTCTCAACTACGCAGAATTTTAGACCTAATTACTCCACAGCCATCCAATTAGTGTATGTTTGATGCATGAGCTACAATCCTTTATACCATTGAAGGTTGCTGGTTTTTAGTCATTTGACATAGTATATATCAACCTGAAACAGAGGGAACTTACAGTTGAATTACCCATCAATATTGAACATGATAACTCTACGTCCAACTTCTTCACGAGAGAAAGTTGGACTAAAAAACTTTCCACTAAATCTATAGAAGTATATTAAATACCTCAAAAGACATTGAATTGATTCAAAATATGTGCAAAGGAGTGTCAGAGTTTCCAAGTACATTAAATATCCCAAAAGTGGAGCTTAAATTTTGATGCACAATGAATGTTACAAATATGTTATTCTAATATCTATTTTCAAAATTTTACGGAGAAGTTTCTATTCCAACAGTACATAAACATGCATGACTGCACAAAGAGAACTAGCTGCTGACAAATTTAAATTCTAATTCCATAATGATGTACCGTGCTGAACCTGAGCCCAAATTAAATGCAGAATAGCGCTGACTAGTTAAAGCAAATAGAATGTGATGAGGACATCGGTTCGAGACGTTTTGGGCGCTTCTATCATATAAGCACTTAAGTTGTTTTTGGCATTTGGATGGCTATTTAGACATATGTAGTAGTTTTGTTATTTGCGCCCTTTATTTTCTACACATTGGGATATTTTTTAGATTTGTTTTGAGCCTATATATAGGCCTTTAAACTAATGAAAATATATACTTTGATTAATTAAAATTTTGTGTGTTGAGTTTTGCTTTTCATTCCCCTCATGTGTGAGACATTGAGAGGATATTAGGGTTTGTGAGAAACCCTAGACTATACACCCCATCCCCCTCCCTATACACCACCGGCCTTCCCCTTCCTCTTTCCCCTTCTTCCCAAAGCCCCACAGCCCCCACCCGCTCCCTCTCTCTTCTCACCCGACTACCCCGACCCCCCAACCCGACACGAGATCCACCCCCTCTAACACCCCAGAACCCCCCGGCCGCTGTCCCTCACCATCTGACCATCCCAAACAGCCCCCACCTTCCAAATCTTCATCCAAACTCTAACCCTAATCCCTAAATCTTCATTCAAGCCCTAAACCTTAATTCTCACATCAAGAGACTGAGTTAGGGAGGAGTACAACGTCATTGACTTCGACGATTGGCATCTTCTTCCTCTCCATCCGTGGCGGCGACACTTTCATCGAACCCCAGTAATTTCTTTCCATCCTCCATTACTTGTGGTACTGCCTATCGTCTCTAGAATCTTATCTGAATCTTTTGTCGTCCACAAATATTGAGTGTGTGTACTTCTACTTGTCAAATAGCGAACAAATCACTATTGAATATCTAACTTGCTAAGAATGCTCAAGTATACTCGTTGATTCCAGGCCTGAATATTTAATTGGGGCTGTTAACTTATTCAATTTCTTGAAAATCCATCCAACCAATCACTAATTTTAATTTCTAACTTAATCGGCACTACTTGTTGGTAAACTTAATCTTTTAATATTCTTAGAAAATTATCTATCTAGGGTTAAGTGTACATCATTTTGGTATCAGAGTGAGGTTTAAAACCCTAGTTCTTGCATCATTTAGCTATAATTTCTACATTCATTTAGGATCATTTTAGGGTCATTTTTGGATCATTTCATATCTGAAAACACATCATTTTAGGTGCATTTAGGTCACATTTCCTCCCATTTCAGCAAGCAAACGTCCCCCAACGGCCCCTAGTTTTCCTCCTTTGGTGAATGCATCTTCGCAGCACCATTACGAATCCTAAGAAGCCTTTCTTGTCCCTCCCAAATCACCTAATTAGGAATCCTATAAATCAGCGAACCCCTCTTCGAACTGAAATGGACAACACTGAAATTTCCACTCCCCTCGCTGCCATTCGGGCAACTCTCGCTAGTATCAATCAAAGACTTGAGCAAGTGGAATTGAATCAATATCTTGCCCCTGAATTTCATCCTAATCGTCAGAACCCTCAAGTAAATGATCGTTACGACCGACGTCAAGATCGTGACCATGACGAACAATACAAGAAGAATTTAAAGGTTGATGCTCCCCACTTTGAAGGCCATATGGAACCCCGAGCTTATCTCGATTGGATCCGTGTCATGGACCACTACTTCGTGTGGTTTGACATGAGCGAATCCCTGAATGTCAAATTTGCCACGATGAAGCTGACAGATAAAGCTCAACACTGAACCAATCTTGAACATGCCCACAGAGGCCGAGGCATGGCACCAATAGCCACTTGGAGGCCATGAATAGGAAGCTCACTGAGAGATATGTGCCCTTATCGTTCCACACCCGATTGCTTGATTCGTGAAACCAACTCTATCAAGGAGGCAAATCCACCTAAGAGTATGCGGATAAGTTCAAAGACTTCCTCATTCGGTGTAATGCTTTAGGTAAGAGAGCGAAGAACAAACCCTCTCTAGGTTCAGAGCTGGACTACGAGCTGACCTTAGGAATAAGCTAATTCATAGAAATGTCGACTCCTTGGCAGCAGCTTATGTCATTGTCATCGATATGGATTCCCTTAAAACAAGCTCCTCCTACAAGTTCAGCGATTCGAGAGATCATTTCTCTAGAATGACTTCCGCCAATCCTTCTAGTTCTAAGTCATCTTCTCAGTACCCCAACAAGTCTTACCCAAGCAAGCCTACTTCAAATCCTTATCCACCTAGAAATGACAACAAGGGTAAGAACACTGAAGAGACTACTCGAAGATTGATCCTCTCACTAAGTGCTATAAATACAAGGAATACGGTCATGTTGCTGGCAACTGTCCCAGTCCCAGTAGGATCAACATAAAAGATATGATCTATAATTGAGTGGCTTGAGCCCCACAACATACGTGATATGCGGAGTTTCCATAGTCTTGCCACCTTCTATCGTCGGTTTGTGCAAAAATTTAGCACAATCATAGCTATAATAACCGATTGTTTGAAGAAATGTGAGTTCGTCTTGTCCAAAGCAGTCACGAAAGCCTTCGAAGAGATCAAGAAAAGAATGACTCAGACATCTGTCATGAAGTTGCCTGATTTCACTAAAGTCTTCGAAGTAACGTGCGATGCTTTTGGTATTGATATAGGTGGAGTCTTCGGTCGCTCTGTTGCCTATTTCAGCGAGAAGCTGGATGAGGCAAAACAAAAATACTCCACTTATGAAATTCTATGCGGTAATTCAGTCACTTCTCTATTGGTGACATTACCTCCTGCCGCAAAAATTCGTTATTTTCTTAAACCATAAGGCCTTAAGATTTCTCAATTCTCAACAAAAGATGAATCTGAGACATGCTCAATGGGTAGAGTTTCTACAAGAATATTCGTATATGATAAGGCGTAAGAAATAGGTTGAGAATAAGGTTGCGGATGTGCTAAGTCGTTGTCACATGATCTTATCCATACTGCGCACCGAAGTTATTGGTTTTGAGATATTAAAGGATGAGTATGCCTCCTGTACGAATTTTCATGAGGTATACACCTCTTTGAAGGATGGCATCACTCGAGTGATAGATAATTATTTTCTGAAAGATAATGATCTCTTCTATTGCTCCAAACTGTGAATTCCTAGTACGTCCTTACGAGAGTATCTTGTTTGGGAATTGCACGCGTATGGCCTTGCGGGACACTTTGGGCATAGCAAGACCAACGATGTTGTGGAACATCCATTTTACTGACCTTAACTTAAAAAGGACGTTGTGAGACTTGTTAACAGGTGTCATACTTGTCAACTCGCCAAATTACAATAATAAAACACAAGCTTGTATACTTCCTTACATGTTTCCAGTTGCCCTTGAGAAAATGTCAGCATGAATTTCGTGTTAGGCTTACCGAAAAGACACAAAAAACATGATTCCATTCTTGTCGTCGTAGACCATTTTTCTAAAATGGCCACTTCCTCCCATGTTCAAAAACTTTCGATGCACTCGTGTAGCTCAAATCTTCTTCGATAATATTGTGAAGTTATATGGGATGCCAAAAACAATTGTGTCCGATAGAGATGTAAAATTCACGAGTTACTTTTGGAAAACCCTATGGCACAAGATGGGAATGAAATTGAAATTCTCATCAGCCTTCCATCCACAAACTCATGGACAAAGTGAGGTCAATCGGAGTCTTGGAAATCTCTTGCGTACTCTAGTGAGAGAAAACTTAGGAACTTGGGACTTAAAATTAACTATTGCTGAATTTGCCTACAACACATCAAAGAATAGAACCACCGGCATGAGTCCACATGAAGTTGTGCATGGTTATCATCTTAGGCAGCCCACAGATCTTGTCCCCATGTTAGAACATCAGTCTCGGAGTTTGCATCCACATTTGCATCCCGCATTCATGATTTGCATAAAAAAAATCAAAGAAAATTTATGAGAATAATTTTAACTACAAGTTAAGGGCAAATACTAGAAGAAAATTTAAAACTTTTGATGTTGGTGACGAGGTGATAGTTCGGATTCGTCCGGAACGGTTTTCAGCTGGATCCATTAAGAAATTGAATGCACGTGTTGCAGGTCCGTTTAAAATTTTGCATAAAATCAATGATAATACCTATGTCGTTGACTTTCCTAAAGGTTTTGGCATAAGTAAGACTTTCAATATTGAGGATTTAGTACCCTATGAAGGTCTAGAATTTAACCCTAGAAATTCTATTATAGATGAGCCTACCCTACAGCCTACTGGTAAGAATCCCACATTCCCTCTTTACCCGACACTACTTACCCACCGATAGAAAAATTGGATAATATTTTAGATGATCAAATAATCTCTACTAGAGATGGTGGTATTCACAGGTATTTGGTGCGATGGAAGAACAAGCCGGAGTTGAAGGACACTTGGATTGATCGTGAGGAGCTCCAGTGCTTGGATCCAAACCTTTTGAAGCACTATGACATGAGCACTGGTTTTAACTTGACTGGGTCGAGCTCTCTCCCACCCGGAGAGAATAAAGAGGACATTGGAGACGTTTTGGGCGCTTCTATCAATGCAGGCATTGTCTGAGATGACTATTTTATTAGCCTAGTTATTTTTATATCGGTACTTATAGTTGTTTTTGGCATTTCGATGGCTATTTAGATATATGTCGTAGTTTTGCTATTTCCACCCTTTACTTTCTGCACATTGGGATATTTTTTAGATTTGTTTTAAGCCTATATATAGGTCATTCGACTAATGAAATGATATGCTTTGATTAATTAAAATTTTGTGTTAAGTTTTGCTCTTCATTCCCCTCTTGTGAGTAAGACATTGAGAGAATATTAGGGTTTGTAAGAAACTCTAAGACTATACACCCCGTCCCCCTCCCTATACACCGCGGGCCTTCCCCTTCCTCTTTCCCCTTCTTCCCGAAGCCCCACAGCCCCTACCCACTCCCTCTCTCTTCTCACCTGACTACCCCGACCCCCTAGCTCCCCCAACCCGACACCAGATCCACCCCCTCTAACACCCCCGAACGCCCTCCCTCACCATCCGACCATCCCTAACCGTCCCCACCTTCCAAATCTTCATTCAAACCCTAACCCTAATCCCCAAATCTTCATTCAAACCCTAAACTATAATCCTCACATCAAGAGAATGAGCTAGGGAGGAGTACAACGTCATTGACTTCGACGATTGGCATCTTTTTCCTCTCCATCCGTGGCGGCGACACTTTTATCGAACCCCGATAATTTCTTTCCATTCCTCCATTACTTGTGGTACTGCCTATCATTTCTAGAATCTTATCTGAATCTGCTATCGTCCACAAATATTGAGCGTGTGTGCTTCTACTTGCCAAATAGCAAATGAATCACTATTGAATATCTTACTTGCTAAGAATACTTAAGTATACTCGTTGATTATAGGGCCTAATTGGGACTGTTAACTTATTCAATTTCTTAAAAATCCATCACACCAATCACTAGTTTTAATTAACTTAATCGGCACTACTTGTTGGTAAACTTAATCTTTTAATATTCTTGGAAAATTCTCTAGCTAAGGTTAAATTTACATCAGAATCATTTTGAGGTAAAACAGAAATTTAGAATTATTATGCAATTATTATAAAGGGATATGTCGGTTTAAAGTAATATGTCTACCATTCTTTCTCATCAACGAAAACAATCATTTACTGCACAAAAGAAAAATCCAGGGAGAAAAAACAGGTCACTTAAGACAGCAGAGTACAAGCTCAAATAGCCCTCAAAGATTGGAAACCAAAGCTAGAAGTAGAAACTAGAAAGCACTAATTCCTAGGTAAGACTTATGTGAAAATCTCAAAACCGACAAAGCATTGCAACCAAAAAATCCTCACAAGATCAATTTTAAAACAACATATAATAAAGATATAAGCAAACAAATAACATGTCACATGGCTAGCTCCTACAGAATTAAAAAAGCCATACTTTAGGCATGTGTTTGTCATATACCTGTATCATATTTTAGCCATGTGTTTGTCATACGCTCGTATTTACATTACTAATTTAAGGGTTTCCAACAGAACCAGTCTCAACTTGAAGCAAGATTAGCAACAGAAGAACCTGAGCCCAGCCAGAGATAGAAATGTATATGCACGGGCAAAACATAATCAATCCATTGGGACCTTGCCAGGCCACTAGTTTCTACCCATAGTATTTCTAAAACCAGATCCGATTAGCTAGACTAGTATTATACACGTGCTGTACACGTGGGGAAAATTGGGGGAATGAAAAGGGAAAAGAAAAAAAAATCTACCAGCACGTGCGTTGCACGGGTTGGGTTAAGGACAAATTACACTAAGGCCTTCTCCCATTATAGTAGTAGAGATTATCAGTAAATAAGAAACCGTAAAGCTCAATGATAGAGATGGCTAAAATACAGGTTATGGTAAAAAAAAAGATCTATATTCAAATAATGCATGCTAATATTCACTTTTAGAGATCCATTATATGAAATCGAGTTTTGATGACATAAGAAGATTGGTTGAGAGACAGAAAAACCTGTAAAGAAGTAAAATTTAGGATCTTTGGATGCAAACCTGAGAACAATAGTCATCCATCTCCTCTTCTTTTTGCTGCCGCAATTCATCCTGAATAATTTAAATGAGTTTCCCACTTGGTCAATGATGCACAAGTAATAAAAAGAACACAGTAGTACTTTTTCTAATAAGAAGAATATATATCATATGACTCAAAGCAGAAATAATTAACCTGAGTTGGCTTCAAAGCTCCTGATAATGAAAATCCTCGTCTTAATTTAATCCCATTCCCTCTGCCAATATTCAAGGTAAACCCGGCATTGTCATAAACTAACCAAGCTTCCCATGTATCATCTTCTCCAGTGAAAAGAGCATACAAACTCTGTACAGACAATGGTTTTAGTTGTAAGCAACTACATAACAGAGATCTTGTCTCCGTCACCATATATGATGTACCTGTTCTATGTCTTGTCCTATGTCTTGCAGATCAACGCGAGCAGCAAATAGTCCTGAAGGTTGAAATGTTCGGCGATGCCATACCTACAAGATATCACCAAAATTATTCAAATCTGCAATTTTGTAACTCCATCCTTCTATATATCTAAAGAAAATTGACTCTTTTCCTGACATAAATTTTCTACTATTGCCACTCATTCCTTAGAATATTCAATCTCTACTGTTGTAACTACAGAGTTGGAGTTGTGTAATTTGTAGCTATAGACAACCGTACTCAAACTAATCTCAAAACATCCATATCACTCAATTGATCTGAACCACACATCTTTAAATTCAAGTTATATGAGCCATGGGTCCATTATACAACCCAATTATATATCAATCGTTCATATCTAACATAAACTTAAATATAAAAATTAACAAAATATTCACACATAGCACATGCTATATAACTAGTTTACTTAACTCCATTTTTTATTGTTCCTAACAAAGCTACATGCTTCACGGCAAACCACAACAAATTACAAAGGCCAAAAAATGTTGAAATGCACAAAGTTATCAGCAAAAAAATAGTGTAAAAACAATAAACATTAATGACAAGGTTCCAAAACACAAGCTTGATTTGCAGTTTTGCAGTTTGGTGGTTCCAGGCCTTCTCAACTAGGTAGTTCATAAAATATTTTATACAATATATAAACCAAAAAGATAATAGGAGCTCCCCCACTCTAACTTCAGAGAAATTCAGAAACACAACAACAACAACAAAACCTTTTTCCCAACTAGTTGGGGTCGGCTACATGAATCTTGGTTTTCCATTCTGCTCGGTTTAGCGTAATATCTTCTGTAAGGCACGAGCTATTATATATTTTTTCACCTTTTCCACCGTTTAGGTCTTTCTCTACCCCTAACTCTACCCTCAATACTTATCAAATCACTCTTTCTAACGGGGGCACTACTAGGTCTACGTGTGACATGTCCAAACCACCTTAGGCGATTCTCTCTTAACTTATCTTGGATTGAAGCTACCTTCAGCATGTCTTGTATATGCTCGTTTCTAATTCTATCCTTCATTGTTTTACCACACATTCATCTTCGCATCCTCATCTCCGCTACACTCATTTTTTGGATATGTTGCTTCTTTGTTGCCCAACACTCTACTCCATACATCATTGCTGGTCTAACAGTCATCCTATAAAAAAAAATCTTCAACTTCAAAGGTATACGTTTGTCACACAAAACATCACTGACACACTTCTCCACTTAAGCCACCTTGCTTGGATCCTATGTATAACATCTTCACAAATTTTCACATCTCTTTGTATAATCGAACCTAAATATCGGAAACGGTCTCTCTTAGGTGTCTCTTGACCATCAAGCTTCACTACTTCCTCAGCTGTGTTCCGAATATCACTAAAATTACACTCCATATACTCTGTTTTAGTTCTGCTTATCCTAAAGCCTCTAGCTTTCAAAGTTTCTCTCCACAATTCTAATTTAGCATTGACTCCTGAGAGAAATTTAGAAACACAAAAAAAAAATCATAAAAAGAGAATTTTGGAAGTCAAAATAAGAACTAGGCATGTTTTTGATGGGAGAGGTGGTTACAACTTGAACGAAGAGAAATAGTTATGGTTATGATGCACGAAATATTGTTAGCAATATAGAAAATTTGCAATGAACTCTTCTGTTGAAGGATTAAGAAATAAGATTAGGTCCCATTTTGGTCTAATTTGAGTGGGCCCTCAGATGGGTCGCCCTATCTTTTTAATGTAAGACCAGAGTTGTAGAAATCGGTATTCATAAGTTCCAAAACTGCATTGCCAAATGGATGTAATTTTTTCTATAATTATCCATTCTTAATGCACAAAGTTCAAGATTAATAATGGTAATTTGCATATCAACATTCAACATATTTCCACACGCCTTACCAAAAAAAACCACATGTTCCCACACTCCCTTACTCTTCTTGTTTTGCTATTCGGCATACAGTAAATTCCTGAATAATGGTTTGTGGTCTAACCAGTCACGTAATGCAACAACCACCCCAATACCTTCTTTTTCTGGAGGCTCTCACTTATTATGTCACAAGGGATAATTAAAATCGATGATGTTACAAAATCGATGATGTTACATTTATGCTTTAACTATTATTGGTAATGGTAAAGCCATTTTATAAGGTACCAATAATAATAGCATTGAAATAAGAGAGAGCGAGTGGAGCAAATTTAAGCAATGAAAATGGGGGGAAGGGGGTGATGGTTTCTTCTGGGAAACAATTCATATGATCTCCATGGGTTTCTTCAAACCAATAGAATCATCGGCCTAAATCTTTAACCATGTTCATCAAGAAAGAAAGTTGCCCACATTTCTATTTGGCAGCAAAGAAAATCCAGCTTACATTAATCTTAAGACTTTTTTTCCGTAGATTGAAATACATAAAAATAAAATAATAAAATTCAGTAAATGATAGAATTTTGTATAATTTTGGAAGGCCTGATGGAAGAATTGGCCCGTATAATGCATGCAATAGCGGAAATTCATTTCTAGTGTATCCATGATGCTGAAATCGGCTCCTATTTTAGCTCTTCCACTTAGGGCAGACAGTCAAAACAAGTTCTGGAACTTCCTTTTTACAAGGATTTAAGGATTAAACTAAGCTATGTCAAAGCATAAAGAGTATACGGTCCAATTATGATTATTTTCATTTATCAATGAAATATGCATTTAAGTGCTCTCTTTATAGAAGCCAACAAATTTCTACATGGATCTCCCATCCTACATCTGAAACATATTTTCTGAAATAGCCTGCATCAGGGCTCAGGAGAGTTTACAAGGACCATTATCACTATGATACCTGACAACGGTAGGCAAGTTCCAGTTGTTCTGCAACATTTTCACGTAGAGGTAGCCAGTCAAGACCACCTTTACGAGCAAACCAGTGACCTCTTAAGACCCGCCGATTTTCACCATGCCAGTATACTGGGAAGCAGTGCCGCTTGGTTAAATCTACCTACAATAACCAATGAGTTTACTATGGCATATAAGTCAAAGCACAAATTAATATTAAAATAAAAACCAAAACAATTAAAACAATACCAAAATATCAGAAACCTTATTTCACTTATTGAAACAGTGATATTGATGTGTCTAATTTTTATATAAATGTTTGTACTCATTTACCCATAAAACTTGCTTGTATTCGTCTATCTTGTTAATAATTTATCTTATTTCCATAGGTTTCAATTAATTAATATTTTTGAAGGAATAAGATTTATTGATGCAAAAAGTGAATATTTTCAGTAAAAAATTAACAAAGAAAACAAGGAGAATGATTGATTAATTTTTATTGATTTGTTGAATTTTGGATTTTACAATTTGGCCATGTGGAAAACAAAAAAGAAATTTAATTGTCAATAGAGGGTGAAAATGAAATAAACAAATTTAAAAGGATTTAATTAAGCTAATGTGATTATTAGTTAGTTTAATTAATTTAAATTAATTAAATTTATTTTTATTTTTAAATCCTAAATTCTGATTTTATTTTTGTGTGTGCAGTACGTGCTTCAAGAAAGAGAAGAAAAAGAAGAAAGTAATAATGAGCAAATCAGAAAAAGGAAAAAAATAAAGAAAAAAGGGGGTTATATGCAAAAGTAAACCCTAATAGCACTGGTTCGTGTTCCTATAAATACAGCAGCAAAGAGGAAAGAGAGATGCGCTTAACGAGAGAGGGAGAGCGACAGCTGACCTCACAAATAATTTTAATAAAAAAATAAATAAATAAAAAAGAAAGGACGGAAACAGAGAAGAAAAGGGAGAGAGACAGGGGCTCTGGGTGTGCGGCGCGACTTCCGAGGAGGAAAGAGAAGGAGTGGGTAGGTGGGCAGCAGGACCAGAAGAAAAGAAAAGAAAAAAATAAAAGGGTGTTGGTTGGCGACTGGAACAGAAAAAAAGAGAAAAAATTAATTAAAGAAGCGGCACGCAAATCGAGAAGGGGGCGTTGGAAGGTGCGGCTAGAACCACAGAGAGAGAATAGCACAGATCCTGAGGCTCTTCAATTTCGGTCTTCAAACAACAATTGAGTTCTTTCTTCTCTTCTAATTTTTATTATGCAATCAAAGAACATG
Source organism: Hemerocallis citrina (assembly GCA_017893485.1). Classification (NCBI taxonomy): domain Eukaryota; kingdom Viridiplantae; phylum Streptophyta; class Magnoliopsida; order Asparagales; family Asphodelaceae; genus Hemerocallis; species Hemerocallis citrina. The sequence continues at coordinate 183,438,747 of CM030367.1, forward strand.
TTTGTTAGTTGCAAATTTATTATGAACTAATTTTATTTTTCTAGTGCTTTGATATAGCATAGTTTTGAGAACACAATTTTAATTCCATATTATTTTTCTATTTTTCCACGGTTGTGTGTTTAATTTTTGTTTTTAGTGCTTACAATTGTTTGGCCAACTTTTGTATGATCTATTGGATCATGGAGAGACCGAATTGGTAATTTGTGATTTCGAATTAATAAAATTAAACACCGTTACAAGAGCGAACTGCTATTAATGTGACCGTTAAGAATCCATAGATCTTAATGAATTTTCAATTAGTAATTTGTGCATGAACTATGACAAATAATTAGTTGAGAATTTTTTTGATACTGCTTGAGAGAGAATATTGAATAATTTGGGGATTTTGGTCTACAACTTGGAAAAATAATATTTTTATTCACATGGAGTTATAAATTGTGTGGGATTAACTAGGTGAAATCGAAAGCCCTAGAATTTGTTTTGCCATTAACAAATCACAAAAATTTCAAATTTTCGTTCTCTTTTGTTAGTTTAGATTTTTAGATTAATTTAGTTGCTTTATTTATTAAAATTTTGGTTTTCCAAATAGTAGTTATCTTTATCAAATTTCAATTTTCCAAATAGTAATTCATCTAGTAAATGTTGGTACTCAATAAGATAATTAGTCCTTGTGGGTTCGACACTCTTTTCACTTAAACTATACTACTTGTTCCGATTTTGTACACTTGCAAAATATCCCATCAAGTTTTTGGCGCTGTTGCCGGGGACTAATTATTTTTTATTGATATTCATAATTGCTAGATTGTTATTAATTTGGATTTTTTTTATTATTTTTATTTTCTTTTATGTTTTTATTTTTAGTTTTTCTATTTTTTTTTAATAACTATATTTCAGGACATAGAATTGTATCACAATGGCAAACGATGAGGAAAACAATGCTTTGAGAGACTATGATATGCCCTCGCTTAATGGAGCAACATTAAGTATTAAAATGCCTACTATTGAAGCTAACAATTTTGAAATTAAACCGGCAATCATTCAAATGATTCAACATATTGTTCAATTTAGGGAATTATCGCACGAGGATCAAAATATTCACATTGCAAACTTTTTAGAAATTTGGGACACTTTCAAGCACAATGGAGTATCAGATAATGCAATTCGATTGAGACTTTCCTTTTTCACTAAGAGATAAGGCGAAGGCTTGGCTAAATTTTCTACCACTGGGTGTTATTACTACTTGGAGGGGACTTGCACAAAAATTTCTGACTAAGTATTTTTCGCCGGCGAAGACAACAAAGCTAAGGAATGACATTACCACATTCACTCAATTTGAGACTTGAGTCCTTGTATGAATGGAAGAGGTAAAAAGAGTTATTGAGAAAGTGTCCTCATCATGAACTACCAAAATGGCTGCAAATTCAACTATTCTATAATGGGTTGGGAGTTACAAATCGATCTATGGTTGAGGCTAGCTGGAGGTGCACTTATGACCAAAACTCATGAAGCGGCCTATGAGCTTTTATAGGAGATGGCATCTAATAATTACCAGTGGTCTTTAGAGAGAACAATGCCAAGAAAAGTGGTTGGAGTTTTTGAACTTGATCCTATTACTACTTTAACTGCAAAAATTGATATTTTATCTAAACAAATAGATAACATGAATGTAAATGCTATTCCTGTGAATCAGGAATTCCTTAATTTGCTTTCCTTTGAATTAGCAATCAAATCAGGAAAGACATCTAATTTGCTTTCCTTTCAATGAGGAATCAAATCAGGACTTAATCTGTTGCCTTAATTGTAATTATTTTCCTAGAATAGGCTAGACAAATCAAGAATTGATTAGTTCTCCTTAATGGTAAGTAATTACCTGTAAATGTTGTAATCCTTATATATAGAAGAAATAACAAAGTAGAAAGGCATCAAGCCAAATTTCGTGACATGGTATCAGAGCTGTGATTCCTTCAAGTTTTCGTTCACACCTGTGAATCCTTCAGCACCTTCCTTGGTCGCTCTTGCCTTGGTACTCTTCGCTGCTCCTGGTTCACGTATTCTGGGCCCTTCGTTTCTGGTCTGTGTTGCTTGTTGTTCCTTCTGCCATCATGACAACTCCAGAGAAGGACAATTTCTGTGTCCGTTTCACCGGTAAGAATTATGCTGCTTGGGAATTCCAGTTCAAGATGTATGTCAAAGAGAAGGGATTATCAGGTCACTTGGATGGGCTCTCTAAAGCGCCGGGAGAGAAATCTGCCTTAGATGCGTGGGAAGTGAAAGATGCTCAGATTATTTCTTGGATTCTCGGTTCTATTGATCCTCAGATGATCAATAATTTGCGCTCTTTCACAACTGCTAAAGAAATGTGGGAATATTTGAAGCGTATTTACAATCAGGATAATACGGCTAAGCGTTTTCAGTTGGAGCTTGAGATAGCCAATTACAAACAAGGTAATTTGTCTATTCAGGAGTATTATTCTGGTTTTCTGAATCTGTGGACAGAACACTCTGCCATTTTATGTGCTGCTGTTCCCGAATCTTCACGCTTGGCTGTCCAAGAGGTTTACAACACCAGTAGGCGAGATCAATTTCTCATGAAACTTCGCCCAGAGTTTGAGGCTGTCAGAGGTGCTTTGCTGAATAGGAGTCCTGTTCCTTCTTTGGATACTTGTGTTGGTGAACTTCTCCGGGAAGAGCAACGCTTACTTACCCAAGGAACCATGTCTCATGATGCTGCCCTTTCCGAACCTGTGACGGTTGCATATGCTGCTCAAAATAGGGGTAAAGGTCGTGATATGGGACAGATCCAATGCTTTTCTTGCAAACAATTTGGACATATTGCTCGTAATTGTACAAAGAAGTTTTGCAATTACTGCAAGCAGCAGGGTCATATCATCTCCGACTGTCCCACGCGTCCCCCACGACCAACACAACGTCCGGTACATGCATTCCATGCCACAACCAGCTCCGCAACTGGTCCTTCCACCACTGGTGCATCTGATGGTGGTGCTCTACAGCCTGAAATGATTCAACAAATGGTACTTTCAGCCCTTTCAGCCTTGGGGATTCGAGGTAAGTCCTTTAATGTTACTCGTCCATGGTTTCTTGATTCTGGTGCATCCAATCACATGACGGGTTCCTCTGAATATTTGCACAATCTACATTCTTATCATGGTAATCAGAAAATTCAAATTGCTGATGGTAATACCCTATCTATCACTAATATTGGTGACATAAACTCTGATTTTCGGAATGTGCTTGTATCTCCTGGACTTGCTTCCAATTTACTGTCTGTTGGACAATTGGTGGAAAACAATTGTAATGTTAATTTTTCTCGGGCTGGTTGTCTTGTACAGGAGCAGGTGTCGGGGAAGGTGATCGCGAAGGGGCCTAAAGTGGGAAGAATGTTTCCACTCCAGTTTGTTTCCAGTCATTTATCTCTTGCTTGCAATAATGCTTTAAATTCCTATGAGGTTTGGCATAGAAAATTGGGCCATCCAAACTCTGCTGTTTTATCTCATTTATTTAAAACTGGTTTGTTGGGTAATAAACATGTTATTTCTACTGCCCCTGTTTCATGTTCTGTTTGCAAATTGGCTAAAAGTAAAAACACTTCCTTTTCCGTCAGGTGCTCATCGTGCTTCCACTTGTTTTGAAATGATTCATAGTGATGTTTGGGGAATGTCTCCTGTAGCTTCTCATGCTCATTATAAATATTTTGTCACATTTATCGATGATTACAGTCGTTTTACTTGGATATACTTTCTTCGCTCTAAATCTGAAGTGTTTTCTATGTTTAAAAAATTTCTGACATATGTTGAAACTCAGTTCCAAGCCATTGTTAAAATCCTTCGCTCTGATTCTGGTGGTGAATACATGTCTCGTGAGTTTCAGGAGTACCTACAACAAAAAGGTATCTTGTCTCAACGATCTTGTCCCAATACCCCACAACAAAATGGGATGGCCGAACGCAAGAATCGTCACTTGCTTGATGTGACGCGCACCTTACTTCTCCAAGCTTCAGTCCCATCCAGATTTTGGGTGGAGGCTCTATCCACAGCTGTCTTCTTGATCAATCGCATTCCTTCTACGATTATTGATCTTGATTCCCCTTTCTTTCGTCTTTTTAAAACTCAGCCTGATTATAGTGCTTTACATACTTTTGGTTGTGTATGTTTTATTCATCTACCTCCGCTTGAAAGGCATAAGCTTGGAGCACAGTCGGTTCAATGTGCTTTTATGGGGTACAGTCATTCTCATAAGGGTTTTGTGTGTTATGATGTTTCTAACCATCGCTTCCGCATTTCTAGGAATGTGACATTTTTTGATAATCAATTTATGTTCCCTTGCATTTCTCCTACTTTGAATGATATTGCTATTCTTCCCAAATTTTCTAGCCTCTCTCAATCCATAGAACGTTTCAAACCAGGCATCACATATGTCAGACAACATAGCAGGCATGTTCCCACTGCCCCTTCCGACGCTGATCCACCACCTGATACTTTACCGATTGCACCACGACGTTCTAGTAGAACGTCTCGAGCACCTGATAGATATTCACCAGACCGGTATGATTCCTCACATACTTCTCTGACTGCCTCTCTCTCTAGCACATGTATTCCCACTTGTTACTCACAGGCTGTTAAGGATGTACGCTGGATAAAAGCAATGAATGAGGAACTTCAGGCTCTTCAAGAGAATTTCACTTGGGACATTGTCTCTTGCCCTCCTGATATCAAACCCATAGGCTGCAAATGGGTATATTCTGTGAAACTGAATTCTGATGGGTCCCTCAATCGTTACAAGGCTAGATTGGTTGCCTTAGGAAACAAGCAGGAATATGGCATTGATTATGATGAGACATTTGCACCCGTTGCCAAAATGACAACTGTCAGAACTGTTCTCTCTTTAGCTGCTTCTAATGGGTGGTCTCTTTATCAAATGGACGTGAAGAATGCATTTCTTCATGGTGAACTGACTGAAGATATATATATGACTCCTCCGCAGGGCCTATTCTCTTCATCTAAGGGTGTGTGCAAGCTCAAACGCTCCTTATATGGTTTGAAACAGGCGCCTAGGGCATGGTATGATAAATTTCGTTCCACTCTACTTGGGTTCTCCTTTACTCAGAGTCAATATGATTCCTCCTTGTTCATTCACTACACATCTACAGGCATTGTTCTGCTTCTTCTTTATGTTGATGATATGGTCATTACTGGATCAGATCAGGCATCCATCCAGGAACTTAAACAGCAATTACAAGCCTCGTTTCATATGAAAGACCTTGGTAACTTGCATTATTTCCTTGGCCTTGAGGTTCAGTCTACCTCCAAGGGTATATTTCTCCATCAGCATAAGTATACCACAGACCTTATTTCTATGGCTGGCCTACAATCAGCTAATCCGGTGGATATTCCTCTTGAGGTTAATGTTAAATACCACCGGGATGAGGGTGACCTGTTGACAGATCCTTTATTGTATCGGCAGCTCGTGGGTAGTCTTAATTATTTGACCATTACCCGGCCTGATATATCATTTGCTGTTCAGCAAGTAAGTCAGTTCATGCACTCTCCTCGTCATCTTCATTTGGCAGCGGTTCGTCGTATAATTCGCTACTTGAAAGGCACTTCTCAACGGGGTCGCTTCTTTCCCATTGGGACATCTCCTCAATTGATTGCATATAGTGATGCTGATTGGGCCGGGTGCCCTGATACTCAGCGATCTGTCACCGGATGGTGCATGTTTCTTGGTTCTTCGTTAATCTCATGGAAAAGTAAGAAGCAAGCAAGAGTCTCTAAATCCTCTACTGAATCGGAGTATCGTGCTATGTTTAATGCATGTTCGGAAATAATTTGGCTTCGTGGTCTTTTGGATGAACTTGGATTTCCTCAAACAAAGCCAACGTCTCTCTATGCTAACAATACAAGTGCCATTCAGATTGTTGCAAATCCGGTTTTCCATGAGCGTACTAAGCATATTGAAGTCGATTGCCATTCTATTCGTGAAGCCTATGATGACCATATTATATCCATCCCTCACATCAATACTCAGTTTCAGGTTGCAGATATTTTGACCAAAGCTGTTCCTCGTCCGCGCCATCAGTTTCTTGTTAGCAAATTGATGCTCCTTGACCAACCGCATCAATTTGAGGGGGGATGTGAATCAGGAATTAAATCAGGATGTGAATCAGGAATTCCTTAATTTGCTTTCCTTTGAATTAGCAATCAAATCAGGAAAGACATCTAATTTGCTTTCCTGATTTGCTCAGGATGTGAATAAGGAATTCCTTAATTTGCTTTCCTTTGAATTAGCAATCAAATCAGGAAAGACATCTAATTTACTTTCCTTTCAATGAGGAATCAAATCAGGACTTAATCTGTTGCCTTAATTGTAATTATTTTCCTAGAATAGGCTAGACAAATCAAGAATTGATTAGTTCTCCTTAATGGTAAGTAATTACCTGTAAATGTTGTAATCCTTATATATAGAAGAAATAACAAAGTAGAAAGGCATCAAGCCAAATTTCGTGACAATTCCAACTAATATGATTTGTGATCTTTGTGCAAGAAATCACTCAAGTACAATTGCCAAGTGGGAAACCCTTTTGCTCAATCAAATGCCGAACAAACAAATTGTGTCAAAATTTCAAAAGCAAAACAATCCTTATGCAAACACATACAATCCAGGATGGAGAAATCACCCCCAACTTTTTTTGGAACAACAATCATGAAGCAATTAGACCACCTCAGAATTTTCAGCATCAAGAAAAGAAGCCAACACTTGAAGAGATATTTATGCAATACATGCAGAAGACAGATTTGGCGATACAAAATAATATGGCTTCAATTCACAACCATGGGGCTCAGATTGGTCAGATTTCAAATATTATTACAGAGAGATCAGCAGGAACCTTACCCAGTAACACAGTGACAAATCCAAAGGAGCATGTCAAAGCAATAACACTGAGAAGTGGAAGAACAATTGAGCAGTCACAAAAAGAAAATCCTGAACAAAATGTGGTTGAAAAGCAAGATGAGTTACAACCAATTTGGGAGTAACAAACGCAGCAGGTAGCCAATCACCATTCTAAGAAGGGTAAAGGAGTTTCAAACCTCACAGTTTCCAGGGAGTTTAATTCTGAAACTTGTCCTAATTCACCTTATGATCCACTGATTCCTTTTCCAGCAAAGACTTAAAAAGAATAATCTTATTGAAGCTTTAGAACATATATCTAAATATGCTAAATTTTTTAAGGATATTTTATCAAACAAGCGGAAGTTGGAGGAGCATGAGACAGTTATGCTAACTGAAGAGAGCAGTGCAATTATACAAAAGAAGTTGCCTCCTAAATTGAAAGATCCAGGGAGTTTTACGATACCTTGCACTATTGGAAATTTTTATTTTGATAAAGCTTTATGTGATTTAGGAGCAAGTATTAATTTTATGCCTTTTTCGGTTTTCAGAAAACTTGGCCTTGGAGAAGCAAAACCCACTACAATTTCTTTGCAATTGGCAGACAGATCTATCAAGTACCCAAGAGGAATAATTGAAGATGTTTTGGTAAAGGTAGACAAGTTCATATTTCCAGCTGATTTCGTAGTGCGTGATATGTAGAAAGATGAACAAATTCCATTAATTTTGGGGCGACCTTTTCTAGCTACGGGGAGAGCTTTGATTGATGTCCAACAAGAAAAACTTATAGGTTGAGGATGAGCAAGTAACGTTTGATGTTTTTAAATCCATAAAGTTTCCTACCGAAGAACAATCGTGTTTTCAAGTAAGTGAAACTGATTTAATTTTGGGCGAGAAACATAGGGCTGAATTGAAAAGTTACCTGTAAAAGTATGTTTAACAAATTCAGCAAGTCTTGAATCTGAGAAAGAAAATATTTTTGAATATTTCATGTATTTGGATGTCGCACCATCTATTCATCCATTTTCTCAGCTGAAATTCAAAGGGATGGGGATATCAAAGACACCATCTTCAAGAAAGAAATGACTCAAACTCGAGCTTGAACCTAATCCACACATGAAGAAAAGTATTAGAAAAGATGTTCTTATGTTGTTGGATCTTGGCGTTACATAACCATCTCAGCTACAACATCTGGCTGAAGACTTAAAACTTAGTGCTTTTTGGGAGGCAACCGATGTTTCTTTTTACTGCATTAGATTTAATTTTACCTTTTAGTTTACTTTAATTTTAATTTTTAATTTTATTTTATAGGATTGCATTAGTTTGGAAGTCACCGGGCGGAGCTGTTTTTTGGACCGACATTGATGGCTGTTTTTAGCAGAATACAGTCTGAATCTGGAAAAGTGTATAAAATACCGATCGAAGGAAATTGTCTTAGCTTTCCAGAACAAAAAGAATCAGGCAATTTGGACATCTACAGCTCCAGATATCACTGAAACAATGAACGTCGCGTGTCCAGAATTTTAACACGAATCAGGGGAGCAATTCTGAACTTTTCGCATTCCTTTTGTTGTTATTTTTCCTTTCCCATTGAAGACAAAGTGATATTCAAGTTTGGGGGAAGGGGTACGATTTTTATATATACATATTTTATATATATTTGAAAAGAAAAAACAAAACAAAACATTGCAATTAGGCTGACCATTACACTTTTGAGTTCTTTATTGTGCTAAAGCATTGAAATAATTTTCTTTTAGGATAGACAATATCTTATAAAGAAAGATCAAGCATACTTATTTACTTTAGGATTATTGAAGTTCAAAAGTCCTTACAAAATTGTGAAAGTCAAGTGATTATACATAAAAGAAAAATGTGATGCTTTTTCTTGTGATTATCCCTTTTGATCTAGTCCTAAACAGAGTTAGTAAATAGAGTAATATTTATAAAATTTAATGAATAAAGTTCTATCCACTTCAATGTTTTGAGTTGCTTAGTAACTAGGAGTATTCATCACCAATGTTTACTTTTACGTCAAACGGCAACTTGAAATATGAGTATGCAAAAGCACTCTAATTGTGTGGCTTGTTGAGTAACCAGGTGAATTCATCACAACTGTTTGCATTCGCATCAAAAGGCAAGTGACAACTTAGAGAAGAGCAAAAAAAACTCTAGTTTGCTACTCGGTTTGTAGTAGTGAGAAGGGGTAATCACAGCTAGAGTTATTGCATGATATAATTACATTAATTGCATAACAAATATGATTGAATTGAGAATTATGTATGAATAATTGCACTGGAGAAAGTGAGTATGGTTAGTTTTCCTTTATTTGCTATTGTTTATGTTTTTAGCTGATTTTGATGCTTGCATGATAAGATCTCTTGGTGAGATGAATTGAGCCTAATTATGATTACTTTTTCTTTATTCTTAATTTTACTTTTTGCTCCGAGGACAAGCAAAATCTTAAGTTTGGGGGTATTTGATGTGTCTAATTTTTATATAAATATTTGTACTCATTTACCCATAAAACTTGATTGTATTCGTCTATCTTGTTAATAATTTATCTTATTTTCATATATTTCAGTTAATTAATTATTTTTGAAGGAATAAGATTTATTAATGCAAAAAAATGAATATTTTCAGTTAAAAATTAACAAAAAAACAAGGAAAATGATTGATTATTTTTTATTGATTTGTTGAACTTTGAATTTTACAATTTGGCCATGTGGAAAACAAAATAGAAATTTTAATTGTTAATAGAGGGTGAAAATGAAATAAACAAATTCAAAAGGATTTAATTAAGCTAATGTGATTATTAGTTAGTTTAATTAATTTAAACTATTTAAATTTAATTTTAATTTTAAATCCTAAATTCTGATTTTATTTTTGTGTGTGCAGTACGTGCTTCAAGAAAGAGAAGAAAAGGAAGGAAGAAATAAAGAGCAAATCAGAAAAAGGAAAGAAATAAAGAAAAAGAGAAAGGTTATATGCAAAAGTAAACCCTGATAGCACTGGTTCCTGTTCCTATAAATACAGCAGCAAAGAGGAAAGAGACACGCTTAACGAGAGAGGGAGAGCAACGACTGACCTCAAAAATATTTTTAATTAAAATAAATTAAAAAAAGAGAGAAAGGACAAAAACAGAGAAGAAAAGGGAGAGAGACAGGGGCTCTAGGTGTGCGGCACGACTTCCGAGGAGGAGAGAGAAAAGGAGTGGGTAGGTAGGCGGCGGGACCAGAAGAAAAGAAAATAAAAAAATAAAAGGGTGCTGGGTTGGCGGCTGGAAAAGGAAAAAAAGAGAAAAATTAATTAAAGAAGCCGCACACAAATCGAGAAGGGGGCGTTGGTAGGTGCGGCTGGAACTAGAGAAAGAGAATAGCGCAGATCCTGAGGCTCTTCAATTTCGGTCTTCAAACAACAATTTAGTTTTCTTTTTTCTTCTAATTTTTATTATGCAATCAAAGAACATGTTTATTAGTTGCAAATTTATTATGAACTAATTTTATTTTTCTAAGTCTTTGATGTAGCATAGTTTTGAGAACACAATTTTAATTCAATATTATTTTTCTATTTTTCCATGGTTGTGTGTTTAATTTTTGTTCTTAATGCTTACAATTGTTTGGCCAACTATTGTATGATTTATTGGATCATGGAGAGACCGAACTGGTAATGTGTGATTTCAAATTAATAAAATTAAACACCGTTACAAGAGCGAACCGCTGTTAATGTGACCATTAATAAATCCATAGACCTTAATAAATTTTCAATTAGTAATTTGTGCATGAATTATGACAAATAATTAGTTGAGAATATTTTTTATATTGCTTCAGAGAGACTATTGAATAACTAGGTTTGCCCGTTGACACGTGCCTACGGCACGTCTTCGGAACAGTGTATCTGGTTTGATTATATAAAATAGTTTTGGAGGTCCAACAAATTAATTGAAGTATCAAACATATTATATGAGGAAGCAGTATATCTACCTTTAAGCTCAATTATCGTCTTCCTCAATTATCGCCTTCCTGATCATTAGCTTGAACTTACTTGGAATGCGTATAGTTTGTTAGAAACACTGCACAAAGTTTTTTTTAACTTCAGCATCAATTTTAGATGCTTGTAATAGTTATGCAAGAATATTATCATATAGGTTTTATAGAGCTTATTCTAATCCCATAACCACTATGAGTATGTCTAAATACAATGGTAACGCAAGTGCAGGTGTGAAGGTATCTACAATACCAATAATCTAAACATTTATTTTTAAAATTTTAAAGTTTTATTTCAAAAATTTCAAAAATTTTTAAAATTTTAATTTTTTTTAAAATTTTAAATATTTTTTTAAAAAATATTTTTTAAATTTTTCAAATTTTTTTGTAAGTTGTTTATTTTAAAAATTTTTTTGAATTCTTTTTAAAGTTTTTAAAATTTTAAATTTTTGGTTTGTAATTTTTTTTTTAAAAAAAATAAAAAATTTTATTTTCTGTAATTTTTGAATAGAAAAGAGAGAGAGGGAGAGAAATAATTAAATAAATAAAAGAGTTGTTTTGGGAGGGGTGATTTGAATTTGAGTTTTTGGGAGGGAACTTTTGGGGGGGAAATATGTTTTGTGAAGTTAGATCTGGGCCTTTGATTTTGGGGGAGATTGAAGGAAAGCCACTTGATAGCTTTCTTTGTGTTTTATTATATAGATTTGGGAATTTTGGTCTACAATTTTGAAAAATAATATTTTTATTCACATGGAATTATAAATTGTGTGAGATTAACTAGGTGAAATCGAAAGCCCTAGAATTTGTTTTGCCATTAACAAATCCCAAAATTTTCAGATTTTCGTTCTCTTTTATTAGTTTAGATCTTTAGATTAATTTAGTTGCTTTATTTATTAAAATTTCGGTTTTCCAAGTAGTAAATGTTATCTTTATCAAATTTCGATTTTCCAAATAGTAATTCATCTAGTAAATGTTGGTACTCAATAAAATAGTTAGTCCTTGTGGGTTCGACACTCTTTTCACTTAAACTATACTGCTTGTTGCGATTTTGTTCACTTGAAAAATATCCCATCAGATATTACAAGTTATAACTGACAACAGTACTGCAAGTACAAGAAATGGGAAAAAGAAAATGATCAAGGGTCAAATCAATAATGCCGATTTTCAAATTTTGACATACTTTACTACAGAGAATCATATGGTCTCCCTGGAGAAGAATTGTACTAAACAGATTACCTGAAGTATGCAATTCTCGACAATGATTGTCAAATCCAACATTCCAACTGAAATTGTTAAATATAAAGGTGACACAAGATTAGCAAAGAATATTGCAGGGATGGAACTTCCAAAGTTTGATGCTAGTGTTCCTTAATCAAAGAAGACAAAAGCTAAAGCATTTTTCCAATTAAAGGATTCATGTGATGTCTTCAATCTTGTCTCGTTGTAGTCAAAGATCAGTATAAATAAGGAAGCCTTAAAATCTCAATGAATAGCGAGATATATAAAAAGAGGACAAAGAGAAGCATCAACTATGAAGAAGAGGTCATGATCATGGACATCGTCACATAGATCGGGTTATTGGAAAGGAGCTGACACTGGCATTGTCTACAAATGATCAAGAGGAGATATCAAGGGCCCAATTACATCTCAAGTTAAATGAAGAAAGGAATTAAGAGATTCCTAAATCGCAAACAATAAAGATATAACCATCCTCAAACTCAATGTTATTATCGATATGATTTTAGCCATTCATTTCAATAAAATTGAAGGGAGAAGATTTCGACAGCGAAGAAAATAAAATGAATTAGAGGAAGAGTGAACAATTCTGACATGTTGCAAAATGGAAAAATGACCAGTAATTAGTATGTGGGAGGAAACAATTATTTGTTGGAAACTTGAACAAGATAAAAAGGTGATGTTATATGGAAATTTGTAGTCAGGTCTAGCAGAAGGAACTACGTGTGTAACCCAAAATGAAGGGTGCAGAAGAGGGAGGGGAGGAGGGAACTCAACCAGTAACTCCATCCAATCTCATTTAGAATATTTGGAAAATCAGTCACTGAATGAGAGAAAACATATAGCATCTGTCCTTCATCAATAATAAATCTCATAGACTGCCAACAATATATTGAAACTTCTTATTTCCCTCACCCATGAGAGCATGTGTAAGAAATTATTTTCAAAACATCAATCGCAAAAAAAGGTTTGCCTCGTAAGATAAACTTGAACATACGGAGAAAATAACTTTAATAGAAAAAATAGGTTGCATGTTTGTAGACAATTGTCCATTGAACTTGCTTGGTATGCTTGAATAATGAAATACTCTGGACTCCGTTAAACTCTCAAGCATTTTCATATAAGGTAAGTAGTTGATAGTCTATATTCACCTTTCGTTTACTCCCACTGACAGAAACTCAGTACCCTCTAGATATCTGTTAGCAGGTTCCAATGCCTACTAGTATTAGTCCAAAAGGAATTTCCTTCGTTTGATTCAGGACCTGAGTACGCCTTTTTTTGAATTATGCATGAGAGGGTGAATGAGACTATTAATTATTGATGCAGCAGTTGTTTGTATGAACAAGAAAGAACCATTAGACATTTTTTTTCTCTTGCAATGCAGGATTATGTAACAAATTCCTAATGTTTGCATGGAATTGGGATATATGAATTAAAAAAATTAACTTGGAATTCTTATGTAAGTCTAACCTACCATAAAGTGTTTAATGCTTCAATGCAATAAATAATACCTCGTAAAGGCCTCCTTTCACAGGGACACCAACTCTCTCTTCCTCAACCACATATAGTTCATCAGTTTCATCACCAACATTAATGCTCGACATCGTATTGGGACCAGTAGGTCCTTCACTACATTCAGCATACTCTCTCCACCAGTAGGATAGTAGCTCCTCCTCCCTCTATAACAAATATAGACAAAATTAAGGTTATAACAATCCAAAAATGAACAAATACATTCCGAATGAATTTCTTTCACATTCAAAAGCATGTTCGTACTAAGCGGTTAAATCAACAAACATCTCTTTCAAAGATATATATAAACCCGTAAATATATTTGCCAGTGTTCTAAATGGCGGCCAGCTCGAACGCCAAGGCGCTCAAATGGAGGAGAATGAACCGCCTTTGCCGTAGGCGGTGGTCTAGGCGGTCGGATGAGATTAGGCCCTTTGTTTAATTGTTTAGATACATACTAAGATAATTAATTAGGAGTCGATTCCTCTTTTATTAGTATTTGACCATTTTTTTCATTGTTTAGATACATACTAAGAAGAGAAATTGGCTTGAAGCATCAAGGTTGAATGATCTTGTCTATGTCAAGTTCAACTCAAATCTCATGAAGAAGGAGAGTAAGAGAGAAATGGGGGGAGATTTGATACTATCATCTCAAGCTAGTGAAGTTCAAGGTTGGCTTTTTGATGGTGGTGATGATGATGAGGTCGTGCCGGGTTCGGGGCTTACTTGGATAATGGTGGCGGAAGCATCCGGAGCGGATGAGGTACTAGAACCAAGGAGTGCGAGGAACATCCCCATTGCCATTAGAGAACTTGATGAAGAGCTAGATACATCGGAGGAGGAGAAAGATGAAGAGGTTAAATTTGAGTCCGATGACGAGAGAATTATGAACGTGGCGGATGGTGAATATGTAGACTTAGAAGATTAGGTAACTAGTAAGCTTAGTCAAGTCATTGTTGGACTTGAAACTTTGAATTTCAAATTTAGGATTTTGGTAAAAGATACCTACTATTAATATATTATATACTATGTATGGATCTTTAATAGTAGTGGGATTGTTTTTACTTTTTTTAGTATTATTGGTGATGGATTGCACATATTACACATATTAAAATAGCACATATTACACATATTGGCTAATTGCATATATTACAATTGAACAATTATTTTTTAATTGCACATATTACACATTAATTGCACGATGAAGGTTTTTTATGCATAAACACCCTTTCATTACACATATTACACAACATGATGAAAATTTGCAATTGGATTGCATAATTATGCTTACGATTAAAGAATAGGGGTTGAAATTAACTTAATCGGCAACAAACAAACAAAAAAATAGCCGCCTAGGCACTGCCTAGGCGCCCCTTGACCGAACTGCCACCGCCTAACGCCGTTTACAACACTGATATTGGCTAAATAAGAAAACACTAAAAATATATGCACAAATCAAATTATAAAAAATTGATTGAACAAAAAGCTTTTCAATGCTCTTAGAAAAACTAATTTGCACCAGTTCATTTATTCAAACGCTATTGTTCATTTGTTTGTTTTAAAATTCCCTTTAACTTCATTAATCATCATGTAATGAGAAACCTGTAAGAAAGAAGCCTCCAGTGCAAGAGAATCTCTCATACTGAATCGAAAATAATCACTTTTGCCCACTATTTCTGTTCGGGGCACTGCAGCCGCAAGCGCTGCACGAGAAGACATATAAATAATCATTTAGTCTCAAACACAAATATACAGAATCAACTATGTATATTGTAATGCTTCTTATTTAATCTGCACTAATAAATAGATCATAACAAACTGTGCCAAAGTTCGGAATGTTATATCAGATTCCCAACAACAACAACACACAACATTTTAATAAACTTTTAGTTATAATTCATTTGATCTCGATAAGTAGCTTCCTGCATGAATTGCCATCTATAATTCTATTCAGAACAAATTTTATAAGTCTAAATTTGCACACAAAAACTTTTGACGTAATCTAAGAGTCGCCATTGGTTTCAAGAGTCATTTAGATTTTCTAAAAGCCATTTGGGAAAACTAAGAACTTCTTACAATGCATCAGTTTGAGTGATGTGCAGACTGCATAAATTACTGTAGCAGACACTTTTGCAGTCTCATTCCTTTATATTGTCATAAATCATAAATAAACTTATTTAACAAAAACAAGAAGCTGGAATAAAATTTTGTTGGGTGCAAAGAAGTTTTAGCTTGCCTGCACTAGAAAAGTTGGCATGTGATGCATCTTAAGGTGAATATACTGATGTGTCTTGGCTGTGAAGTCCAATAGTAAAGAAGGGGTGAAATCTTCAAGGTAACAGCTGTTCTCCAATTTTTACATATCTAACCATTCATCTATTTTCTTCATTTTGATGAAAATTTGTTCACAAACTCATTATGATCAAGCGCTATACATCCAAACCATTACTGCATCCTATCCAACCTACGTTCCAATAGAGCCCGTTTTATCAGATGATAGCCATTAACCTAAACCTGTTCTCCTATTATAGCACAAAATAATAGCTCATTTCACCTTCCACTATTATTTTTCAGCATTCCTAAATTCATGTTTAGTATATCAGCTTTTCATTTTACTGAAACAGTGACCTTGTAACTAAATCGGAGTCGTCATCTCAATTGGAAGTTCTCACACATATATTTAATGTTTATCATGATCCATAAAACCAAGTCCACATATTTTGCTTGGTAATTAATCTACGGAATGAAATATTACTAGTAAAAACATTTACATGCTAGTCGAAGTGCATCGATCTCATTTTACTCACAATTGTCACCAACTTTGACAGAAAAGAACTACAATAATCATATCATTCTGGACATGTCGGATACGAAGGTAGGTTGGTATTTGGAGCCATCTGGCATACTTCTGGCTGTCATAACTTTTAGGCCATGTTCGAAAGCAGAGGTAATATAAGATAGTCGACGCTACGAAGTTCTATCTAAGATACCTCTTATCCTTTTTGGATGTAAGATATCTGAAGGTATTCACACTTCAAAAACCCAATGTTATTTTATAGCTATATTTAACTTTTAAGTGTAGATAGAGGAATTTTACCTTAAAACAAAATGCCTATACCTATCCTAACTGTCTTTCCAACCAATGATTCATTTCGTAACTGATATACCTTCACTTATTGCACCTACAAAGTTGGAAGTTCTTACCTCACTTTCTTTCTTACCTCCATATTTTCTCTTTTTTCTCTAACTTCCAATCCAAACACACTTACCATGACTTTGTGTGCTTCGTATAACCCCTACCTCCACTAAAGATTCCTTCCACTTACCATAACTTCGTACCGCACATGCCCTAACACTACATACTCAACAAAATCTCCTCTCTCTAAACGCTCAAACTACAGTACCCACAATTGACCTGAACGACAATTCGACCAAATACCAGCAATGCTCATGCATGTCAACTACTCATACTAATTCAATTCAACAACAAATTCGCACCTTTCTCGGCAAGTGGCACATTGCAGAAGTACCACCTGACGTCCTCGCCATCCGACGGGCTCTTCGTCCGCGCAAGATACTTCTGGCGAGCCTTGCAGTTCTCAATCTCATCCTCCAATCTCGCAATGTTCGACGGCGTGTTCTTCAGCAAATCAGGCAAGCTTTCGTCCACCGCCTCCTTCACACCACTCGTCGATGGTTCCCCTACATTCCTGTCCTGCGAACTCGCCATCGCGGTTACGAGACCTCAGAATCCGATCTAGATCCGATTCGAATTGAGGGAAGAAGGTGAGATCGATTTGATTTTGAATCGAAAGGGGGAGATTTTTGGGAAAGGAGAAGAACGGTTGGTGAACGAAAGAAGGGGATTTGAGTTTTGAGTGGACATTCGAGAAAGATCTTCAGCACATGCTTTGATCAAAGTTGGGTTAAGGCGAAGGGTGGGTCCCGCTGACTATAACCATTTTAATTATTCGGATAATAATTATTGAATTATTAGCATATATATTTTTTTTGTTTTATTGTGACTACTAATCTGGATGTACAAGGCACGTCCTAATTAAATTTTTTATATATAGTAAATAATAAGCGTAATATGGCCTCAAGTTCCCTTCATTTACTCATCACATTCTCTTTGCAAATTATTTCTGGTAACACAAATTTTTATTTTATATGAGTGATGTTTTTTTAAATAATTATGTCGTAAATAAATTTGAACTTTGAATATGTTATGGTAACTAACAACAATTGAGTAAATAAATTGTTAATATAACTTCCACTAAAAAATGAATGGTTGAGATTAGATAGTTGAATGAATTTACAAATTACAGATTGTCTACAAATGTCAACCCCCACTCTTCCAATATAATATTAGAGTACTAAGTTTACCAGTGGACACGTGCCTACGGCATGTCCTCTGAATGATGCAATATATGAAAACACTGTAAAAAGTAAAATATATATAATCTTATTTGACTAACAAATCACATAGATCAACATTTGTATGCAATACCATATGGTTGTAACTACACGATAAATTGTAAAAAAATAATTAGAATGTCGTAAAATAATTGCACAGTAAATAATTAGGGGATAGTTTGGTTGGTTGTAAAAAAAAAGAAAAAAGTGGGAAAAGCATTTTAGTGAAAGCAATTCCTTGAATTTGATTTCTTAAAAGTAGCTTTGGTTGAATATAGGTTTACTGTAGCAATAATTAAATGTAAACTTTGTTTTTTTGTAGTAATACTGTAGCGAAAGTAATTTAAAATTTTTTTTGTTTTGTTTTGCATGAAATTAATCTAAAATTAGGGATCAATTAATTTTATTTAAGTCTAGTATGAGTTAATTAAGCTTAATTATATTGAAACTAATTAACTTTTAATCCCTAAATTTTAATTAATTAAAAAAATACTAATTAAACCATAACAATTAAAGTTTTTCTTGCTCTCTAATATTGTACTAGGAGAAGACCTTTGTGTCATTCGTCAATCTACTAACTCGTGC
This sequence comes from Hemerocallis citrina, assembly GCA_017893485.1. NCBI lineage: Eukaryota > Viridiplantae > Streptophyta > Magnoliopsida > Asparagales > Asphodelaceae > Hemerocallis > Hemerocallis citrina. The sequence continues at coordinate 183,457,385 of CM030367.1, forward strand.
ATCGTGCGTGCATAACTAATATGAAGGAGGTATCGGGTTCGAAGCATCACAATGTCAAATTTTTTACTTTTTCTTTTTATATATATTAAGCATGCATCACGTATGTAAATTACTGTCTATCTATTTATAATATAATATGTTATATTTACTTACTATTTAAAATAACAGTTTGTCACAAATAACCAATTTTTACTATTTTTTGTCATAAAAAAACACCACTTTTGTCACCAAACAAACATGTGTATCGCACATGCAGCTCCAAATCTATTTTCAACGCGTGCATTGCATGTACACATCAAAATTTTTTCTTTTAATTTTAAAAAAATACATGTATTGCCCATTCAGCTACATTTTTAAAAATCAAGGCATTCGTCGCACATGTTAATTACTGTTGACTTACGTGTATCGCACGTTTAATTCCAACTCTTTATCCAAACGTGCATTGCACGTGAAAAATACTAGTAAATATTAGTGTGATTTTAATTAGTCTTTTCTTAAATAATTAAAAGTATGGATTAAAGGTTGATTAATTTCAAAACCCAAACAAATATCAACTACTTCACACAACGCGTCGCGCCCCGCTTCCCAAAATAGAATACATAATACAAATACGCGACTAAGCCCAACGAATGATTTTCATCATCCATAAGCTGTTTGGAATTTTTACAATATCTCACAATAATAATCAGAGTCGGAAGCAAAAGAATCAACCAAGCATGCACATATGAACAAAACACCAACACGAATACTTGAAACCAAAATATATTAATCTCTAATAATCCAGATATGAACAAGTCAAAATCCTGAGTCACATTGCCTAAGTACAAAATAAATCCAAGTACAAGATACATTATACAAGATAAACAACAAGAAATAATAATAGCAAAATTTCAGCATCTAGTATCTCATCTCGCCTATTCCATCTAGCAGCTGATCTCCAAAACCTGCAATTTAGTAAATTGCAGGAAGAGGGAGAAAAAAAACAAACTCCCGTCAATGCAAGTTACGAGCCGCTTGTAGCACAGGATACAAGCACATGGGAAAGGATAAACTAATAACATGAAATAGGCATGATAACAAAATATAACAAATAGCATGGCAAGATGAACAAGTGTAAGTGACATGTAACAAGTGTCAGATGAAGAAGTATCATGTAAACGAGTAACAAGTATCAAGTGTCAAGTGAACAAGTATCAAGTAAGTAGGTAACAAGTGTCGAGTATCAAGTACAAGTAGCAAGTATCAAGTATCAAGTATCAAGTATCAAGTATCAAGTATCAAGTATCAAGTGAACAAGTATCAGGTATCATGCATCATGTACATGTAATCAAGTATCAAGTATCAAGTGTCAAGTGATCATGTTCAAGTCTTGTATTATTACTATTTAGCTAGCACTTCATGCGCCCCCAGCTTTTTATCACATGGTTGCTACATTCAAACAGTTTCGTTTAGGCCTAATGGTGGGTTTCTATAGGGCCGTGTACTCAGACGTCAAGTCAAGTAACAAGTATCAAGCACAAGTCACGTAATCGTGAACACGTAGCAGCAAGTAGTATAAAACATGAATCATGTAGTCATGAAACATGGTAACAAGTAGTGTCAAACACGAATCACGTAGTCATGAAACATGGCAACAAGCAGTATCAAGCACAAATCGTGTAGTCGTGAGACATGGCAACAAGTAATATCAAGCATGAATCATGTAATCATGAAACATGGCAACAAGTAGTAACAAGCATGAATCATGTAATCATGAAACATGGCAACAAGTAATATCAAGCACGAATCATGTAGAAATGAAACATAGCAACAAGTAGTACCAAGCATGAATTATGTAGTCATGAAATATTGCAACAAGTAGTACCGAGCATGAATCATGTAGTCATGAAATATGGCGGTATATAGTAATAACAAGCATGAATCATGTAATCACGAAACATGACAACAAGTAATATCAAACATGAATCATGTAATCATGAAATATGGCAACAAGTAATGAGAATCACGGGCCCCTTCTGAGTACACATACATATATTGTCCACTTCTCAGGTATTTTCCTTAATCCCGGCTTGGTTAATTGTTATTATTATCAAACAAGCATGTACGTGTCACGATCAGGGCAAGTATAACATGACATAAATAAGTAAAAAGTTCAGGTTTACAAGATAAACATGTACGAGTGAAAGATAACACACAAAAGGATAAATCAACGATATTTATAGTTTAGGACAACAAGACAGTGCTGCACTAAACAGAGATTCTCGTTGCTACAAACATGCAAATCTGGATCCGTCAAAGAATTTGGAAGCTAGACTCCCGACCGAATTCAGCAAATATATATAAGTCATATAGTAATTCACAAAAGGTTAAATATAAAAAGAGGACACAAAGTTTTGGGCCGGTTTAAAAAAAGAACACTAAGGTTTTTTTGTTTAAAAAAAGGACATAAAGTTTAAAAAAACTCCAATGGGTTAGTTAGGGTAGGGTTTAAAAAACCCACTTTCATTTTTCATTTATGTTTAAAAAAATCACATTCATCTTTTTTTTGTGTTTAAAAAAACATCACTTAACTAATCAGATGTTTAAATAACCCCGCCCCCCCCCCCCCCGAACTAACCGTAACTAACCCAGTGGAGTTTTTTTTAAACTTTGTGTCATTTTTTAAAACAAAAAAACCTTAGTGTCTTGTTTTTTAAACTGGCCAAAAACTTTGTGTCTTTTTTATATATTTAGCCTTCACAAAAACATAACTCAAAACTGAATTGAAACCAAAAAACACGTTCAGCCATAAATCAGAAGATCGCATTCAAAGTCAGGAAAACATTATGAAAACTCGTTAATTAAATCCGCGAAGTATCTGGGGTATTCCCCTATATGTAGCGTAAGAGAAAATCAAGTTTCAAAATTTGCCAACAAAAATTTAGTAGTCAAGTAAAATCAGAAAACCACAAGACACGACGGTTTTATAAATCTGGAATCACAAACACTGCAGTACGAAAACAACAATATCTCGTAAACCAGAAATCGAAAACCAAATCCGTCAAAAGGGTGATAAAATAAATACAGTAGGCTAACTTTCATATTCAGGAATATTTTAGAAACAACAAGTAGAAATAGGTCGAAAATAAATTTCTTTACTGAACAGTAGTAAAATTTTGCATGTAAATTTTTTTTTTGCAAGCATGAAAAGGTTTGTAAAACTCCTCAAATAAATCCACCAAAAATCTGGGTAAACCCTAATCAAGTCTAGAGGCACTGTGCAAAATTTCAGATCAAAATAATAATTTTAACACCATAATAAAAATATATTACTCTTCAGAATTCATAGAAAACGTAGTCTGGAAATCTGTATACACCTCAGTAGTAAAATAGGCATAACTCACAACTCGTACATCAAAACTGAGATCCATCAAAAGGGTTAGAAAATAGACAAAATTTTCTATAGCTCATATTCACAAATTATTTTCAAAAACTGACCTTAATAAGGTCTAACATACTGATCAAAATGAGAAAACCGTCAAAACTGAAATATCTCATATGCACAAAATCCACTAGTTTATCCGAAACTCATCCAAAACATAACCAAACATGGAATAGAGTATACTAGATGTCCAAGCAACATGTTATAGGGGATTTCACAAATCCACAACAAGTCTACCACGAATAACACATCAAGCACACGATATGATATGAACAACAGCATATATGCAACAATATGTGGTCAATCCTAGGTTATATCATGTCATGTATGTTGTGAGGCAACTATGGTCAAATCATCACTATAGAGACAATATCAACAAGAGAATTCACACACAAATTGTCTCTAGAACCCAACTACACTGCAGGCGGTATTTAGTACTTGTATTACACAAATAAAAGAATACAAGTTACTTGCCTAGGAGACGACAACGAAAACGAAGCAAGAGCGAGAATAACGGGAACGGATTTCCGGAACATGAACACAACGAACGAACGAATCATGAACACAAACCAATGAACGGATCACGATGACGATCACAAACCAACGAACAGATCACGGTGATGATCAAGATCAAGATGATCAACCAACGATCGGACGAATCGGCACGAATGAGATTAAGATCAAGTTCAACAAGATTGGACGGTCCCGATCAAGGTGATGATGAAGTTGATGATGATCGCGATCGAACGACCAAGATAACCCCGATGGTGATGATGAAGATCCGACGGCCCAAAACCAAAGCAATGATCCACACCCAAACAAACCACAGTGGAGCTTCGGTATAGGCACAAGGCGGCGACGGGGGAATGCGGCTATGGCTGTGCGTCGGAGGGAGGAGAACCAGTACAGTGCAGTCACTGTGCTACTGCTGCTGCACGACAGGGAGAGGGAAATAGTGTACAGCCAATTAGACGGCACGACGGCTGGGCGTCGCGAGGTCGCGACTGGTTGACAGTGGCTACCGACGTTGGCAGGAGGGTGCACAGGGGAGAGCTCGGGAGTTGCTGGCTAGCGCTGCAGTCGGAACAAGGGGGGTTGATGCGGTTGTTGGGCTGTTGTGGCTTCAGGAGAGGCAGCATAGCGGGGGTTGCGGCGCTGGAGTATGGCAACGCAAGGGGAGAGAGAGATAGGGCGGAAGAGAGGATGAGAGGTAGGGTATTCGGGAGGAAGGTGAAGAGGTAGGGGCTTAACGGATATTAAGGTGTTGTGTCAACGGGTAGGGGGTAGTATTGGTTTAGGATCCAAAAGAAATAGGGTAATTGGGTATTATGTATGAAGATATGGGTTTTGTTAAAAGGTATATAATGGGTTATTGGATATATATGGGCTCGAGGGTTTTAAAAATTCAATGGAAAAATAAATTAACCAATAAAAGTATTGTTTATAATAAAAATGTAATTTGCATTACAAAATTGTATTTATCTAAAATACTGCAAATATACTTAGTAAATAAAAGTGGATTTTTAATAACCAGTCAAAAATATTAATAATAATAACAATAATAACAATAATCATAATAATAATAATAATAATAACACATAAAAATAACAGTAGTAGTAGTAATAATAATAATAATAATAATAATAATAATAATAATAATAATAATAATAATAATAATAATGAACAATAATAATAACAACAACATTAATAAGGTTTGTATAATATAAAAATCGATTGAAAATAACAATAAATACAATTAATGAAAGGAAAAAAAGGGTATGAGCAACTTGCTCATTTAGTAAATAAGCAATTGATGATGTGTCATACATGTGATTGGAAAATCCTTAAAAGAGTTAGTTGTCCAATGTATCACATGCATGCCACATAATCAACTGCTCATTTACTAAATGAGCAAGTTGCTCATATCCCTTTTACCCTTAATGAAAAGATATGGGTTTTAACAGGACATACAAAATATTTTTGAAATAAAATTATTTTAAGAAAACGTAAATTTTAATAAAGAATCCAAGCCCACATAATACACCCAAAATACAGAAAATGGAAAACATGGGTTACACAACGTCTATATATCTATATAATAAATATGAATGTGTCTACTGTAGCTACAGTAACAGGTACTACAGCTGCAGTAACGAGTGAGAAAATGTTTTTTTTAGCATAAACTTGAACCGTTGGTTTCCTTCCAATTGAAGGTGAGCCACTTGATAGCTTTCTTTAAATTGCCTTGTGTTTTATTATATAGACTAGATTTTCCCGTAGGCACGTGCCTACGACACGTCTTTGGAATGATACAGCATATGAAAGTCTTGTAAACAGTAAAAACTACAATTATGTAACTCAACTTTGAATAGTAAAACAATAATTAATTGTAAATAAAAGTCCATGTTTCCATTAATATTTGTTGAAAAATAATTATAAATGGGGGTATAAAATCCAACTTCTTAGAACTTTGAGTGTGAAAATGATGAAATTTAACTATTGATGAGATATTTGCTATTTTGAATGTAACATGAGCAATAAAAACATTCATAAAAAATCTGAAAATTTACAAACCTGAAATCTGAAAATATGAAAACCTGAAATCTAAGTAAATAGAGAGAGAATGTATGTGTAAGAGAGAGATAAATAAATAAATAAATGAGCTGTTTTGGGGGATTTGAATTTGAGGGTCTTTTTTTTGGGGGGGGGGGACTTTTGGGCGGAAAAATATGTTTTGTGAGGTTAGATCTGGACCGTTGATTTCGACCCTATTGAATGAGAGCCACTTGATAGCTTTCTTTGTGTTTTATTATATAGATATATTTACGAGCCTTCATTTATTCTATTAATGCGAGCATCTCTGAATTTATAATTTGTGTCAATACGAGTCCAATAGTGTTTTCCATGCAATAAGTGATCAGGTAAGTTTTCAAGACATACCTGAAATTGACGAGTTTGATTAGAAATGATAGATTAGATAGTTGAAACAGTTTCATCCATCTCTACGGCTATAACTTAAGAGTTGAAGTTTTGTACCTGTAAACAAACAAACTTAATTAATCTAATATCAACCACATCTTTTTAAATGATATATATAACTAGGTTTGCCCGTTGACACGTGCCTACGGCACGTCTTCGGAGCGGTACACCTTATTTGATCATAAAAAATAGTTTTGGAGGTCCAGCAAATTAATTGAAGTAGCAAACATAGAGCAAAAAATATATTATATGTATTTTTTTGATTTTTTTTGAATTGTTTTTAAAGTTTTTAAAATTTTAAATTGTTAATTTTTTAAATTTTTTTAATATTTTTAAATTTTTAAAAAATTTATTTTCTTAATTTTTTTAATAGAAGAGGGAGGGAGTGAGAGAGAGAAAAAAATTAAATAAATATAGGAGTTGTTTTGGGTAGGAGATTTGAATTTGAGTTTTGTGGGAAACTTTTGGAGGGAAAATATGTTTTGTAAGGTTAGATATGAACCTTTGATTTTTTAGAAGATTGAAGGAGAGCCACTTGATAGCTTTCTTTGTGTTTTACTATATAGATGACCATTAATTTATAATTAATTAGTCAGTTATCAATGTTATCAAACTTTAAATTTATTTACGACATAATTATTTCCGGAAGTGTCATTTATATCAAAACAGCAATTTACACGTGTGATTCATGTCTTAATAAATATATATTTTTTAAAGTGAAAAATTCTGATAACCTTATACCTCCTTTATAATAGTTATGCACGGGGCGCTGCATGTGTTTGCTTGTTTGCAAAGGACAACTCCAACTCTCCCATTATAATATTAGAAATTAGATATTAGAGATTTGTAAAGAGTATGAGTTTAAGATGAAAAAAGCATGCATTGCACCTGCACATAACTAGTATCTCTAATCTCTAATACTATAATGTGAGAGTCGGGGTTGTAGCGCCCCGAATTTCTAATATAATATCTTAGAAAATACGTGGCACAATTCGCAGCATCAACTTCAATGTAATAGTAAACATAGCCCAAAAACACAAATAATATTTATTCCAAACTTTTATTACAACAATCTTTACAAACACAGTGGAATACAAAACACCTTGAATTACAACTTTCTTTTTACAACACTTCTTTTTACAAAATTTTACCAAAGCTCTATTCCATCAGTTTATCTCTAAAACTATCTCAAGCATCCAAACCTCCAAACTCTAAGCAACAACCTGAAACACATGAGGCTAGAGATGATCTCTAATCCCCAAAACTAAAGGGGTCAGCCATAAATGGTGTGAGTGACATAAAAGCAAACAACATAAATGAGCATTAAGCATGGATTCTTAAACAACATGTAATAAACAAAATATAGATCTTGTTGATTTCCTTCAATCAAAACAGGAATTTTTGCATATAATAAAAATTGAGTTTTTCTTAAAATTTTATCGATCACTGAAATAGTTCATATTCAGATCCCAAAACATGTAAATACCAATCTCAAAGAAAATTCCCAATTTAAATCTTCATAACTCAAATCCTCAAAACATGGTCCTCTAAACCATTAATCATTCACGAAATTCCTCAACTAAATCTCAACTATTCTCTATAGTTGATTCATAAACAAACTAAATTCATCCTCAACATGGCCAAGTTGTTTTTATCCAACTCACCAATAGTCCAAAAATCTTATATTTAATTTAATTAATGCATAACATCTGTCAAACTCAATCAAATCAATAATCCAAAAGAAAAGTCTACTCACAATTTATATTAGGTTTCCAACGAATCTAAAATCATTCACATGCAAATATCTAGGGTTCTTCTCAAAGATCAAGATTTTTCATCCATCCAACATACATATTCATACCAAACCCTAACATGCTTTCTAATAGATGAAATCCAACATTCAAGATCAATCAAACATTCATATCATTCTCATACAACATGCAGAAATCAAAGAAAAACAAACAACAACAAAACAATTTACATCACTCACATAGTTGGAGAGATCAAGCGAATATCACGAAGCAAAATGAAGAATCCCCTCTTTGCAAAGAATCCAAGATCTGCTCTTCAATCACCAAGAAAAATAGAAATATAATAAAACTTGTGTTATGCAGCGAATGACGGCTGCACTCCACCCTCTTTTATACAGGCTGGGATTGAAAGATTAGGGTTTTAGAAACATATTTGAAAAAGAATCTTTCCAAAATATAACTTTACATATATAACCCTCTCTTAGTTAAAATAAGTTTAATAAATCAAAACTAAATCGAATCCTTTTATCACTGAGTTGACCAGAAATCCAGTACAGTCCAGTAAATAAGAAAAATTCGGATTTACAACTCAGGGTGGTGATTTTGCACAAAAGCCCTCCATTTTGTAATATTTGTAAATACATCATAAAATATTCATAAAAATCCATAAAAATCATAAATAATATCTAATAATACATATTATATTTTCCAATCAAAATATTTGACTTTTACTTTCCAGAAAAACATTTGCACAAGATTCTATATAAATTCCATATTTGCAAAAACACCATATTTGTATAAATCTTTACCAAATCAACTCCAAATAAAATTAAAATATATTTTAATTTAAATGATGATCATGGGAAGCCCAAAAATCATTAAAAACAAATTTTCATAATTTATTTCAGATACAAACGGTTTTTTACATAAAAGCCACTATCTTTCGAGATATTTATAATAATAGTTTCTCTACTCAGAAAAATCCCAAAATTTAGACTATACTCCATTATAAGTAGGAGAATTTATTAAAAATATAAAATTTGATATTTACACCAAAAATATTTGTACGTGTTTCGCATGTGTAAAAAGATAAACCTTCAGAAAATATTTATTAAATCTCCAGAAAATCATTTTAATTCATTTTCAAATTTTTAAAATAATATTTGAAAATACGGGGTACTACATTACTCCCTCCTTAGAAGAGTTCTGTCCTCAGAACTACTGCTAATGAGGTCCAAACAAACACACCAATAAGGAATGAAAACTCCTGGATAGAAACATAATTTAAGGAAATACAATCACACGAAAGAATGCATTCCAACAAAAGAAATAGAAACATTTAGAAGAAACATTATCATGCAAAGAATTCAGAAAAACAACCTTCCGCTGCGCAACTCTGATAACTTGTCATCGGAAGCCATGTTGCAACAACCTCTGAACTCCTACATCCAACTCTGACCTTCCACATCTGCTTCATCCCTCCGAGAATCAGTGGCCACTCCCTCCTTAGAAAGGACATGACTAAGGATAGCCACCTCAAGACCTTGTCTGGAAACACCTTAAGCTCCACACTTGAGACTAGCAATAATTTGGGCGACACAATTGCATGCAAGAAAACAATATCAAATAAAACTTTTGTTTTTATTCCATTAATCCAAACAAATTTTGTGACATGAAGAAAGATACTCAATCTTCAATTCTTCCAAAATAAAAGTTTTACTTAATACAAAATGAATAAATTGAAAATTCTTGCACACACGAGTCACATTCCTGAGTTACCCGCATCCTCCTCAGTCAATGCGAACACTCGCCCCTCCTATGAACCTTGCCTACTCCGGCACCATCTTTCTTCAGCTGCGGACAGTTTGGTCGAATATGCCCTTCACGAACACAATGATAACACACCTTCCGTGGCTTGGTGCATGCTGCTTGGTAATGACATGTCTCTCCACAATTGAAACAAGTCACACCTTGAACTGCGGGCACCTTCTGCACCGGCCCATACTGGAAACAAGTCTGCTTCGCCAACTTCAGACACGCTGACCTGTAATGACCTGCCTCCTTGCAGTAATAACAAGTCGCTTCTTGAGTTGCAGGTGCCTTTTGCACTGGATCACTGAACTTGACTTGCTTCGCTGGGAATCCCTTCCCGCTCTGACCTGATGCTGGCCACTTGTTCCTGTTCCATGTATCTTGCTTCTTCTGGAACTGGTCCATGTCTTTCCTTATCATAGCTGCTCTTCCGGCCCGCTTGCCGAACCTCCTTACGCCCAACGGAATCATTCTCGACCTCAAGCTTGGCCTCATCCTCTTGAAAGACTCGATCTGCGTGATAGGATCAGCGTTAATAAACACTGGCCCAACCCTATGATTCCGATTCTGGTTCCGAGTCTGCGCCAAGTTAGCTGCCATCAGTGCATTCAAGGTCTGATACACCATGGCAAATTCGGCCTCGAGATCAATTCCAGTTCCTTGAGAACTTCCATATCCATCGCCATTGTTGCCCTCATTTCTGGGTCTGGGTGCAACCATACTAAACACTGCAAAATGAGGGTATAGTTAGAGCACCACACACCATTCATATTCACATCAATACCCCTTGGCGAAACCTCAACCGTATCCCAAAGGTAAGACATCATGTTCTAACTCTATGTGATACTCACCTTCTAATGTCCACACCTAGGTTGGTTTTCATACTATGTCTATTATTACTATTGAAGCATGCTCTGATACCAATCTCTGTAGCGCCGCGAATTTCTAATATAATATCTTAGAAAATACGTGGCACAATTCCCAGCATCAACTTCAATGTAATAGTAAACATAGCCCAAAAACACAAATAATATTTATTCCAAACTTTTATTACAACAATCTTTACAAACACAACGGAATATAAAACACCTTGAATTACAACTTTCTTTTTACAACACTTCTTTTTACAAAATTTTACACAAAGCTCTATTCCATCAGTTTATCTCTAAAACTATCTCAAGCATCCAAACCTCCAAACTCTAAGCAACAACCTGAAACACATGAGGCTAGAGATGATCCCTAACCCCCAAAACTAAAGGGGTCAGCCATAAATGGTGTGAGTGACATAAAAGCAAACAACATAAATGAGCATTAAGCATGGATTCTTAAACAACATGTAATAAACAAGAATACATAGAATATGACGTAGTAAGGAAACATGTAAACAACAAGCAAAACTAAACTAAGCATCAAGTGTAGAAAACAGGAAAACCACATGCATAAAACCAAGTTAAGAAAACACAAATTCTATATGCAGACTCTCTAATCGTACTTGTCGAAGTCTATGCATCCCACTCCACATAGGTTCGGTGCAAGCCCTTAACGTCTCCACATTATATGGTTCAATTCCCGCTATGCAACTAATCCTAACACGATGACTACTACGAGATAAAGATAAACGGTGAGTATTAGCCCATGCCCCGATAATTCCGGAGATAAATTCCACACCACAGGTAATTCCGGAGGCTATTTCACTCACACCTGGATAATTCCGGGGATTATCTCACACCGTAAGCAATGACCTCATCACACGAATACCACATGTGCGTTGCCTCGACCCCGATAATTCCGGATATCAATCCCACACCACAGCTAATTTCGGAGACTATTTCACTCACACCTGGATAATTCCGGGGATCAGTCTCACACTGAAAGCCATACTGAGGTCCATAACACATGTTCCCGTTCATCATATCACCACTAGTGCCTGTCCTTATTATTTAGGTTATTCAATTACTTAACGAATCTCCTAGAGTTGGTGTACCCTACCGGACTTAACTCAATAACAGAACAACTAAAATGCCTCAACAGGCCCAAACATAATGAACTCAATTGCCGGTATATTAGGATCACACACACCCTCTAGAGACCCAAACTCAAATATCTAAACCAATCTTCCAACATAAATTGTTCAACTCAACTTATCATCTTGAAAACATATGTCCAATAGAAGATAAAGTATAAAATAATAAGTTATAGCTTAGAACATTTAAAGAATAAATCATTTGAAAGAACATTCAAAATATAAGGATACATCAGTATCAGTCGACTATAGAAAGCATAAGTCGACTGCCCAGAAAGAGAATTCTGTGGTTTCAAGGAAATGAGCTAAGTGTTATAAGTTGACTTATAAAAGTCATAAGTCGACTTACCAAAGTGTTATAAGTTGACTTATAAAAGTCATAAGTCGACTTACCAGAGAGAAATTCCAATAATCTTTAAGAAAATATTCTAAGTGTTATAAGTCGACTCTAAAGATCATAAGTCGACTTACCAGAGAGAAATTTCAATACAACTAAAGAACATAGCAGCTGGGTCGTATCAGTCGACTGAAAGGTCGTGCCAGTCGACTGTCGGCCTACAGACTATAGTTTTGGTTGTGCACATTCAACTGATACATAGTTTTACTTCTTGAAAACGATTTCTACGAAAAGTGTATTTCTCATATGATCAAATATAACTGGTAGGACTTATAACAGTCCACAAAACTAAATCATACTACTTGAATTTATAAAAAAAATAGAGATCTTGCTGATTTCCTTCAACAAAACACGAATTTGTGCATATAATAAAAATTGAGTTTTTCTTAAAATTTTATCGATCACTGAAATAGTTCATATTCAGATCCCAAAACATGTAAATACCAACCTCAAAGAAAATCCCCAATTTAAATCTTCATAACTCAAATCCTCAAAATATGGTCCTCTAAACCATTAATCATTCACGAAATTCCTCAACTAAATCTCAACTATTCTCTATAGTTGATTCATAAACAAACTAAATTCATCCTCAACATGGCCAAGTTGTTTTTATCCAACTCACCAATAGTCCAAAAATCTTATATTTAATTTAATTAATGCATAACATCTGTCAAACTCAATCAAATCAATAATCCAAAAGAAAAGTCTACTCACAATTTATATTAGGTTTCCAACGAATCTAAAATCATTCACATGCAAATATCTAGGGTTCTTCTCAAAGATCAAGATTTTTCATCCATCCAACATACATATTCATACCAAACCCTAACATGCTTTCTAATAGATGAAATCCAACATTCAAGATCAATCAAACATTCATATCATTCTCATACAACATGCAGAAATCAAAGAAAAACAAACAACAACAAAACAATTTACATCACTCACATAGTTGGAGAGATCAAGCGAATATCACGAAGCAAAATGAAGAATCCCCTCTTTGCAAAGAATCCAAGATCTGCTCTTCAATCACCAAGAAAAATAGAAATATAATAAAACTTGTGTTATGCAGCGAATGACGGCTGCACTCCACCCTCTTTTATACAGGCCGGGATTGAAAGATTAGGGTTTTAGAAACATATTTGAAAAAGAATCTTTCCAAAATATAACTTTACATATATAACCCTCTCTTAGTTAAAATAAGTTTAATAAATCAAAACTAAATCGAATCCTTTTATCACTGAGTTGACCAGCAATCCATTACAGTCCAGTAAATAAGAAAAATTCGGATTTACTACTCAGGGTGGCGATTTTGCACAAAAGTCCTCCCTTTTGTAATATTTGTAAATACATCATAAAATATTCATAAAAATCCATAAAAATCAGAAATAATATCTAATAATACATATTATATTTTCCAATTAAAATATTTGACTTTTACTTTCCAGAAAAACTTTTGCACAAGATTCTACATAAATTCCATATTTGCAAAAACACCATATTTGTATAAATCTTTACCAAATCAACTCCAAATAAAATTTAAATATATTTTAATTTAAATGATGATCATGGAAAGCCCAAAAATCAGTAAAAACGAATTTTCATAATTTATTTCAGATACAAACGGCTTTTTATATAAAAGCCCCTCTCTTTCGAGATATTTATAAAAATAGTTTCTCTACTCAGAAAAATCCCAAAATTTAGTATATACTCCATTATAAGTCGGAGAATTTATTAAAAATATAAAATTTGATATTTACACCAAAAATATTTGCACGTGTTTCGCACGTGTAAAAAAATAAACCTTCAGAAAATATTTAGTAAATCTCTAGAAAATCATTTTAATTCATTTTCAAATCTTTAAAATAATATTTGAAAATACGGGGTACTACAGGGGTTGTGTAATTTTTAGTCAAACTGTAATTTGTAGACAATCAACCATCTCATCTCAATCATTCATTTTTAAGCGAGACTTATATTAGCCATTTATATACTCAATTGTTATTAGTTACCATATTACCCTAAAGTTCAAATTTATTTACAACATAATTATTTATGATCCAACCACATTTTCTCTTTCTATAACTTATACTAATATGAGAGCCACAAACCACTCTTCCACCCACAGACCTTCTGTTACCTCCCATATTCACCACTCTGTCAGTCGCAACATCTCTCCAACCATGTCTAAGCGAACCAGAGAAGAAGCCGAAGGTCTTCAGCGCGAGGTATTCCGAAGTAGGGGTAGAAGTTCAGCTCGAGAGCATCACAGGTCTCCATCTCCAAGAGCAAGGTGGGAGCGCATAGCTGAAGAGCGAGGCAGGGATACCCGCCAGTCGCAGAGAAGAGCTGAAGAAGAGAAGTCGATGGCGTACAAGAGATTCTCTAGAGCTGATCGATCTCCTCCTGCACTGGATCGGAGCAACAAGAAGAGGCGTTCCTATGCTGAAGTCACCAGAGGCAAGCACTCCGACGACGCGGCGCATAGAGCGTCGCGTCGATCTCCTTCACGTGAATTAGAACGTCAAACCAAGGAAGAAAAGGCAGGAGAAGAAGAGCCCCAGCTCGTCGGAAAACTTGCACTTAGATGGTAGAAAAAATTGTCACAAATGTGCCAAGCCAGGCCATTCCATTAGCAAATGTCAGGCTGATTGGTTTTGCTATCTATGCCGACCCTCCAGCCACATCTCAACCAACTGCCCGAAGCGAGTCATGACCTCGACTTCTAACTCGAAAGCTCTGAAGTCAACGAATCCAACCACGCCGGAGGGGAGCCAAACGCAAGAGAGCGTAGCGGGAGATAGACGTATCATACAAGCGTCGATTACACAGACGCCGCTGATCGCTGAATTCGAACACCGTTTCAATGGAGGGATTATAGTCAAAGCTCAAACGGGAGTGCCCACCGCCAAAGATGTATCTGACTTGCTTAAAGCTGCACTAGACTCATCGACATCACCAACTTGGGTTGTTTAAGAAATCGCACCCAACTCCTTCTACGCTTACTGTAGTGAAGCAGCGATTGCCAAGGAAGCGATTAGAGTTAAAGGGCTAGAGGGGAAAGATGACA
This sequence comes from Hemerocallis citrina, assembly GCA_017893485.1. Lineage (NCBI taxonomy): Eukaryota > Viridiplantae > Streptophyta > Magnoliopsida > Asparagales > Asphodelaceae > Hemerocallis > Hemerocallis citrina. The sequence goes on from CM030367.1 coordinate 183,472,838, forward strand.
ATGGCTTAGAGTTCTTTGTAACTTTCAAATGGTGGTTTCGCGATTACGGAGCTCTGAAGGCGGACAATCTTTCTCCGGTATGGATTCGTTTATACAATCTACCTTTCCACTCATGGGTTCGATCGGGTTTCCAGAACATTGTTAGATCGTTCGGCATGTTAGTTGACATCGACAGACAAACATTGACTCTCGCCGCAAGGAAATTCGCTCGTATCAAAGTTGGGCTGGCCAATAAGAGTGACATCCCGTCTAAGATTTTAACCGAGTTCGATAATCACATCTACGAGGTCAAGGTGATCGTTGAAGCTCAAAAATACGTTTCGTTCAAAGATCCAAGGACTGGAGTCGACAACTTTATCGACGACCCAGATGATCAGCTAGAGGTAGAAGACGATGCGCTGCCGTTGGATGAGAAAGACTGTGATCACAGATGTTCTTTGATTGGAGCTGGGCTTGGGAGATCAGGGCCGCACGTTACTGAGAGGTACATCAACTTTTCGAATTCAAAGGTCCAGATGCAATCCACAGTGCCCAAGAAGCTAACTCAGCTTTTACTTTCGAAAAGTTCTATCCATCGGGCCCCATAACATGCAGGACAAGCCTGTTCAGTCCGTCTGGCAATAGCTTGAAGTGACGAGCACACTGTAGACGTAAACTCATGCGGCGATGGGACAGATGGCAAAATCGAAGAGGCAGAAGGTGTCTTGACAACAAGAAATAGGGACAGCCGTGTACCTAGTATTCTAAAGCAAGACCAAGATATGGGCCTGACGAAACAGATGGGCCTGATTCAGGCAGATTGGAGGAAATTCTCCAATGAGGAGATTGAGAAATCTGTGAAATTGGCGACATGTTCGCTGATTCAGTCCAATGAGTTATTAGGCTCCACTTCTGGGCCCCAGCGTCAAGAAGTGATATCTCCCACAAAGTCACAAGGTCCAATGGGTGTGTTGACACCCGTTACAACTCAAATCACATGCTCTTCGACTACATAGCCCCCTTTTCCAAACTGTGCCCATTTGAGCTCTGACCCGGGGTCACGCGAAGGAATTATTGGTGCTTTAGACGGCATTCGAGAGGATAATCTCATCTCTGTGACTGAAACAGAGGGAGATGACAGAGAAGTCAGAGGCAGTGTAGGTAGCTCCTCCACTAGAAAGATTACAGAATATCAGAGGAAAGGGAAAAGACAGATGGCTAGTTTGGATAGTCAGAACAAGAAGCAAGAGGGTGGACCTCAGAGGGGCAACATACATCTGGAGGCAAACGCTACAGGAGAAGGTACATCCAAATTAAATTACTCTGTTCTAAATTCTTTATCAGATGAATCTATTATTTACTTCGCTAGCTTGTATGGACTAGCCATGGGTTCCACTTGCTCCGAACAATTATCTAACGTAGCTATCGTTAGAGAGGTCACCAATATAGGGTCCATCTAACCTCGGGGTGTGTTGGGAGGGTGGGTTTCCACAGTTAGATATTTTATCGGTTTTTAATGGCCTACATCTTTTGGAACGTTAGAGGGATGCGGCAAAAATTTTAAAAAAAGGGCTATAGGAGTTACTCTTAGCAAGATTCGCCCTGACGTCTGTGGACTTCAAGAAACCAGAATAGAAACTCCAACAGCGGAGGAATTCACTTCTCTTAGAGGAATGGAAGACTTTCACTAGAGATTTAAGCCGGCTAGGGGGTTTTCGGGGGGTATAGCCGTAGGGGCTAGTTCTTCCTCCTTTGAGATCGTCGACGACTTTATAGGTGAGTTCACTGTGTCGATTAGAATTAGACGTAGACGTGATGGTTGGATACAGTCGGTAACTAGTGTCTACGGCCCATACAACAGTCGATTCTGCCAAGAATTGTGGTCGGAGTTAAGATTCATAAGGAACAAATGGGGAAGGGCTTGGTTAATAGGAGGAGATTTTAATATCACAAGATTCCAGGATGAGCATAAAGGCAGGGGGAACAGCCGGGATGAGCAAGATTCTTTCAATCAGACTACTGAAGAACTAGGCTTATTGGAATTAGAGATGACGGACAAGCGATTTACTTGGTCAAATATGCAGCGTAACCCAATATTGGCTAAGCTCGATAGAGTACTGGCATCCAATGAGTGGGAGGAAGCTAATCCATTGGCCAAAGTCAAATCCGCTCTCAGATACACTTTGGATCATCTGCCATTGGTCATTGAATGCGACCTAATTGGTAAGAAAAAGCATTTCTGCTTCAAATTCGAGAAAGCTTGGACCGTTTGTGAGGAGACTAGGTAGGTTATAGCCGAATCATGGAACGCTTGTACTTCTCAGGCTACAGCAGTAGGAATATGGATAGAGAAGACAAGGCAGTTGCGTAGGAGATTAAAAGCTTGGGCCAGCCAAAAGACGTACGGCATTAACCTTAGAAGAGAGGAGCTTGCGAGGGGAATTGCAAACTTGGAAAGAGCTCAGGAGGATAGAGATCTCCAAGATAGCGAGAAAGATGAGCTCGCAAATAATAGACTAAAGCTACAGCAGATCGGAAAAATGGAGGAGTTATACTGGCAACAGAGAGCGAGGAATCAATGGCTTAGAGAGGGTGACGCTAACACAAAGTATTTTCACAAGGTAACAAATGGAAGGAGAAGACAGAATCACATAACGGGCATCTCAGTTAACGGGGCTTGGACTGAAAACGAAGATCTCATCAAAGACCACCTAGATAGCCATTTCCACGAACTGCTCGGTCGTAATACCGACAGACGCCGTGTGATGGACCAGGATATGTGGAACTCATCCAAATTGGACGGAAGCGATGGAATCGAATCAAGGTTTACAGATACTGAGGTGTTTGAGGCAATTAAGAAGCTTGGACAGGACAAAGCTCCAGGACCAGATGGGTTTCCGATCTTTTTCTTCAAAAATTACTGGGAGATCATAAAATTTGATGTATTGAACATTTTCCACGAACTTTATGACGGAACGGCTAAGTTGGAAAGGTTAAATTATGCTACGATTATTCTGGTCCCCAAGAAAAGCGAGGTTATTACACACGAAGATCTCAGACCTATAAGCCTGCTGAACGGATCGTTCAAAATTATCACGAAGGTCTTGGCCCAAAGATTAGCCCCTCTTCTAAACGAGATTATCGACCAATCGCAGAGCGGCTTCATCCGTGGTAGGGATATCATGGACAGTATAGCTACGGCACATGAAGTGGTCTTCCGAGGTAACAAAACCAAAGAGGACGGTTTTATCCTCAACCTTGACTTTAAGAAAGCTTATGATTCGGTATCGTGGGACTGCGTGAAGGAAGCCCGCTCTAAAAGGATTTGGCGTAAAATGGAGAGCATGGATGAAAAAATGCATCTGCGGCGGGAAATCTTTAATACAGGTGAACGGGTGGCAAGGCAGAGAAATTCTTTGCAAGAAAGGCCTACGTCAAGGAGATCCATTATCATCCCTTCTTTTCGCAATTGTGGCCGACGGTATGGCGGAGATGATTAGAAGGGCTATGGAAAATTATACGATAAGAGGGATTAGGATCAAAGGGATAAACAAACCAATGGCTATCCTCCAACACGCAGACGACACAATTCTGTTTGGGAAAGCAACGGTGGAAGAACCGGCTGCCATTAAGACGGTATTGGCTTGTTTTCAGAGCTGGTCAGGGCTACAGGTGAACTTTGATAAGACCAGTATCATCCCTATATGCGACCAGCTGTCCACGTCGTGTTCTGAGATCATGGATATATTAGATTGCAAAGTCGGCGAATTCCCTATTAAATACATAGGTACGCATATTAAGCCGGGTCCGCTGCTTAAGGAGGATTGGAACTTTATTATCACTGAGATTCAAAAGAAGCTGGCTGGGTGGCAGAGTAGGTATCTATCCCTTGGGAGAAGGATAATCCTGCTCAACTCTGTCGTTAGCACGATTCCACTATATCTGATGTCCTTCTACGAATTGCCTAAATGGGTCATCCATCGGATAGATAAACTGCGAAGAAGATTTCTATGGAAAGGCACGGACGAGGGAAATAAATGTTTCAACTTGGTCAACTGGGGAAGAGTATGTAAGAGAAGGGAATTCGAGGGCCTGGGAATTGTAAACCTTCACGACATGAATAAAGCTCTACACTGTAAATGGTGGTGGAAGATTACTAACAAGCACGGAGGATGGTGGAACCTCTCTTTCGATCAATACCGCGAAAGACGCAAATTCAGATTTGGAATAAGAAGCCCCTCGGCAAAAGTGTCCCTACTCTGGAAGGGGATAGCAGAGCAAGGAGAGATCTTCCATACCAACACCACCTGTAAGGTAGGTAACGAGAAAAACACCAGATTCTGGAAAGACAAATGGTGTGGTAATACAACTCTGCAAAATCAATTTCCGTTAGCAGCAAAAGCCACACAGAACCTTGACCTAGCAGTGGCAGACATCCGGAAGAACGGCAAGTTAAACTTTATAGTCTCCAATAGTATTACATCAGAGAGCAAGGTCCAATTTGAAGAACTGAATAATCTGGTTCTTCAAGAAGGAGGGCAGGCTAATATCGTAGATGATGATAGAGGGTGGGATAGAGACGCCTCAAGAATTTTCTCTGTATCTTCCATGTATAAATGGCTCAACGATGGAGGTACGAGATGTCAAGTCCAATCTGTTGTATGGGGGGCCAAAGTTCCATTCAGAGTAAAAGTTTTTTGTTGGTTAGCTCATAGTAACGCGATCCTTTTCAAAATTAACCTGAAGAAGAGGATTACACAGATTGATGTGACCTGCGAGACGTGTCGTTCTTCCGAAGAAGATGTGAACCACATCCTTTTTCGATGTCCCAAAGCTCGGCTTACTTGGAAAATAGTTTGTAGGGGTTTTGGGTGTAATCGGGTTCCTAACACAACCATTGATATTTGGACGCATTTTAGAAAGTCGTTCATCAAAATAGAAGATAGGAAGGCTTGGGACATAGCTTCAGCTGCCTCAATTTGGAACCTATGGCTAGAAAGAAATGATTTAATTTTTCGCAACAAAGTTTACAGATTTCCTTACTCTGTGAATAACATTTTCCTTCTCATTCATGATTGTGCAGGGGCTCAGGAGCAAACTAAGAGGATCAGGAACAGTGCAGGAGAGTAGAGTGTTTCGAGCAGAGTGGAAGGACATAATCCTTGAGTCCTTCGGTGGTTTTATGTGTTCTCATATCTGTAGTTTCTGTTTCAATGCTTGTCTTTGATGCTTTATTTTGTATCGCTGTTCTTATAGCCTATCTGTATTTAATTGTAATGCTCTGTTTCCTTAATCCTCATTAATGAAACGATGGCATCGGCCATCTTCTTATAAAAAAAAAACATAATTATTTATAAAGTGTCACTCATATAAATAAAAGTTGATGCCACTAGGGATAATTTGTAAATAGTATGTGATGAGTAAAGCGATATCTCATGTTCGAGGCCAGATTACGTACTAGTATTTACTTTGTTTATATACTAGTAATTTACACGTGCGATGCGCGTTTTAATAAATTTAAATTTTAAAAAGTAAAATTCAGATATAGTATAAGTTTGAACCTGAAACATTCTTTATATTAGTTATGTACGTGTGTTGCACATGTTGGTAGATTTACAAATGACACTAAGGCCTTCTCCCATTATAGTATTTTATATATATATATATATATATATATATATATATATATTAGAACGTGCATTGCACGTGCACGTTACTAGTATTGTATAAATGTAAATAATTTTACGTTGGCAATGTCCAGCTATGACAAGTTGTGCATAGTTTAAGTTGGTTAGAAATATAAAACTGAAAAGAATTTGAAAAATAATTTTATCAAAATTATATATTTTTAAAATGTGGTAATATATCTAATTATTCTTGCACATATCAATCTTTACTACTACTAGTATTTTTCACACACGATGCACGTTTTGATAAAAAAGTTGGAGTTAAACGTACGATACACGTAAGCCGGCAGTAATCAGCACGTGCGATGGATGTCTTAATTTCTAAAAAGAAATGAGGCTAAACGGGTGATACACGTATTTTTTTAAAAAAAAAATTTAAAAAACTTTGATTTGTACGTGCGTTGTACTTGCTGATAAATAAATTTGGAGTTTGTACATGCGATGCACGAGTTTGTTTGGTGACAAAGTGATATTTGTTGGATGGCAAAAAAAATTAAAAAATTATTTGTTTGTGACAAACTCTCCAATTAAATAGTAGTGTATATAAGTACGAATAAAGTTTTCATTTTCGTCGAGAGCGAATCTCACATTTTATTTGTTTTATTGATCGAATTAATCAATGGCTAAAGCTGATTAGTCAAATAGATTTCAGAGGGACTTAAATTTGTAATTTTTTTTATTTAAAAAATGGTGAGGATAGAGGATTTTTTTATATGCTAGTTTTCAAAACTATTTGCAGAAAAAGTGATAGTTGCCAAAGTATTCGCGCTCGTGGACACAATAATTAAACTCGTCGTTCCCAACGGTGAGTTTAGTTGTTTCATGCTCGCTGTTGGGCCATGGTGAGTTCAGCACTATTTTTTTTAGAACCTTGCAGTTGGGAACGGTGTGTCCAGTTGAAAATTTAAATTAAAAAAAAAACTCGTTGTTCCCAACAACGATGTTCTTTGTACTATACTCGTTGTTGGGAGCGGTGAGTTTAATTCAAAATTATAAAACAAAACTCGTTGTTCCTAACAGCAAAGTGCTTTACATTAGACTCGTTGTTCAGAACGGCGAGGATATAGGAATTTCCACAAAGAGTGAAACTCTTTGTTGGACTTAGTAAAGTTCCGGGAAAAAAAATATAGAGATTTTAAAAAAAAACTAAACTTGTCGCTCCCAACAACGAGTCTAGTATAAATGTCATTGTCGTAGGGAATGACGAGCCTTCATTGAAAATTTCGAACTAAACTCGCCGTTTGGAACATTGAGTTAGTAATATAAAAAACTACGCTCGTCGTGTCCAAACGGCGGTATGAAACAACTAAACTCGTCGTTGGGAACGACGAGTTTAGTTGTTAAGTCCACGAGTGCAAATACTTTGGTCACTGTCCTATTTCAGAAAATAGTTTTGAAAAGTGGCACATAAAAAAAAACATGATAGAGAAGTCTCTTTAACTAGGTTTTCGTAAACGATGCATCATATGAAAAGCCTTGTAAACATATAAAGAAAATGCAGGCAAACACATAAGCAATAAGGAAGCCAAAATAGAATATTATTTCCAATGTCACAGGATCCTACCCCCGAACCAGCAGCCTTCGCGCCAAGCGACGATGTTCGAAATCCACAAACCGTTCCGACTGATGGTCAGAATTTCTTCGAATATGTCAGGCCTAGTGACGCTCTCCGAAAACAGAATATCCAAGGCAGCTTCAGCACTCTTTGGAGATGATTCCGAACTACAGTTCGGTGAAGGACTGAGAAAAGAAGCAAACTCCGCAAGCGCCTAGCTGGAAAGCCGTGGCGCGCGAGGTCACTCCGTGCCAGCAGCCGCGGTAAGACGGGGGGGCAAGTGTTCTTCGGAATGACTGGGCGTAAAGGGCACGTAGGCGGTGAATCGGGTTGACCATACCGAACCCCGCCAGAAAAGTCTTGCCACCCAAATGTTCCTGGAAATTCTTGCTCCCATTGGACCATTCTTAATTCATGAGTTGTAGGGAGACCTAAAATTTTTTTGATAATTTTAATCCATAACAATTTTCGCTTATAATCACCCCGGCTCGTACCGAAGTCTATAGTGGATCACCCCTTCTTCTTGCGCCAAAGATCTTCGAAGGAAAGATCATTTATACCGATAATCGCAAGGGGGATCTGCTAAAGAGACATTATAGAATAGCACCTTTTGATGAGAGATATGAACAAGAGGCTTCTGACATACTCCTCACAAAAGAGAAAGATCGATTTAAATAAGTAGTCCGTCGACGCAAAGTAATCCTGGTGATGCTCCTGAGTGGGGTTTTGCGCCAGCCTTGAGCGATTTGCCGTAGTCCCAATTTTTGTAAAGCTCCCGGGTCTGCGTCTTGGTCTCACTTAGTACCAAAGAAGTGGCGAAATAGAGTCTTCAGCTTGCTTGTTCCTGTTCGTCCATTCGGGACGGGGCAGGCAGCCCACATACATGAAGAGAAGAAGAGGGGGGTTCCTTGTCTGTAGCTTCTTACTCAACCTAAAGGGATATTTCCTATAAAGAAGTTTAAAAAATCTGACAAGCTAATGTTACTACTAACCATCCAACTGTTAAAATGTCTGATTTTGTATCTCACCATTTTCTGAAAAATGATGAGATATGAAAAAATGATGAGATATGAGAGTGAGAGAGAGATAACTGAAAAAGTGAAAAGAGGAGAGAGAGAGAGATAATGACAAAGTGAGAAGATGATTTATGTTTTTATGGGGGAAAACTTTCTTAGGGAAATTGTATTTTGGGACTGTGAATGTGAACCATTAATTTTGTTTTAATTGAATGAGAGTCACTTGATATATATATTTTTTTCAAATTGCATTGTGATTTATTACATAGATATGGGCACAATTTTTTAAATGCATTTTTTTATTAAAAAAGGGTGTGTGTGTGTGTCTATATATACATACTAGGTATGCCCGTGCCTACGACACGTATTCGGAACGATAAAACATTTGAAAAATCATGTAAACACTAAAGGATAATTTATAGATGTTTATTTGCTAGTAGACGTTGATGTATTGATGTACTCTGAAGTAGGATTATGAAGTGACCTTGATGTTTATTGGTTTGTATATTTCAAGATTATTTGTCAGCAGTTTGGGATTCAAAAATAGTATTGTGAATCTACAACAGTAGTGAATTGGAAATTCCTTACTATGTGTGACTTGAGCAAAAGTGATTTTTTTTTATTTTTTTATTTGGAGTCTAACATAAGTAGCAATTCATTTTCTAACTGCATGAGTTACGGTTAACGCCTCAAGCTGCATGAGTTAGTTTTCCCTTATTTGTTTTTTATGTAGTTAACCATGTATGAATTTAAAAAAGAAAATTTGTTGTGATGTATACGTGAAGTGAAATTGCTGTAAAGCAGATCAAGATACAATTTTACAGCTACAAAAAACCGAAATACAGGGATTAAGCACGGATCTGTCCATAAAAGCATAATCAAGCGATTCAATTAAAGAATCTGCAACGATCTTTCAAAGCAGCAAATGTCCAAATATTTTTTAAAAAAAACATAATCCGAAATTGCATAATAATAAAAAGCATTTTAATCAAAATTAACTTAGTGAAGCATTCTAATCTAAAACAATTACTCTGAAGCATTCTAATCTAAAACAATTACTCAGTGAAGTATAATGAAGCATTCTAATCTAAAACAATTACTCAGTGAAGTATAATACAATCAGATCAAATATGGTAATTCAAAAGCAATTAAATGGAACTAAATATTGAGTTAGGAAAGCATAATCCGAAGGAAAAAAACATAATTAAAAATTTGAAAGAAAAAAAAACATAATCCAAAATTGAATTACAAAAAAAACATTTACTTTTTCTTTGTCGACAAATGTTGGTAAATAAAAAAAAAGAAAGAAATAGATAAATAATTATGGAAAATGATAAAAAGGGGAGGAGAAAGAGAAAGTAATAAATGAAGGAGTTATTTTGTTTTGTGGGAGAAATTTTGAATTTTGGGGGGGGGGGGGGGGGGGGGGGGGGGGTTGAAACATTTGAGAGGGAAAATGTATTTTGGGAGCAAAAATCTAAACTGTTGATTTTCTTCCAAATGAATAAAAGCGACCTGAAAGCATTTTTTGTATTTTATTATATATATATATATATATATATATATATATATATATATATATATATATATATATATATATATATATATATATATATAGGAAAAGGTTCGGGTGAGAACCATTTCCTGGGGTGAGAACCTAAGGGCCTATCCCGGCCATTCATCTGACTAATATTAACGGTCTAGATCTTATCCGTTATAATTAATTAGATTAATTAATTTTTGATTTTAGATGTCAATCCCTTTAATTAAGCGTTGGGGACCGCATAATAAAAGGAAAGAAGATATTAGACAGATTTTTCGATCAATATTTTTTGCCGTCTTTATTTTTTTTGCAACCGAACCACATTCTTCATCACGATGATGAATACGTCCGATTACGACGACGGTAACCCTACTGCCAAAACTTCCGATGTAGACAATTCGAATAATATCCAAACACCGTTCCCGTCTCCTCCAATGAATCCGAAGAAGGTGGATACACCAGGTTTTCATTCTACTATGTTTTAATGTTTCCGATTGTTGTATTTCTTGTTGTATAGAACGTCGATCAGGTCATTATATACCTCCTATTTTTCCCTGTTGTTTGTAGATTTATATTTTATAAATAGAAACATAATATACAGTACTGTATAAGAATCATCAATTACAAGATAATAAACAAAGCAATGTGTTATAGTTATTTTAATTCATGACATCGTTTATATTCGAAAGAAATAACACATCCATCTTCGAAAGAAATAACACAAACACAGCAATTACAACAAGTTAAAATATATAGATAACAGCTTGCTAATTAATTAGCAAATGCATAGAATCTGAAAACAAAATAAAAACAAAATAGCAACCGTAATAACTATAAATAGCAACTGTAATAACTATAAATAGCAACTGCATAGCAGTTAATTAGCAACTGCATATCAACTGTATAAAAACTCAAAACAAAATAGCAACTGCTTAGCAATTAATTAGCAATTGCATAGCAACTGGATAGAAAATCAAAACAAAATAGTAACTGCATAGCAATTAATTAGCAACTGCATAGCAACTATTTAGAAACTCAGTATTTCATGTAAATAGCAACTGCATAGCAATTAATTAGTAACTGCATAGACTCTCAAAATAAAACAGCAACTGCATAGCAATTAATTAGCAACTGCATAGCAACTATTTAGAAACTCAATTTTTTCAAGTAAATAGCAACTACAATGCAATTAATAAGCAATTGCATATCAAATGCATAGAAACTCAAAACAAAATAGCAACTGCATAGCAATCAATTAGCAACTGTATAGCAACTGCATAGCAACTATCATCAACTACATAATATGCACAGCAATTAGAACAAGTAAAAATATTTAGATAACAAATTCTTAATCAGCAACAACTATACAGTTAATTAGCAACTGTTTATAATATAAACAGCAACTACATATTATGTAAACAACAACTACACTATACTGCATATTGTTAGCAAAAACTTCAGTATAACTATAAACAGTAACTACATATTATACAAACAACAACTACAGCGTACTAAATAGAAACTCTTTTATTAGAAAACAAAAAAAATACTGGAATTGAAAATAGCAAATACTGAACAGCAAGATACATAGCAAATAATGAAAATTCGCAAATACTGATTAACACGATTTATACTTTTTTTTATAAATCTTATTTGATATAAATGTCATAACAACGTTTATATTGATTACTATTTATAATTATTACAGTTTCTGTTTAAGTTCGAAATAAACAACATAAGCTTCTATGTAGTTGCTAATTAATTGCTATGTAGTTGCTATTTACTTGAAATATTGAGTTTCTAATTAATTGATATGCAGTTGCTATGCAATTGCTATGCAGTTGCTATTTTGATTTGAGTTTCTATGCAGTTGCTATTTTTGTATTGAAAATATTTATTCCCAAAATAATAGCAACTACAGAATCATTCACCATTTCGTTCCATACAGTTATTGTTTATTACAGTTGCTATTTATAATTATTACAGTTGCTGTTTAAGTGGCCAGGTATTGCTGTATAATTATTACAGTTGCTATTTATAGTTATCACAGTTGTTATTTATAGTTATTACAGTTGCTATTTATAGTTAATACAGTTGCTATTTATAGTTAATACAGTTGCTATTTATAGTTATTATAGTTGCTATTTAAAATTAAAGTAATTATGATGTAGGTTTGTAAATATCAAAAATATTCTTATTGTGGAATACAATTTGCAGTCATAATGATCATGAAAATAAATAAACCAATCACAACGTGTAAAATGAGCCTATATCGATCAAAAACAACATCATTCATTAGTATACAAAAGAATCATACTGTCTTGCAATTTCAATATCATTCATTAGTATACAAAAGAATCATTCATTAGTATACAAAAGAATCATATGTCTGACTACTATAATCTAATGACACTCAGACCGTTGGCGGCTTGTAATTAAGCAGAATGGGCCCCAAATCTATTGGCCCATCCACGCATTGCTGCTGATAGTGGAGGTTTGATGCTGCATCAACTTGATCCTTTAAGGTATTAACATCAGCTTTCAATATGGCAGCACAGTACTTAATTCTCAATACATTAGGCTGTCTCTTATTGTTCTTCTTTAAGCCACTATTCCAATTTTTTTCTCCCCCGCCATGATATGTCTCCATGTGGCGCATTAGAAACACTCCACAATCCTCCTTGTTTTTGTCGTCCCTCCAAGGCATACTCAGCCTCCGTATATTTACATTCTGCAGTTCCATGGACTCCTTAATTTTTCCTTTTGACTCCAAAAATAGATTAAACAATTGGCTCTGCAAGAATGTTTAAAAACAATATTAACTAAATGTAGGCTGCACTTACAAAGTTATAAATTTAGGTTTGCAATTATCTTAATGTTCATACCAGTGATCCTGGAACATCCCCATATTTTGTCGTCAACGAACCAGTATCCATCGCCGAGGAGTTATCAATAAGATCAATGGACATATTCTTCAAGTCATATACCATCATGTAAAAATGACTTGCATGTATTATTGGAAACACAAACTGCATACGCAAAACGAAATATGCATAGTAGTCAAGTCAACAATCATATTATATATATGAGGATAGCAATTTTTAAATAACAAAATAGCAATTTCAAATTAAGTAAATAGCAACAAATGCTTTTTACATCACAAATTGTAAGATATGCCTAACATTAAAAAAATTAATAACCATCAAACTTACGATGTCAATGCTGCCCAATTTCATCCACTTCGTATCAACGATTTTCTCATCAAGTCGCTCGAAGAACTTCTCGCATCGTCTATTCATACTCCATTCTTTAACAGGGTTCACAGCAGTGTATGCCTAACCGTAAATAATGTTAGGCCGAAAATAGTGGTGAAACAAACAAAAGAATGCAAAAAAAAAACATAATAATAAATGAAAAAAATAAATAAATAAATAAATAAATAAATAAATAATTTCAGTCAGACTCACAGTTAGGTATGTAGATGCGAAGGATCTACATGGTGAACCTTTCGACCGAGACATCTCCTTGTGATTGAGTATTATATTCCAAATATCAATAACTGATGCTTCCACATAAACAGATGGCAAAAGTGAAATCATTTGTTCCCTACTGAGCTGATACCGTCCGGTGTAAAATAAGATCTCCATCCTACATCAATAAATAATAAGTCAGCTATAAAAATCCTTAGAATTTCATAAAAACTTGCAAAATATTGCATACGTTAAAGAAAAACTTACATATCAGCATCAGCATTGTTCATCACCCAGTACCCAATCTTCTTTTCAGCATCAGTCCATCCGTCGGTCAACGCCACTTCCCTACGGACGTACGGGGAAATTAATTTTTCAGTCTTCTTTTTTTCTGTTTGTTTCCGGCGTACCATGTGGTGTGCAGTCTCAATAGGGTTTTTGCCTTTCAAAATATCAGAATTCTTCTTCACCTTATTGATCTCCACACCCTCTTCTGGACCTTTCACAATCAAGTATTCCCCTCCATCAGTCGGAGTATGCGTCTCGGTCTCCTATGAAGTGTTGGTAACAAATATTCTAGTTAACATCATTCAAAAAATTGCACAACAATTGAATTAAATCTTAAAAACAACAATCCAAATACCTTGCCACTTCCCATGTTTATCTGACGCTTTTTATTTCCTAGATCCGCATCTCGATCAACCTTTAAACATAAATACTACTCCCATAAGCAAATGCAGCATGATTATACAGCAACTGTAATGATTATAAATAGCAACTGCAATACTAATACCTGACTAGGAAATCGACGTTTTCTAACAGGATTTCGACGTTTTCTAACAGCTTTTTTCGCCCATTCAACATTTTGTTGACAATCATTTGTTTTCTCCTCCATCAATTCCTAAACACAAAAAAAAGGAAAAAACATTATGGTTCTTTTGTATACTAATGAAAAACATTCATTATATGTTTTTGTATTTTCATAATAAAAAAATTAAATTTTATTCCAGAATAAGAATATTTTTAATATTGACAAACATACATTATCATCACTTTAATCTATGACATTTTAATGTAATGAGCAATTGCATAAGAATTAGACTGCAACTGAATATTATCAAATTAGAAACTCAATATTTCATGTAAATAGCAAGTGCATAGCAATTAATTAGCAACTGCATAGACTCTAAAAAAGTGTAATAACTATTTCAAGTAAATAGCAACTGTAATAACTATAAATAGCAACTGTAATAACTATAAATAGCAACTGTAATAACTATAAATACCAACTATAATAACTATAAATAGCAACTGCATAGCAGTTAATTAGCAACTGCATATCAACTGCATAAAAACTCAAAAAAAATAGCAACTGTAAATAGCAATTGTAATAACTATAAATAGCAACTGTAATAACTATAAATGGCAACTGTAATAACTATAAATAGCAACTGAAATAACTATAAATAGCAACTGCATAGCAGTTAATTAGCAACTGCATATCAACTGCATAAAAACTCAAAACAAAATAGCAACTGCATAGCAATTAATTGGCAATTGCATAGCAACTAGATTGAAAATCAAAACAAAATAGCAACTGCATAGCAATTATTTAGAAACTCAATTTTTCAAGTAAATAGCAACTGCATAGTAATTAATAGTTATAAATAGCAACTGCATAGCAACTGCATAGTAAACAAAATCAAAACAAAATAGCAACTGTAATAACTATAAATAGCAACTGTAATAACTATAAATAGCAACTGCATAGCAGTTAATTAGCAACTGCATATCAACTGCATAAAAACTCAAAACAAAATTGCAACTGCTTAGCAATTAATTAGCAATTGTATAGCAACTGGATAGAAAATCAAAACAAAATATCAACTGCATAGCAATTAATTAGCAAGTACATACATTAAACGTAGCAAAAAAGATAACATTTGTAAGGTATGACCTGTGCTGTTTTTCCTTCCTCCTTCTCAGTGCTCTTATTGTGTGCCTACAAAATACACAAGTCTTTCAATTAAAATAACTTTTCGTATAGGGAAAGTTGAAAAGGAAAAATATATAATTCATTATGTATCAACCTGCAACAAGGGATCTTGAACCTGCTCAGCTCCCGTATCATCGTCACCTTTCAGTTGTGTTAATCCAAGGCTGAAACTTGGCTCATTATGTCCCAATACACTCATGTCTGGCCGATCTGTTTTAGCGGCCACTTCTTTATTAAACGCGAAACGTTTAACAGCTGCTTCCTCAAGCACCTTCAACTGATCAAATACATCATCCTGAGCCCAGAAGGAATCGTACATGTTCTGTGTGCTACCAGCTTGCTGATCTGCCAAATTTTCATTTTCTACTGGTACATTGGTTGTACAACCCAATAGTACTTGAGCCTTGTCAACCATATTCTTGACATTCGGATCAGACATGATCTCTGCCGGCGCATCTCGGACCATTGACATTAGATCAACCATCGTATCAGCCAATATTTTCGCCTTGGTAAGGAATTTATCCGCAAACAAGCGAACAACGCCTCCGGCTTCACTACTTTCACCATCGGTTGACATTCCCGTATGCTTCTCAGATCCTTTTTCAAGAACTTCAGCATCTTTATCTTCTTCAAATTCCTCACCCGACCATTCGATTCGGTCGCAAAGATGTCCTGTCCCAAAACCTCCGTGTTTCTTTTCATCCTTCTCCCGTTTCAACATCTCACCAAACGTCCAAACCTTTATTAACGGATAACATCTTGGGACGGTTCTTCTCAAGAACACGGCACGATCGAGGTAAAGAGCCTACAAAAGATATGAAAAAATAATACAATGAAAAATAATATCAAAAACAAGACTCGATCGAGATAAAGAGCTGAAAAAAATCAATTAACCCAATATTTTATTAGTTGCAACTTATAGATATTCATATTGCTAATTATAGTACACAAAATATATATTTATGAAGTACGAAAAAACCCACCACAATGAACAAGGTCGGGCCCATGAAGTTTTTTGTTTTTTTCCCCTCCCATTTCAGCTTCCATTCTACGAGGCATCTCACCATGTAATCACTCCAGTCGTACTCCCTTAGTGTCGACATACATTCCAAGTTGCTCAGTATTTGGGGATTCACATACCCATTGCCCGAATTTTCAAATAGGCAAGCTCCTAATAAAACCACGAAATGACGCTTGAACCATACGCCACCATCAACCTCGGCAAGCATCTTGTCCTTCAGAGTATTGATTAATACTCTATCTTTCCCAATCTGCTGTTTCCACTCCAAAACCTTCGGACATACTGCCCTTCTCCGCTTTCTATCTAATTGGCGCTTACCTCTCGGCAGTCCAAAAATTAGTGCAGCGTCATCGGATTCCACATGAAGTGACCGTCCATTATCCATCTTCAATTCGCAGCTCCTAGGATCAAAGTGATCAAGAACCCAATACGCCAAAGAAGCTGGTACCTTCGTGGTTTTCAAATGCAGGATGTTACCAAATCCCATTTCAACAACAGCACGTCGCTGTGCATCCTTCATGTCTTTAATAGCATTCACCAGAATACGGAAGCATGTCCTACTAAGTACAACTGGCTCATCGGCGACGCTCTCAGCTGGCTTCTCATTACCCCTTTTATTTCCAGCATCTACTTCGACAAAGTCGTCGTTTACATTCTTCTGACAACTATCAATATTTGCTTCCTTTCTAACATTAAGTGCGAAACTTGAACTTCTTTTCGAAACACCTTCACCTTTGAAAGAAATAACACAAAGACATCAATTACAACAAGTTTTTAAATGTAATGAGCAATTGCATAAGAATTAGATTGCAACTGAATAATATCAAATTAGAAACAAAATCTTTCATGTAAATAACAACTGCATAGCAATTGATTAGCAACTGCATAGACTCTCAAAACAAAATAGCAACTGCATAGCAATTAATGTTAGAAATAGCAACTGTAATAATTATAAATAACTATAAATAGCAACTGTAATAATTATAAATAGCAACTATAATAACTATAAATAGCAACTGCATAGCAGTTAATTAGCAACTGCATATCAACTGCATAAAAACTCAAAACAAAATAGCAACTGTAATAGCAACTGTAAATAGCAACTGTAATAACTATAAATAGCAACTGTAATAACTATAAATAGCAACTGAAATAACTATAAATAGCAACTGTAATAACTATAAATAGTAACTATAATAACTATAAATAGCAACTGCATATCAACTGCATAGAAACTCAAAACAAAATAGCAACTGCATAGCAATTAATTAGCAATTGCATAGCAACTGGATAGCAACTATTTAGAAAATCAATTTTTCAAGTAAATAGCAACTGCATAGTAATTAATAGCAACCGTTGAATGCAAAAACCATCAATAACATAGTAGCAACTGTTGAATGCATTTCAATAGCAACTGTTGAATGCAAAAACTATTTTTTTTTAGGCCCTAAATAGCAACTGACTGTATTGTTATTATTTTTTTAGGCCCTATATAACCCCTTAATTCGAAAGTTTGGCCCTAAATAGCCAAACTTTTAAAGCATTTCAAAAATCATTTTACAGGAAAAATTATCACGAAAAAGATTTAGAAATTTATAATTAAAACAACAAATTGTTCGGGGATTTAATAAAGTAGAACGAATTGCAAGAAAATAAAATAATAAAAGGCGACATCGGAATAATTTTATATAAAAAAAAAAACTCACCGGCGGCGGCGCCGTCGCAAATGAGCCTCTTCATGTTCTATTTCGGTGACATTTCTAACCAAATTGAAATCGCCTAAACTACGATCTCCTAGGTCTTGTCGCGAGTGTTTAGTAATTTTCGACGATGAAGGAACGAAATCGTGCGGAAAAAAAACTCTAGATTCTTTTTGTTGTGTTATTATTAGGGTTAAGGGAAAAAAATGGTGATTGATTCTGCATTTGATATTAATGGGATACAAAATCTTTTCCCATATTTTTCGGGAACCAAATTTTTCTCTCTCCAATTTTGAAAAATTTACCTTAACCGTCACACACCAAAAAAAGTCTATACATTAGGATCTATTACCATTTTTTGTAGTTGCATAATCTCAGCCATACAAAATGATTTGATGAGTGGTAGGGAGAGGCCCTTAGGTTCTCACCCCAGGGCTGGTTCTCACCCGAACCGGCCCCAATATAAATAGCAACTGTAATAACTATAAATAGCAACTGTAATAACTATACAGCAATACCTGACCACTTAAGCAGCAACTGTAATAATTATAAATAGCAACTGTAATAAACAGTAACTGTATATAGCAACTGCATAGCAACTACAAACTCAAAACTGTATAGTAATTAATTAAAACTGTATAAACTCAAAACTATAAACTCAAAACTGTATATAGCAACTGTAAACTCGAAACAAAATAGCAACTGCATAGCAATTAATTAGCAACTGCATAGTAACTGCATAGCAATTAATTAGAAACTCATTATTTACAGTAAATAGCAACTGTATAGCAATTAATTAGCAATTGCATATCAACTACAGAGAAAATAATGTTGTTTATTTCGAACTCAAAGTAACTATATAATTAACGTTACAAATTTGATATGAAAATAGCAACACCATAGAAACAAAATATCAAATAATTAACAGTAACCTATGAACATAGATTGAATTCAAAATAGCAATTCCATAAAATCATTCGACCCCGATTTCTTCTTCAACGACAACTGTTCGGCCAGGACAATTTCTAGCATCATGTCTAACTTTTTTCATGCATATGCTGCACGTACGCAACGGTTTCTTGTTGCGCTCAATCGCAGCTTCTTGACGAGAAACAAGTCTACTACCACTTCCTTTGGTGCTGACCTTGGTTGGTGGATGCACCGAGACTTGTTCGGGAGCAGGAGCTCCGAAATGCGTTTCGAACATCCTATTCTTGGTAGACGGACCAGCTTGTGTCTCTTTGGTGGAATTAAGCAGGGCCATTTGTTCTTTGATGCAGCGGTGGAAACTCGACATCTTCGCAATGTTACCATCAATAAGACCAATACACGAGTAAAAATCCGAAATTAAATTATTCATGATAGACTTTTGCTCATCAATGCTTGCGCAGTCGTTAAGGACATTGTCGTGAAGTTGGTGTATTGGCTTCGATTCAGCTGTTTTAGTCCATCGGCCGATAACATACTTATCAGGTATAGCTTCAAGTTTTTTATCTTTGAACACCTAGAAAATATGCCGACATAGTAAGCCCATCATTGTAAACTTCTTGCAGGTGCATGTCACATCCTCAGCAGTGTTGTTGTGTGTGACAGTTGCTATATCGCTACTGTCACTACTTATTTCATATGTGAAACTTAGGGAGCCTTTTGTGATACTGACAATGCTACAATCATAACATGCAGAGACGATCTCCTTTTGCGTTTCTTTGAAAATTGTTGACGTGTATACCTTGCTAGCATGCCTCTCGATCAACAACTGGGTGATGGGAATGGAGACAGATAAGATGTTCTTGTTGTTCAACTTGTCGTATTCATTTCGCTGTTTCTCTAAAGCCCCTTCAAAAAACATGAAAAACTCAATCAAGTTTGATCGAGGGTTGAAGTGTATTTTGAAGAAATTGTTTTCGCTCTCAGACATTGATGTAGTTCGTAGCAAGCCGCTCATAGGGCAGTCCCTAAAATATGCTGGGATCCAAAACTCTCGTATCTGAAACATTGACTTCAACCAATTGTCGTCTTAAACTCCGTATTCGGTCATTAATGTAACCCACTTATCTTCAAATTCTGGTGGCTCAATGAGGCTTGTCCAAACAATCGACCTCAACAACGATTTGAAAATGTCGTCATCTTTCACTTTATTTGGTAGCCTCAAAGGCAACTTCTGCATGATATGCCACATGCACAGGCGTCGCCTGACACCAGGAAATACGCGTTCAAGTGCAATCTTCAATGCAGGGTCTTGGTCTGTAATAATCATTGAGGGGCAATGACCCATGCAATCTTTAAATTTCTCAAGCACCCAAGCGTAAGAATCAACATCTTCCTTAGTGAGCAACGCAGCAGCAAAAGTTATACATCCGCCGTGGTTGTCTTTTCACGTGAACGGAGTGAAGATCATGTTATACCTATGGATATATAAAAATTAGCATAAACTTGATTGTGGACATATTTATTAAAAAAATATCTACAAGTATCCTGTTTTGTTTGACATAAATAACTATAAATAGCAACTGTAATAACTATAAATAGCAACTGTAATAACTATACATAGCAACTGTAATAACTATAAATAGCAACTGAAATAGTTATACGGCAATACCTGACCACTTAAACAACAACTGTAATAATTATAAATAGCAACTGTAATAAACACTAATTGCAACGAACGAAATGGTGAATGATTCTGCAGTTGCTATTAAATTGGGAATAAATATTTTCAATTCAAAATAGCAACTGCATAGAAGCTCAAACACAAAAGAGCAACTGCATAGCAATTAATTAGCAACTGCAAAGCAACTACATAGCAACTGCATAATACATTCAGTTGCTATATAGTGAATTCACATCATGTAGTACAGAAATTTGCGAAATGAGAAACAAGCAATATTAATATTGTTTCCAACTAATATATGTAATATTTGTGGCTACTTAAAATCAGAAAACAAACGCATGCTCGTACCTATTAGTTGAATAAGTAGCATCAAAGCTCAGAACATCACCGAAAACGGCATAATTTCTGCGGCATATTGAGTCAGCCCAAAAGACACGTGTCAGCTGGTCTTTCTCATTGACATCGTACTCCAAAATAAAGGCTGGACTTATTTCTTTTTTCCTGAAAAGCCTGTCCAAAGCCATTTGAGCATCAACACCAAGCGCATATGCCTTAAGGTCGCACGAGAAATTTTTGAACTCAACACTTGTGCATCCGATATTGGAGTAAGATCCAACAACCTCTTTGAATAACCTGTAAGACTTCATCGGACCTATATTTGCTCTAGCACAATTAAGAATGAAATTCTGGTGACCAGGATTTAATGTTTTATTCGCGTCGAGGAATTGTCTCTGAACCAATGGCACTAATGGGTGAGAATGATGCTCGACGAATTTAGAGACAATGTAGTTCGAATTTGTTTCGTGTTTTAAAAGCATAAGAGCCTTGCAGTCTAGCCGTTTCGACACCCGATGCCTCTTGATTTTTGGCTTATCGATCGGATCATTCTCCTCTACAATATTCTCCTCGACAATATCATTATTGAGATGGTTGTTTGAAACATCAGACTTAACGGTATTCTTATTTTCCTGCCTGTTACAATAAAGCCACTTGTGTGTAATTAAACCACGTTTTCTCTTGTCGCCACCCCGCCGAACATCAAAACCACAAGTTGCGGCGTATTCGGTATAAAACTTTATCCCGTCATTCATATTAGCAAATTGCTTGCCGACAAAAGGCTTCAAGTCACTGTCGCAATGAGGTATATGGCGTTCAGTTAATCCGGGCGATATCGACAAGGTACAACCCTGGACTGGAATAATTTTATTTCCAACTACAAAATCAATATAAACGTTGTTATGACATTTATATCAAATAAGATTTATAAAAAAAAGTATAAATCCTGCTAATCAGTATTTGCGAATTTTCATTATTTGCTATGTATCTTGCTGTTCAGTATTTGCTATTTTCAATTCCAGTATTTTTTTTGTTTTCTAATAAAAGAGTTTCTATTTAGTACGCTGTAGTTGTTGTTTGTATAATATGTAGTTGCTGTTTATAGTTATACTGAAGTTTTTGCTAACAATATGCAGTATAGTGTAGTTGTTGTTTACATAATATGTAGTTGCTGTTTATATTATAAACAGTTGCTAATTAACTGTATAGTTGTTGCTGATTAAGAATTTGTTATCTAAATATTTTTACTT
Source organism: Hemerocallis citrina (assembly GCA_017893485.1). Lineage (NCBI taxonomy): Eukaryota > Viridiplantae > Streptophyta > Magnoliopsida > Asparagales > Asphodelaceae > Hemerocallis > Hemerocallis citrina. Next base: position 183,495,002 of record CM030367.1, read on the forward strand.
ATTCTAATTGCTGTGTATATTATGTAGTTGATGATAGTTGCTATGCAGTTGCTATACAGTTGCTAATTGATTGCTATGCAGTTGCTATTTTGTTTTGAGTTTCTATGCATTTGATATGCAATTGCTTATTAATTGCATTGCAGTTGCTATTTACTTGAAAAATTGAGTTTCTAAATAGTTGCTATGCAGTTGCTATGCAGTTGCTAATTAATTGCTATGCAGTTGCTGTTTTATTTTGAGAGTCTATGCAGTTGCTAATTAATTGCTATGCAGTTGCTATTTACATGAAATATTGAGTTTCTAAATAGTTGCTATGCAGTTGCTATGCAGTTGCTAATTAATTGCTATGCAGTTGCTATTTTGTTTTGATTTTCTATCCAGTTGCTATGCAATTGCTAATTAATTGCTAAGCAGTTGCTATTTTGTTTTGAGTTTTTATGCAGTTGATATGCAGTTGCTAATTAACTGCTATGCAGTTGCTATTTATAGTTATTACAGTTGCTATTTATAGTTATTACAGTTGCTATTTTGTTTTGATTTTGTTTTCAGATTCTATGCATTTGCTAATTAATTAGCAAGCTGTTATCTATATATTTTAACTTGTTGTAATTGCTGTGTTTGTGTTATTTCTTTCGAAGATGGATGTGTTATTTCTTTCGAATATAAACGATGTCATGAATTAAAATAACTATAACACATATTGCTTTGTTTATTATCTTGTAATTGATGATTCTTATACAGTACTGTATATTATGTTTCTATTTATAAAATATAAATCTACAAACAACAGGAAAAAATAGGAGGTATATAATGACCTGATCGACGTTCTATATAACAAGAAATACAATAATCGGAAACATTAAAACATAGTAGAATGAAAACCTGGTGTATCCACCTTCTTCGGATTCATTGGAGGAGACGGGAACGGTGTTTGGATATTATTCGAATTGTCTACATCGGAAGTTTTGGCAGTAGGGTTACCGTCGTCGTAATCGGACATGTTCATCATCGTGATGAAGAATGTGGTTCGGTTGCAAATAAAATAAAAACGGTAAAAAATATTGATCGAAAAATCTGTCTAATATCTTCTTTCCTTTTATTATGCGGTCCCCAACGCTTAATTAAATGGATTGACATCTAAAATCAAAAATTAATTAATCTAATTAATTATAACGGATAAGATCTAGACCGTTAATATTAGTCAGATGAATGGCTGGGATAGGCCCTTAGGTTCCCACCCCAGGGAATGGTTCTCACCCGAACCTTTTCCTATATATATATATGTATATATACACTGCAGAAAATCCTACTGAATTTTACGATGACAAAATATATTTTTTTCAAAATGACCTACCTTTTGAAAGTATTACAAAACTGACCAACTTTCAAAATTATTTACCAAATTAACCTACTTGCTATATCTTCTATCTATCTATCTATTATTTTAATGGAAAAGTTTGTAACCAAACAAACTCAATTTGTAACCAAACAAATACGTCCTTTGTAACTCAATTAACACGTGTAATGCACATGCATAACTAATGTAAAGGAGGCCTTAGGTTCGATGCGAGACAACTTCAGAATATTTTTAAAATAAATACATCTCTACTATTTTAATGAGAGAGTTTGTCCTCAAACAAACTCTATTTGTAACCAAACAAATATGTGCATTGTTACCCAATTAATACATGCAATGCACATGCATAACTAATATAAATGAGGTACTGGGTTCGATGTGAGACAACGTCGTTTTTTTTAATATAAAAAATACATATTTATAAAGACGTGCATCACACATGTAAATTACTAATAACTATTATAATGGAATAGTTGAAGTTGTAAATCTACCTATTTACTTCCGTGCAATGCACATGCAACTCCAACTCTCCCATTATAGTCTTCACATTTACTTTTAAAAATATATAATCATATTTATTAAGACATATATCGCACGTGTAAATCATAATTATTACTTTATTTTTTAAAAAATTAATACGTGCATCGCACATGTATATTACTAGTGAGTATAGTTCAACTGACATCACTATTTGAGATAACAAGTGTAGTTATATACATTTTAAGTAGAAATTGCATGGTCAAAATTTATCTAAAAAAAATCAGTCCAACTACACTCGCTACTTGCGAGGTCAGTTGAATTAGACTCGCTATATGAGATAGCGAGTGTAGTTATACATATTTCAGATAGAAATTGCACTTAATCAAAATTTCTTTGAAAAAATGAGTCTCACTACACTCGCTATTATTTGAACTAGACTCGCTATCTGAGATAGTGAACGTAGCTGTATACATTTCAGGTCCAAAATTTATCTGAAAAAATTAGTGCAAGTACACTCGCTATCTGAAAAAAAGAGAACTAGACTCAGATAGCGAGTGTAGTTGTATACATTTTATGTTGAAATTGCATGTTCAAAATTTATCTAAGTGTTGGAGAAAACCATAGAACTACATCGGCGGCTGTTTGGTAAATAGTTTCGAAAGTGAGTCAGATTGGTAAGTACTTTTAAAAAGTGGGTCAGTTTGGTATAAAAATGGACAAAATGATCATTGCCAAAATTCCGAAATCAAATAAAAAACAAAGACCAGACTCAATTTTGGGGGGAAAAAAAACCCTAACTCGATTTGGCGACAGATTCGGCCATGGCGACCGTTCTTCAACCTCGATCCAGTAAGCTCTCTCTATCTATATCTGTTACTGAGCTCGATCCGCGTCAAATAATGGCTGATCGAACTCACTTCATTTGGAAACCTCCATCTTCGAAAAGAGGATCTTTGATTAGGAGGATTCACTTGTATACAGGCAGAAGAGGAGTCTGCATGATGAACACCTCCTGGAAAGACGAACAGCATCCATCTTTCATCCACTTCATTTCGTCGTTTCTCGGTGCAAACTCATACCGTCTTAACTTTCTCCCCATCGCTCCTGTAATTATCGTATCCTTGTTTGGAAATTGGAATATTCTATTCTCAGTCTTTCTCTCGTCGTAGTAAGCTAAGCTAATTGCTCTTAGTGCAGGATTTCATTTTCAACAATGGCGGACTATCGGTAGCATTCATTTTTGTGACGAATTGGGAGTGTGACAATGCTGCTGCTGTCTTTAGCAGGTAGTTCAGACGCCTGCGGTCGTTAAGGTTTCCTTGTGTTTTTTTTTTAAATTTAAAAAATTTAAAATAATAATCACGTTGGTTGATGTTATGGGATTGTGCAGAGTTGAGAAACTGAGAAGGCAGTTTGGGCATCTCTATGTTGTTGTATCGGTTCCTACAAAAGAGCAAAATGATTCTCTGAATCGTTCTTACTTCAAGTAAGTAGTGGTGTCTACTACTGATCCTTTTTCCAGTGTCGAATAGATTTTCATTATGGTACTGGCGATTTTAATAAGGTACGGTTTGGAGCTTGGTAGCCCAACAATTGTCCCAGTTCGTGATCCAGAGATGGGATTTGCGATGATTGTGAAGATAGCACATGATCGCGGCGGTAAATGTCAATGTCCATATTTATAAATAAAAAGAAAAAGAAAAAGAAAAAGAAAAAAAGAATTGTGTTCACTAACTATCATGCTTGTTGTACTAAATGTAATATACCTGCAGAATGTAAACGAAAGGATGCCATTTCCATGATGAAACTTGAGGTCAGTTGATGCACTTGTTTAGACCCTGTCATTTATTCTTTTGTCGATGTGATACGTGGGTGAATACTGCTGCATTTTTATTTTGGAAGCGTGAGCGAGCTGTCCAGGGAATGGATTGTTTCCTTAAAGTGGCCACCTCCATACCCGGCATTGACAACCATGATGCAAATGCGGTAATCCATCTGACCTTACCTTTAGTTTCTTGTTTTATATAAAAAAAAAAACTTAATGTAAGTGGGGCGTTTCATCATTTCATGTGATGGGATTGATGATTGATCATCTATTACGATTATCGTAGAATGTCAGACTCTCAGTTATTAGTTTTTCTGCTTACCACTATTAGATACGTTCAATGTATCAGCATGTGCAAATTATTTAAAATTTTTAATTGGTTCAAAATGAACATGCAATATGAGCCCTTTTGGTATAGCCTTTCAGCATCATAAGTTTTTTTTCTTGAATGAGCTGGCAGCTTGACATGTTGAAGGTTTGTATGAAATTTCTGCAAACAGAAAATGCTGTCTGGAAGTGTTCCCAGCAAAATATATTTTACAAATGATTTTTCAAACTGATCAAAATGCACTTCTTCATATGTAATTGGAAACAAGGAAATATCCCAGTTTCCGAGAAGTACATTTGGCCTAAAACACTGTCAATTCATTAGCTTTGAAACAACATTATTAACCTAGAAATACTTTTAGGCACTAGAATAGTTATACCAAACATACCCTGAATATGCCTTCATTCAGTATCTTTAATTTTGTTTAGCTATATTGGCTCCTTTTCTGTTGAGTATGATGTGAAACATAATCTAAGAAGTACTTAGTTGCCTTGCCCTGGTTAGCTTGTTCAAGCAGTTGGTTCAGTTGAAGCAATAGCCAAAGCATCAAAGGGCTTCATTTTGGAGACCACAGACCTCTCAGTGGATAAAGCCGAAACTATAACGAGGTTTTTCAGAGATCCAACCTATTACCTCAGTCCAAAACTGAATTAACTGAACTGGTATGTGTTTGTTGCTTTGAAGAACTTACATCAGTGTGGCTTATAACTTTAATACTGAAATCTGCATTGAGGCTGCAAAATGAATTCGGTTTTGTACTTTGTTTAGTTAAAAAAGTTTGCTGAGATTTAGAGAGTATTTTTTTAAAAAAAAGATTAAAAAGATATTAAATAGAGAAGTCTCAAGGGCTCAAAGCAAAACATCAGTGTAGACTGGTAATCATTTACCTCGAACCTTCTAATTTCTGCGAAGTGAACCAGGGGACCAATAGTTCATTTTTGTTCTTCAAAATTATGAACATATGGATGCAAAATACAGTGATACAGCTAAATGGGCATTCACAAAGCTGTAATCCATGGCTAAGGATGGAAAAACCATCTGTTTGTACTAGCTTAAAATCAGAAACGACAAGTTCCCTTCTGTGGTCAGCTAATTTCCATTACACCAATTGTATATATGTTGTGTAAATAATATAAACTTGTACACCTTTATTTTTTGGGCTTTGCAGAAGTATTATGTTATAATGGTGCCTGAACTTCATTCGAGCTGTTGTTAATTTGCTTAGAAAATTTTGAGCTAATCATCTATAGAGCATTTGGGTAGTGCGAGTTCTATAATGGAAGACATTAATCACTGCAGTGATTGGTTGATAGAAAAGTTATCTAACACGACAAATTTGTCTCTTAAAAAATGCACATCATAGGGCCATGCACAGAGTGGGGCCTCTGGATATATGTAATGGTGGGTGAGAGAAAACAAAAAACCGGTATTCAAATAGTTATCAAGGTGATAATAAATATCTGCCCCCCGCCCCCCAGCTTTCTCATAGATCTCTGGGAAAAAAGTTTAAGTTCCGTCCAGAGAGGCATAGAAAAAATATTTTTCAGATTTTCCATTTGTTTTTTGTGATGATCTTAATAACAATCCCTATAAACTTGATATGGATTTATGCTGGTCAATGCCGCATAGCCACTTATTTTCTATGATTTTATCAATTCTGACCTTGAAGGAACCGGCAGGAATTTTATCAATGCTGGTTTACGGCAAGAATTTTAGAGAAGTTCATATCATACCAGGTTTGTTTGGAATTGTTGAGATCTAATTGCAATTTCCTCAGTAGTTTAGCCTGATTATAGCATATAACTTCACCATACTAAGTTACTGCTGAACTGGGTATATGTCTTCCTGTTGGTCCTTTTACTGAAAACCACCCCTATTAGAAAAATTGATAGGATGGAAGTTAGGGGAGCATAGAGTACTAGGCCTAGACCTAAACGGACTTGGCTAGAAGCTTTTAATGGGGATTTGAAAAGTGTTAATTTGACGGAGGAAGTGACCCTCCATAGAAATGAGTAGAGGGGTCAAGTAACCAACCCCAAAAACTTGGGTAAGGGCTTTGTTGTAGTTGTTTTTAAACAACCCACTTTTTATCTCCAAGCTGTTTAAAGTGTAAGATAATCCTTGGATGTACAAGCACAACCAGCATAACTAATGCTAATATTTCAAATTTCATACTGTCAATTTTCCTACAAGATTTATGCCTTTCCCCCCCTTTCTTGGATATACTTTGGCACCAAAATAATAGATTATTGTCTGATTGATACCTGGTTGTGACATTTTGTTTGCGTCTCACATGAAGACTGCTCAATGTACATCCTTTTTTTTTTTTTTTTGAAGTGGTGACGAGGAGGCTTGGATGATTTGATAATACAATAAGTAAACTTGCTTCAAGTGATTTGTGTGCAAGTTTTTTGGTTTTGCAATTGGAAGTTACAGAATTGTTACTACACGTGAACCAAAAAGAAATTGGCTTGTGGCTCCAATGTGAAAACTACCAAGTCAGACTAATTGAGATGAATAACGGACAAAGGATTTGCACAGCTTACACCAAATAATTGGAAACCAGACCTTTGTTATAGTTCTGCTTTATCCGTACTGCAATTTTCAGTTTAACATCTATGCTCTAGGGAAGTTTATAGGATTACGATTAGGGATTACCTAGTGCCTTAGTGTATCTGGTCTATCACTTTGTTTAAAATATAGTCCGAGCTCCCATTTCTAGTCAGAAACAACTTATTCTATAACTTCATTGTTCCTTGAAATAAACACGCTCTATCGCCGTGTTTTAACTTTTACTTACCTTTTCTTTTAGCACTCTCTATCTTGCATATTCTTTTTTCTGAAGTTTATGAATTTTTTCTCTGTAGGTGGATGAACTGAAGAAAATAGATTACAAGAGATCAGAACTAAGCACTTCTCAATATGGAGCCACTTTCCATTGTAGGGATTACATTCTGCACTCACTGCACTTTCATACAATTTAGGAATCTTCAACTGCAGTGCAGCCCAAGTGCCCCTGTTAATTTTTTTTTGTACTACAGAGGCTGGTGGATTGCTTATTTCACTAAGAAAGGACATTTGCTCCTCAAGCTTTGTAGAAAGAAGAGATTGTAAGTTCTGGACTCCGAAAATTGGAGTTGAAGTGTTAAACTGTAACAGACTAGCAATATGCATGTAAATGTTCTTAAATCTGCCTACATAAGCAATTTCTTTCTTATGCACATACCTTTATAGATATAAATATAAATGGGCAAAAAACAAAGTACCCCCCCTAACGTTTGGGCTTAATACAATATGCCCATATAACGTTTGAAAAAGTACATTTAACCCATTCCACCGTTAACTTAACCCCATCCGTTAAGTTAGAATTATTGAATTACCTTTTTACCCTTACCCTTTCATAATCAAATCTCTTCTTTTTCCTCTTTCTTCATTCTTTTTCTTTTTCCTCTTTCTTCATTCTTTTTCAGATTATGCAATTCATTTCAGATTATGCAAATAACTTATATCTTATTCATATTTCTGAAAGTTAGTCAAGTTGCAATTTTTTGAGCCTCATAAGACTTCCAACCATGTGGGATTGTCGAATATACATGCTGAGGCTAGAAGATGGGCTGAAGTGCAGAGAATGAGGGTCCTAATGAAGGAGAAAGGTGTACGGAAACAGCATGGGTGTAGCTGGATCGAAGTCATGAACAAAGTCTGCGCATTCTTTTCTGATGACCCTTTGCGGCCAAGGAGTGCAAAATTATGTGCAGTGTTAAGTGCATTACATGCTCAAATGAGAACTGTAGGGTTGTTTCATGATCCGCTGTTATATAATGGGTAATTTATAAAGTTGCTCGCCATTGAATGTTGATCCCTACGCTTCATTAGCCATAATTTATATCCTACTGGAAATATAAGAATATGCGGCACAAACGAAATTCTATAAAACACTACAGTTGTCAAAACTATTGCAACTACGGGCAAAAAATAATATTGATATCCCTGCAGAGGTAAGCATAATTAAGCTTTTTGAACAAAAGAAAGAGATGAACTATTGAAAATATTTATCGACTGAATATTTGTATCGATAGCAACTAACAAAAAATGGATTTGCTTTAACTAGTTTGAAATAAACAGAGAGATCTTTACCATGCTTTATAGACAATAAGTTCTAAAGCTCAAAAACAACATTGCCGAGATTTTGATGGTTAATAACCTCGGTAGCACTGACAGGGATCCAATGGAGAAGATTCTAGCAGATTTTTGTTTTGTTTTGTTCTAGAATCTGCTAGCAGATTCTAGCAGATTCTAGCAGATTTTGATGGTTAATAGCCTCAGCATGTAATTCTGTGTTGAACGGGGTACGTAGCTTGCCCGTTACAGATATTGTCGAGATGATATTCTTTCGTCTTAATAGTTACTTCACTGAACGTCGTCAGGCCACACAGAAAATGATAATTGATGGGAAAGAGTGGTCTCCACATGTTGAAGCTCTTCTTGATAAACGCCGAGAGAGAGCTAACTTACACGAAGCTATAATGTTCCATCATAGCCCCGGTGTATTTCAAGTTAAAACAGGTATTAGATTTGAAAGAAATCGACAAAGGGGTGGGAATCTGCATACTGTCGACTTAGGAGCCCGTACCTGTACCTGTCAGAAATTCCAGCTTTACCATTTGCCTTGTTCTCATGTTTTAGCCGCTTGTGCATCCAGGGCTTTGGATTACCGGCCTTATGTTGACCCTTTCTATTCTACCGATTGCTTATTTCGCACTTGGCAACCAACTTTCAATCCAATCCAAGATGAAGCTTACTGGCCTGCTCAATTGACACACTCAGAAGATGTCGGAAGGGTAGACCTAGATCTACGCGGATTCGGAATGACATGGATGTTACAGACGGAGCTGCTACAAGGATAACCTGTTCCGAATGCAATCAAACAGGACATAATAAACGCCGATGTACGAAGAGGAAAATCTCAGGTGGGACTCGTACGTCGCAGGTAGTATCGAATATTTGATGCAACATTTTATCATATTAACCACCATGTAGTGGTGTTTGAATTGTTAATTAATTGTACATTTAAATTATTCATATTTGGTTACAATGCAGGATGAAATATTGAATACAACCAGTAGACACGGAAGAGGAGGGGCTGCACGGGATCGTCTTGCACATAGTCTGAGGAGCACTGTAGATATGTCGTCTGTCGATTGATGACCGTAAACCATAGGGACAATATTAAGTTCCAATTTGTGTTAGTTGAATTTTGATGTATAGTTTTTGGTAGTCGAATGTTGATGTATAGATTTTGGTAGTCGAATTTTGATGTATAGATTTTGGTAGTCGACTGATTTTCTCCAATCATATAGATTTTGAAGTTTTTCCAATGTATAGGTTCGCAACTAAATTATAATGGAATCTTGTTGTATAGAAGGCTTGTAATATATAGTTTTATCTGGGACTGATGACTATTGCAAGTTCAAGTTGATTTAATGACAGGAGTTCAAGTTGATTTAATGTATTGAGTTTTGTAAAAATAATCAGTGGGGTTTAATTGTGGAAGTGAAATGTGCATAGAACTATCAGACCTGGAAGGAACTGATATCTGTAACTATCAAGTTGGGAAGACAAAATTTGTATTGAGGAAGTGATCAACTTTTGGTTTTAGTCATATTCTGTTTGTACTTAGGTCGCGAATGCCAATCGCGACCACAACTAATATAGGTCGCTATTGGCATAAGCGATTATACTGTAACCAAAAATACTTCTCTGTAAAGATGACTCAGAATTGGGCTACTACTGTGGCCGCGAATGCCAATCGCGACCACAGTTAACTGAGGTCGCTATTGGCATTCGCGGCCACAGTAGTAGCCTATTTTGAGTCATATTTACAGAGAAGAGGTCGAGAGCTAACTACTTCTCTGTGAATTTAACTCAAAATAGGCTACTACTGTGGTCGCGAATGCCAATAGCGACCTCAGTTAACTATGGTCGCGATTGGCATTCGCGGCCACAGTAGTAGCCTATTTTGAGTCATATTTACAGAGAAGAGGTCGATAGCTAACTACTTCTCTGTGAATTTAACTCAAAATAGGCTACTACTGTGGCCGCGAATGCCAATAGCGATCTCAGTTAACTGTGGTCGCGATTGGCATTCGCGGCCACAGTAGTGACCTATTTTGAGTCATATTTACAGAGAAGAGGTCGAGAGCTAACTACATCTCTGTGAATTTAACTCAAAATAGGCTACTACTGTGGCCACGAATGCCAATAGCGACCTCAGTTAACTGTGGTCGCGATTGGCATTCGCGGCCACAGTAGTGACCTATTTTGAGTCATATTTACAGAGAAGAGGTCGAGAGCTAACTACTTCTCTATGAATTTAACTCAAAATAGGCTACTACTGTGGCCGCGAATGCCAATAGCGACCTCAGTTAACTGTGGTCGCGATTGGCATTCGCGGCCACAGTAGTGACCTATTTTGAGTCATATTTACAGAGAAGAGGTCGAGAGCTAACTTCTTCTCTGTGAATTTAACTCAAAATAGGCTACTACTGTGGCCGCGAATGCCAATCGCCACCAACTGTGGTCGCGATTGGCATTCGCGGCCACAGTAGTGACCTATTTTGAGTCATATTCCTTATGGTTACAGCATAATCGCTGATGCCATTCGCGACCTATATTAGCTGTGGTCGCGATTTGCATTAGCGACCACAGTATAAACAGAATAAGCCTACAAACCAAAAGTTGATCACTTCCTCAATACAAATTTTGTGTTGCTACTTCAGTTGCTATATTTCAACACCACATTTAAGATAATCATCTCGCTACCCCAATATTTGAACAATCACTTCCCTCACAACAATGGGAGTGTACCCAACATTTCAACACCACATAAACATTTAAATAAAAAATGTCAACATTGGACAACCAAATATGAAACTTAGACAACGAAACATACCAAACTTACCATAAAAGTCGTCCACCACTAACACATTAAGAATATAACAAAAGTAGCATAAACGTGGTTACAAACTTGAAACAACAAAATACACTAATATTAGATTGGATTCTTCAATAAGGCTAGAAGGCTACGACGGGGTATACAAATTGGGCTTGGTTCTCTTATGCACGGGCCGTCGTTGACGAGTCACTTGTGTAATTTGAAAAATTAGCATCTCGTCTGGAACTTCTTCCTCAATTTCATGTGAAGGTTGTGCTTCCTCAATAGGTGGCCGCTCAGGTTCTATTTCTTGTTCACGGATAACTAGTGCATGTTGCACCGTTCGTTGCGGTTCATCCGTTTGCTCATCACTATGTTCTTCTACGCGTTCTTCGACACGTCCTTCGAGACGTTTGCTTGATCGTGTTGCCTTCTTCTTCTTCCTTTGCTTACGAGTTGATGTGCTGTGAATGGGGGAGCTTAGCATTGCGTCAAATCTCGCCACCTCACCAACCTCCTCAATAGCCGTACGACACGGTGCGAGAATCTCGCGTGCAAGATCCTTTGCAGCTTGAGCTACATTACTGCCAAGTACTTGTGTGCATTTCCGTGCTACAACCCAGACTTGGTCAATCTGCAAAAGAAATACAAAAAAGATTAAGAATCTATTATGGACTATTCAATTAAACAAGTAACAAATAAGCAAACTTGCCAACAAAAAATTATGTGAATCAAGAAACAGACAAACGATCTATCATACGATTTTTCGACTCGAAGATGCCTTCGGTTGGTACATGGCTTGCAAAGAGGAATGGCTGGGTGCGGGTTCGACCTCGGCACTTGGTATAGGCAGTTGGACACCGGTGGGCATTGATGTACGGGGCGCCACATACAAATGGGTGATCCGTTGATACCAAGATAGGTACGCAGTTTGGAGTGATCCGTCATATGGAGGAATACCTGTTATAACAGTAGCATGCCTTCGCTCATTCCAAGAGTTCACATGAACTTGATGATGGGAAGCCCAGTCATGGTCGGGGACACGACCAACCCCTTTCACTTTGTGCAGGAGAGTGTCGTATGATCGCGGTGGGGGGATGTCTTGTTGTAGTCCAAATTGACAAAGCACACGGTCGGGAAAGTACATCTCGACAATACTGAAGTTGACAAGCGGTGATCTGGTCAACCAAAGATTGCTATGATCGGTGCAGATGGGAGGTAACCTTTCCAATCGGTTGTTGGAGTACGGTTCCCAAACAACAAACTCCTCTCTCAACATATCCAGCTCATCTCTATAGTAGGTTACCACCCCACGTGGGTTATCTCTCCACGTATGCCCCCCGGACCAATAAACTGCGATGGGAGCCAACATGTCGGCATTCACTGCGTCCCTCATCCACCCATCTGATTGCCTGGTGATGCGAGGTCTACCTAAGTGTAAGTGTTCCCAACACTTCTGGAGTAGCAGCATCGGACCAGTCATCTCTTTCGCCATCAATGCCCCTTTACAAAGACTTCTGTATAAGGAGGCTAGCGCTGCACTACCCCAACTGTATTGCCGAACTCTTGTCAAATCACCAATAAGTGGCAAATACATTATAGGCACAACGTCACCCGTGGAGTTGGGAAAGAGAACACCTCCGAAGACTGTCATCAGATAAGCCCTAGTGTAGCATTCAATATCATAATCACTGGAATTGTTGGTTAGAAAATTTTTAAAGGTTCTCTTCAACCAACTTAATCGAATTGAGACCCCATCAAATGTACTATCATCCGACACCCGACCTAGGAAGTCCTCGACAAGTTGTTCCTTATTGAAGGCCATTGTTCCCATGACCACGAATTCATCAACTGGTAGTCCAGATATAACCGCGATATCCTGAAGTGTGACGGTCATCTCTCCAACGCCAAGATGAAACGTATGTGTTTCCGGCCTCCATCGCTCGAGTAAGGCTATTAGTAGTTGTCTGTCGAGCTTGGTTTTTCCTATTAGACCTAAACCATAGAAGCCGGCCTGAACAAGAAGTTGGTGTGTCAGTGGATGCATAGGCAATGTCTCATGCGTGCGGAAACTACATTCTCGAGATGTACCGTCCCACACCCGTTGGGATCTATGTGTCCGCTGCAACGTCAATAACGTCGGGTCATGAGGGCCTGGTCCCACAAGTGCAGCATGAGAAGAACTAGCTTGACCGGACGGTGCATACGTAGACGGGACATTGCCTTGGCCACCCTGAGGATAAAATATACTATGTTTAGTGAACACTCCACAGGTTGACATATACTATTTAAACATTACAAAATAATAGTTCATACCCCGGGCCTAGCATTACTTGATCCCGCTCCCATCGTTCTGACCATATTTGAGTAGATTACCTATCAAAGTATAAGCAAACAAGTATGATAAGTACTCACTTAACACAAATAACTAAATCACTAAAATGTTGAGAGTGTTCATATGTCATCGAAGAAGTACTCATTCAACCAATTTGGTAGGATATATTGTCAAAGTACATTATCATATATAAAGCAAGGATACAAGCAGAATGCCTATTGTTTGCCAAGTTGATTTTGGTGTATGTATCTTCTCATTTTTCTTCCAATTTCTTTCTTGATTTTTTGGGCTAGATACTGTCATCAACACAAAAACATAGAGTTCTAGTAAATCAAGATTTAGGGATTTCACGAGTTGTGCTATGCTTATATTTCTAGTTCAGCTATATGCAGCATGTCATGTTGGTTGCGTTTCAAGATTGTCCTCACAGCCAGTGTGTATATGTAAAAAAATGTATCTATCCTTATCGTCACATAACATGAAGATTGCGGAATAATAGGTTATGTTTGTGAATATACCTTTCCTTTTATTTGTATGTATGTTCATATATCTCTTCAGGGAAAAAAAACGTCAGGGCCATATATGTATTCCCAAGTGCAGAATCAAAACTAATAAATACCACAACACTTGAGCATGGACATTGACATTGATATCAAACTAATTCCGGAATTTTATCTTGTATGCTCTTCAATTCTTCTTTTAAGCATAAATTAATTCCATGTAATGTGTGTAATGTGTATGTTGTCTACATCACAAATTTTCCTAACTTACTATCTGTTACCGCTGATTCTGGTGTGGGGGTAAACAGATGAGATTTGTGAGTTCGTAGGAAACCTGAATAGCGGATCCAAACCTTCTGATTCCTGCCGCTACCTGTAAGGAAGTGCGATACACCGGGGTTGATTCCGGCGACGCACCCTCCGACGCTCTTGTCAGTAAACAGTGGTGATTTAAGAAAGAGCTTAAGGTGGGAAAAAAGTGATTAACCTGTCACAGTGGTGGGTTGGAGGTATTTATAGTCGCCATAGGAGCCTGTCAAGGGACCTGATTTCCTGTGAAACTGTTAGGAGTAAAATCCTCACAATTAGTTTAGGAAACTAATCCCTGATTTTCGGTGAGAGAAATCAGGCCCGTTGATTTAGTCAAATCAGTGACCCTGATTCCCTCTTGCTGGTCTGGGTTGGTTTTGGGTCGGGACCCGTACCCAGTTGGAGTAGATCCGTTTTGCGGGTTATTGGATCTGTAAAGAGGAGACCCAGTAACCTGCTTTGGGCCCATCTATAAGTGAAATTACTGTTTTACCCATGGGCTTCAAGATTCGTGCCCAATCTGGACGGTTCCGATTTAACCCCATTTTTAGCCATATCACTATCCAACACTAAGTATTCCTCAAAAGGTATCCAATTCCTCAAAAATATCTCAATAAACAAACAACCAATTTGGGTCACATTATTAACAACAAGTGCAAACAATTTGTAAGCAACACCGACAATAAACCATCACAATACTATACTAGGCATACCTCGTTAGAGTTTGGAGATTGGAGTTGATATGGGGATTTCCAAATTCCTTAGTATTGAGAGAGATTTGGCGATTACACGCTCTGTGAGGAGGGAGATCGGGTGGGGAAGAAGGAAACTTGGATTAATTGATTTTTGGGAGAGAAATTAGGGTTTAGGGTTTTGGGTTTGGGGGAGATAAGATAGGCCGCTATTGGGGAAAAAGGTAGAAGAAAAGATAGGTTGAAATAAGAGATAGAGAAACAGTGGGGTGGTCGTAAGTTAAAAGCAATCGGGGGCCCACCTGAGGTCGCGATTGCCACTAGCGATCTCAGTTAGCTATGGCCGCTAGTGCCAATGGCGACCGGTTCATTACCTCTTCATTCCAAAGCCCCTTCGTACTCTGCCAAGTGTGAGAGCACAAAATTGGTATCTATGAAGAGGGCGCTATTCCCAATAGCGGCCGCTGCTGACGTGGCAGAGGCTAGCCCACGAACGCTAATAGTTTGGAACCTGGCCTAAAAATGCAAATACTATCAAAAAGTGGCCTAGTACGGTAAACAATTCTGGAAAAACATGCTAGCTTTGGTTCCACTTCCTTGTACACGATATCAAAAAAGTAATACTCGCATGGCCTTTCTCTTCATTCAATATCTCTTCAAGGCTTTCGCCAGAACAGCAAATTGCCATCTTCTTTCTTCAAAATTGGATCGAAGATAGGAAGATGATTAGCTGAAGGGGATTCAAAGCTTCCATCCATTGTAGACATAGCCTCCTTAATGATAATTTGGGTAATCGAGCGAGCATTTGAAGATCTGATGGGGGAACACACATTGATTCCAAAAACTTTCAAGTGCCGTGAATATCTCCTTAAGCAATCCATAATGGAATGCCATGTTTCTCATGACAACATGAAGCTTCACATATTGATTTTTCAGTTCATAAAATTCGGCGGCCTGAACGTGCTCCAATAAGCATTTATTTTGAAGGCAGAGAACACCCATAATTGAAAGAAAGCCTTTGCTGAATCGCCAGATTCTTTTAATAGACCATGTCCAATCCAGCATTCTACGATTTTTTTTTTTTTTTCCTTTCTTTCCTCGTGAATGAAACATCATTTAGTGAGTCATAACTAAATTTCAGGAGATTAAGAGGGTCGTCAATCACAACCTGGGATTTGTGTGTGTCATGAATCACGGAGCAATGTGATGACATTGTCCCACACCCCAAAAGTCCAAACACCTGCCATAGCCAGACCGATGGTGGCCGCCACACTCATCAGCAACTTTTTATCTGCATGTTGATATATGGCAGGATCAGAACAGATATCTGCACGCACCCACTTTCTCCCGAAACAAAAAGCCAACTGTCCTCTCGGCTCAAGTACTCAATTTGATTCTTTTGTGGATATCCATGCTATCAAGTTGCGCTTGTTTCGGCTGGCACTGCAGAGAGGAAATGGAATGCCGACCTTCTTAAAACCAAAGCACCCACACGTCATCTAACAATAACACACAGGTCATGTTGCATAAGAGCATCCACTATCGTCTACTATTTACCTTAAAAATGGAAAATATGAGAAATTCCACGCGAGTATCATCTGCTATAAACCTAGTTTATAGCAGACTCGTGAACACTACTCTTCCATATATAGAAGAGTGAAATAGCATTTTGGAAAATATAGAAGACGGTAATAAAATGATCCTCCATCTGTTCAAAATTTCGAATTATTTGGAATAAAAATTTGTAACAGACGAAAGAAGATCTTCCGTCTATAGAGGTTGACCGGTCAAAATTGTAAAGACGGAAGAAGATATTCCGTCTCAGAAATGAGTTTATTTTAAAAAGAAAAAAAAATTCCAAACGGAAGAAGTTCCTCCATCTTTCCCATTTATATTAAAATAATAATCTCTACTACTATAATGGGAGAAGGCCTTAGTGTAATTTGTTCATATCTCAATCCGTACAACGCACGTGCTGGTAGTTTTTTTTGCCCTTTTCATCCCCACAAAAAATATTCCCACGTGCACAGCACTTGTATAATACTAGTAATAATAAATGAAAGAGATGGAAGAACATCTCCGGTCCCTTTCTTTGATTTTTTTTTTGATTTTTTTTTTTTTAAATCTTTTCGTTCTTTTCCTAAAAGACAAAAAAAAAAAAAAACACAAACGGAAGTAGTTCTTCAGGCTAGGCTATTTAAAAAATATATAAATAAATAAATACCTCAGACGGAGGATCTTCTACCGTATGAGAATTTGTTTTGTTTTTAGTTTTTTTTTCTTCCTCAAACGGAACTTCGTCTTCCGTCCATTCATTTTATGTATTAAAAGTATTGTTTTTTGTGTGTAGACGGAGGATGTTATTCCGTCTATATATTTTACTTTTTTTTTTTTTGACAAATTATAGCTTTCACGATAATGGCGGAAGTGATTCATTTCTAAAAGCAAATTTCCAAATACCTAAAATATAGCACGAACGATAGTGGATGCTCTAATAAGTAGTAGTTGAAGATATGATTCAAGTCAATACCTCATTCCCTACTTAAGCCCAAACGCTCAGTTAGCTGCTTCTGAATCTTTACATTTGTGAATTCTTTGGAGGCTGTGACAAAAATCACCTCGTCAAAACTTGGTTTCCTTCGGGACTCTCTTCAATGTGTTATTAATGTGCTCAAGGAGAGTAGTTTAGCCAACTCCTCCCTTCCCCAATATGGCGAGTGAACCCTCTAGCAAGAAAGTCGAGAGATTCTTAAAGTTTCAACTCAAATAGACCTCAACCGTATGTGACAGGAGTGGCGGACATCAGTTGAACCGCTGGAATCACTTCCGTACTAATATCGTCGATGTTTATGATTTCCAACTCTGTTTCCATTGCAAATGGAGTGGTTGGCAAGGCAGTTGATCCAGCAGTTTTTTTCTTCATATACTTATTTTCGATAAATTCAGCTTTTTGAAGAAGAGCTTCTACACACTCCAACCGTCGTTCAACTTCAATTGTGGACTTCGTCATTGCCAATTCATCATTTCTGATCACCATCTTGATGTTTTCCCAGTTCACCTCTAGATTCTCAGCTTTATTGCGCAGGGTCTCACTTGGTCACCACCTTGAATATCATAGCTTCCATGCTTCCCCGGATACTCCTTCAAGATAGGCTAAATTTTAAAAAACTACACTAAATTTTGGGCCAGTTTAAAAAAACCGCACTAAGTTGTTTTTATTTTAAGGACACAAAATTTCAAAAAACTCTACTGGGTTAATTAGGGTTAGGGTTAGATTACGGTTAAAAAAAATCACTTTCATCATTCATTTGTGTTTAAAAAAATCACATTCTTCTTGCATTTGTGTTTTAAAAAATATCGCTTAACTAAACAAATGTATAAATAAAGTAATAACCCCCCCCCCCCCCCCCCCCCCCCCCCCCCCCCCTCAACTAACCCTAACCCTAACCCTAACTAATCCAATAGAGTTTTTTGAAATTTTGTGTCCATTTAAAAATAAAAATAAACTTAGTGCTGTTTTTTAAAACTGGTCCAAAACTTAGTGTAGTTTTTTAAAATTTAGCCTTCAAGATATCAATCACTGGGTTTATCAGTGACATGAGGAAGACTGTCATGGTTTTAAAAGGCTAAAAGTAATGATTTACCAGTGAGATGGGCAGAACAAATCCCCGATGAGATGGATTTTTATGAGGATAGAGTGGTTAAGGTTCTCTTATCGGCCGGCCAATCACTGCATCATACTTATGAGGATGAGAGGGAGGTGTGTGAGGAGAAGAGGATGTCCACTCGACTCCAACTACCACCGCCCTCAGCCCTCACCAATCCCCATCTAAATTCACCTCGTCCTCCAAAGTTTACACCGAGCAAGATCTTGTTAACAGTCTGTTAATGGTGGGGTGGGGGTACCATTATCCTTTTTCTTGTATGTGTTCATTCTTGTATGTGTTCATAAGAAAAGGAATTTGTCCATGTCTGCACTTCCATCCGGATCATATTCTATTGTTACAACTTCTCCCGACTTGGGATCTTGTCTATTCCGCCGATACGTTTGTGACCTTCTCCTCTAATCTTCATCAGCATGGGGAGTCAGGGGAAGGGGAAGCCACTGACAAGGGTGGCAAGCCAAACCAACCAAGATTCATGATATTCTGTCGAACAAGAATAATATCAACCAAAACATATTGAGAAGAGAATTTGGTGAAGGAGCACAGAACTTGAATTATGAAATGATTCATATCCCTTATATGTGATACCTAATAGAACATGAGATCAGTCATGGGCAGAGCAGAACAGTAGCAACTTTAAAATTCTACGGGAATATCACAATTGAGGAGCAATCTAAAGGAAATATATACTAAAAAAGAATAGAACAGCAGACAAACTGCATTGAGCATCTCCCCTAAGATATGAGGCAATAGTTTGCAGTGGAAATAGGCAAAAAAGAATACAGTATTGTCATAGATATCTATGACGTATCGGATGAATCAAGGAAGAGCTCAAGTCACAGACTTACAGCCAACAATATGTGAATCAGGTAAAAATATGTCCAAAAATATTTAGCATACAGATGAATTGAACTATCCGAAATAAAGTCACTTTTCTTTTTTCCTGTCTCCCCTGCTGTCAACCAAGCAGTTGGAGGAGCTCTCTAGATCATGAATTTATTATTAAACAAGGAATGGTACATTGCCAGACACCAAGAAACTTAAAAAAGAGGGAAGGGTTTCAAGATGAAGTAGACTCCTTCAGATAAGCAATAAGATCCGCACGGTCCTGGGGCTTCTTCAAACCAGGGAACACCATCTTGGTTCCAGGAATATACTGCACAAACAACAAGAAGGAAAAGTTATGCACGAGAACTGATAATTCAATATGATTTATGCTGAAGGAAGCAATGAGAACTGATTTAACTTTACAAAGATGGCATATAAATAACAAGGTGAAGGAGGCATGCAGAGCAAAACCATTTCTGCTGTGGAAGGTTTCCTTAATTTAGATATCAAATTAAATGCATCTATATATGGTTTTGGAACCATCAAATTTAGATATCAAATTAAATGCATCTATATATGGTTTTGGAACCATCATTAGCATTGAAGGCCACAAAGAACATGACTGCCAATTTCCTCGATGACAAAAGTATTTGCATGATCTATCACCAAATCTAAAGAAATCTATAAACCACACAAGTTTGTACAACCAACAACTAGGGACCTGATAAACCTCACAAGTTTGTACAACCTACAACTTGGGACCTGATATACTCATCTTAATTTGACAGTAATGACAAACTTTCAAGAGGAGACAATGGAGGCTGCATCATCCTTGTGCGAGAAGCCCATCTAAACATATGAGAGCTCAGTTGGGCAAAGTTTTCTTGGGCATCTTATATATAGGCTCTGTTACAATCAAACACACCATGTAAGTTTTAAAGTTTAACTACTCCCCATACCCATCATTCTATCCTCTTGATGCTTAACTTCTCAATTTCTAACATCCTCTCACCCTAACTAACCATTTGATCTCTTGCTATTGTTTCCTCCCTGTCTCCTTTAGACCTTTTCATTTACTCTCTCATGTACACTCATCTCTTCTTCATGGTCTTCATTTCACTTGTTCTTAATTTTGCCTCCCACTGTAACTCCCTCTTCCAATCAGCTAAAACTCTATTATTTCTTTCTAGCCATATTCAAAGATAAACTTTGTTTTCCTCCCAATATCATCCACCATCAAGTAAGTCAAGCAGGGCAAATAAAATTCAGGCTTTTAGACAATGGAAAGCTATGGAGAAAGCAGTAAAGGAAACATACACCTTCAGATTATGTCAGATGGATGCTTGACATTTATGTCTAGTATCTAGGTAACTTTGATTAAAGGATTTCTCAAACTCCAATGAACTATAACATGGTTCACTTTTACAAATCATCTCAATCAATTTAACTTATATACTAGAGCAGCAGCGGGTAGATAGCACTCCATTTATGTGGTTAAAAAAGACAGCACCCTATCAGAATGATGGGAGAGCATAACAATTTGACAAAATATGCTAAAGAATCTAACAGGTGTTTCAGGAGAACAATTTAGACTGTTAAGTAATTTTGAGAAGACTAAATATAGAAACTGTACATCTCTCTTAAATTTTATAACATATATATTTTAAAAGATTGTAAGTGAAGGATCCATGCAGCACCAATGCTGAATGATTTGCAAATTTCTATAAAGGTACTATCTAAACAAGTAAAAACTTGATAATAGATCGAAACCACCTAAAAAATTTAATCTAAAAAATTTAATCTGCAAGAGCAGATGTAGCGATAGAAATGAATGACAAACAAAACTAAGATGAAAGAAAAGGCTAAGACAGGGAAGGCCTACCGTTACCCATGTGAAAAGCTAAGCTTAGTAATTTCTATAGTAGAAGTGGTAAAATTTATCAGATATATTGTAGTTGTATTAGTAGGTAGACATATTGTTATAGTTGTATTAGTTGTTATATTCCCGATAGAGCCTGTGCTTATTGATGTGGCTAAATAATCAGTTCAATCTGAGCCGTCTCATCCCCTCAAAATCCGCTCAATCTGAGCCGTCTCATCCCCTCAAAATCCGCTCATCACTGATCATTTGACCTGATGATCCAACGGGCTTTCTACAAGTTCAGGTCCACCAAGAAACGGGTCAACCCAGCCCATTAGGGATAACATACCCACTCTCTCTACCTATAAATAACATGCCCCCTTTCCCCTAAAGAGGTAATGAACTTTTCTCCACCTGAACCCTAACTATCATTTATTCTAGTGACTGACTAGATCGTCGGAGGGCCCGTCACCGGGACCACTCCCGGTGTTTCTAGGTGTTTTGCAGGTACTCAGGGGTCAGCTACCAGCAGTTCCCCCTACACAGCTCCTATATCTCAGACCCAGATCTGTGGCTAAGATCTATCTCAGATTTGTCCATTCCAATATAAATTAGAAGAACTCGCACCTGGTGCCCCCACACTTAAAAAACAGTATCAGGTTGGTGCCGTCTGTGGGAAGGCGTCAGACTGATTCGATCTCAGGCTCGGATCAAACCTCGAGACCGTGCACGTCCATGGCACCAAAGGCCAGGAAAGCACCAACGGCGAGATGTCAAGCCGACCCTCCTCAACAATTACGCAGTCACGCCCTCATGCAGGGGTCCTGAAGATAACTAGCCGAGGGTCAGTTGGAGCCCGGCCCGAGCGCTTCACGTTTGGTCGTCGCCGACCTCCGGCACGTCCTCAATAACTGACGTCTGACCTCCGGCATCAGCTCAGCCGATCGAGGAGAGGGGTTGCACCATCTAACCAGGCTCCGACCTACAGCATCTGTCCGTCTCGGGGCCGAGAACATTGGTGCACCCCCTCTCTGAGGGATTACCCGCCCGCGCGTGGCCAGGGCGAGCAGGCCCCGGTCTCGAGATTTTGACACCTCGATTTGCAACGGTTAGCGAGATTTTGACACCTCGATTTCCACAGCCATGATGTCAGCATTGCACGTGCAGCACCCGTGTCACTGCAACCATAGCAAGCATGCAACTCCCTTTCTCACCAAGTCCACCACGCTCAAAGCTCGACACGAACATTGAGCCAGCTATTAGCTTTCTCACAAAATACACAAGGATCGATGCTTGGCATCAACCTCGAGCCAGAGCCTGGCTTTCTCACAAAGCATGAGGCTCGGCGCTCGGCATTGACCCCGAGCAAAGGCCTAGCTTTCTCACAAAGCGTGAGGCTCGACGCTCGGCATCGACCCCGAGCACTAACTTTCTTACAAAGCGTGAGCTCGACGCTCGGCATCGACCCCGAGCAAGGGCCTAGCTTTCTCACAAAGCGTGAGGCTCGACGCTCGACATCAACCTCAAGCAAAGACCTGGCTTTCTCACAAAGCGTGAGATTCGACGCTCGGCATCGACCCCAAGCAAGGGCCTAGCTTTCTCACAAAGTGTGAGGCTCGATGCTCGGCATCGACCCCGAGCAAGGGCCTAGCTTTTTCACAAAGCGTAGGGCTCGATGCTCAACATCGAGCAAAGGCCTAATTTTCTCACTAAGCGTGAGGCTCGATGCTCGGCATCGACATCGAGTAAGGGCTTAGCTTTCTTACAAAGCGTGAGCCTCGATGCTCGGCATCGACCTCAAGCCAATTGGAAAAACGAGCACCATGGAAGGCACGAGGCTCTGAGCTCGGCGCTCGGAAGCCGGAGCTCAGTCGTCACGGAGCTCGGCGACGAGCCCATATCACTCTTCGGGGATCTTCCAACCTAGTATCATGAAACAGCATCTACTGATCTTCTTCCAAGAACGGGTTACTCCTCGGCGGTTAATACATACAACCCTCTAGGAGTGGGGGACTATGATGTGGCTAAATAATCTGGTTCAATCCGAACCGTCTGATCCCCTCAAAATTCGCTCATCTCTGATCATCAGGCCTGATGATCCAACAGGCTTTCTACAAGTTCAGACCCACCAAGAAACGGGTCGACCCGGCCCATTAAGGTCAACATACCCACTCTCTGCCTATAAATACTATGCCCCTTTCCCCTACTGAGGTAATGAATGAACTTTTCTCCACCTAAACCCTAGCTATTATTTATTCCAGCGACTCTGACTAGATGATGTGGCTAAATAATCTGGTTCAATCCGAGCCGTCTGATCCCCTCAAAATTCGCTCATCTCTGATCATCAG
This sequence comes from Hemerocallis citrina, assembly GCA_017893485.1. Taxonomy (NCBI): domain Eukaryota; kingdom Viridiplantae; phylum Streptophyta; class Magnoliopsida; order Asparagales; family Asphodelaceae; genus Hemerocallis; species Hemerocallis citrina. Next base: position 183,518,464 of record CM030367.1, read on the forward strand.
GCCTGATGATCCAACAGGCTTTCTACAAGTTCAGACCCACCAAGAAACGGGTCGACCCGGCCCATTAAGGTCAACATACCCACTCTCTGCCTATAAATTCTATGCCCCTTTCCCCTACAGAAGTAATGAATGAACTTTTCTCCACCTGAACCCTAGCTATTATTTATTCCAGCGACTCTGACTAGATCGTCGGAGGGCCTATCACCGGAACCACTCCCGCTGTTTTTAGGCGTTTTGCAGGTACTCAGGGGGTCAGCTACCAGCAGTTCCCCCTACACAACTCCTACATCTCAAACCCAAATCTGTGGCTCAGATCAAATCTGTCAATTCCGCTATAAATTATAAGAACTCACACCTGCTGCCCCCACACTTAAAAAAGTAACATCACTTATGTATCTTGTATATACATTGGACACTTTATCCAGTTAAGAGAGGAATAAGAAATAGCATACCTTTTCATGGTATCAGAACCTAGGCTCTAACCCTAACCAGCCGCAATTGCCACAGTCGTCCCCGTCGCCGTCAGCTCCTCCGATCGACGTCGGCCTTCCTCCCTAAGCAATTAAAATCTCCGATTACGCCCGATTAATCGTTAATCGAAAGCTAAGCGATTTATAATATTTCAATAGTTGCGATTTAATCGGGAATAATCGGCCGATTAGTGGTTAATCGGCCAATTTTAAGTGGCCTATTAACCAATTAAATTTCCTCTAATTTTCATGCTCGTTTGCATTATTTGGGCTCAATCCGGCCAAAATCCAAAATCCAAATTCAAAATTCAAACCCCTTCTGATCCTCGCACAAACCCAAACCTGACATATCGCCGCTCTCTTCTTCCTCGTGCAAACCCAAACTGATTCTCTTCTTCCTCGAGCAAACCTAAACCCGACCCACCGTTACTCTCCCTGTACCATCGAATACTTGACCCGGCCCGCATCTGCATCTCCTCCTCTAATTGCTCGCACTGCTTCTCCTCCCTAATTGTTTTTGTTTGATAGAACCGACCAGCTAACCCGACCCGACCCACATCCAGAATCCAAACTCAGCTCAAACCAAGTACTCTTTTTTTTCTCTCTATAACTATATGTTCATATTTGATAATCTCATGATAGTTTTATGGTAGGATTTAGAGTTACTAGATAATGAAGATACATCTTTTTTTAATTATATATATAATGATTTTTCCGATTTAATCCCCGATTATTTTTCGATTAACCGATTAATCACTAATCACTCCTAGACCAATTAGTTCCAAAAAACGATTTTAACTGCCTAGCTCCCTCCTCACCATCGTCCTCCTTGGTGAGCATAGCACCATGCACCACCAACATCTCCGAACCCAGAAAGCGAGAACGGTTGAACCCTGCCGCCATCGATGTCCGCTTCGCAGTCGACCTCTTTCACATGTGCGGTGTGCACCGCCATCACCGCTGAACTCCAGCGTAGCCAGCTTGCACAATCGAACTAGGGTTTCTTCCAAACCCTAGTCACTGCAACCCTCCTCTGCCAGATCCAATCCAACCCAATCCAATAAATATCAAACTAGATTCAATCGGATCCAATCCAACCCGATCAAATCCAACCTTGATTGGATCTATCCTGCTGCTGCTCCTCTGAACCCGACCTGGTTGACCAGTCAACCTGAACCTATGGCACCAATCAGATCTAATCCGTCCCTAATGCTGACATCATCATTCCTAGCGCTAACATCATGTTTTCTTTTGAGCAATTTTTGACATCGATTCCGACCAGTTGTCTTGATTTCTGAGGATTCAAACATGACCTGCTTGGGAATATTAAGTGCCATAACATGCATTCTCAGGGCTATCAACCACAACATTGCACATGTAGCCTCCAGTTCAGTTAAATGAGGACAAAATTTAGTTTCTCCAGCACTATCGCGCTTACAAGCAGCGATCTTCTTCTATCACATTAGCAAGGTCAGGTATCACATACTTAACCAATTCATATCCTAGATCATAGGTAATAATTCATATCCTACATCATAGGTAATACAGGTACCTCTGATCATATGATTGAAAATCCAGGTATATTGTCTTCTGTTAGTAGGTCCTTTAATCTACCTGTTACACTTGTGGTGTTTAGACTTGTTGATGGTTCTACCTCCATAGTAAGGGCTCAGACATGAAAACCTTACTTTCACTTTACCACTTATGTTTCTCATTTAACTTAATATATGTTAGCGAAATTACCAAAACACTGAATTATTCTATTATACCTTTTATCCTGCTCACTATGTTTCAGGAACTTAGGGCGGAAAAATGATTGCCACAAGACATGTATCAGAGGATCTTTATCAACTTGACAACATTCCTACCTCATTTGCATGCTTGACTGTTTGCACGCCGATTTGCACTGTCAATTAAGACATCCGTTCTTATAAAATCTGAATAAGTTGAGACCTGAATTATCTTATCTTAAAGAGTTATCTTATGAGACATGTCAATTAGGTCAGCATTTGCGTATGTCTTACCCTCTTAGAGTTAGTAAACGATCGAGTCAACCTTTCGGTTTAGGTCATTTTGATGTTTGGGGACCTTGTCATAGTTAATCTCAGTTTGATAGTGGTTTTACAAATTTTGTTACCTTTGTTGATGACTACTCTCGAGTAACTTGGTTATATTTAATAAACCTCAGCCTGAAGTTTTCTCTATTTTTAAATCATTCCGGGCTTTGCGTAATGAGAATGCCAAAGAGTATTTTATTTCTAAATTCACTAGTTTTACGTCGTCTTTTGGAATTATTCATGAGTCTTCTTGTCCTTGCACCCCTCAACAAAACAGTATTGCAGAGCACAAGAACCGTCACTTGTTCGAGGTTGCAAGGACCATGCTCCTTTATAAACAAATTCATAAACATTTTCGCGGGGGGGGGGGGGGGGGGGGGGGGGTGTAGTCCTTATTACATGTCAATTGAATACCCTCGTCTATATTAGATGGTCAGACACCATGCTCCATGTTATTTTCATCTACTCATCTATTTCTATTCGCTCCAAAAAAATAGCTGTATTAGTATTGTTTATGCTCACCGTCTATGGTCGTTCTAAGCTAGATCCTCAATCTATTCGATGTATTTTTCTAGGGTATTTGCGTTCCCATAAAGGTAAATAAATGTTATAGTCCATTGTTGCATCATTGTTTTATTTCTATTGATGTCAACTTTCTCGAATCTCAATCTTATTTCTCCACCACTTCATCTTATCAGACTCCACCTCCATCCGATGATGGTGATACTAAATTCCTTACCGATCATGATCTTTCGGTCTTTACTTCCTCGGCATTTGTGAAACAATGGTCTTCACCACTGCACACAAGGCCTGCAATCACGCAAGTGCTCCAACGACGTAAGAACACCACTTCCGACTCAGTTCACGTTGTTGTGCCTATTGTTCCCTCACCTCTGGTTATTGATACACCATTGCCTGAGCTTACAACTACATCCCCCATTACATCCACCGAACCTGCACCTATTGTTCCCACACCTACTGTTCCTCATAATGGTGAGCCTTCTGATCTTGATCTTCTCATTGCTATACGTAAAGGCAACCGCTTCACTGCACATCCTTTATATTGTCGTCTGCCTATTATGCCTTCATCTTTACTTGGAACACTTACAATGTTCCCAAATCATTATCAGAAGCAATATCACACCTTGGTTGAAGCCAGGCTATGCGAAAAGAGGTATCTGCTCTTGAGAAAAATGGGAGTTGATATCAAGTTCACCTTCCATCTGGCAAACATTATGTTGGTTGTAAATGAGTGTAGACTGTTAAGGTAAACCCAAATGGTTATCTGGCTCGCCTGAAAACTCGAATGGTTGCGAAGAGTTATTCTCATACCGACGACATTGATTATGATGAGACGATCTCTTATGTAGCCAAAATGCCTTTTGTTCAGACATTGTTGCCTTGGCTGCTCGTTTCCATTAGCTGCTCCACCAACCTGATATAAAAATGTCTTTCTCAATGACGTTCTTGAGGAGATTTATATGAAGCAGCCCCCTATTTTGTTATTAAAGTTGAGCCTACAAAAGTATGTTGCTTGAAACGATTTTTGTATGGAGTCTATGGACTTTAAACAGTCTCCTAATACTTAATTTGACGGTTTCAATGAGGTTGTCATGAGCTTTGGATTATGGAGTAATAATGATCATTTTGTGTTCTATCGACATCATCAAGAAAGAGGATCTTTTTTAGTTTTATATGTTGATGACATTATGATTACAAAAGAGGATCAAAATGACATTCAAGATTTGAATTTGTATATTCATCAGACCAAGGATCTCGGACGATTGAAGTATTTCTGGGATCGAAGTAGCACGATCTAAGGATGAAATTTTCTTATCATAGAGAAAGTATGCGTTCGACTTACTAACTGAGAACAGTATGTTAGGGTGCAAGCCATTACAAACTCCGATGGATCCTAGTTATTGCTAGATCATGCAGACCTATTGAAAGATCCACGAGACTTGTAGAAAAATTAAATTATCTTATAGTTACTTGTCCAGATATTGCATATGTAGTGAGTATAATGAGTCAATTCATGGCTTCACCTCGTTCAAGCCATAAGGATACAATAATGAGAATTATTCGGTACTTGAGAGTTCTCCAGGCATAGAATTGATACTGTGGACATCGTCCAATTGTCGGCTTCTCAGATGGGATAGGGTTGGTTGCCCGACCATTAGGAGACCCACCAGGGAAAACTTAGTTTCTTGGAGAAGCAAGAAACAGAATGTGGTCTCTCGTTCGAGTGAGGAATTTGAGTATCGGGCTATGGCTGCCATTTGCTTGGTGAGTTGAGAGTTGTCCAACATGGGTTGATGCGTCTCTATAGTAACAACTGGTCTGCCACACATATAGCCACAAATGTTGTGTTTTATGAATGAACCAAGCATATTGAAGTTGACTGTCATGTGGTTTGCAACAAAATCAGCATCACTTTGTATGAGCCTTGCGGATAGAGGCTAGACATATTAGCGTGGATTTTCAGCTAGCTAATGCTTTCACAAAGCCCCTAGCCAGTGCCAGAATGTAGTTCATCAATGACAAGTTGGGCATGTATGATATATATGCTCCAACTTGAGGAGTATTAGATATATTGTTAGAGTTGTATTAGTTGTTGTATTCCGAATAGAGCTTGTGCTTATCTATCTTATATATACACTAGACATTGTATTTAGTTAAGAGAGGAATAACAATAGCATACCTTTTCAATAATTTTATTACAATAAGAACCAAACAAGTATATTGATTTAGATACATCAAAAGTGGGGGTTGGGTTGGGTTTGGGGGGGGGGGGGGGGGGGGGTGGTTAACATAAAGATATGGATGTTTAAGTAGTTTAAGCATAAAGATCATATGAAGAAACTGAATCACAACATGAAAATGTTCGAAGGGCCTAAGATCTAAAAGTTGCCACAAAACCCTAGGCAGTTAAAATCAGTTTTCGAAACTAATCAGTGTAGATCCGATTACCGATTAGTCGCCTTAGGAACTAATCGGACCTAGACCGATTACTGATTAATCGGTGATTAAATCGGATTTTAACTGTATAGACAACACCACAATGCAACCCGAAAAAAATTCTTTGATAAGAGGGAAAATTTGTCATCCCCCCTCCCCCCTCCCTTTTCCTGGAACTGAAGTTGTGATTTAATTGATGGAATCACCTAGGGAGGCTAGTGACATTCTCAAGGATGGGCCAAGCCATATAAGACAAGGTACTCTAACAGGATTTGTATTTAAATCTATAAATATCGGTGTGATTCATGTACTTTTTTATTAATGATAACTTATAGATCTACTTCCCTCGTACTTGGGTATCATTTTCAATAAAAACCAACCATATAATAACCTAATAAATTTGCACGTTTTACCTATAAAACGAGAAACCACTATATATAAAAAATAATTGGACCCAAATCAGATCACGCGTGTTTCTATTAATTAACAATGTAACAAACTACAGAAGCAAAAAAAGAAGAAAGAAAGAAAATAAAAGAAAAAACCAAAAGAAAATCTAGTTTCTGATAAAGTACCTAGTCAGAACCAATTACTAGAGATTGGAAAGTCAAACAAAAACTAATCAATTTATGGCAAAGCATAATAGTCAACTTTCAATTTGTGTTCATCTAGAAAATGTTAAAGGCATGTGTAATGGACCAGGTTGAATAGTGATCCTATATTCTTTAGAAAAGGGTCACTATGGGGGGTCTGCATAAAACGAGAAAACTATATCTAATGAAGATGACAAACAACAGTGACCATATCATTATAATACTAAAGAAGTCCCTATCAACCACAAGAAAAAGTCCTCTTGGACAAAATTTAGGTTCGAAAAATCAAACCTAGCAATCAACTAATCAGTATTCTCGCTATTATATACATATACCATCAGTCTCAGGCAACTCAGGCAATCAGGTTGAGAGATGATACCTTCTTTGGGTTAAGCAGGTAATCATACAAAGTAGGTTCTTCCCAAATCACAGCCATGTTCTTGTTCGCAGTAGAATATGAATAGCCAGCAGTAGTGCCAGATTGCCTCCCAAATAATCCATTCAGGTTGGGGCCTATAGAACACAAGTAAAATAGTATTAGAAAAGTAAAACAAGTCACCCATATCCACAACCCAATAAAAGCCAAGAAAGTTTATTAAATCCTTTTCAACAAAGGCTCTAATTGTCAAATCTAGATTCAATTTGCAACTACACTTTAAAAAATACCTTTGATCTTGTTTCCAACTATCTTCACAATTTCTAGTTTTAAAGAACATATAATACACATTATAAAGGCCCATAAAGGCCATCAAAGGTTACTTTTAGTATCTAAAAAATATGCATAATAACCATCAATTTCCAATACTACAAATGGTTGATAAAAATTATGAAAAGGTACATACAACATTTGTCCACATGAAGCATCTAATGGCACTTAATCGATATCTATATCTAATCTAATACTTTAATGGGAGAGTTGGGGTTGTGTTGTAGACAAACAACTCAATTTGTAGATGTAGACAAGCCAACTTATGTGCATAGCCCGTGAAAAACTAATAAGAGTTTGGGGTGAGTAAATGGATGTCTCAGGTTCAAGGTCAAACTACATCGTAGTCCTTAATTGTAACCCCTATTTCCGTTAATTTGTATTTTCAAATATTTTACCGTATTTTAAATTAAACTAATCTCTTTTAATTTAATATGATATTCAAACTATTTTGTGAAGCCCAATATTTGATTATTCAACTATTTTATTATGTGAAATATTTTGGAGCCCAATTTTTATTATAAGCCCAGTAATTTAAATTAAACCCAATGGTCTAATTATTTATTTTGAGCCCAATTCTATATTTAAATAATTAAATTTGTTTTGAGCCCATAGACCAAGCCCATCCTCTATTGGGTCTTGAACCACTAGCCCAAACCCAAACTTTCTTGTTGACCAAATCAACAATTTCCCCTAAAACTCCCCCAATCTCTCATATCTCCTGTAATCCCCAAATTTAATCTCTCCCCATCATTAACCTAGCAGTTATAACAATCTTAATTGCCTCTAATTCTTCTCCACACAATCAGCTATTTGACCCCGTAACCCTCTCCCTAAAATCTCTCCCATCCTTATTATTATATTTCTTTTATTATATTTTAATATAATCTCTCTCTCAAGTACCCTCTCTCATTCTCTGTTAAACCCAAGCAAAACAAACAAAAACAAAACCAAACCCAAACGCCCCCTTCCTCCCGTCTCTTTCATCGAACCCAACTCCCAAACCCACTTCGCCTCTGCCTATCGACCTCCACTCCAGCACCACACCCATCGACTCCCTCTCCTCGTCAACCCCGCCACCGTCATCGCCGAACCTACTTCATCGTCTTCCTTCTCCTTCATCCTCCCGCTCTCTCATCTTCCTCATTTCGAACCCACCAAACCCATCGACAACACCCCGTCGCCAAATCTACCATCACCATCGTCATCTCCAACCACCACCTCCATTATCGTCGACTCCCAACCTCAACGCTCCACCTTCGCTCTCCTCCATTCCCGAAGCCAAGCACTCCCGAAGCTCCGCCACTCTCCTTTGTCCAATTCCTCACCGCAGCCCTCCGCCTTCTTTCCGTCGTCTTCCCCGTTCGTCCATCCCTCAACCTCCGTCGCCGTCGCCTTCCCCCGCACCTCGACGAGCGCCATCAGCATCATCCCCGCTTTCGAGCGCTTCACGCTCGAATCGCCGCGGTCGCAGCTACCCTGCGCCGTCGCTCCAGTCGCCGTCCCATCTCCCCTGTTTTCGAACCAAAAACAGAGCGTCGACGCCGTGTCGCTTCCCGACCAGCTCGTCGCACCTCCGGTCGCCTCACCCAGTCGCCGCCAATCATTGCCAGTTCCACAGCCTCTCTCTCACTCTCTCAGTCGGAGTAAAGAAGAAGAAGGAAGAAGACGATCAGCTATTGGTCGACTCCGCTGTCCGCTGTTCGGTCGCGACCGATCCATCTTTGCTGTCCCGTGTTTGGGGCGATCCAGTGCGAGGACGTGATCCGATTGGTTGCTTCTTGTTGTTCTGTGTTCTTGCCGCACCAGATCCCAACCCTGTTGTCCCCTGTTTTGATCTAGATCCGGTGCGTCGAAAAGATCCTATTGGTCAGATTCGGTGTTCTGCGTTCTGTGCACACCAGATCCAGTCTTCCTGTTTGCTGTTCGGGCAGATCTTGGTATGAAGTTTGCTCTAGTTGCTGACTTTATTGCTTGGAATTCTTGCACGTATTTTCGCACATAGTTTTCGGAGTTCGCCGATTTTTCTCCTTGAATCGTCAAAAAGACAAGTATCTCTTGTACAAATTTATTTGTTCTAGTACAAGCCCTTTGCACAAATACCGTAAGTATATTATTTTTTACTCCAATTCGCATTCATAAATCGAATTGATACCCATTTCTATACCTAATCCGTCGATCCTGTATTCACATGTGATCGTGAATACTTTGTTATCATATACATGACACGAACACAAATAAATACACACAAATGTACTCTTAGGATTATACATGTTTATGTGCAGGAATGTTTCACCCGTGACAGTAATTAAATATGAATATGACATCTTGTTCTTGTTGATTAAATTAAAATTAATAAAAGTAATAAGCCAGGTATAAGGAAAAGATTTAAGTAGTGGACAATATAGAAGAGCGTACTCGGACGGGAGCTCATAGTTTCCCGACGCAAGTTGCAAGTTACAAGTTGCAAGATTGCAAATGACAAGTTTACATGTTCACGTTACAAGTTTACACTCTACATGTTCCACGTTACAAGTTTGCACGTATCTCGATACAATATTGAATGTACATATTTTTCCGAGTACGTGACCTATAAAACCCACCACTAAATCTAAACGAAATTATATTGACTGTAGCAACCATGTAGTAAAAAGATGGATGCATGAAGTGCTACCTAGATAGATCAAAATGTTACTTAAGATTTACACGTGCACTTGTATGATCCAACTACATGTTACACATTCAGGTTAACTCGATACTTGTTTACTTGATTACTTGTTTTATGTGTCACTTGTTCCATATTGCCTTGTTCATACCATGTTTACATACTGCATTTTCCCTATTTTATGACTCTCGAATCCTTGCTCTTTTCTTGTTTTCCTTTTGTTTAGTTTTGTACCTGTTTTCCTTAGCTTGTACCCCTTGCGGCCCATGACTTGTATTAACGGGCATCTTCTTGTTTTCCTTTTCTTTTCTTTTATTATAATATACTTGCAGGCCCAAATGGAGAATTACTAGAAGGTGTCGCTGACCAAGTATTCTAGTTTATTGTTATCATGTTATCTTTAGTTTGTGTTTTATTTCTTGCAACTCTTTATTGTAATCCGGACTTATTTGACCCGTAACTATTTGTATTTCCCAATTGTTGGTTATATTATGGAATATGTCATGAACTTTCATTATTCATTGTGATTTTTATATACCTGCGTGGTTTATTTTGTTATATTGTTGTTGAGTTTACCTGTACAGCTTATGAATGGTGTGTTCACATCATTCGCTGGGCCTTAGTCTCTCGCCCGTATTTCCGTGTTTTAGGAAGCAGGGCGTGACATTAATTCTAAAAAATATATTTATTAAGACATGCATCACATGTGCAAATTACTAGTTACTATATAATGCAAGGTGGGATGTGTGACAAATGACAATGACAACCAATTCTTTATCGTCGTCCTATATTTATGAGCATGTTCTTCATAATAACAACCAATTCTCAATATTTTTAAAATTGGAAGCGATAAACATTTGCAATGCATTTACTTTTTGTACTCAAGTTTATAGACTCAAAATGCACCCCATGGCACAAGAAAGAGACGCCCTTGTTCATGCATATCATCACTAATTGTTTGCGGGCTCCACCAGTTCTCTCTTGATTACATTTGAGCCTACTAAATGTGAGTACAAATCATCACTTCTCATAAATTTTGAGTTGTGCTATTTGTACTCAACTTTTGTAGACTCAAAATGCACTCAAGCGAGAAACAGTAGAGCCCACGTGCATCATCAACGAAGATGGACTTTTCCAGGGGCTCCACATTCTTGTCTCTTGGAACCCATTTTTAGTGCACAATAATTAAGTGCAAAAATCATTACTCACAAATTTATCATTCACTTTTAACCGCAATTTTCGTATTGCATAGCCTCCACATTCTTGTCTCTTAGAACACATCCTGAGTCCACAATAATTAAGTGCAAAAATCGTTATTCACAAATTTATCATCACTACTTTTAACTGCAATTCTCGTCTTGCATGTGCCTCCATCATCATTATGTCCTATTACCACTCTACAAAATCACATACAGCGCACGCGATAATCATCTTTACATTTCTTAAATCCAAAAATAACCCAGAAAAAAAAATCCTTCTATTTATAGATCTAAAGCACAGAATCTAACCAAACATTCGACCTAATCAAACCAACCAAAATCGAATAAGATCTAACCAATCAAATCAAGAACATGCAGATCTACGTCTTAAAATAAAAAATAAATTAAAAAAGCGATTCAAAAAAATATCGACCTTGTTTGTGACCCGCGCCTTTTTCGACGGTGTGGCACTGCGCGCACTTGGTCTTGAAGATCTTCTCCCCGGCCTTCGCGTTGCCTGCAGGAGCATCGCCGAATGTCGCCATTAAAGATCAAAAAACAAGCTTTTTTAGGGTTTCGAATTAGGGCTTTTTTTTTCAATGGTTCAATCTATTTTTGTTCTCGAACTATAAATTGTCGTCGGTTTGTTTTAGGCGACGTAGTGGATTGGAAAGTTACGGAACTGTCCTTTGTGAAATGTTAATTACGGATTGGGTTTGTGCGCCTGCTGGGGAGGCAATTGTAGTCTTTTGTTAGGGGTAGTTTGGGGAATAACGGTCTTTCTGGAAGGGTAGGCTACTTTTTATATGTGGAATATTCTAAAATGGCGACGGGCTGGAAAATGGCCACGTGGGCTGAGAGTGTGGCTGCCGGGAAGCCCACCGTGGTGACTTTGGCAATTTGGCCTATGTTTGGTTCAAAGGAGGGGAGGGGAGGGATTTTAATAGAAGGGAGGGAAAGGGATGAGAGAGATTTAATGAAGACTCTGTTTGGTTCAAAGGAGGGGAGGGGAGGGAAAATAATTATCTTCTTGTCACAAGGGGAGGGAATGGATTTTATAATAAAATTATTTTTATACCCTTCACAATTGCATTCCCTAATTGCATTCCAAATTGTTGGACTAAAGATTTATGAGGAGAAATGGCCAAAGCCATGAACACCCCGCTTGCACTTAGATTACAGAGAGATTGGCTGTTGTACTTGTTTTTCTGGTGCATACCTGGTCTGGTCAGGCAATATCAGACACACTCAAGGGCTTTGCAAAAAACCTGAATTAAAAAGGTAAGAAAAGAACGACACATGGCAAGAGTATGATATTAGGTATGAAGTCTGAATGGAACCTAGATAAAATATATAATTAGTTCCAAGGTTTAATAAGCCCATACCTGATACTAATGCAATGAGGTACAACAAGATTGCAGACTTCTCAATAATTGGCAAAGAGCATATAATCAAGTCTTTAGTTTTCTGATTCTGAGAATAAAAGAAGTCGGCATCTTTTTGATTGAGAATATTTACATATTTGGATCCAATGAAGAGTAGAGATTTTGAAAATTATATCAGTAATACTTTTGGAGATACTAACTAAAAGGACAATTTAGTCCATTCATATTAAAAAAAATATACATAATTTCTTCCCCTCCAAATCCCCCCACTTTTGGAGGGGAGCCAAAATTGGTTCAGGAGGGGTGTTGCGTCCCCCCATTTCCCTCCCCTCCCCTCCTAAAAAATGAACCAAACATAAAAAGTTCTAAAAAACTCCTCCCCTCCCCTCCCCTCCATTCCCCTCCAACCAAACACTCCCTAAGAAAATGAGAGGGGGGGGGGGGGGGGGGGGGGGGGGGGGGTTTGAATATGCGCATTATACGTGCGAAAAGCATCTATGCTTGTTTACTATTTTGTCATTTTTTCTATGTTCGCAATTTTGTCCTTTTTAAAAAATGAGAAACAATGCGTTCTCATATTTGATAAATTATTTGAGAATTCTCATATTATAGAGGACGAATTGTTTCGTCCTTTTTTTAAAAAATGTTATCGGACAATACATCTTGTACCGTCCTAGAATATTTAATAATTTATTTCTAAAAAGTATCGGACGGAACAACGTGTTCCGTCCCAAAAATTTTATTAAAAAAAAGGACAGATCGGACAGGACAACATATCCTGTCCGAAACCAAAAAACTACACAAACGGGACAACATGTCTCGTTTTGACCGGCCAAAACCCCATTTAATTCTTGTATTAGTGTTAATTTAACCCATTTTCTTAATTTAATCTTATTTTAGTGTTAAAATGATTGCTTATTTTATCACTAATTACTATTTAGAGACTAATACCATTTTAATTCGCCAAAAAAATTACAAATATGTCAATCGGACGGAACATGTTGTTCCGTCTGATTTTATTATTTTATAATTTCCTCAACTGTTGGTAAACAATGCTGCAAGGAAACACTCTTTGCTATTTTCCATTAGGCCATCTTGCCATATTATAGCAATAACGAGTGTGGATGCTCTAAAAGGACTCTGTAATAGAAAGTTGGATTTGTGGAGAATCATTGGATTTTAAATATCTAATTGTACATTTAAAGCTCCTACCTTTTTTTGAATAATTAGGACAAATAAAAACTAAAACAAAATAAGAAAAATCAGATACATCATTCTCTTTAAAAAGTAACTACGTATGCATCAACTCCGAAGGAAAAGAGTCCCACGACAAAAAATTGATTTGAGTCGTACGAACAAAGTTGCAGCCCAATTGGCAACTTCATTTCCCTCCCCACGAGGATCTGCAGTCATTCGATGTTAAAATTTAGGTATTTGACAAATAATAATAGAAAATTTAGAAATAAGTTGTAGTCGTCAAACTAAAAAAATGGCTTTTGAGTTTAAGAGAAACAAAAGGGAGATGATAAATGATTTCCCTTCTCATTCAATTTGAAAGAAACAGAAGGGTTATGATTTCCCTTCTCATTCAATTTTAGAGAAACGAACGGGATATCATTTCCCTTTTCATTTATTTATTTTTTCTCCCAAATTTGAGAAGGACGAGGTATCATATCTGATTGCCAAATTTTGCAAAATCCTATATCGTCTCTTAAATATGGCCAGCGATTGTTCATCCCAAATCCGATATTTGAAAATATGGCCAACGCCTACAGCTCATTTTTGCCAAATTTTGGATATTTTGAAAAAATGGCCAACAACTGCAGATGCTCTAAGTACATGACTAACCTTGCTAGTCATAAAAGCTAGTATCAATCAATCTCAGCATGTCTTCAATTAGTATGCCTTCCCCTTCTACCTCATTTTGAGCCATTTAGATCACTTGCACCGAGTCCCATTCGACCCAAATTCCTGAAAAGTGTTGAAACGAGGACCAAGCTAACCGTCCCCTTTCCGAAGCACCCCTCATTTCTATCTCATTTATATTGTTGGAACTCGACACTTACCTGCTCCAACACACTACAAACGCACATGCTCATTCCTGATAGCATAACTCGCAACTGCACGCCCATGCGCATCCAACGACCCATCGTAATTGATATTGTTTGTTTTTGGGGTGTGGGGGCAGCAGATGTGAGTTCTTGTAATTTGTGAAGAAGAAGCTGTGGTACTGGCACCGATCCGATCCTAGGGTATATGACTGGCTCGGGAGTAGCAAGGGAGAGGTAAAGGTCGGGCACTCCGCTTGGATCTACTTGTCGATGTTCGGATCTACTTGTCGATGTTAGGTGAAGTAGCTTGGCTCGAATATAGTAGCTCGGCTCGGCCTTGTGTACCTGCACATTACTTAGAAACACCAGGAGAAGTCCCGGCGACAGGCCCTCCGACGATCTAATCAGTCACTGAGAAAGCAATAGTAACTAGGGTTCAGGTGGGAAAAAGTTTATTACCTTTGGAAGTGAGGAAGGGGGCTGGTATTTATAGACAGGGGTAAATGGATTTGAGACCCTACTGGGCCGGGTTGGACCCGTTTACCCATGGGTCTGAACTGGTTGAAGCCCAACCTGATGCTGGACCTGATGATCGCGGGAAAGCAGGTTTTGAGGAGATCTGAGGGTCCTGATTGCGCCACTCTCTTTATTCCATATCACAAGCCCCCCCACTCCTGCAGGGCGGAGTGAAAAAACAGTTGCGGAGGAGTAGTCTAGATCTACAGAGAAGAGTGGTAAAAAGCATTTTTTTGGGTCTTTTCTAGGGGCAGCACCGAACCGAGGCAAGTCCGGGCGGCCGAGCAGCCGGTGCTTCTGCAAGTGTGGACGGCCAAGCCCTGGTGATCCCAGCCAGAGTGCCGAGGTTAGCGGAGATCGTTGAGCCCAAGGCGACCTTGGTTTGAGGCAGCTACCCCTGTGCTCGACATCACTATCTGTAACGCCCTGAATTCCAAATAAAACCGAATTCGAGATTCCACAGGATCTTTACACTTCACTTCATACAATTTTACAAGGAAATTTAAACTTTTTATAATACAACAGAATCCTTTACAATTGTTACACAGCAGAAGATAAAGTGAAGTACAATGATGAAAAATTATACAATTGCAACATCTTTAACATGTAATTAAATCAACAGCAGCATATCAACTTTATATCTTCATAAAAATCCAACTCCTGTATATAAAACTGTGGGCACGTCAGTTGCTTACGACCGATAAAAATGTTATACACGGTCATCCTCTCTATGCCGAAAAATATAACGATCTCAATACTTTAACAAACCACAAAACTTGAATGCAATTAAAGTGTTAAATGTGACTACACTAAACATGTAAGTGTATGTAATGCTGTAATGCCTAATGCAGATATTTTATACTAAGATGACACTAATGCATACTTGTTCGGATTCTATGCATCCCATACTACATAGGTCCGAGGGCAAGCACCTATGTACTCCACATTAAAGGGTTCGATCCCTCGCCATGACAACCACCCAGTAATAAAGCAAGGTTTAGATCATTCCACGAGTACAGATCCCAGTCCCGGAGTCCACCGCCCGACTGTTATAACAAACTTCTCGTCGTGCGAATATCCCGCAAGTGCCCCTCTAGCCCCGGTATGCGTATATACATTGGAGTACAGCAAACTATCTGTCCGACTACGCATAGTTCCGGATTTAAAATAAAAGCTCATCTCCCACAAAGCAACCACAGTCCCGGAATCCACCGCCCGACTATATAGAGTGCACCACTTACGTTTGCCCAAGTTTTACTACATCTTTACTTATGTGCCTAGTTCTTAAGTTCAAGACATGAATAAATTATCATACATAGAGTTAGTCTTACCTCCTACCGGACTTAATCACAAATACCGAGATAGCTCCATAGCCATATCTCAAAATATATCTCAAATCTTTTACTTCAACAATGCCGGTACCAGAGGTCTTACTAAACTCTAGATCACAACCTTTCATGTACAAGAATCAATGGGTACTCATACCCTTCAATAATCATATATCAAACTTAAATATTCTCATCTTCAACTTATTCACAATTTAATCAATGTCTCATTTTAGCACTATTCACGATCATTTATTCACAATCTTTCAAAAGCAATAATCCTTTTCATGAACATAGATTCATCATTTTAAGTCTCATTGACAATTTAAGCTCATATAATATATCTCAACCACATCAAACATTTCTTAAACCAAAATAAGTGTATGATTTCTTTAAGAGAATTCAATTCACACAACAATATTTTACTCTTCTTTTAAAAGAATAAATGTCACACGCTTAAAGAAATAATTTTGAAGTCATCAACTCATTTTCTATCTCAATTTCTCTTTTTATTTCTCAAGATATCCATGAAAAATTATGAAACCAATTTTAATAAACTCTAAATCTTTTTAGAGAAATATTAGAATTTTCTCCCGAATTTTAATTTCATTAAAATTATTAAAAACAAAAATCAAAAAGTGACCACTGGGTTTCGAACCCATGCTCCCCTCCCCCCCGCCCAACTCAGTGAACGCCCAAAGCCCACATCGAGAGCCACTAAGCCCAAGTGGCTTAACTGTCATAAGGCCATCTCGATATCCCCATATGCTAACTTTCGTGTATGGTATTTAATTAAATTATAACAAAATAAAATGTGTTCAACAAGTTTCGCACCCAAGACCTCCTACAAGCACAGCGATGGCCCTATGGCGCATTCGCTAGCCAAATAGTCCAAGTGTGATTACTGATTAAGAATCGCATTATTGTAGTTTTGTTCATACGGTACAATAACTAGTTTATTTCATAAAAACTCAAACATACGATCGATCTAATCTTTTTAATAGATTGAAATTTTCTCGTTCATACCGAGTTTACTTGAATCAGTAATTCACAAATTTTCCCAACATATATTTTTGACATTATGTCTATAATTCAAATTATCTCGTTCTCTTTTATGAATATGAATTTCATTTCTTCATTTTAATTGAAATAGCGCATTGTATCGCTTACAAACAATCAAATGAATATATGTGTATCAAATTTACTTTACTAAAATTCATTTTTAACCATAAGGGAAAATCTCAACAATTGTTCACACAATTACATATTTCTACATTTGTAAATTAACATGTATATTGGTGCAGGGCAAACACTCAATTATTTCTTTTTTTCTCATTTCCAACTAACATAATGACCATTTATTTCTTAATCATAGTAAAATCTCTACAATTCTTGACACACATAATAACATGGATTTGTTCTACATTATCACATCAAAATTTCTATACTGCTCATTAATCATTTCTAGCATGCATGTCTTATATTTTAGAAAGCATAAGATCACCCACATCACATCAATTTGATCTACATTACTAATGTCATATTCTAGCATGCTCAACCTATGAATCAGAAAGCATAAAGACCACCCACCTCTTACGAAGAATTTGAAACCAAAGAAGATGAGACACAACTCCTAGCTCCAACAAGCAACTCCTAGTCCTTCTCCTCCTAGTAAGAACTCTCCAACAAGCCTCCAATGCATAAGAACACTCTCTTTCTTTTTCCTCTCTCTAATTTTGTTTATTTTGGTGTGAAATGAGAAGAGAACAAGGGTATATTTATAGGATAAAAGAAGGGCTAAAATGCAAAATCTCCCCCACCTAATAACTACCCACTAACTCTATCTCTTCACTTTCCCTAACCCCCATCCCCTCATCTTTCTAACTCCCATCCGGCCTCTCCTCTTCCAAACCGGTCCCCACTCTCTCTCTCTCTCCACACATGCACACACACACATACAAAAATAAAATACAAATTCTATAGGTCTAATATATGTATTAAAAAGTTGTTACATGTCATGTGTGAGTCCATGCACAACTAAAAATAGATTTTATTAAATGGCTTGTCTTGTGGGCTTTCTTTTTAATTAATCAATTTAATTAGTCTAGTGGGCTAGAATTCATTCTTAGGCTTATGGGTTTAATGAAAGGCTAAATAAAAAGACTCATGCATGCTAAAATAAGAAATGAGAGTGAGAAAAATAAAGATGGAAAAATTAGCACGTGCATCGTACATGCAAAAAATTGAAAAAATATATTTTAATTTTGCGGGGTGTTACACTATCGAGGGTCGAGGCTTAGGGGGTTGGTTCAGAGTGTACTTAGCTTTGTGGAATCTACCCCCGTGCTCAAGATCACAGTCGAGCATCGAGGCTTAGGTGGTCGGTATGGAGCGACAAGTCCAAGCAACTTAGCTTTGTGAAGGCTACCCCTGTGCTCGAGATCACAGTCGAGCGGCGAGGCTTAGGGGGTCGGCGCGGAGCGACGAGCCCAAACGACTTAGCTTGTGAAAGCTACCCCTATGCTCGAGATCACAGTCGAGCATCGAGGCTTAGGGGGTCGGCACGGAGCGACGAGCCCCAATGACTTAGCTTTGTGAAGGCTACCTCTGTGCTCGAGATCACATTCGAGCGTCCAGGCTTAAGGGGTCGGCACAAAGCGACGAGCCCCAGCGACTTAGCTTGTGAAGGCTACTCCTGTGCTCGAGATTACAATCGAGCGTCGAGGCTTAGTGGGTCGGCACGGAGCAACGAGCCTAAGCGACTTAGCTTGTGAAAGCTACCCCTGTGCTCTAGATCACAGTCGAGCGTCGAGGCTTAGGGGGTCGGCACGGAGTGACGAGCCCAGTGACTTAGCTTGTGAAAGCTATCCCTGTGCTTGAGATCACAGTCGAGCGTCGAGGTTTAAGGGGTCGGCATGGAGCAACGAGCCCAAGCAACTTAGCTTTGTGAAGGCTATCCCTGTGCTCGAGATCACAGTCGAGCATCGAGGCTTAGGGGTCGATACGGAGCGACGAGCCCAAGCAACTTAGCTTTGTGAAGGCTACCTCTGTGCTCGAGATCACAGTGGTGCATCGAGGCTTAGGGGGTCGGCGCGGAGCGATGAACCCAAGCAACTTAGCTTGTGAAAGCTATCCCTGTGCTCGAGACCACAGTTGAGCGTCGAGGCTTAAGGGGTCGGCACGGAGCGACGAGCCCAAGCGACTTAGCTTTGTGAAGGCTACCCCTGTGCTCGAGATCACATTTGAGCGTCGAGGCTTAGGGGGTCGGCACAAAGCGAAGAGCCCCACCGACTTAGCTTTGTGAAGGATACCCCTGTGCTCGAGATCACAGTCGAGCGTCGAGACTTAGGGGGTCGGCACGGAGCGACGATCCCAAGAAATTTAGCTTGTGAAAGTTACCCTTTTGCTCGAGATCACAGTCGAACGTCGAGGCTTAGGGGGTCAGCACGGAGCGACGAGCTCAAGCGACTTAGCTTGTGAAAGCTATCCCTGTGCTCGAGATCACAGTCGAGCATCGAGGCTTAGAGGGAACCGTTTTGGCGGGAATCCTTGGAGTCGTTATAGGAACCGTTTTTCGCGAGAATTGAGAAGGCGTTACAGGAACCGTTTTTGTGAGAATTGAGGAGGCGCTACAGGAACCGTTTTTTGTGATAATCGAGGAGTCGCAAGTTTCCTATATATACGTATCCCACACCCCCTTTCTCATTTCTCACTTTCACTATCTCTCTCTAGATCCCAGAGCTTCTCTCTCTAGAAGTTTTTCATCACCGTCGACGAGTTTTCCGGCGATCTTCAGTGAGACTTCATTCAGGTTAAATATGTCTAGGGCTCAGTCCGGCTCTTTAGCTTCTACCCCTGGCTGTGGTACTTGCGCCGGTCTGTCGGATTCCTCTTCTTAGGAAAGGGACGAGAACGTGTATGTCGTGTAACCGCTTCGTACTCACAAGCCATTTGTGGTGGAAAGCAACGATTCGAATGAGGAGGAGCATCCTGTCGAGGTGTTTGATGACGAGGACGAGGAGGTTCAATCTGCCAAAGGAGTCAATGACGAGGGGGGACCGGTCGAGGGGGTGCGCTCCACTGAAGGTGCTAGAGTTGAGGGTGAACAAGCAGTGGGGATTGGCTCCTCCTCAAGGGTGTCCATCCTCGAGCCGCTAGCCACTCCGTCGCTTGAGAAGGCTCCCAAGATTTGGAAGAAAAAGATCAAGTGGACCATGCCCAGCAGTCTGGACAAGACGATTGCTCCTCGAAAGCTGGAGGTCCCCTTCCTACCACAGCCGTTATCAATCAGGAAGTACCCAGACGATGTTGGGGACTCGGTCTGTTATAGGGTACAACCATCCTCACCGAGCCCTGTGAAGATCAAGATGGACGGTACCCCCACTATTATGAAAGAGTAGGACCTATCGGTGATTTGTGCGAGCTACTTCATTGGGAGGAAGTTCAAGTTGATGGTCCCCAGCGCCGGTCTTAGGCCTACCGACCCTCTGGCGCCCTGATATTGCATCTTTCCTATGGACGCATTCTCCTCGGGACTGAGGCTGCCAATCCACCCCTTCATCCGTGAGATACTGAATTGGGCCTCATTATGTCCGATGCAGTATGGTCCTAACTTGTAGAAGAAGATGGTGAGCTTCGTCTTGCCGTGTGAGGAGAGAAGGGTGCCGCTGCAGCTGAACATCTTCCGAGCGATGCTGGGTGTAAGCTCGTCAGGAGAGTTTAAGGGGATCAATTCGTATCGCCTCGGAGCGGGGGCAAGGTCGTGCATGGCCACCCCGACTCGATAAAGGAATGAAAAAAGAAGTACTTCGTCATCAGAAGCGAGGAGCCATGGGAAATTCTGACACGTTGGAACTTTTATAAGCCTAACTTCAGGGCCCCAAGAAGAGCGAACTTTCGGCCGAGGAGTGGGCCTTTGTAGAGCGCCTCCGGAAGAGTAACAACATAAGTTGGCCGAAGGTGACAGAGAGTCACACGGCCCGCGTCGGAGTGAGCCCCGCCTCGTCTCGTATGTCTTTCGTTTGTTTTTCCTTTATGTAATTTTCTTTTGTGCTCATCACTTTCTACTGGATTTTCGTGCAGAGATGGACCCTAAATCGATCAAGGAGAGGATGCTCGCCCTGAAGAGGCAAAATGCAGAGCAATCCGAGAAGGGGAAGTAGGTGAGGGCTCTTCCAAGGCAACTCCTGAGGGTCAGCTTGAGCCGAGGGCGAAGAGGGTGCGGTCCAGTCAGACGCGCGAGACTGCGGTCATTCCGAGCTCAAGCGCCTTGAAGGTGATGAAGGTCGTGTAGGGGGGTGTGGGGCGCCCCCCCCCCCCCCCCCCGTGCTGATGCCCAGACCATGGTCGGGGAAGAGGGGCTTCAGCTTTGGGCCCCTGACTGGGCCATCTAAAAGGGGATACCCTGACCGAGGTTCCATCGCCATGGATTTTGTGGACAAGATGGCCACGCCACGGGATTGGCAGAGCATGAGTGTTGACACCTTTGAGTCGGCTTACATGAGGTGGGCTCAGGCTAGCGTGCAGGTAAGTTTCGAGGCCTTGTACTTTTGTTTTCATGCATCAGTTTCTACTTCGCTTGCCAAGTGTTTTACCTCGGCTGCAGGCTTGTCTGTCCGGCGCTCAGGTGATGAGGCTCTACGAACAGGAGCTGAAGTAAGAGAGGAACCAGGCAAACCACTTTAAGCGCGTGATGATGGACCTCAAACTCGCTTTGGACGCTTCCCAGAAGCGAGAGCAGGCCCTAAATGCTGACATGTCCTCGATGGTCGACAATGGACTGAGGAAGGAGGCGACGCTGAAGGAGGCATTTGAGGTGAAAAGGGGGTTTCTCACCTTGAAAGTCCAAGACATGGTCATCGAGGCTCAGAACGAGGTGTACGACCGGGCGCTGGGCCACGTCAAACACTTCTATCCAACATTTGACTTGACAAGCTTCAATTATGATATGGATATCAACCAGCCGCCGAGGACCCCTGGGGGCGATGCTCGAGTTGAAGGGGAGACCGGAGCCGGAGTTGCCAGAGCCGAGCCAGTTGTCGACCCCGTCGTCACTGTCGACGCTGAGGGAGAGGTTGGCCATACACAGTAGTTGTTTTTCTTTTCCTTTTACCCCTTCTTTTTTAAATTGTATTTGCCGAAGGCGGACTGGCAACCGCAGTATTTTGTAAAGTCTTTTAATTTATAATGAAGAGTTTTTGTTTGGCCAAGTGTTTTGACTCGACTTTGCTCTGATTTCGAGATGATCTTCTTTGTCTGTCCGACCCTTCTGACTTGTATCATTTTTAGATTAGAAGTTAGGGACTGTGGGCCTCAGAATGATTTTTTGTTTCAATCCTCTCAGATGTTGGCCTCTCTCCTTGAGTCGAATCCTCGATGATCCGAGGTGACATGACTTCGGAGCAAGATCAAGGTATTGGAGTCTAGCCTTGATCAATATCGGAAGGAAGCTCGTGATCACGATGCAGCTTTCCACTACTTCCGAAACAAGTCGAAGGAGCTGAGCGTGGAGGCGGCTCAATTGAAGAAGGCAATAGTCGGCCGCGACCTGGGAGGTGTTTGCCATGGATTTTTCATGTCAAGTGCCTCGGTTCAGAGGCCTACCTCGGAGTCGCTCCTTCACGAGGTTATTATGGAGAAAGAGATCGAGATTCAATGTTAAAAGACGATGTTAGGGTTGTCTATTTCTTCGGGTGATGGGTGCCGCTTGGGCCACGAGCCGTCTCCGATTCGACAGTTGGAATGTGTGAGGCCGAGTAATGCTCCAAGCTTTGTGGCCGGTGTGTCTATCTTAGCTGCTCCTATGGGTTCTAGCAGCCTGGCCACAGAGCCAAGTCGCTTGGCGGGGTTTGAGTTAGCTCGTGTTAGCTCGGAGGGGCTCTGAGGATAGTTTAGGCCGAGGTATTAGTCGTTTGTAATAACTTTATTGTACCTTGGCCTCCTGAGATGTTTCTTAATAAAAACAACTTTCGATTTTATTCATTCATTTTTTAACTTTTATTCTAGTATCACTGGGGGCTTTGAGGCTTGAGGGTCGGCACAGAGCGTCAAGCTCTTGTGCCTTAGCTTGATGAAGCTACCCATGTGCTCGAGATCACCATGAGGTGTCCAGGCTTAAGGGTCGGCACAGAGCGTCGAGCTCAGGTGCCTTAGCTTGAGAAAGCTACCCATGTGATCGAGATCACCGTGAGGTGTTGAAGCTTGAGGTCGGCACAGAGTGTCGCGTTGTTTGTGGAAAGTGCGTGGGTTTATATAGAGAAATGGAAATGAAAACGAGAAAGAAATAAGGCTATTTACTTTATTCTTTTTTATACAAAAAGTGGGTGGCACGTGGTGCCGATTACAAGAGGTCGGTTACATAAGAACTAATCCTCCCCTTCGAGGAACCTGATGAGGTGCTCTGCATTCCACGGCATCTTCACGATTCTGCCTCGTAGGTCAATAAGTCGGTACGTACCGGGGCGTACCACTTAGGAGACCTTATATGGTCCCTCCTAGTCGGGGGCTAGCTTTCTTTTTTGGCGGGGATCGGATACCGATAGTTTCTTGAGCACGAGGTCCCCAGCTTAATATTGATGGAGCGTACCTTCTTGTTGTAAAATCTCTCTATGCGTTGTTGGTATATGCTTCTTCGGACGGCGGATTTTCCCCTGACCTCGTCAATTAGATCCAAGTTGGCTCTGAGGTCCGTTGAGTTGTTCTCCTCGTCGAAGGCCATGATTCTGGGCGCAGGGAGGCCGATTTCTAAGGGGATGACCGCCTCTGTGCCGTAGGTTAGGTTGAACGGTGACTCGCCCGTGGTTAGGTTAGGTTTTGAGTTGTACAACAAAAACAGAAATCTTCTTCATGTACAAAATCAACATAAATCATATGAAACTCATTCAAATCATAACAAACGTGAAATATGATATACTAGATGTCCAAGCAACATGATATAGGGTATTTGACACGTCCACAACAAGTTATACTACGACTAACACATCATGCACACAAGATCATACAACACGTCATAAATCACGAACAACATACATGTATACATCAAGAGTCTATTATATCTAAATTATTTTATGTCATGTGTGTACGAGACAACTACGAATGAATCAACAACTAAAGGCAAGATCAACAAGGGATTCATGGGGGTACATCTTGAAGCAACCACACTACAGGCGGTATTTAGTACTTGTATTATACAACAAAAAGAATACAAGTTACTCGCCTTATAGCCGACGATGAGAACGGAGCAAGAACGAGAATAACGGGAACGGATTCCCGGGGCATGAACACAAGAGAACAAACGAACCCAAGAGCACAACTCACGAACCAACACACGCATACAAGAGAGAGAGAGGAGGGCAACGGCACAAGAGAACAACGACGGCAGCGGCGAAACAACAGCGGGAAGCGCTCGCTGCCGCTGCTGTCAGGTGCGCGCGATGCTGGGCTTCTGCCGGCGTCGCTCTGGCTGTTGCTGTCGAGGAGAGGCACCAAGGTGAGGCGGCAGGAGGTGCTGTTGTCGTTGCGTCGTCGTCGAGAGGAGCACACAGGGGAACATCGGGGTGCAGTGGTGTAGGGCGGCGCTACAGAGGTTGAGAGGAGGCAGGGGAGAGACCGGGAGGCTGCCGAGGGGGGGTGGACAAGAGGATGGAGAGGGTGCAGCACAGGGTCGAAGTCGGGAGCACAGGCGGTGGTCGAGGAGTGCAAGGGGATCAGGAGGTAGGGGACGATGGGTTAGCGGCTAGGGTTAATGGATGAACAGGGGGCAGGTGTGTGCGTATATATACGCACACACCTACCCCCTGTTCATCCATTAACCCTAGCCGCTAACCCATCGTCCCCTACCTCCTGATATATATATATATATAAGGCTTTGCTCCATTGAAAACGGGTTCGTTTTCAATGGGTTGGAAAACACCCATATAGGTCGTCCGATCGATCTTGATCTTGATCAGTGGATCAGATCAAGATCCACTTAAGTCTCCCACTAACGCTGAGAAAAGTGGAGGGGTAATTTCGTCAATTCACGCCAAAAAATGTTTGGGACTTAGCATTTTTTGGCGTCGAGTTTTTTTTGTCCAAAAAATCACTTATACCGTTGTTTGAGACAACGACCTAGGTTGTTTTTTTAACAAAAAAACATACCTTGGCCGTTGTTCTCAACAACGGCCTAGGTATGTACAAGTGTTTTTCCAAACACTTGTACACACTCAGGGCTTCATCTCCCTCACTTCATCACAAACACAATCTCTCTTTCTCTCGAGCTCCCGAAACCCATCCCCAAACCCTAGTTCACTCTCCCAACCCCTTTGGCATCGATTTCTTTGCCTTCTCGATCTCCGCCCCTTGTGGAAAGCTCCCTATTTCTCTCTTCCTCTCCCGAATACAGCAAACCCTAACTTCACATCCAAATTTCCAAATCATCTAAACTCTAGCACAAATTGTCTTCCTTTGTCTACAACAGCGTGCAGCGGCTTCTCACATCTTTGCCAACTCTCTATCACTCTCTCTTTGGACCAGGTATTTTCTTAATCCCAATCTACTATAATGAACTCTTTGAATTTATTGATTTTTTTTCCAATTTTGGAGTTGGTTTTTTTGGTATTATGCGTAGTAGTGTAGTCTATAATTTAGAGAGTATATAATTAGCTCTGATCATGTATGTTGTGTACATTTTGTTAACATTTTCGTAGATGTAGTGGTAGTTGTAGTGGTGGAATATAGGAGATGAAAAAAACGAGATGAAAAAAATTCAATTTGTACGAGTAGGTCGGACCGCCGCGTAGAAGGTAACGGAACTTGTAGAGGCGATTTCCGTCTCACGATTTGTGAGATACGTCCGTTTATCATTTCAATTCAATACAACGGATATAAAGTGATACACGGCCGTATCTTTCAAACCGAGAGTCAAAACTCACCTCTGTAAGTTTCGGCGGCTCGTGTTTGGTGTGCCAGAGTTGACGCCCAAATTTAGGAAATAAGTTTATCATTTTTGTTGTTTTGACGCGTATATAAAAAAACCTTTAATCGGCCTCGGAACTTGTGGAATACGTTATGAGGTGAAAATAGCTTAAACGAAGTCCAAATAAAGCTCCACTTTGCGAGTAGGTTGGTCTCGCCACTCACAAGTCATACCAACCTGTACATGCGAGTTCCGACTCGCGATTTGCGAGATACGTCTATGTATCGCTTTCCGCTCAGTTTTCAATAGTGTAAACAATACACGGTCGTATCTTTCAAACCGTGCTGCTGTAGAGAAAGGAAGGAGAGTAGGGTTTGGCTAATTTATTCAGGATTAGAGTTTTAGGGTTGGGTAGATTTCGTAAAGGTTAGGGTTTTTTTGTAATTGGGATCTTCAAAGGAAGAGGGCTAGAGACTGAGAATAGGGAGAGATTCGGTGAAAAGCAACGACCAAGAGAGAGTAGGTTTTTTAGTTCGATAGAAAGAGAGCTACGGTTTGGGGAAATGGGTTTATCGAGCTCCACTAGCGAGAGAGAGAGTTGTGAGGGAGATGAAGATCTGAGTATGTACAAGTGTTTGGAAAAACACTTGTACATACTTAGGCCGTTGTTCCCAACAACGGCCTAAGTTGAAATTTTTTATAAAAAAACAACCTAGGTCGTTGTCTTGCGTGAATTGACGAAATTACCCCTCCGCTTTTCACTTCGTTAGTGGGAGACTTTAGTGGGTTTCGATCACAACCGCTGATCATGATCAAGGGTGATCGGATGGCTAAGATGGGTGTTTTCCAACCCATTGAAAACGAACCCGTTTTCAATGGAGCAAAACCCATATATATATATATATATATATATATATATATATATATATATATATATATGGGTTAAATTAGGGTTTAGGGGTGTGGTTAAACGGGTTTTGGATTAAAAGATCCACTAAAATTTATGAAATAACCAATAAAATTATGATTTATAATAAAATGTAATTTGTATTACAATATAGAATTTATCTGTAATAACTACAAATACAATTAGCACATACAAGTGGATTTTCAATAACCAGTCAAAATTAATGATAATAATAACAATAATACTAATAATAACAATAATAATAATAATAATGATAAAAATAATAATAGTAATAATAATAACAGTAATAGTAACAATAATAGAAATCGAAGTAATAATAACAATAATCAGATTTGTATTACAATATAAAAATCATAGAAAATAGTTACAAATAAAATTATTGATCGAAAATAGATTTTAATAGAAGATCCAACAATACTTTTTGACAAAAGAAGTTGAAAGCTGGAAAAAAATAATTTATGAAAATTTTAAATACAGAAAATACGTATTTACGAAAATAGGGGTTACACTCCGGGTGTGAGAAGGCTCGACCCGATCGAGTCAAAACCAGTTGTCCTGTCACAGTGCTTCAAAAGGATCCAAGCGCTGGAGCTCTTCACGATCAATCCAGGTATCCTCTGACTCTGGCTTGTTTTTCCATCTTACCAAATACCTATAAATACCATCATGTATAGTAGAGATTATCTGATCATCTAAAATATTCTCCAAATTTTCTGTCGGTGGGTAAGTAGTATCAGGTAGTGGGGAAAATGTGAGAGTTTCACCAGTAGGCTGCAAGGTAGGCTCATCTATAAGATGACTTCTAGGGTTAAATTATGGGTCTTCATAGGGTACTAAATTATCAATATTGAAAGTCTTACTTATGCCAAAACCTTCAGGAAGGTTAACGACATAGGCATTATCATTGATTTTATGCAGGATTTTAAATGGGCCTGTAACACGTACATTCAATTTCTTAAAGGATCCAGCTGGAATCCGTTCCGGACAAATCTGAGCCATCACTTCGCCACCCACATCAAAAGTTTTAAACTTCCTTATAATATATGCTCTTAGCTTGTAGTTAAAATTATTCTCATTAATTTTCTTGAAAATTTCTCTATGCAAGTCATGAATGCGGGATGCAAATGAAGATGCAGACTCTAAGACTATATGATGTTCTAACATAGGGACAAGTAAGGCTGGCAACGGGCCGGGTTTGGGCCGGACTTATGCAAAGCTGAGCCCGAGCCCGAGCCCGAATTTTTTTTAAGGGTCGAAGCCCAAGCCTGGATCCGAATAAAATCGAAAAGCATGAGCCCGTCCCTAAAATTGTTTCACAGAAATTACAAAAATAAATAACCATATTTTTATTAAATGTAAATAATCTCAAAAACACATTTAACTAAAAAACACAGATGAAGAAATATAAAAAAAACTACCAGAAAGAGATTTTTTATATATATAGTTAGAATTGCTAATTACCCAATCTAAGAGGAGACTTTTTGGACTATAAAACTGATCCACATCCCTCTCCTTTGTAAATCGAGTCATCTTCTTCCTCAAATCTCAAGTGACACTCTTTTCTCTATCACCCATGTTTTCTCCTCCAACACCCCCACTCTGTCTATGTATGAAGTTTGGGTTTTTGTTTTTTGTTTTTTGTTTTTTTTTGTTTTTTTTTTTTTGGGGGGGAACTGATCAGGATCGAGATAGAGAGAGGGAGAAAAAGAGACGTTTCAAGAGGGGTGTTGCATATTATTTTTT
This sequence comes from Hemerocallis citrina, assembly GCA_017893485.1. Taxonomy (NCBI): domain Eukaryota; kingdom Viridiplantae; phylum Streptophyta; class Magnoliopsida; order Asparagales; family Asphodelaceae; genus Hemerocallis; species Hemerocallis citrina. The sequence goes on from CM030367.1 coordinate 183,546,955, forward strand.
TCTATTCTTTTAAGAACTGAAGGAAGGGGAGAGAGGGAGAGAGAGAGAGAGTAGAGTGTTGTTTTTAAATTTTGTTGTCTTTCTTGGGAACTGGAGAGAGAGAGAAAAAAGGGTACTACTACTTAAAAAAAGACAACCACCATAGTTCACTACAATACTACTTTTATTTTATTTTTGTTTTTTGGAAGTGGAGGACCCACGCAGAGGGGGGGGGGGGGGGCTTTTAATGTTTTTGATTTTTTGATTTTGTTTTGGGCACTGCATAACTGAAGAGACGTTGTTTTTATTTATTTTATTTTTTGGGGAATTTGAAGAGACTCGGTCTGGTGTTATTTTTTAAACCGGGTCGGGTTCGGGTCAAACTTATACAAACCCCAACCTGGCCCAAAAATTAATTCAGACTCAATTATTGTGCCCATGCCCGAAAATTTTGGACAAAAAAAAGGCCCATATTCCATTAAAATCAGGTCAGACTTGGTGGGCTCGGGCTCAGGTTCGGGTCAATTACCAGCTTTAGGGATAAGATCAATGGGTTGCCTAGGACGATAACCATGCACAACTTCATGTGGAATCATGTCAATGGTTCTATTCTTAGACGTGTTATAGGCAAATTCAACAACAGTTAATTTTAACTCCCAAGTTCCTAAGTTTTCTTCCACAAGAGCACGCAAGATATTGACATGACTCTGATTAACAACCTCAGTCTGTCTATCAGTTTGTGGGTGAAATACTGAAGAGAATTTCAATTTCGTGCACATCTTGTGCGATAAGGTCTTTCAAAAGTAATTCGTGAATTTCATATCCCTATCGGACATAATGGTTTTTGGCAACCTATGTAGCTTCGCAGTATTATCAAAGAAGATATGAGCTACACAAGATGGATTGAAAGTTTTTTAGCATGGGAGGAACTGGACCATTTTAGAAAAACGGTTCACGACGACAAGAATGGAATCATGTTTCAAAATTTTTTTTTTTTTTTTTTTGCGTTTTCATAAATACCTGAATCATCTCGAACTGATGTCCTCATCACTTTTGGTACAAGGTTTTTCTCAATTTTTTTTAAAACAAAAAAGGAGGCAACCCCTCAATGTTTCTCATACAAATTTTGAAGTGGAATCATATACGTTAATGAAACCTTAGAAATCGTGCAATATTGTATAGATGTTATTAGATAAATTATTCATAAATGATTCTGCTATTTTCTTTTTTTGAAAATTTAGTGAAATATTGCTGGAAAGTTGCGTACATCGAAGAATTGTTGGAAAGTTGCACACATCGAGAATTGTTGGAATTGTTGGAATGTTACACACATTGAATAAAAAATATAGAATGATGTTGGCTTGAAAATTTGAAGTAGTTAATCTATATATTTGTCATCTTCTGATATAGCTAATTATCAATTATTGTTCCCTCGTTGTATTCTTAATGTTGATTATATCTGATTTGAGAGGGAATGCATGTTTGATTTGAGAAGGAGGACAATTGAGAACCACGTAGTCGTGAAGGAGATAGCGGAGTACATCAAGGAGTCCAAGAAGAGCCACAACCCAACTTCGGTAATTATTCGTTTTTTTTTCATTTCCTTTTAATTGAATAGAAGTATAGAATGATTTGGTTGGTTTGGAAGTGTGAATTGGTTAATATGTATATTTGACATCTTTTTTATTGTAGGGAGAATGACCAAATGACACCCAAAGTTAGCAATAATATCCTATACACACCTGAAATTACAGTAATACCCCAATAACGCCCAAAGTTTTGAAAATTGGACCTATAGGCACCCGTCGTTCAATTCCGTTAAATTATTAACAGATATAACGTGAATTGACTTTTTTACCCATACCTCCTTATTTTTCTATTTTATCTCTGTTGTCTTCTCCTCCTCTCTTTCACTGTCTTCTTTTCCTCTCTTTCGAAATCAGATGAAGCATGGGGCAGGGGAAAGTGCTGTTGGACGGGGCCAGCAGCACGTGATGCGGAAGGCAGTGGCGGTGCGGCAGGTGGTAGGCGGCGCCTCATGTGGTAGGTGGTGGTGCACAAGCAAAAGGTGGGGAATCTGTCATCTTTGCATTTGATGAACTTGTCTCTTAGTTTTTATGGATTATTTGTATATTAATTTGAGTTTTAATTGTAGAGCTACTCTTAATTGTTAATTATTCTTGATGGTTGTAGTATATTTCCTTCAATTTAGGATTGAATTTGGGATTGTTATTAGGGTTGAGTTAGGATTCTGATTTGTTGCAAATAGAAATTTGGGATTGTATTTCCGATTTCGAATTAGGAATTTGTGATTTTTTAGAGGGGTTCCGAGTTAGGAATTTGGAATTTGGGCAATTAACTTTGGTATTTGAATTTGGTATTGAAATTGAAATATAGATTGAACACACTTTACAAGCTTTGTACTTGATTCAATAGAATCTGGCAAATACATGTAAATTGAACATACATACAATGCATACATAACTAAAGTTAATTGCTATTACAAACACAATTTTGATACTTCGAGTTGACTTGAGTAAGTTGCAATTAATTTAGTATACAAGTACATGCTGGGTTTCTTCTCAACGGATATGAAGGACTAGACTCTGCCTCTTTTTGAATGCATAAGTGGCAGTTATCCTCCCTGCATACACTTTCGTTCACCACCATTACACAGAGGCAGCAATTCTCTAGTTCAGAGGATGGAGAAGTAGCGGGTGTAACAGTATATTCAAAGTATTTAACAACTTCTTGACATGCACTCCTCATATTCATGTTATTTGTTGCATGATTGTGAGGTGTGCATGCCAAGAAGTTGAAAAGTAGCATGAATACAATGTGACACCCACTACTACTTCGTCCTCCAAAACTAGAGAATTACTGCAATTTGTGTAATGGTGGTGAATGAATGTGTATGAAGGGAGGAGAATTGCTACTTCTACATTTTTAAAAAAAATTCCAGAAAAATAACTTAAAAAAGAAAAGAGGCAGAGTCAGTACACTTCCCTATCCATTGAGGAAAACACAGTATGTACTTGTATACTAACATAGACCGGCATCTGTCTCCCTCATCTTCCTTTTTTCTTTTTTTTTTTTCATCTTCATCTTCTTTCTAATTTCCTTTTTTTTCTTCATATTCTCCCAAAAACATGATGAAAAATGATGAAAAAGACACTCTTTGAATTTGGTATTTATAGCAGTAAGGAAACACTCATTGAATTGAACTGGGTATATTCTCCCCAAAACTCAAATTTCCGCTTCTTTTTCTTTCCTTTCTTCATCACTTTTCTTTTTTACTATCATGTTCTGTAGAAACATGATGAAAAAGACACTCATTGAACTGGGTATTTATAGCAGCAAGGAGAGTAGACAATGAAGAAGACACGTAAATCTAAAAGTCAAAATCAAGGATACACTTCTCAAAATTCAGATACAACATCAGCAAAAAAACAAAAACAGCAGCAGCAGCTTACTGTTGAAGAAGACCCTCCTTGATGAATTTGGGAGTCTTCATTACTGCATTTTCCCCATCAATAATAGCTACTTACTTTTGACACACAGTTCTAAAAGTCAAAAGTAGTGATACACTTCTCAAAATGCAAAAGGATTCAAGAGCAAACAAACAAAATAATAAAATTAAAAAAAAATTATAGAAGCAGCAGCACCAACATCAATAATATCAGAAGCAACCAGCAGCAACTGCAATAGTAGCAACATTAATGAAAAGGAGTAATATCATAGAATCCAAGAAGCAGCAACACCAACAACAATAGCTAAATCAGAAGCAACAACAAATCAGTGTCCCCACTAGCTGATAAGTGGCAATAAATATGAGAAGCAACAGAAGCAGCCAGAACAAGCACCAACAGCAGTAGTAAAGTGTATGTATATGATGTGCATGAAATTTGAATGTGTATGATGTCAAATGTCTAACTGTATGATGTGTATGAAATGTGTATGTATGATCAATTCAAATGTATTTTTTTGACTGTGTATGTATCAGTTTAAATATGTAACACCCCGCCCCAATACTCAGACAAATTATAAATACTATGTAGTACAACTGCCCACCACAGGCTGCCTCTCAAAAGGTGGTTAACCGGATTGGTGACTCTTGATCATTGGCTAATAGTATTTATACTCAAATTATCCTATCAAACTTCCCATGTGGGACTAAATTTCTCAATCTCAATCTCAAATCCCGCGCATACCAGTCGACTGATCTACCCACCAGTCGACTGTTCGCTCGAGATCTGGGGTATTACATACACCCCCTTAGAAATCAGTGTCCTCGCTGAGTACAGGGCACACATCTTGTGTAGGACCGCCCTTTCTAGCCGATGTAGTATAGTCCTTGATCCCGGACATCAATCATTCACCACACCGCAGATCGGATACCACACTCAACACCGACCCCGGAGCTCAATGATTCCCAGCACCGCAGATCATAGTGACCTCTACTACATCCGGTGTCGAAAGTCGGCTCTGATACCATTTGTAACGCCCCGCCCCAATACTCAGACAATTTTATAAATATTATGTAATACAACTGCCCACCACAGGCTGCCTTTCAAAAGGTGGTTAACCGGATTAGTGACTCTTGATCATTGGCTAATAGTATTTATACTCAAATTATCTTATCAAACTTTCCATGTGGGACTAAATTTCTCAATCTCAATCTCAATCTCAAATCCCGCGCATACCAGTCGACTGATCTACCCACCAGTCGACTGTTCGCTCGAGATCTGGGGCATTACAAAATATGTACAAAAAATTTCTAGTGTATGTCACACTTTTAACTATATGATCACATTTCTATGTATGATGTGAAATGTCTATCTATATGATATGTGTATGTTTATTATATGTACGAAATGTCTGTATATGATCAGTTTTTGATATATCGGATAGAGCCAAAAGGCTCCAGCCATCAAAAAATATATTAATCAATAAAAACAGTTAAGTTACAAACAAAATTACACTAGTTTTACAATTTGTAAAACAGAATGAAGAGTACAAAAAGGAAATCTAAAAACGGCTGAATAGCATGCAAAACAGAAGTTTGCGACACAACAGAAGCACCACACCGAAACGTGGGGGGCGGAGCAATCAGTCAGTATGACCAAGCAACTGATGGAGCCAAACAAACTTGCCGCAACCGAAAGTGGCTCAGGACCAAAGAGACTGAACCAGGCACCAGAAGGCCAAACCTCCCCACAACAAAGAAATCCGACTCCACTAGCAGTCTAAGGGGAATCTAGCGGCACCACGTCGTCAAAGTTGACTGCCCACACCAAGGAGGTCAAAGAGACTCTAAAACTTGCAATCTAGCAGTCTGTATATGATCAGATGAAATGTATATTTATCACTATGTATCAGTTGAAATATATAGAAAAAATTACGTGCACATTTATGTGTATGATCAGAAGAAATGTACTAGTGTATGTCTATCATTAATTGAACTGTCTATGTATTATGACGTGAACTGTGTATGTTTTATAAGCCGAGAATTTTTTTTTCATTATGTATGAAAAATTATATAATAGTATTGCTTTGCTAGATACACTTAATTGCTGTATGAACAAGTTTCGAAAAAAAAAATGATTCGACAAAAAAAAATAATACTTGATACAATTCCAAAACTTTTTTTTTTATTGAATTGTAAAGAACAATTACATTATGAACAACTTCCAATTTCTTTGTTAATAATCCAAAATTAAATGAAAAAAAAAATCAAATTACATTACACATTAGTTTTCCTTATTCTACTTCTTCATATTCATCTACTTCTTCAATTTCAGTACTCTTCAGCTGGTACTGCTGCTTCTTCTTTTTCTTCGTCTTCTGCCAACCACAGCAAAAAAAAAACCTGACATTTCTTCGTCTCTTGCCAACCACAAAAAAAAACAGGAGTTCAGCAACTATATTCATCTATCTGTACGTGCATGATGCTGAACAGTAAATTAAACAATTACTAGCAGGCTCAGAACACAATTATCAGCACGGACATATCAAATATGTGTATGAAAGTAGTATCAATTCATCAAATATATAAAAAATGGTTTCAGTAGGGCTGCATTCTAATGCCATGCCAACTCGTTCAGCAACACCAAAAATCAAAAGCAACAACAGCAAAAAATCAGAAACAGCAACAACACATTCAAAAGCAGCAATTATTTTTCAACTCAACATTGTATGATTTCCATCCACAATCAACATCAGGCAAGAAAGTAAATGAATCAAAAAATGGTTTCACTAGGGCTGCATTCTAATGCCATGCCAACTAGTTCAACAGTAACACCAATAATCAGAAGCAACAACAGATCAGTTCAAAAGCAACCAACAAAAGTATCAAATATCTAAAGTAGCAACAACAACAACTAAATTAGAAAAAAGTGGGGCATCAGTTCACCCATGCCTACAAAGACAGCAAGATGAGTAGCAACAGTATTAATTTCCAACTCAACATTGTATGATTTCCATCCACAAACAAAAATGGTTTCAATAGGGTTGCATTCTAATGCCATGCCAACTAGTTAAGCAAAGAGACTTTTAATAGTTCTGCATCAACACCAAATATCATAAGCAACAATATATCAGTTCAAAAGTAACCAAGAGCAGCAGCTAATAACAGAAGAAGCAGCAGCAAAAACCTCAGATTAAACAAACGCATCAGTCCACCCAAGAATATCAAAGAATCCAAGATTGGAATTCCCAACAAGTATTAATTCCCAACTTCCTTATTCTAATGCTTCTGCCAACTAGTTCAGCAACAACAACAACAATCACAAGCAACAACAACAAAATCAAATGTAACCAAGAGCAGCAGCAAATATGAGAAGCAGCTGAGTCAAAAGCCTAAGATGAAGTATATGATTAGTTCACCTATGCCTACAAAGAATCCTCTAAAATTCCAAACCCATATTATGGATCATCAATATTGTATGATTACAATCCACAATCAGAAACAAGCAACGAAGTATCAGCAAAATAAAAAACAACACTATTTTGTGTGACTCATCATGGCCTACGGCACGTCTTTAGAACGATACAGCATATAAAAAGTCTTGTAAACAGTAAATCAACAATTATGTAGCTGAAGTTTGAATAGTATGACAATAATTAGTTGTAAATAAAAGTCCATGTTTTCATATATATATATGTAAGGCCGTAGCCATACACACCCACACTTTACCCCAAATATTTATTAACTGGGAATTTTTTGGTATCGAACTCTCGACATCTTGTTCATAAGCAATGAGACTTACCGATTGACTACACTGACACTTGCAGTAGTAGAGATAAGTTGGTCTGCAAAATGAAGGAATGTTCAAACATACCTGAAATGTACTTCATCTATAATTACTTGAAAAGTCGAATTTTGATGGTAATTTTATGTCGTAATACATGTGTAACAAATATATAATTACAATGTACAAGGAGAGTTATAAAATTTAAAGAAATACATAGGCAATTAAATAATTTATACAAGACATATGTAAATTCTATAGAATTTTGTTGATATGTTAAATATAACTGTATTCTCTAACAAAAATATATAATTGTAGTCTAAAAAAAAATTAAATTAAATAAATACATATACATATCATATCAACAAAAAAAATCGTGGCGATCTCATTTTTAAGCTCCCCTCCTCACTTTCTCTGTCCTCTCCTCCATTCAGATCTTAAGTCCTCCTCTTTTTGGTGCTGGGATCTCTCATTTTCCAGATCTAACGTCCTGCCCCCTTTCCTCGCGTTGCTCTTTTGCTCATCGAGTCCACAGGATCCCCGCCAGCTCAGCAGCTCGCTTCCCTCCCCGGTGGCCTCTTGTTTCTCAGATCTGGAAGGCCCGGAGTGGTTCAGATTTAGGGCACTTCTTGGATCTGTACTGCTTTGCCCTTTTGCCAATCGCTGTAAGTAGTATCATTTTTGGATTTACTTTAATTTCTCTCTCGTGCTCGCCCTCTGGTGTTCAGTGGGTTTCTTCCTTTTGAGAGCCCTTTGGATCTATCCTCCATCTTTCCCCTTCAGTTAAGGACTCTGGCGTATTCGTTCGTTCAAAGATATTCTTTTTGTTCGAGTTCTGTTGTTTAGGTTGATCGGAGCTTTGTTAGCGCTCGGATCTGGAGACTCTCGAGTTGAGCTCTGCGTCTCCTCTATTTGTTCTTGCCGTTGTGAGTTATTGCGTTCTTTTTAACTCACTCGAGCTTTACTTTCTTTCTTAAGATCGAGGTTGGTTTATTTTCTCACTTTTGTGAGGGGTAGTCTAATCTCTACAGTGCTAGTTCGTTCTTCTTTTTTCTCTCTCTCTCTTATCCTTTCGATACGGTGCTGGGCCTGGCTATCATGGGCTCTTCGTGGGTCGAGGTAGTAAAAAGAGGTTTTTTTTAAAAAATCCGATCTGGACCCCAAATTTCCTCTCCCGGCCCTAAAGCCCACGGACCAGAAGGTTCTGGGAGACTCTTCGTCTCTCGTTTCCTGCCTTAGCGGTAGATTAGTGTGATCCTTTGCCTTCAACTCCTTCCATTCCTCTCCTTCTTCCTCTCCTGTTTGCTATCAGTATCTTCTAGGTCATATCAAATCTTTCTGCTCTGCTAAAATGAAATGCCTGTTCTGTCAAAAGGAGGGGCATTTGAGAAATCGTTGCTTCTCTCTTCAGCATATCCTTGGTCTTTCCTTGGGGCTGCCGATTTCTGACTTAGTGTTGAAATCTCTAGACTTCCCCTCTCTTCAGTCTAAGCTCCTGGATCTTCAATCCCAGAAGGCTAAAGGATCCAAGCTCTCCCATGGAGCTCCGCTTCTCCTTACGCCCCCTGTGTCTCACAGATTCTCTGAAGCAAAGCAACCCCCCATCTAGGCGCAGTCTCTTCTCGCTCCCCAGACAACTAAGCCTCAAACCATCGTAGTGTTCATCCCTACTGCTGAACTGTTCGATAAGTTGAGGCTGTTCGAATGCTACAGGGCGGTCTCTTTCAGTGGAGTTACGGTATCCAGTTTTAATCTCAACTCATTTCTTAGTAATTCATGCAATGTTCAAGACTGGTCTTGGGTTCTTAACACCTGCTCTAACGGCGAGGTGGTCATTCTATGCCCCTCTGTCAAGATTCTGGAAGATCTCTCAGCTCTTAACTCCCTCTCCATAGGCCCGATCAAGATTGCCATCCGTAAATGGGTCAATCAGGTCATGCCTCCCCCGAACCTGGTCCACTCCCCCGTCAATGCCACGCTTCTTGGCCTTCCCCCTTTTTGCGATTCTTTTCGAGTCGCAGCTGATATGACAAAATGCGTAGGAGAACTTATTAGTATTTCTTCCTCTTCCATGCTAGCCTCCGGCTGTCTTCAAGCAGACGCGGAGTTTTTTTGTCCCCTTTTAAAAGACAGGGTCAATGCTCATTCTCTGCATGACAATAAGTTCATCTTTGCGGTCTCGGTTAATTACCAAGACCTCCCTAAAGGAGGGTCGGTTCCTACCCCTTTGCATGTTGGATTCACTGATCTCCCTGTTGCTCCTTCCCCTACCCTCACGCCCTTCGCTGTTGGTTCTTCGTCCAAGCCGACCACTCAGCCGGCGAAATGGAGAGGCTAGCCCAAAGCTCCTGCTAAAAAGCACGTCCCTCATCAGAATATTGGTGTGCGACCTCCTTCTGCACCCAAGGTCTCTCCTCCTAAACTTCGTAACCTTGTTTGGATTAACCCAGGGAAGGAATCCTTGAAGCAATGTTCTTCCAACCCAACCTCAGCCGTTGTGCCACCCTCCAATCCCCCTCCTCCCCAGTCGAGGACTTTCCCTGCTCTGACTTCTGCTGATTTACCAGTCTCTTCCTCTGGCCCTTCTCGGTCTGAGTTATTGGATTCTAAGCAGAAGTGGTCGGCTTGGGACGTTAACCTGCACTTCTCCTCTGATTGGGATCATTATAAAAGTGTAGTGCATAGTTCTTCAGCTTCAGTTTCTCTTGCTCCACCTGCGCTTCTGAAAGCGGCCTCTCGGAAAGGTGATTCGTGGGTTGATCAGGATGATCTATTAGAAGAAGAAGTAGCGATTTTAGATCGCTCCCAATCGCATCATTAGGTATCCCCTTCCTTCTCCGAGCTTGTTTTTTCTTTTATACCGCCTTTGTTCTATTTTTGTGTTGGTGAGCATCTTCTTTATATTCGGTACAGGTTATATTCTTTGTTACCTGCCGGTTACACATTAAATTTTCATCTTACCACGCTCCTTCTTACTCATATTCATTTTGAGGATCTCTCTACGACTGAGGTGGGATTACTCGCCCCCCAACAAGGTTACGAGAGACCTCTCGCCTCCTCCCTTAATAACATTTCCGCCTTCACTTCTCGTTCCTTGGGTTTCCCCTCCACAGGTTTACCCGCCCGTGATCCCTATTCTAACGGAACTTCGGTTCCCCCTGTTGTTTCGCTGTGTAAGTCTGTTGATATTGTCTAGTATGGAGAACAACAGACTGAGCGTGCGAAGAAATCCCCCTATTCTATCATTCGTTCGAGCGCACGCATTCGTGTGCAAAGAGCTACTTCTTCTAAGTCGGTATCTCATGCTTCCCTTATGGCTCAAATTCGCAAGAAGCATATCCCAATTCCTACCCCCTGTTCTGTATGGCAGGACCAATTGAGATCCATTTATTAGGTGCATTTCGACTCCCTTACTAACCTCGACATGCTTCGTCTTTCGAAGGATATGGGGTTCTCGGTTACCTCGGAAAGCTTGGATGCCTTTGACTTGATTCGCCAATGCGAAATCTTTAGAGCATTTGAGATTTGTGTTTATCATGATTAGTATCTCTTGGAACGTTAGGGGCCTCAATTGCCCGACCAAACAATAAGCTGTCTTCCAACTAATCTCTTCTTCCCACTGTGATTTGATCTCTATCCAGGAATCAAAACTTGCTTCCCCGACCCCTTCCACCCTTCGTTCGATAGGTTGATCCTTAATAACCAATTGGATACCCTAGACGCGATTGATTCCAGGGGTGGCATTCTCATTGGATTTAGAGATTCTAGATTCTCTCTAATCTCTGTTTGCCGCCTCACCTTCTTCCTCATTATTCGTCTCCACTGGATCGAATTCAATCGGGATTTCACAGTGGTATCGGTTTACGGACCATCCGCTGCGGATCGCCGCCCCTTTTTTTTGGAGCGAATTTGATTCCTTCCAAAATCTTAGATCCGTTCTCTGTTTCTTCTGTGGTGATTTCAACATTACCAGATTATCGTCTGAACGGACGGGATCGGTAGTGCACCAAGCTAATTCCAATCGTTTTAATTATTGTATTCGGATGCTTCATCTCTCAGAATTACCACTCAACGGTAGATCCTTCACCTGGTCCAACACGAGACAAACTCCTTCTGTGTCTAAGCTCGACCATTTCCTTTTCTCTTTAGATTGGCTCAATTTCTTCCACAACTCTTTTGTTTCAGCCTTACCCAACCCGTCGTCGGATCATGTCCCCATCACTTTATGCTCGAACTTTAACTTCTCCAGACCTTACAAATTCCGTTTCGAAAAATTTTGGTTACAAGACCAAACCTTCGTGAATCTCATCACGGAGTGTCTCTCCTCTATCACGGGTTCTTCCGGTCTCGGCCGCATCCTTCTCAAGCTTCACGCTCTCAAGCATGGTTGTAAATTTTGGAATAAAGAAAGATTCGGGCAGACCAATTTCCTCAAGCAAGTCTTCCTTGCCTCCATTGATTCTATTGACAAACTTGAAGAGGTTGGTCCGATCCCAGAACAACTTCGTCTGGAACGTGCTTCATGTAAGAAAGACTATGCTTCTATTCTCCACAATGATCGCATTAAGTGGGCTCAGAGAGCGAAATATCGTTGGATCAAGGAAGGTGATGGCAACACCACCTTTTTTCCACAACTTTGCTTCGCATCGTCAGCGCCTCAATCGCATCACTTCTATTATCGACAATGATAATGAGCTGACTACCGATTCTGAATTTCATGCTTCCTTCCTCAACTTCTTTAAAAACCTGAGAGGCTCGCATAAGCCTCGCCCCTTCCAACTGGATTGGGACCAATTATATGGTCAGCAATCCCATGACCTATCAACTCTAGAGGTTCCCTTCTCTCTATACGAGATTAAATTGGTTGTGTTCTCCTTGAAAAGTGATTCAGCTCTGGGCTCGGATGGGTTTCCAGCTTTTTTCTTTCATAAATTTTGGGAGGAACTAAAATATGACTTGTTCCAAATGTTCTTTGACTTCCACCAAGGGTCTTTCTCTTTTGATCGAATCAATTATGTGCATATTGTGCTCATTCCCAAGATCATTGGAGCCAACTCGGTGTCCAATTTTAGACCGATTAATCTTATCAACACCTCTTTCAAGATTATCATGAAAGTCCTTTCGACTCGTTTGAGTGCCATTATTTCCCCTTTAATTGACTCGGCTCAATCAGGTTTAATTAAAGATAGGTTTATCTTGGACAATATGGCTTTGGCCCAAGAAGTTATCTCTGATTGTCATAGGTCCAACAACGAGGGTATACTGCTTAAACTGGATTTTCAAAAAGCATATGACAATGTTAGTTGGGAATTTCTTTTTGACATCCTTCTTCACCGTGGTTTTGGCCCAAAATGGATGGCCTGGATTCAATCCAGCCTTTTTGCTGGCACTTCCTCGATTATCATTAACGGCTCAGAAGGCCACAAATTCAAGTGCAAGTGCGGTCTTTGCCAAGGCGACCCTATATCTTCCCTCTTATTCTCTCTCATAGCCGATGTGTTCAGTAAATTACTTTGAAATGCTTCGGATGTCGGTGTCATCGAAGGCCTTGGGGGAACGTATAGCTTTCGAGGAGTGTTGAACCTTCAATACGCTGATAACACCATCATCTTCGCGCAACCCGATGGATGTACTTTGCATAACTTTAAGTTACTTTTATACATCTATGAAAATGCTTCCGGGCTACCTATTAACTTTCAAAAATCCTCTGTCCTCTGGATAGGGGGGTCGATCAATCGGCAAGCGAAAATAGCTCACTTCTTCAACTGTGCTTCGGCTTCCTTTCCCATTCAATATTTGGGCATTCCACTGCGGTGAGGGAAGCTTCTCAAATCGGATTGGATTCCGATGATCGAGAAAGTTGAATCCAGGCTAACCGCTTGGAGCAGCAGACACCTTTCTCGTGGAGGTAGACTAGTACTAGTTAATTATGTTTTGTCTTCTATTCCCTTATATATGATGTCATTTTTTTGTCCCCTCTTGGGTTATTTAGAGGATCGACAAAATCAGAAGGAACTTCTTTTGGTCTGGATCGGGGCGTTATAAAGTTGGGTCCCACCTTTGTAACTGGAAGATGATTTGCACCGCTAAGGTTGCAGGTGGTGTTGGGGTTATTAACCTCAGGCAACAAAATCTAGCGCTGCTGGGTAAATGGTTATGGAGAATCCTAGTTCATGATCAATTGCCTTGAGCCAGGATCGTTTCCTCTAATTGTTTTTCTCGGAAAAGAATCCTAGACTTTTCCCCTTCCTTGTCCTGCAAAGCTTCCCCATTCTGGAAAGGGGTTTGGAAAGCGGTCTTGCCGTTCTGTTGTGGGATCTCTTACGAATGCGCTTCTGGAACCAAGACCAAGTTCTGGGTCGATCTTTGGTTCGGTAACACGAAGTTAGCTTCAGCTTTCCCCTCTCTTTATCAACTGGCTTCCAATCCTTTGGCTTCGTTGGCGGATTATGTCACCATTATTGATCAAAAAAAATTATGGTCCATTCCCTTCCTTTGTGTCCTCCCTTCGCATCTCGAGGCGGAGCTCAACAACCTCTTTGTTAAGCTTAACCAGTATTCTTGGCATCCCAATTATAAGCTTTCTTGGCGTTGGACTAGCTCTGGGACCTACTCGGTTAAATCCTTCTACAATTTCCTGAATTTTGGAGGTATTTACTCTAACCTGGCTAAACCGTTATGGAGTAGTTGTGCCCCTCTTAAATAAAAAATTATCACCTAGTTAGCCCTTAATAACAAACTGCTCACCGTCGATCGCCTTAACTTGATGAATCTTGCTTTGGGGCAATTGTGTGCCCCTCCGCTCGACCCATCACGAGGATGCTGAACATTTGTTCCTTCGATGCAGTTTTGTCCAACCATTGTGGAACTTGTTGAGTAAGGCTTGGCAAGTTCCCTCTATCCCCGTAGAATTCTCGTCCTGCTGGAGAGCAGTCTCGATCAGGAAAGAGTTCCGCTCCTCGTGGTTTCTTTCCATTATGGCCATAATCTGGGTGACTTGGTCGGAAAGAAATAAACGTATTTTCTTACTATCCACATCTTCGATTGCTTCGATGATTGAGGACTTTCTCTTTTTCATTAACTTATGGTCTTCCACTTTAACTCTTGTCAAATTGGAGGAGTTACATTTGGAGCGTTTTGAGGAGGCTTACCAATTCTATCGTTTTAACCTCATTATTTCTAGTTAGCTGTGGTTGTTCTCATTGTGATCCTTACTGTTCTTACTGTTACTTTTGTGGTTGTTCTTATTGTGTTTGTCTCATTGTTCGCATTTTAGTGATCCTTTTTTGCCTTCGCTTCGCAGGGTTGGCAGGGCCTTACCTTCTTTTGTCTCGGATGACGATGGGGAACTCTTGTTCTTCCTCATAGTGGCTGTGGCTGGGTTTTTGACATCCGAATGATTTTGTCTTCCCCTTGGTTTTGGGCTGCGACTATGACAACTCTTGTTGTAATTTTTTCTTTGTATGGTTCTTTATCCTCCTACTTTTTTGCTCTTGCTGTGGTTGGTTCACCGACTGTCTTTAGCCGATGGTTGGCTTGTTGGATTTTATCTACTGTTGCCTTTTGTTTGGGGTGCTGGAATTCCTAGCTACTTTCCCCTTCTGTATGGAACGTTTAGTGTTGCACTTGTTGTATAATTTTTGCTCTGTTAGTTTGTTCTTTCGCTTTGGGCAGTGTTGCCTCATTTATCTGTGCTGGTTAGATTGTGTGCGATGTTCTTTCTATCTCCTTGCTGTGAACTTTGTAAAGTAAATTTACTTTTCTTTGTTAGTTTTCTGTGTTGCTTGTCTTTCCTCTGGGATTAATTGCTTGGGGAGATCCTGAGAGCTTTTAGCTGTCCGGCTTCTTAGGATGGTTCCACCCTCTAACAGGAGCTGTCTTTTCTTGTTTGGATGGAAGTTCGAGCTGTTTTTTGGCTTTGATGTTCCGCCGACCCGTCGACTTATAGGCTGTCTTCCCCCTTCTAGCTTCTGGTTGTTTTTAGTGTGAGGAGGTCGAGACGTTCGCTCTGAACGTGATCGGCCCCTGGCCTGAAATTTTCGTTCGCTGCCAGCAATTCTGGTCTCCCTCGCTGTGGACCTCGGCCGCTCTGTGGATTCAACTACTTCACTGCCGTCGTCTCTCCCTGTCTTTTTGTATCATGGCTTCCTCATCGTCGTAACGGGTCTTATTATGCGCACCTTCCCGGTGGTCCAGAGTCGTAGATTGGGTTGCTGGCCTTCAGTCTTTGTCAACTCTCGCTTTGGTTGGGGGCCATGTTGGTGCTTTCCGACCCGGCTTCCTACTGTCTTGCCAGTGCCGCTAGTCGTAGTTTTAGAGTTTTTTGGTTTCGGGAGTCTAGGCAATTTCCTCCATTGCTAGCGTCTGCTTTTTGCTTTGTCCCTCTTTGGACGGTTGTATTTTTACTGCTTGTAAAATTGTATCCGTTGTTCTCTTAGCGGGTTGATTAATATACTATAGGCTGGAATCTAACGATTCTATCCTCGTTATCAAAAATAAAATAAAATAAATACATATACATATTTAAACAATATATATACAGATATGATAGAGATGAAGGGGAAACAATACAACCGAATATTATTATTATTATTTACTGTACAGCCATATTTTTTAAAAAAGCACATTCACCTTTTTCCCCATCAAATAGACCCGTAGCTTACACTAGGTTCTGGTGGAACTCTCATCTTCCTACATATTAAAACTTGAAAAATTAACAAACAAATTATTCAAACAAATATTCACAAAAAATCTTTTTTAACATCTAAATATTTTGAAGTCAATTTTACTTGTCATTTAAGGACAATTTCATACAGTGCCATTTGGCACATTTCAACGACCAAATATTTTTATTTTTATTTTTTATTTTTTTATTTTTTGAAGAAAAGGTGGAATAATGCCACCCTGTTTCATTAATAAGTGATTAATAAACAACCCCGAAGTCTCGGGAAAACAAAAGAGCAGTACAGGAAATAAAACATAGCCCCCAACAAAACCCTGGGGGTTGGGTTACAACATCCAGCCTGACGGCAACCAAAACACAAATACAAACTACAAGGCCTGACACAAAATAAGAAGAAGTGAGGTGGCTGTCCACTCATCAGTCCAGAGTGGGCCCGATCTCTATCTCCTCGTCGTCAAAATCATCCACCTGGAAAACCCTTGCAATTCTCCCTCTTGCTCCTGAAGCAGCAGCTGTAGCCCAAAAGAAAATAAGATGCATGATATGAGTAAGATTACTAGAAATTGAATTACATGAAGCACGGAAATAAAAATTATTTCTATCTAGCCATAACACCCATGTGGTTGCCGCAATGGCAATAAACCATGCATCTTTCATATCGTGACGGGCTGAGGTAAATCTGGAGCCAACCCACAGTTCCTCATATTCTCTTGGATAGTCACTTGTTCCTAGTGCTCTCAGTACCTCTATCATGATGGCCTTGCTTCTGGTGCAGTGAAGAAACAGATGATTCAAATCTTCCACGTGAACGTTGCAGAACCCGCAATTGGTTGCAATGTTAGGTTGCCTCTTGGCAAGGTTCTCTCTAGTAAGAATGACATTGTTGAGCACAAGCCAGAGGAAGACTCTAATTTTCAGAGGCGTTTTGGTCTTCCATAGTACCGCTGCCCAGCTGGGCCTGCATCCTCGGTAGTGAATTCGGTGGTAAAGCGATCTAACCGAGAACACTCCTTTGTTCTCGAGACCCCAACGCATGTGATCTGGGCCTTGGGCACATATCACCCCGGATTGGACTATGCGCATTTGTAGTTCATGCAGTTGCTGTAGCAAACTTGGAGAAAGAATTCCTTGGAACGACGGTCTCCAAGACCCTCTTTTCCATGTTTCCGCTACCGAGATATTCAGTCGAATCGTTATAGCAAACAATTCTGGGAAATCTTCCTTAAGAGTATGAGGACCGCCCCACTTGTCCCACCAAAATCTGGTGGTTCGACCATTGCCGATCAAAGATGAAGTGGCAGAGTTGAAAGGTCCGCTGGCTTTAGCAACTCCTTTCCAGAAACGAGAGACTTTTGATCCCACGCGAAAGCCTAAGCTTCTTGTCCCTTTCCCTCGAAGGTAAGGTTGGATAAAGTCCTGCCATCCTTCCCCGCCGTGATGAAACACTTTCCACCACCACTTTCCCAGGAGAGCCAAGTTCATATCTCTGAGGTCAATGATTCCTAGCCTTCCGTGCCTCTTTTTCATGCAAGCGATGTTCCATTTAATGAGGTGGTAGCCTCCCTTATTTGGGTCAGCACCTTTCCAAAGGAATCTCTTCCTGATACGATCAATCCTTTGGATCACCTACTTTGGGAGTTCAAAAAAGGACATGTAGTATATGGGCAGATTGGATAACACAGAGTTGATGAGTACCACTCTGCCCCCAAGAGAAAGTGATTTGCCTTTCCAACCGGACAGTCTGTCCTCCACCCTGTCAATAATAGGCAACCAGTCAGCTTTAGTAAGCCTCCCTGGACGGAGCGGAAGCCCGAGATATTTGATTGGGAATTCTTCTATCGCACAGTTGAGAGTGGTGGCATGCTCCCGAGTTTCAGCTTCTGATAATGAGATAGGAATCAACGCACTTTTGTGGAAATTAATTCTAAGACCTGACCAGGCCTCAAAGCAGTAAAGGACCCCTTTAAAGCAAATAGTTTCCGTTCTGGACCCATTTCCAAAGATTAGAGTGTCGTCAGCATATTGAAGGATCGTGCATCCCTGATTAGCAGTACTGCTGGCCACAGGTGAAATCCACCCTTTTCCTTGACAGTTTTCTATCATTCCTCTGAGCACATCCGCTACAATAGTGAATAGAAGTGGGGACAGCGGGTCCCCCTGCCGGAGTCCCTTCTTGCACGGGAACGAAGGACCTGGTCTCCCATTCACTGAAATGACCGTTTTGCTAGAATGTAAACATTGTTTGATCCATCTAATCCATTTGTCCCCAAAGCCTCTCCCCTTGAGAGCCTCTAGCAAACATTCCCAGTCCACAGAGTCGTATGCCTTCTCAAAATCCAGCTTGAGGAGGAAGTTCTTGGAGTTGCTCTTGTGGCAGTGGTGTATAACTTGTTCAGCAGTAGCCACGCAGTCTAGGATACATCTGCCCTTAATGAATCCCGTCTGTGTTCTACTGATAATACTGTCCATAATGCTACTCAAACGGATAGCTAGTACCTTACTGATGATTTTAGCCGAGCAGTTTATCAGGCTAATTGGTCTAAAATCCCCAACGCACTTGGAATCCTCCCGTTTGGGGATCAACACAACTTCTGCAAAGTTGAACATCCCCAACCTCAGGTTATTGTGGAAAAATTCCATCATAACATCCATCAATTATCCCTTAATTTCTTCCCAGAACACTTGGAAGAACATCATAGGAAAACCATCTGGCCCAGGCGATTTGTCAGCTCCCATCTGATCAATGGCCGCTTTGACCTCTGACTCCGTGAAGGGTTCCTCCAAAGGGGAAGCATTTTGACCTGGATCAATCTGATACTTTAGCCAGAAGTCCTCACCCATAGGGATCCTAAAGTCATTCTTATTCCCAAAGAGACCCTTATAGAAAGACTGGAAAGTAGAGGAGATCACCTTATCATCCTGCGATGTTCCAGTATCTGTCTGAATAGATAGGATAAGATTGGATCTCCTTCTAGCACTAGCAACCCGATGGAAGTAGGCCGTATTCGCGTCTCCCTCTTTGAGCCACGAAATCCTGGACCTCTGTTGCCATTTGATCTCTTCTAGTCTATACAGGTTGGCAATGTTATCACGGAATTCTAATAGCCTGTTTCGGTCTTCCTGCGAGAGGACTCTAGTCTCTTCCACCCTCTCAAGCTCATCAATTTCTTCCAGGTAGAACTCTGTATCACGCCAGATGTTCGAGAATCTAGACCGATTCCATCTACAGAGCCTCCTTCTAAGCCTGCGGATCTTCCCACACCATCTAGATGCCGCGTCCCGGCCGGGCAATGGGAGTGCCCAGTTCTCCATAACCATATGGTGGAATTCCTGAATTTCCAGCCAGGCCTTCTCAAATCTGAACTTCCTTGGCTTGCGGGGTCCCCGATTCCCCACATCGAGTAGGATCGGGGTGTGATCTGAAGTTGGTCTAGGTATCGATCTGGCCGATGCGAGAGGAAATAAAGCTTCCCAATCCATAGAGACTAGGATCCTGTCCAACTTGGCCATAACCGGAACCGCTTGCAGATTAAACCAAGTAAAAAGTCTATCATTGATAGGGATATCAATCAGTTCAAGTTCCGTGATAACTCTATTGAATTCCTCTCGGTGCCTGTCGCTAGCGCCTCTTCCCTTGTGCTCAAAAGTAAATCTAGTAATGTTGAAATCTCCACCCACAATCCAAGGTCCCGACCAGCGCTGATGGATGTCGGCCAGTTCTTGCCAGAAGGCCTCCCTGTCTGTGGCCACGTTCGGCCCGTAGACAACAGTCACCGTCTGCATCCAATCATCGGATCGTCGCTTAAGTCGGGCAGTCAAAGAGAACGTACCACGATGCTCCTCTTCACATGAAAGAAGATCAGAATTAAACCCAATAGCAATCCCCCCTGAGGCACCGGCAGAGGGGCGTAACACCCACTCCTTGATTCTGTTACCACCCACTCTTTTGAGTTTGAACCCATGCTGGAGTTTGGTCTCCTGCAGTCCTACAACATCTGCCTTGGAGTTGCTAATGACATCCCGCACCATACCCCTCTTACCCCTATCCCCCAACCCCCTAACGTTCCAAAATAGTGTATTCATTGGGGAACCGTATCTACAGAGATCGTTGTAGAGGGTGTGGGGGCGACCACATCCTCGTGGGTATCTGTAGGCCTCGTGCAATTCTTAAGGGCATTGTCATGGCTAGTCTTAACCCTATCAAATTCCCAACCCCTGATTTTATTAAGAAGTAACGCGCTTCGGTCTGTGTCCCAAACCTCTAACCCACAAGTTTCAGCTAGTAAAAAAACATCGGAGTTTGACATGAAGTTTAAAATAGATGCTAAAAAGTGAGTCGTACCTCCATTGTCGAATTTGACGGCTTTGGCTGCCGCTGCCACTTCAAGGTAGTCATCCAAGGACTCCACATGAGCCCTCTTTGGTGATCGGTGAACTCTGAACCCACCTGCCCTCAGGGTCAATCCAGAATTGCCTACTGGAGCTGAGTCTGGGAAAGTAGACAGAACCATCTCTGGGGAAAGCTCCTTCTGGGTGTTCGCAATGAACTCAAGATCCTCTGATACGTCATCTGAGATTGAGAATTCTTCATCAAGATTGAGTCTCCCTTCTGGGTCGTCCTCACTATCTGTAGTAGCCTTCAGTGCGGACTCCACAGTGAGCCCGCATCTAGGTGCTTCATTAATAATAGCTGCATCCTCCAATACGGTCTCCTCAGTGGGCCCGTTCCCAGTCTGATATAGTGCCTCAGAGCATGAAACAGTAGTGAAAGATTGTCCTGATACACTAGACGGCACAATGGACCCCTTCTTGGGCCCATCAATATCTATAAAAGGCCCATCCACATTCCAAACAATAGCTGATGCGGTTTGTTTCTGGGAGACGTGTGGTTGCACCAGGTGTGAGTTCTTACTCGATTTGTATTGAAGGAGAAAGCTTCTTCAGAGGCGACCCTCGGCTGGCCGAGCGGTACCTGCGACAGGGTGGAGTAAGGTGGATGTCTGGGCTCGGATCAGGTGGCTCGGATCCGAGGTCTGGTGTACCTGCAGACGGTCTCGAAACACCGGGGTTGGTCCCGGTGGCAGACCCTCCGACGATCTAGTCAGTTACTTTAAGATAAGAGCAACAGTAACTAGGGTTTAGAGGAGAAAAGATTGATTACCTTTTAAGAAAGGAGAGGGCCTGGTATTTATAGGAGTTTCTAATCGGGTCTAGACCCGTTTGGGGCTGGGCCGGACCCGGTTACCCGATTGGCTGAAGCGGTGGAAAGTCGGGCGGTATAGGGCTGACGCGGCAGGCGCCGGAGTGGTTTCCGGGCTGACGTGGCAGATCTCCGGGCGGTTTTCCGGTGCTGACGTGGCTGATCTGGAGGATCAGGAAGGACACGTATCCTGAGGAGATCTGGTGGCTCAGGGTGAGCCACGCTTTATTCCTGACCCATATCACAAGCCCCACACTCCCGCAGGGTTGGGTGATCCAGCAGTGCGGGGGTGACTCATGGTCCTCGGGGGAAGGGCAGATGTCAGGGTAAGAAGTAGGGTCTGTTGTTCCCCGAAGAGGGCCAGGGGCAGGAGGAATGGACTCCTCGTTTGGATGTGCGTGGGGTGAAGTTCTTAGGAGGGGATAGTCGGTAGTATGAATGCCGAGCCCACTAGGTCGGTGGCCGAGTTCGGGGGGTCGGCAGACGATCTTTCGGGTCGGCGGACGAACCCATGCGGGTCGGTGGACGAACCCTCCAGGGGTCGGATGACCGACTCGCTAGTTGGAAGAGCGAGAGGTCGTCCAGGCCACTCGATGGGGTTCGTCTTTGCATGAGGTCGCGAGGTCGGTTGGACGAGCGTCTTGGCTAGTTTTAAGAGAGTGTGGAGAGGGGTTTGATTCGGATTTCGATCCGAGCGCCGAGCCCGCATTGAGAGGTGAGGCAGCCAGGCTTGAGCTCAGGGGGGTCGGCGGACGAGACCGGAAGGCTCGGCGGACGAGACCAAGAGGATCGGCGGACGACTGCCTCGCTGGTTGGAAGAGCGGGGGGTCGTCCAGGCCATTTTGTTGGGACGGCGTCCGAGGTCTTGTGGTCGGTCATCCGAGCGTCTGGTCAGTTCGGAGAGTGGGCGGATGAGACTCGAACTCTGATCCGAGCGCCGAGCTCGTACTGGGAAAGGAGGAGGTAGTATGGCTCGAATCCCTATCCGAGCGTCGAGCTCGACCTGCGAAAGGAGGCAGTGGTGCGGCTCGAATTCTCATCCGAACGCCGAATCCGTATTGAGAGCTGAGATAGCCTGGCTCGAGTTCAGGGGGTCGGCGGACGAGGCAAAAAGGGTCGGTGGACGAGACCAAGAGGGTCGGTGGACGAGACCAATGGGGTCGACGGACGAGACCAAGAGGGTCGGCAGAGGAGACCAATAGGGTCGGCGGACGAGACCAAGAGGGTCGGCGGACGAGACCAAGAGCCCCACCTGTTGAAAGAGGAGGTGGCTTGGCTCGAGTTCCCATCCGAGCGTCGAGCCCCACCTGTTGAAGGAGAGGTGGCTTGGCTCGAATTCTCATCCGAACGTCGAATCCGTATTGAGAGCTGAGGTAGCCTGGCTCGAGTTCAGGGGGTCGGCGGACGAGGCAAATAGGGTCGGTGGACGAGACCAAGAGGGTCGGTGGACGAGACCAATGGGGTCGATGGACGAGACCAAGAGGGTCGGCGGACGAGACCAATAGGGTCGGTGGACGAGACCAATGGGGTCAGTGGACGAGACCAAGAGGGTCGGCGGACGAGACCAATAGGGTCAGCGGACGAGACTAATAGGGTCGGCGGACGAGATCAAGAGCCCCACCTGTTGAAAGAGGAGGTGGCTTGGCTCGAGTTCCCATCCGAGCGTCGAGCCCCATCTGTTGAAGGAGAGGTGGCTTGGCTCGAATTCTCATCCGAACGTCGAATCCGTATTGAGAGCTGAGGTAGCCTGGCTCGAGTTCAGGGGGTCGGCGGACGAGGCAAATAGGGTCGGTGGACGAGACCAAGAGGGTCGGTGGACGAGACCAATGGGGTCGATGGACGAGACCAAGAGGGTCGGCGGACGAGACCAATAGGGTCGGCGGACGAGACCAATGGGGTCGGCGGACGAGACCAATGGGGTCGACGGACGAGACCAAGAGGGTCGGCGGACGAGACCAAGAGCCCCACCTGTTGAAAGAGGAGGTGGCTTGGCTCGAGTTCCCATCCGAGCGTCGAGCCCCACCCGTTGAAGGAGAGGTGGCTTGGCTCGAATTCTGATCCGAACGTCGAGCCCAACCTGTGAGAGGACAAGGTTGCATGGCTCGACTTTGCATCCGAGCATCGAGCCCCACCTGGGAAAGGAGAAGGTGGCTTGGCTCGAATTCTCATCCGACCGTCGAGCCCAACCTGTGAGAGGAGAAGGTTGCCTGGCTTGAGTTCGGGGGTCGGCGGACGAGGCAAAAAGGGTCGGTGGACGAGACCAAGAGGGTCGGAGGATGAGACCAATGGGGTCGACGGACGAGACCAAGAGGGTCGGCGGACGAGACCAATAGGGTCGGCGGACGAGACCAATGGGGTCGCGGGCGAGACCAAGAGGGTCGGCGGACGAGACTAAGAGCCCCACCTGTTGAAGGAGGTGGCTTGGCTCGAATTTCTATCCGAGCGTCGAGCCCCACCTGTTGAAGGAGAAGGTGGCTTGGCTCGAATTCTTATCCGAACGTCGAGCCCAACCTGTGAGAGGAGAAGGTTGCTTGGTTCGAGTTCCCATCCGAGCGT
Organism: Hemerocallis citrina; assembly: GCA_017893485.1. NCBI lineage: Eukaryota > Viridiplantae > Streptophyta > Magnoliopsida > Asparagales > Asphodelaceae > Hemerocallis > Hemerocallis citrina. The sequence goes on from CM030367.1 coordinate 183,570,623, forward strand.
CGAGCCCCACCTGCGAAAGGAGAAGGTGGCTTGGCTCGAGTTTCCATCCGAACGTCGAGCCCAACCTGTGAGAGGAGAAGGTGGCTTGGCTCGAGTTCCCATCCGACCGTCGAGCCCCATCTGTGAGAGGAGAAGGATGCTTGGCTCGAGTTCTCATTCGAACGTCGAGCCCAACCTGTGAGAGGGAAAAGTAGCTTGGCTCGAGTTTCCATCCGAACGTCGAGCCCAACCTGTGAGAGGAGAAGATTGCTTGGCTCGAGTTTCCATCCGAACGTCGAGCCTCCACCTGTGAGAGGGAAAAGTAGCTTGGCTCGAGTTTCCATCCGAACGTCGAGCCTCCACCTGTGAGAGGGAAAAGTAGCTTGGCTCGAGTTTCCATCCGAATGTCGAGCCCCCTCTATGAGAGGAGAAAGTAGCTTGGCTCGAGTTTCCATCCGAACGTCGAGCCCCCTCTATGAGAGGAGAAAGTAGCTTGGCTCGAGTTTCCATCCGAACGTCGAGCCTCCACCTGTGAGAGGGAAAAGTAGCTTGGCTCGAGTTGTCATCCGAACGTCGAGCCCCGCTTGAGGAGAAGGCGCTATCGCACTAGACTCCCTGCGAGACCTCTGACTGGTCGCAACTTTACACTTTATGCTAGGAGGTGATTCCTGCCGGGCAAGTAGGGAGGGGCAGTATTGGAATTTTACCCTTTCTGCTGACGTGATGGCGCAAATTTCAACGTTTGTTTTAGCCGCTTGATCTTGTCAGATAAGATCTAACGGCTAGATGCTCATTTGCGGAAATCGAGGAGTCGCTGTCTACTTTAAAACCCCCACCCCCCTTCATTTCTTTTCACTTTATCGTTTCATAATTCCCAATTTTTCAGCTTTTAGCGCAGGCAATTCGATCGCTGTTGGCGGATCCTTCGCAGAGAAGCGTAACTTTCAAAGAATCAGGTTAGTAATTCTCCCTTTTTCTGAATGTCGCGTACTCAGTCTGGTTCCGAGGCTACAATGTCTGGTCACTCGGAGATGGAGTCAGATTTGGAAACGTCATCGTCTCTGGGCAAGTACCAGGTCAAAGAGGAGGTTTTCTCCGAGCATGGCTCCGAGGGCGACAGTGACGTAGCTCTAATCGTGCAACCGTTGAGTGCTCGGAGGCCAGGGAAGGAGCCGATGGTAGAGGGTGGTGTGGATGAGGATAGTGATGATGAGGACGAGGAGTCGGACGCCGAGGATGACGAAGGAGAGCAGAGCGGCACGGAGAGCGAGGAAGGGGAGGGCGCTGGTGCGCCGGAGGCCGGCCACGGAGAAGATCTGCCTCCGTTGCCCCCCTTGTCAACGCCGTCGCCCGAGCGCAAGCCCCGGCCACGTCGGAAGAAGATAGTCCTTACCATGCCTCAAAGTCCTTCTTCGTCTGACGAGGATGCGCCGAGGACGGGCCTTGATGTTCCGCCCATCACCTTCCGAAATCCTGTGTCAATACGGATGTATCCCGATGATGTGAAGGACATCCAGCCGATCCCTCCAGTACCTGGAGAAAACACAAGGACGAAGATTCGGGCGGACAGCACCCCCAGCGTCTTGAGATTGGAGTATCTGAATATCATCAGGGCTGCTTACTACATTCCGAGGGAGTACGAGCTTCTGCTGCCGAGCCCGGGTATTCGACCTACGACGGTGTTGGCTCCGGGTTACTGCTTATTTCCGGAGCAAGCTTTCATCTCGGGGCTGAGGTTCCCCCTGCACCCCTTCGTGAAGACGGTCTTGAACTGGGCCGAGCTGTCCCCTATGCAGTATGGCCCCAACTCTTGGAAGCATCTCATCTGCTTCGTCCTGAAGTGCCAGGAGAAAGGGGTGAGGCCGAAGCTTTCATACTTCCGCGCAATCTTCAGCTTTGGTTTGCTTGGGGATATCGAGGGCGTGTTCTTCTTTACGCCGAGACCGAACAAGAAAGTGGTGCACGGCCACCCGGACTCGATCAAGAATTGGAGAGATAAGTATTTCGTTGTGAAGACCGAAGGGGAATGGGACATCCCGACTCAGTGGAATTTCGTGAAGCCGAAGCGCAAGCCCCCAAAGAGAAATGAGTTAACTGCCCAAGAGTGGGGGAGGGTCGATCATTTACTCCGGGGAGACAGCATCGCGTGGCGCCGGGTGACCGAGGTTCACCTAGCGAGGGCCGGACTGAGTCCCGCCGACCCTAGTACGTTTCTTTCCTCATTTTTTCATCTTTCTGCCTTCGTGTTAACGTTTAGCCTTCCTTTTCTGTCTTGTTGTAGGGATGACGACACAACAGGCACACGCCAAGCAGATCCTACTCGCCGCCGCAGAGAAGGCGAGGCAAGAGAAGAAGAAGAAAGAAGAGCAGGAACGCCTCGCTGCCGAGAAGCGGAAGACTCCTGGTCAGCCTTCGCAAGCTGGAGGGCCTTCCACCGTGCCCCCCCCGGTGCCCGAGGAACAGCCTTTACCGAAGAAGCAGAAGAAGCACCACCATTCTTCGCGATCGGCTAGAGACCCAGCGGGAGGGTCGGGGAAAACAGTTGAAGCCCCGGCACAACAGCTTCCCCCCGTACGTCCGAGTGCGGCGGAGTTGGTGGGGAGGATGGCGACGATGCCCTTCGCCCCTGATTGGTCGATCTTGAAGGGCGACTCCATCCTCGACGGACCCGTATCGATGGAGTTCGTCTCGAAGGCCATCACCGATCGGGACGGAATGGCCTTGGCAGCGCAGACGGCCGATCAGGCCTACATGCGCTGGGCCTAAGCCAACCTCTCGGTAAGTCGTCCGAAGCCCACCCGGTAAATAGGCTTGTAAACTTGTAATTGTTGCTAAGTCTGATTTTTCTTGGCAGTCGATGCTCCACGGTCAGCACTTCCACAAGTGTCTGGAGAAGGAGATAACATACGAGCGGAAGCAGAAGGAGAAGTTCCTTCGGGAATTGACCAAGGCGACGGAGGATTTCAAGGAGGCTCGGGACATGGTGGTGGTGCACGAAGCCCAGATAGAGTCTCTGGACAAGATCCACAAGCAGGACCGAGAGGACCTGCTGAAGAAGATCGCGGCCGAGATGGCGGAGAAGGAGAAGGCGAAGAAGGCCCTGGCGGACTTGGAGGCGGCCTTGGGGGATACGTTGATGACGGCACAAGACGAGGCTTACGAGCAGGCCAAGTCTCACTTCAAGTATATCTATCCGGAGTGCAATGTTGAGCACATCGGCTTCGGGTGGAAGCCAGACTTGCCTCCGACCCCGGGGGGTGATGGTGACGACGGCGGCCACCACGAAGAAGAGGTGCACCTCGACCCTCAAGACTAGATGTTTTTTGTTTTTATTTCTCTTCCTGTTGTAAATGCCCTCGGCGGACTGGCCACCGCAAATTTTGTATCTTTTTGAGATGAAATGAAATATAGAATTTTTTGGGCCGACTCTACAACACTTGCATTTTGTGATACTTGTATTTTTTCTTTTTGATAGAGGCTAGCTCGTCAACGAAAGTTGGCTCGGGACCGAGAGGCCGCCAAGAATTACTTTTTGGACAAGTCTAGAGAGCTCGGTCTAGAGGTGGCTCGTTTGAGAAAGATCGTAGCCGACCGGGACTGGTGGGTTATTGAGAAGGACTGGACGGTCTCGGATACTTCTAGTGGGCGATCGGCCTCCGAGTCTTCTCTTCGCGAGGCCGTCATAGAGAAAGAATTGGAGATTCGCCAGTTGAAGCTCATACTCTGTGCTGGTCTTGTTGAAGAGGCAAGTAACTCTACTCCGGGGAGGTTACCGCCTCCTTCGCCGGTTGTGACGCAGCCGGATGATGCAGAGAGCTCGGTGGCGGGTACGTCTTCCTTGGTTGGGATAGCCGAGCGTCACAGGAGCCCTGAATTCGAGTTCCCGGCCGAGTGAGTGAGTTGAGAGCCTTCATTGTATTTGCGTTTTCATTCATTGAGTTGTAAGCGATGAGTAATGAATAAGATCGTTTGTTCTTCGGAGCCTTGATTGCCTCGGGTGCCGAGTGTAGTTGGTGTAACTGCGTCAATAATCGCGACGTTTCGCCTTCTTAGGCATTATTAATGGTGACGTTTCGTCATCCACCGTTTCACACTCCCAGGCGTGATAAATGAGGCCCCAGGGACGGGTGCCGAGCCCCCATAACGGTGAGAAAGACAACTGTAGGCGTAGCGTAGCCCCGCCGCCGAGCGCTTAGGTCGTGGAGCCCTCGGAGGGGCATCCCGCCCTGCTCGGGGTCGGAGCCGAGCTCCTGCACATGTTCTCGTGGAGAGACGGTGCGGGAGTGGCTGGCGAATGTCGCCTCGAGTCTCGGTTGGCGGCCTCCGAGGAGGTCAAACTGAGCGAGGGACGTGTGCCGAGCCCCCACAACGGTGAGAAAGACAACTGCAGGCGTAGCGTAGCCCCGCCGCCGAGCGTTTAGGTCGGAGAGCCCCCGGAGGGGACTCCCGTCTGGGCTCGGGGTCGGAGCCAAGCTCCTGCACATGTTCTCGTGGAGAGACGGTGCGGGAGTGGCTGGCGAATGTCGCCTCGAGTCTCGGTTGGCGGCCTCCGAGGAGGTTAAACCGAGCGAGGGACGTGTGCCGAGCCCCCACAACGGTGAGAAAGACAACTGTAGGCGTAGCGTAGCCCCGCCGCCGAGCGTTTAGGTCGGGGAGCCCCCAGAGGGGACTCCCGCCCTGCTCGGGGTCGGAGCCGAGCTCCTGCACATGTTCTCATGGAAAGACGGTGCGGGAGTGGCTGGCGAATGTCGCCTCGAGTCTCGGTTGGCGGCCTCCGATGAGGTTAAACCGAGCGAGGGACGTGTGCCGAGCCCCCACAACGGTGAGAAAGACAACTGTAGGCGTAGCGTAGCCCCGCCGCCGAGCGTTTAGGTCGGGGAGCCCCCGGAGGGGACTCCCGCCCTGCTCGGGGTCGGAGCCGAGCTCCTGCACATGTTCTCATGGAAAGGCGTTTCGAGCCGAGTCCCACACTTGTGAGAGAATCGTGTTTGGAGACGAAATTTCATCCAAGTGACGAGCCCTACGCTTGTAAGAGAAGCGTGATTGGACTCGCAATCTCATCCGAGTGACGAGCCCCACGCTTGTAAGAGAAGCGTGTTTGGACTCGCGATCTCATCCGAGTGACGAGCCCCACGCTTGTAAGAGAAGCGTGATTGGACTCGCGATCTCATCCGAGTGACGAGCCCCACGCTTGTAAGAGAAGCGTGTTTGGACTCGCGATTTCATCCGAGGGACGAGACCCACGCTTGTAAGAGAAGCGTGTTTGGACTCGCGATTTCATCCGAGGGACGAGACCCACGCTTGTAAGAGAAGCGTGTTTGGACTCGCGATTTCATCCGAGTGACGAGCCCCACGCTTGTAAGAGAAGCGTGTTTGGACTCGCGATTTCATCCGAGGGACGAGACCCACGCTTGTAAGAGAAGCGTGTTTGGACTCGCGATTTCATCCGAGTGACGAGTTTTGTGAGGGGTCCTTCATCTGTTTACAAGAACTGGAGTCATAAGCTTGTTTCTAAGAAAGCTGGCGTTTACAATATACGCGTGTTACAGACAAGTCTAGGCACGACGTGCCGTTTACAGGACTTTACAAAAGACAAGGCCCAACGAGCCGTTTTTAGAATTACATTTTACATGGAGGCTATTCTCCTAAGAACTTGATCAAGTGTTCCGCATTCCAGGGCCTCTTGACAGGCTTGCCGTCGGTGTCGATCAGGCGATAGGTACCCGGTCGTACGACCTCTGAAACCTTATAAGGGCCCTCCCAGTTTGGTGCCAACTTCCTCTTCTGGCCGGGATTGGAAACCGCCAGTTTCCGGAGGACAAGATCTCCGAGAGCAATGTTTGTTGGGCGCACCTTCTTGTTATAGAACCTCTCGATTCTTTGCTGGTAGATGCTCCTTCTGATGGATGACTTCTCCCTGACCTCGTCAATGAGGTCCAGGTCTGCTCGCAGTTGCAGGGAGTTGCTTGCTTCGTCATAAGCCATAATTCGGGGAGAGGGGATACCTATTTCCAAGGGAATGACGGCCTCAGCACCGTACGTTAAGTTGAAGGGTGACTCTCCTGTCGGGATTCTTTTTGTTGTTCGATGGGCCCAGAGAACGCTCGGCAGCTCGTCGACCCATAGCCCCTTGGAGGAATTATTGAGTCGCTTCTTGAGTCCATCGAGGATCTGACGGTTCGCGTTCTCTGCCTGTCCGTTGGATTGGGGATGGCATACCGAGGAGAAGCGTTGCTGGATACCGAGGTCTTCGCAGAACTTGCGGAAATGCTTGCCTGCAAACTGGGTCCCGTTATCCGTAACGAGCACTTGGGGGATCCCGAACCGACAGATAATGTGCTTCCAGAAGAATTGTTGAGTCTGCTGCTCGGTGATCGTAACTAGTGGCTCCGCCTCGATCCATTTGGTGAAGTAGTCGATGGCAACTATAAGGAACTTTCGTTGCCCCGTCGCCTTGGGAAAAGGGCCTACAAGATCCATCCCCCACATTGCAAAGGGGGTTGGACTGGCCATGGATCGTAGGTTTGCTTGAGGAACCCTCTTGATGGGGGAGAATCTTTGACAGGGGCCACACTTTTTGACGAGATTTAGAGCGTCCTGCAGCATGGTGGGCCAGTAATACCCGTGGTTCAAAGCCTTTCGCGCGAGCGAACGGCTTCCCATGTGACACCCGCCGATCCCCTCGTGTAATTCTTTGAGAGCATATTCGGCTTCACCGGGAGTGAGGCAGCGGAGATAAGGCCGTCCATCCGAGGTTGTGTAGGACCTTTTGAAGAGTGTTGAGTCGATTATTGTGAACCTTTCCGCTCGGTCCCGGACCCTTCTTGCTTCGGCTCGGTCTTCCGGGAGCTCTCCCTTGACGAGAAATCGCCTAATTGGAGTTGTCCAGTCTTCGGGGGGCGCTCCATCTTCGAGGCACAGGATCTCCGAGATGTCGATACTGGGTTTTAGCATGACCTCGATCAGGACCGTGCGATCGAGACCTTCGAAGGAAGAGGATGCCAATTTTGACAGAGCGTCAGCCTGGACGTTCTGTTCCCGAGGGATCCTCAAAACAGCCGACTCGTCGAAGGACGAGAGTAGGCGTAGAACTACAGCTCGGTAACGAACCATGTGATCGTCTCGGGCCTCGTACTCCCCGGTGATCTGGTTGACCACGAGCTGGGAGTCGCTGAAAGCCCTGATCTGTCTGGCACCGGCTTGATGGGCCAGGGTGAGCCCAGCAATCATTGCCTCGTATTCGGCCTCGTTGTTAGAGGCCGGGAAGTTGAGGCAGAGGCAATACTGCAGAAGAAAACCGTCTGGGCCTCGCAGGATGATGCCCGCTCCGCTGCCTGCCTCGCAGGAGGAACCATCGACGTAAACTTCCCACGTCTGGTCGTTTTCCGTGTTTGCAGGGTGCTCGGAGATAGTGCACTCCGTAATGAACTCCGCGAGAGCCTGCCCCTTGATGGCTGTTCTGGGCTGATAGCCAATGTCATACTGGCTGAGCTCAATCGACCATTTTACGAGTCGACCCGAGCTTTCTGGTTTGTAGAGTACGGCCTTCAGGGGTTGGTCCGTCAGTACTTGGACAGAGTGAGATTGAAAATATGGACGGAGCTTTCGCGAGGCCATGATCAGGGCGTACGCTACTTTCTCCATTCGAGAGTACCTGGTCTCGGCATCGAGCAAGACCTTGCTGACGTAGTATACAGGCTTCTGTGATCCCTCTTCCTCCCGAACGAGAACGGCGCTGAGCACCTTCTCAGAGGCTGATAGGTAGAGCCAGAGTGGCTCTCCCGGTTCGGGCTTGCTGAGAAGAAGGGGGTTCGCGAGGTATTCCTTTAACTGGGCGAAGGCCTCTTGCTGTTGGACCCCCCATTCGAACCCGTCGGTGCCTCGCAGGGCTTTGAAGAAGGGAAGAGACTTCTCTCCGGACTTGGAGAGGAAACGGCCGATGGCTGCCAGTCTCCCCGTCAGCCGTTGGACTTCTTTGATGTTCCTCGGAGGGGCCATGTCCAGGATTGCTTGGATCTTTTCGGGGTTCGCTTCGATTCCCCTTTGGCTGATAATGAACCCGAGAAACTTTCCCGCGGAGACGCCGAAGGCGCATTTGCTCGGGTTAAGCCTCATGTTATGTGTCCGAAGTACCCCAAAGGCCTCCTCCAGATCGGCTACGTGATCCTCTCCCCGCCGGCTCTTGACGAGTGTGTCATCCACATACACTTCTATATTGCGCCCGATCTGTTCCTTGAAGACCCGGTTGACGAGCCTCTGGTATGTGGCCCCGGCGTTCTTCAGCCCGAAGGGCATGACTCTGTAGCAATAGAGCCCCTGGTCCGTGACGAAGGACGTCTTGGCGATGTCGGGAGGGAACATGCGGATCTGGTTGTAGCCTGAAAACGCATCCATGAAGGATAGGAGCTCGTGACCCGATGTTGCATCGACGAGAGCATCGATCCTGGGAAGGGGGAATGGGTCCTTCGGGCACGCCTTGTTGAGATCCGTGAAATCAATGCAGATCCTCCAGCTCCCGCTCGCCTTCTTCACCATGACGACGTTTGCCAGCCACTCGGAATAGCTGACCTCCTGAATGAAGCGCGCGGCAAGGAGTTTATCGACTTCTGCATTAACCGCCTGTTGTCGCTCTGGCGCGAACTTGCGTCGCTTCTGTACTACTGGTTTCGAGCCGGGGATCACGCTGAGTTTATGCATGATGAGTTGCTCGGAAATTCCCGGCATGTCAGAGGGCTTCCAGGCAAACAGATCGACATTGCGCCGGATGCAGGTGATGAGGTCGGACTTGAGGCGAGGCGCGAGGGAGCGACTTATTCGAAATTGTTTCGATGAATCCTCTGCCTCGAAGGAGATATCCTCCAGTTCGTCTGCCGACTCCGGCTCTGGCTGGGTCCTTTGGGGCTGCATCTCCACGGCGTCGAGGGGAAGCACTCCGCTTCCTATTGCTGTCATATAACAGGAGCGAGCGGCTTCTTGGTTCCCTCGGACCACTCCTACCCCGGTACTGGTAGGGAACTTCATCTTCTGGTGGTAGGCCGAGGGAACAGCCTGGAGGGAGCATAGGCCCGGTAGGCCGAGTATGGCATTATAGGCTGCCTTGATGTTGACAACCATGAAGTCCATCGACTCGGTTCTCCGATTCGGGGCCGTGCTCGCCGTGACATCCAGCGTGACGATCCCCCGATTGTCACCGGAACTCCAGAAAATCCGTGCAGGGTGTATCCTGCCGGCTTAAGTCTGCTTCGGGGGAGCTTTAGGTTCTCGAAAGCATCGAGGAACAGAATGTTGACCGAGCTCCCGTTGTCTACCAGGATCCGCCGAGCATCAAAGTTTGCCATGCTGAGATTGATTACGAGGGCGTCGCAATGTGGGAGCCGAACCCCCTCCAGGTCGTCACCTGAGAAGGAGACGGGGAGTGGTTGGATTTGAGGAGTGAGGGGCCCTTGGACGGCGTTAACGTCCCGGATGAACGCCTTACGGGAGGTGTTAGAATCCCCTCCCATGGGCCCTCCGTGGACGCAGTGCAGTATGGGTTGGTCGTCCGGTTCTTCCAGCTCCTGCTCTTGCCTGGGGAGCTGTAGGGGAGCTCGAGGAGGAGGTGAGGTTCTCCTGTTCCTCGTGTCCCTTTGAGCCCGAGCATCATCCCTCTTATACTCCCGGAGGTATCCTCGCTGAATCAGGGCCTCGATTTCATCTTTCAGGGCACGGCAGTGATCTGTGTCGTGCCCGTTGTCTCGGTGGAAGCGGCAGTAGAACCGCTGATCCCTTTTCTTGCTAGTGTTGTTGGACGGTCGAGGTGGGTACTGAACGAGGTCTCTGTCCTCGATCGCCAGGAGTATGGAGGACACATTTTGCGTGAGTGGGGTATATCTTTCGAAGCGAGGAACCGGTGGTACCTTCTTCATGGTGCCCCCGTCCTTCGGAGCCTTTTTCGAAGGCTCGACTTCCTCGGCCTTCCGTTTCCCTTTCCCGAGTGCTTCTCTGGATTCGTCGGGGTTTAGGGCTTCCTCCGCCCTGATGTACTTCTCGACTCGGTTGAGGAGGTCGGGAAAATCGATCGGGGGCTTCTTCGCCAGAGAAGCTTTCAGCTGTCCATGACGGACGTTGTGCCGAAATGCCACGGAGGCAACGCCTGGATCGAGAGAGGAGACTGACCTCGCTTCCGCCGTGAATCTCCGGACAAACGCCCTGAGTGATTCCCCCCCTTCCTGCCTGAGCCCAAGTAAGGAGGCGCTCGTTCTTTCGGCCTTCCGGCTGGTTACAAAATGGGCGAGGAAATTGCCTTCTAGTTGATCAAAGGAGTAAATGGAGCCGGGAGCGAGTTTTGAGAACCACTCACGAGCCGGACCCCGAAGGGTGGCAGGAAAAGCTCGGCACAGCAGAGGATCCGATGCGCTGTGAATCATCATGAGGGTTTTGAAACCTTCCATGTGATCAGCAGGATCCCCTTCGCCGTTATAGGTCTCGAATTGTGGGGGTCGGAAGTTCCGGGGAATTTCTGCTTGGATAATGAGGGCGGAAAAGGGGGGTCGGACAGGTTTGTACCCCTGACCGGCTCCGACACCGTCGCCCATATGATCGATTCGGTCCTCCATTTCTTGGAGGCGCCTTAGGAGCACGGCATCGGCTTCGGGCTGGATTGTTGAGGAGCGAGGGATGCTGGCCTCAGCGTCTAACCTGGTTTAGGAACGCCGTACTTCCTCCCTGGGGGCCCGTTGGAGAGCCCCAAGGATTTCCCTTCGGAAATCCTGGAACTCCTGTTGAGTAACAGGAGCTCCCTCAGCTCGGGCCGGTTGGACCGGAGGTTGCCTCCCGACTCGGCTGAGTGCGGGCCTTCGTTCTTCCGGCGGTGGCCTAGGATGGTTCGGGGCCGAGTTGGAAGCGGCCCTTTCCCTACTGCGGTCAGCCTGCCGACTGGAGATTACCCTTCGAAGGTCGGGTTGGGTTGGAGGAGTGGGGGCCCGCTGGGACCCCTGACGGGAGGCCCTATGCTTTGATACGCGCGGCCCGGCGTTGGTATTTGATGGGAGTGTGTCTTGTCGGTTGACGGAGGACGCAGCCCCCTTGCCTTTGGAAGCCATAGGAGTTCGGTGATCGAGGTACCTCGGCGGTAGTACTCGGGTCGGGTTCCGAAGTAGCGTTCCCACAGACGGCGCCAACCTGATGCGGTTTGTTTCTGGGAGACGTGTGGTTGCACCAGGTGTGAGTTCTTACTCGATTTGTATTGAAGGAGAAAGCTTCTTCAGAGGCGACCCTCGGCTGGCCGAGCGGTACCTGCAACAGGGTGGAGTAAGGTGGATGTCTGGGCTCGGATCAGGTGGCTCGGATCCGAGGTCTGGTGTACCTGCAGACGGTCTCGAAACACCGGGGTTGGTCCCGGTGGCAGACCCTCCGACGATCTAGTCAGTTACTTTAAGATAAGAGCAACAGTAACTAGGGTTTAGAGGAGAAAAGATTGATTACCTTTTAAGAAAGGAGAGGGCCTGGTATTTATAGGAGTTTCTAATCGGGTCTAGACCCGTTTGGGGCTGGGCCGGACCCGGTTACCCGATTGGCTGAAGCGGTGGAAAGTCGGGCGGTATAGGGCTGACGTGGCAGGCGCCGGAGTGGTTTCCGGGCTGACGTGGCAGATCTCCGGGCGGTTTTTCGGTGCTGACGTGGCTGATCTGGAGGATCAGGAAGGACGCGTATCCTGAGGAGATCTGGTGGCTCAGGGTGAGCCACGCTTTATTCCTGACCCATATCAATAGCCTAGCCCACAATAGAGCCGGAGTTGTACCTGCGGTCTAACATACCGTCTCCATCGAGCAACGTGAGCGGGGTATTAATGAGCTGAGTGGTAAGCTCACCCTCCCTGCCAGCTGTCGCCACACCATTGGGTGACTGCGCGGCAGGTGCAACGGTGAGTTTACCGCTCCAGTGAGCTGGCGCGCTCTCATTGGGTGGCACAGCGGCTGTCACAGTCGCTTTGTTCGGATCTCGATATGCCTCTAAACCCCTCCCACTCGTTCTCAACGAAGACGACTCAACAACTTCTTCGTCTTCTTGCCTCTTTTTGCCAAGCTCCAACTCCGGAGCTCCCCTGTCTTCTTTCCCAAACTTGCCAACTTCTAAAAGCCTGCTCTTTTCACCCACTCTCTCTGCTCTCGTCTCTTTTGAGACGTAGTTGCTGTTTTTGTGCAAGCATGTGCTCGCCTCTATCCCCAAACCTTCCTCTGACACCTGAAAGATATCCTTTTTGGATGCATACCAACTCTTTTGGACCCATTCTTTGGTCGAGAGCCTTCTTTCTTCTGTCGCATTCCCCAAAGTGGTGTTCTTGATCACTAACCTCCGGTTCATAGCTTGCATGTCGCCGAAAACGGAAGTATTGCCATTAATGGGCTCTGACCCTATCTCACCCACCGTTGCCAGTGCATGCGTTTCTAAAAGAAGGCTGTTGGCTGGGACCACCGCTCGATCCAGCGAGTTGAGGGTCTCTGATGACTCTTGACCACTGGATCTTGCGGGACGGTCCCGTCTCCGGTCGTCCCTGAACTTGGCAAGCTGTTTAGGAGGTTGGTGACGCTTCTGCTCCCTCGCTGCCTTGAGAATCTCCCGGTGGGCTCGCTCCACCTCGTGCGACCCATCAATAGTGAGGTTGTTGTTCGGAGATGCCACCAGCTTGAACGATCTGTGATCTGTGAGGGAGGTGGATGGTTTGGTTGTGGGGGGGTTCTGGCCCGGAGATGAGTCGACTCTCTTGTCTAACACAAACCTGACGAGGTACGACTCAACAAAGGAGTAGATCTTAGCGAAGCGCGGCATCAAGGAGATGTCGACGCTTCGGATCAGGACCCTGGCTGAGATCAACTCCGAACGCCTCACCGTCTTCTCATCCACCTCTTCAATTGACCCAAAATCGGCGACCATTTCCTGAAGCGCCTCCCTCTTCCAAAAATGTAAGGGAATGTTATGAATCCAAACCCAATACTTATCTCCCTGAGGTAGCTCGGCGCCAAAAGATGGCGTCCACGCACTGAACTCCACTTGAAAATGCCCAAAGTCGACTATCCCCATTCCGACCACCTCTGAGACTTTCGCCGGTGAAGGGAAAGAAACCAAGAACTGCATGTGGCACAACTTCTTGGCCACCCAATCTCTGTCGGCACGCATGGGCCATTTTTGAGCGAGCGCCTGAGTGAGATGCACTTCCGATGGCCTGCTCGTCTTAACTTTGGCGACTGCACACCATTGTCGTAACCAGCTCTCTTCGCTTTTGATGGCTTCCAGGCTATTCGCCAGCCTAATAACCGTGGGATGGTCCGGTGATCTTCCCCTGTACACCTCCCTCTCATCGTCACTTTTAGTTTCTACCACATTGGTACACACATAGGATAGATGGCCCCATTTCAAGCATTTGAGACAACGAACTTCTTTCGTGCACTCACTCTTGAAGTGCCCAAGATCTCCGCAATTAAAACACGGCGCCGACTTCTTCTTACCCTTCCTCTGTTTCTTGAAGCCTGTGGAATTGCCAGGTTGGAGGTAAGAGGTATTCTTGGTTTGATTGTTTCTTTTACCCCTGACTTCAATCCACTGCCCCTCCTCTGCTCCATCGCCGGTAGCCCCAGTTGTAGTCCCGTCAAGCACCTCCCCTTCGTGGGCATGTTTGATGTGAGATAACAATTGGCGACAGTCCGGTGGTGAGTGCAGCAAGAGATGATCGGTGGTGGGTTTGAGTGGGGCATCAGTGGGTTGCATAGGCTGCTCGAAAGCTTCCCCTGCATCTATCCTCTGTTTGGATGGGTTTGAGTCTCTAAGCATTTCCGTAGAAGTGTTAACAGGGTGGTTAGAAGTGAATTGTTGTGGATGACTGGTTGGTTTAAATCGTATGCCAGTGTTGGATTTGTGGTTGGACCTGGAAGCAAAGTGAGGACCACTACCTCTTCTCAACGATCAAATATTACACAACAAATACTAATGATATTAATTTCTAAAAGTATAGAGAATATTATTTCCTTTGAAATGATGACTATAACTAGGTTTGCCCGTGGACACGTGCCTACGGCACGTTTTCAGAACGATACAACACAGAAAAAATCATGTAAACAGTAAAACAATAATTATGTAGTTCAAGTTTGTATAGTATGACAGTAATTAGTTGTAAATAAAAGCCCATGATTCTATTAGTATATGTTAAAAAAATAATTATAAATGAGGGTGTAAAATCCAACTTGATGAAATTTAACTGTTGAAGAGATATTTGTTATTTTCAATATAACAAAATTATAAAAATTCTGAAAATTTTACAAAACTTAAATCTTAAAATCTAAATTTCTAAGTAAATTAAGAAAGTGGAAGAGAGAGAGGAAGAGAGAAAAAGAGAGAAATATGAAAAAGCGAAGAGAGAAGAGAGATAGTAATAAAGTAATGAGTTTTTTAGTTTTGGGGGGAAAATTTAATTTTGGGTTTTGAAATTTTAGGCGAAAAATATGTTTTGAGAGAATCAATCTAGGCCATTAATTTTAAGAGAGATTGAATGAGAGCCACTTGATAGCTTTCTTTGTAATTTATTATATAGATTTTAGACTATAATTTTAAACAAATAAAAAATTCATCGCACTAAACATCTATGCCTTAAAATTTACACAAAGAATAATGCTACACCTACTACCAAATCTACTACCTTTTCCTTTACAACCTTAGGTGGCACACTATTAGTGGAGGTTATTGTAGAGTAGTTGGTACAAACATCTAATAATAGTGTGCCACCTAAGGTAGTAAAGGAAAAAGTAGTAGATTTGGTAGTATGCCTAGCATTACCCTTACACAAAACCCCTCAACACCCTTCCTCTTTACAATTACCCCCCTGACAAGAGTACCAAGCCACTAATCCACCTTGTATTATTCTTTCTCCAAACTGTTCTCCCTTTTTCCCTCCTAATTTCTCTCCTTCTTTCTTACTATTTTTTCCGCCACTTTCTCAGCTACAGAAAAAAAAAAAAAAAAAAAAACATTATAAAAATTTAAAAAGAGTTAAAAGAGAGAAATAGGAAAGGGTGATATTTCTGATTTCTCCGTCTTCAAATAGAAAAAAGAAAAAAAGGGGGATAATCTGTTGATTGGAGCCCGCCGGCTTGGGGGCTCCAAGATCAGATTTTGACCCGATCCCACTAATCCTCCAACAAAAAAACGTCTGGGTTTCTCGCAATTCGGCGTTTGATCCTCGGATTTGAGAGAATTTGAGGTTTTTTTGGTGCAGAAATTAGGGTTATTTTTGTTGGATTTGAAAGCCCAAAATTGGAATTGGGGGTGTTTATATTTTGGGGAGAATGTTCCTTTTGTGAGGTTTGATCAGCTGGTTTCGCAGTAGTTGATTATGGGCTGCGTTTGCTCGAAAGAGAATGAGTCAAGTGATCATGATCAACCTCAGCTTGTGAAATCTAGGAGGAAGCTGGCCTCTTCTTCGAGAACAGATGAGTCGTTGGTGAGTGGTACTAATGGGGTTTCTAATAGTGACGGGGGAAGAGAGAGGCTCATATCGTCGAATTCGGAAGAGAATAATGTTGTTGTCCCAACTTCGGTTTTGTTGAATGAGGCTGACAAGGAATTTGAAGTAGTGGAAAGGATTCATAGGAGGAGGAGAGCTGTTGTGAGTGAGAACAAGCTAGAAGTAGCGAATGTGCGTAATTCGGTTGGGGTGAGGTTACCTGGAGTTCCGAATGGGTTTGTGGGCGAGCATGTAGCGGCCGGGTGGCCGGCTTGGCTTACGACAGTGGCAGGGGAGGCGGTGAAAGGGTGGCTCCCGAGGAGAGCGGATTCGTTTGAGAAGCTAAATAAGGTTATTAACTTATTATTCATTTGCTCTGAAATGCTCTTTATAGTTATTCATAGAAAATTTCTGAGTTGGTTGTAGTTAATCATAATGTATGTTGATGATAGTTAAGTTAAACAGTTTTGGAAAATGAAAGATGAATTTAAAGTAAGACTCCTACTTACGGTTAGGACCATATGCATGTTGATGCGATTTTTCCCCCAAACTAAGCCACTTTTCGAAACATATTCCCAAACTAAGACACTTTACAAACTATTTCCCTTAGTGAACCAGTTCTCGCCACGTCAGTTGTAGCCGCAGTTGGAACTGCAGCTACAACTCTTTTGAAGCTGCAGTTCCCTACTGCGGCTTCTTCTTTGCTTTTTTTTTTAGACCGTCGTAGTTCCCAACTGCGGCAACAGTGCAAATAGAAAATACTTGAGACACAGAGCCAAGTGGTGGATACTTAGAGAATAATTTTAAGTTTTTTTTTTGTGTTTTAAAAGAAATTTTCCATCATAATCTTATACCAGAGAGCAAGAGCTTTCTGGAAAAAATATTTTAAAGAGGTAATTGCGGCCTCTCTATGTGTAGGCCGCAGTTGGTACTTTTAAATTCGCACTGTTGCCGCTGTAGGGAATAGCGACTGTATCTCAAAACTTTTGAGACATAAACTTGTTGATGTCTGGAAAAATTACATAAAAGAGAGGCCGGAGTTGGAAATAGTGGTGTATGCTATACTTGAAATTTTGCTCTGTTGCCGCACTTGGGAATAGCGACTGTCTCAAAACTTTTGAGACAGAGAATTATTGCTTTCTCGAAGTATTTATCCCTCATAATACAACCAAAGAGGAATTTTGTAATCCCATACCTATACATAAAGAGATGAATTTGCGAGTTATTATCCAATCTTAAACATAACATACTTACACTACTTATTAACCACATATGAAGTATGAAAACCTAGGTAGATTCTTATGAATCAATCTTTCACAATACCTTAGCTTAAATCTGATTAATCTATATTCAAACAACCATAATAAATGAATTTTACTAAGAAAAACAAGAATTATAATTTAGGATTTTATGAATACCTTGAGAAAATCTGAAATTTGATTGCAGAGATGATGTCGGAGATGATTGGGGATGTTGCTGGAGGCGACGCAAGATTTCGATGCGAGATTTTAGATTAGGGATGTGAAATTGGCAGTTGGAGGAGTCAGAAGACTCGACGGAGGTGGAGGAATCAGAGAGGAATTAGAGGAGTTGGAAGGGACTTGACGGAGGTGAAGGAATTAGAGGAGTTGGAGGAATTTGGGATCTAGGGTTTTTTCGATTTGGGTTTTGGAGTTTAGGAATGAGAGTTGAAAGATATGAAGTGAGAAAGAGAGAGGGGGGGGGGGGGGGAGCCCGATATGTTAACTGTGTTTTCAAAGTGCGTCCCAACATAGGCCTCAGTATGATCATGGTCGGCCTCTTTTTAACATAAAAACACTTAAAATTTTTCTTTAAGTCTCCACCACTTGGCTCTTTGTGTCTCAAATTTTTGGGACATAGTTGCTATATCCAACTACTGCAATGGTTTGCACTGTTGCCGCAATTGGGAATCGCGACTGTCTAAAATAAAACAAAGAAGAAGCCACAGTAGAGACTGCTTCAAAAGAGCTGCTGCAGCTGACTTGGCGAGAACTGGTTCACTAAGAGAAATAGTTTGGAAAGTGTCTTAGTTTGGGAAATAGTTTGGAAAGTGTCTTAGTTTGGAAAATGTTTCAAAAAGTGGCCTAGGTTGGGAAAAAATTTTGTTGATGCTCATCACATGGTGGCTCATTGATATACTCCTTGATTCGAACCATATAACAATATCTTCACCATGCTGCTCATTGAGCCGTATTTGGCTTAGTTATGCAGTTGGTTCTTTTGAAATAATAGTGTGTGTATCAGTACATTGTCTAGTACATTGCACTAGAACATGATATTTCATTAGTATTCATTTACACTATTAGATAATAATTCAGATATTTTGGATATAGCACTATCTTTAACTTAATGGAATGAATTCCTGCTATCCATATTTGTCATAATTCATATAAACAAAATTTACATCTGTATACTGCCTTAACTTAAGCTAACTTATTGCTCACCTGATCACCCATATTGCAATATTCAACCTAGAATTTTAATCCAAATAATAATAACTATTAAGTCTAGTAGTTAGTACCCAATATTCACATTTTTTCAACAGTAGTCTCTAGTGTCATCACGTGTAGTGTAGAGGAGTTCTAATAGTCTATCTCTTTCTATGGCCAATTGTTCATATGAGAATTGCCACCTTTGCCTCTATAATGCATTTCACTGTTCTCATGTTGTACAATAGCTCTATGAGGTTTTTCCAGTACCAAAATTGCCAATTAGAAGAGCATTGTCTGAAATAGGTTCTATGGAGTTTCCTGCTTATTGATATGGGACATGGATACCATTTCTATCCTGAAACTCCATGAGAACATTGAAAGTTCTCTTTATGAATATTTCCCTTTGGATTATCCACTATTGCTTTCAATACCTGATCTTTGACACCACTGATACCGTTACTACACCAAGTTTCACAAGATTAACTTCCTCTATGAAAAATTTATAGAACTTTGCTTCATCCAGTATTGCTTTGAAGATCTTGGCCATAATAGATATACCCATAACCGAGTCAGTGAGATTTTTATGCTTCATTAACTTAGGACTTTGACTTTGTACAATATTTCAATAACCTTCATGAGCATTATTGTTAAAACACGTCTAAACCAATTTTCCTTAAAAGAAAACCCTCAACATGTAGCAACAACAAAATGAGTTTTTGGTTTTCTGATTATCGATTGGCCAAAAGTTGTTTATGCATACTGATATTGCTCATTCATGTTAGTTTCTTAACATGATAGGAAGTATTTTTGTTATTCCCTAGTAGCTATAAATCTTATTTGAAAGACACATAAAGTTAAATGGCTATAGTTAAACCATGGTTTGAAGGATCGATCAATCCCGATCTGGCCGATCTGGTCAGTTTTGGAGATGAGCAATCCGATTCCCCTCCAAAATATTGGGATCAAGGATCCAAAGCGGGGCCGAACTAAGATGCAATGTGGATTATGTAATTTAGTCCGATCCAACACCGAGTTGACCGATCCGACAAATTTGAAAGAGGAGAAATCAAAAGAAAAATAGAGAAAACAAAGAAATCAAAATTTAAAGGGAAAAAAACCCATGAAAGTAGAAACTTAAGTAACCTATATGCAAGATTGTCATTACAACAAGTTTCATTGCAAGAAATCTATGAATTTTTGTGAGAACTTGCAAGATAGCACCCGATATATACAAGGAAAATAGGTGGTTGCACGTACATATTTTTACATGCAGGTTGGTTTCACATATTTGGGAGAGGGACTTTACACATCCTCAAATTATAGTAGTACATATTATGCACGTACAATCATTAAGTTAGATATTAAATTTGTTATATTTAATTGATCAAACATTTACTTTAAAAAATTAATATAATTTTTATTAAAAAGAAAGAATTAAATATAATTATTTAATATAAAAAGTAGCCTATACTAGAGATCCGATACACTGATCTAATACTGCTGATTAGGTGGAGACCGATTCTGATACCAAAATTTTTGGCAACCCGATTGTTTCTGATACCGAGATTTTGAACCTTTGGTTAAAACATAGAAATCTTGTGTGGCTTTTCTGAAAGTCCTCGAAAATATTTTGTTGAGACTTTTGCAAGAGGGGCAACTTTGAGGCATAAGAAGTATATATGATAATGGAAATTATTAAGCTATCAGTTCCAAAAAATGCTGGTCTATTGTTGAGGACTGGACATCTTGTTATGCTGTTCAGAAATGATTTCCCTTCTTTTGGACATTCATGTACTGGTTGGAAGGTGCAAATATATCCAACTTTGGCTTGAGAACGTAAAATTTTCTGATAAACAATGAAGAAGGACGAAATTAAACCTCGTACTAATATCTACTGAGCAGTGACTACTATCATAAGCTTTTCTATTTATTTTCCAAGTGTGCCATGATATAAATGCTTCACATCCATTTTTCTTAAATTACATTCTCTTTTTCGCAAAGTCTTAGAATTACATATGAAATTAGAGACTAAGTGGCTATAGCCTTCAGGCTGCAGTATTCCTTGCTATGCTATTCTGTCCAATCTTAGATATACTACATAGATTCATAATACTTGTATGTAGTTCCCTCTATTTGATAATAGTCAATTCCTCCACTGCCAAAGATGAAAAGAGTACGATTTTGGAATATGTTTTCTGTTCGTTAGTGCGCATGGCATCAATTTTTATTTCTTACATTTTTTGCAGATTGGACAAGGAACTTATAGCAGTGTGTACAAAGCTCGAGACCTTGAAACTGGCAAAATTGTTGCTCTAAAAAAAGTGCGATTTGCCAATATGGATCCTGAAAGTGTTCGCTTTATGGCAAGGGAAATATATATTTTGCGTAGGCTCAATCACCAAAACGTTGTGAAGCTTGAAGGTTTAGTTGCTTCCCGTATGTCATGTAGCTTGTATCTTGTATTTGAATATATGGAGCACGATCTTACTGGACTTGCTGCTACACCTGGTCTCAAGTTCACAGAGCCCCAGGTGCTTGATATAGGACATATGAACTCGACCTTTTCTTTTGCATTGCCTCATTCTAATCACTCACTTGGGGTGTGTGTGGGCTGAGTTTAGTGGATTTGGAGTATATTTCTTCGCTTCCTGACCCGAAACTACAAACTAGTTTTCAGAATTTTAACATCCATTAGAGCATCTGGAGTCGTTTGGAGTCGTTTGGAGTTAAAATTTGGGTATTTGACTTTTAGAAATAGGAAATTTGGGTTAGAGCTGTAGTCGTTTGAACCCAAAATATGGGTTTTGATTTTAAAAAAGTGACGGGCAGGAGATGATTTTTCGTCCCATTATTATTTTTTAAATATTAAAAAAGTATAGGACGAGAGATCAATTCCTGTCCGATTAATTTTTTTTAATAATTAAAAGAAAATCACTGACGGGAGATCAAATCCCGTCCGAGAGGAAATTTTGAATCTTAATTAAATCCTAATATGTATGCATAATAATTCTATAGGCCTAATTCCATAGATTTTTTTTTCACAATTGGAAAGAAAGATCACGGACAGGATATCATTTCCCGTCCGTTCTATTTTTTGAAAAAAAAATTGATTCGATTTTTAATTTAAAAAAATTTGGGACGAAAGATCATCTATCGTCCGATACTTTTTTGGGATAAAATGTTGAACGGCGAAAGATCATCTTTCGTTAGCCATATTTTCCAAATTGCTATTTCTCCTCCAAAATATAGTCGATCAATGTTCATCTCAAACCCAAAATTTGGGTATTTGGCCAACGACTGCGACACATTTTTTTTTTCCTTCCAAATTTTGCAAAATTTGACAAAATAGCCAATGACTATAGATGCTCTTACCAGTCAATTGGGTGAAGGATTCCGATTGGTTTTCCTTCTGTCAGAAGGGTGTGGGCGGGTTAGCAGATTTATTCAAGACGTGTGTGTGTGTGTGTACATATATATATATATATATATATATATATAAATTTATTTAATTGTTAAAAGATATGATATTCTTTTTATGAAGGAATCGTTTTCTACCTTATTCTGTAGATAAATGAAACTAATTGTCAGATGGTTCAGGCAGGGTTTGGAAAGTACAAGTCACGTCGTCTTTTCTGATGAGTTTTAAACCTAAAAGGCATCCCTTTCTGTGTGTCAATGGGGTGGGGGGGACTTGGTTTGAGTCCAACCCAACTTGCTGCGGTATAACTGTTCTCATTCAACTATGTTTGTTTCTCAGATCAAGTGTTATATGCAACAACTACTTAGCGGGCTTCACCATTGCCACAGTCGTGGGGTCTTGCATCGAGATATAAAAGGTTCAAATCTTCTGATTGATAACAACGGCATACTTAAATTAGCAGATTTTGGGCTGGCAACTTTTTTCAACCCTGATCAGAAACAGCCATTGACGAGCCGTGTAGTAACACTTTGGTATCGACCTCCAGAGCTTTTGCTGGGTGCTACTGAGTATGGTGTCTCGGTTGACCTTTGGAGTACTGGTTGTATACTTGCGGAATTATTTGCTGGAAAACCTATAATGCCTGGAAGAACTGAGGTATGTTAATGTGTTTGTTATGGAAAATTTAGCGCCCCAACTCTTATTTCATACAGTTCGATTTTAGAAAAGATTTGTGTATATCTGCCTTTGCCTAGCATCATTTTAAGCAAGCTTGCTACATGTTTGGTTGTTAAAGGTATGCTTTAGTTGAGGGGAAGTTCGTGGATAGAAAGCAATCCTATTTTTGTCTCTCTATAATCCCCACTAGCCTACTTTGCTAATCCATGTCTTATATTATATGAATAGAGAGGATTCTGGACCATCTGACAGAAAATATTAAAAGGTAACAGAAAAGAGAAAGAGGGATAGCCGGAAAACTGAAACAAAAATTGTGTAGCAGATACAGTTAACAAAATTGAATTGATTATTTCTAAATCATTTACAATTATAACAGAATATGAATAATGAGTTAAATAGTAAGCAAAAATATATAAGAAAAATAATGGACAAGTAAAAAGTTTTAAACCTAGTATTACATCTGCATAATAATCCAAAAAGAACATTCCAAAAAAAAAAACACTTAAAATTATCTCAAGGACCATAAGATCAAAATGGAGTGAAGTTATAAAATAATTAAACCCTAGGAATCAGTTTATGATCAATTAAAAGGATAACGTATATGTAGATTGATAAGATTCACAATGAGGAAAGAGAGTGATTTTGATTGAATCATGGAGAGGACATGATCTCTTTACCAAGGATATCAAGGACGGGGATAACTATCTAGTTAATGTGGGACTAAAGTAAACCACCACTTCCATTTGACACTCCCCTTTCAAGTTGGAGAATAGATGTAGTCAAGGCCAAGGGTCCCTATGAATATTTTGATAAGTTTTGGAGGCAGGTGTTTGGCGAGGATATTTGCAAGTTGATTTCTGGACTGTCGGTGTGAAAATGAAATCACCCTACTCATTCATTCATCCATTCAAAATGACAGTCAACTTCAACGTGCTGTGTTTTGTGGTTCATGAAATACTAGATCCTCATAATGTGGAAGGCAACCTGACTGTTGCAGCAAATAGGAATAGGAGATGATGTGCAAATGCTTAATTCCCTCAGAGACCGCAACCGCAACCAACCTGATGACATACCTCGTCTCCAATTTAAGTCTGCCTAAATTACCAGAACTGATAGTCAGAAAAAAATGTTTATTTTTTTAAAAATTAGTAGTATTATTACTGTTGTTGATAAAAAGGCTAAAGCCATATGGCTTCAGCCAAAAGACAAAAACATGGGTTCCATCCAGTACAGTATATCCACAGAGACTAGCACGTATACCCATACAAGAGTAACAAGACCCCATGCAGCACATCACATCACAACAAAACAAAGGAAAAAAAATATCTCTAAACAGTACCATACTTTTCTCAACCCACATTAATAGTTTGATGCTTGAATTTTGCAATACAGAAAGGATTGTATAGTTGAGATCTTACAGGAGGTTTTATCTTTGTAGTTGTGATAGCGTTATTACTGTCTGTACAATCTATATACATATGAGATGTTTTAACCACTGTTTTGCACATGAATTATTTGATGCTTTTGTTTGGTAAAGGATCTGACCCCACCCCACCCCACCCCACCCCACCCACCACCACACGCACAAACACCGCCGCCTCTTGAAAGCTGTCTTTCTCAGTCAATTATGCTACACATATCTCTAACTAATTAAGCCATCCTATTTTTTTGGGTCATAACTGACTGCCTGATCCTTGCATCTGATGCATCTACTAGGTGGAACAATTGCACAAAATTTTTAAGCTTTGTGGTTCACCATCTGAAGAATTTTGGATGAAATTGAAGTTGCCGCATGCAACCATCTTTAAGCCTCAACATGCCTACCAAAGGCGTGTCAGCAATATATTTAGAGATTTCCCACCTTCTTCTTTAGCTCTTCTAGAAAGATTACTTGCAATTGAACCAGCTTCTCGGGGAACTGCAGATGCTGCTCTCAAGAGTGAAGTAAGTTTTGATATCGCAAGAATAATTTCATAATATCCAGTGTGTTCTGTAATCTTGGTGCAGTTATTCAGTTTGTATCCGTATAAATAATATCATCTGAGATTGTGCAAGAGCCTTGCATTTTATTTCTTTTTTTAAAGTAAGATCATTATAGAATCAGTGCGTACTCTGTAGACCATTCAGCTTGACAAATTTCACCAAGCGATGCTAACCTTTTCTTACTTAAGATTTAGATTCCTTATACGTGTTCATTGCCATGCTGGTCTTTGGACCATCATGGAAACTTTTGTCTGCAATTAATCTTCTTTTAGTTATATAGATGGTATGGCATGAGAGGGAACAAAATCAATGTTGGGGATTGATGGATTAAGTTGGTAATAAGAGTAGTAGAGGAGGTATTAGTTTTTGTGTGTGCGCACACATGAAAACTATTGTTTGCAATTAATCTTCTTTTAGTTAGTGTAGAGAAATGGCATGAGAGGGAATAAATTCGGCGTTGGGGCTTGATGGAGGATGGATTAGGTTGGTGTTGAGAGGATTAAAGATGAGGCACTAGTGTTTGTGCGTGTGGTGAGTGAAGGAATCAGGAATCAAATGTAAAACAGTGTCTTCCAGCAAATTCTTTACATAGGATTCCTATTGTCACTAAAGCTTCACAGTGTTGTTTATGATTCTTTTCTATTCTCTCCCTTTTCATTTACCGAAATAATTTCCCCATTCATTTATCCAAGCAACTAGTGCATCATGTACTCTTATTTTTAACATCATTGAAGATGTTCTCTGAGAAGCCTTGGATGGAACCAAAGTATATAATCCATCCATAACTTAGATCTTCCTCGCTAACAGGTGTTATCACTTATCATTTGCAAAATGTGGTGGTGTGTTCATTAGGTTTTATTTTTCTCTCAAATTAGCTCATGACTTGCACTCATCTTTGTTTCCCTCAATTATATTAGCACCTTTATACCTAGTCCAATTGTGATAGATCTAATTATACCTGTTGCAATGTGGTAATTTGTATAATAATATATTCTAGTGATTGTAGAGATGGTGGGAGCTTAGTCATGATCTGCGCAACAATGAGGGATATTCCTTTGAGTTTGGATTTAGTTAATTTGCTTATTTGGTCTGGATATACTTACTTTCTGCAGTTTTTTTCCCTAATAGTTCTTTACTACACAACCTCTGCCATGTCATCCTTCAAGTTTGCCTAAATATCCTCCAAGCAAGGAGTTGGATGCGAAGCTTAGGGACGAGGAAGCGAGAAGGTAGGTTATATTCTTGTCTCATGTAAACACTAGTTTTCCTAATTTCTCTTTTTATGGAGGCAATTAAAAAAAAGGAAAATTGTGCAAAGTTCTTCGTCTGAATGATTCAGAATTCAAATTACTTCGAGGAAGGGAAGCTGGTATTCATTAATTTGTGCATATTTCATTTGTTGATAACAGGCAGAGAGCAGCAGCTGTAAAGGGTGATGTATCATCTGGACGAGAAGGAGAAGCAGGACCAAATGCTAATGTTGACTCTCAGGTGTTTTAGCACTATACATCCATTATGTTTATATTCATTTAAGCAAAGCTTTAGATAGATATATACTTCTGAATTTGTGACCCAAAGCAGCATTTGATGCATGTATATTAGAATGGGTAAATAGTTTAGCTGGTTGAATTAATCAATTTGATTATACTGTGTGCAAATGCAGTTTCTGCCACCGTTGCTGAGCCTATTTTGTAGTATCTTGATCCACATGTCGTGCTAAGTTCAGTGGCCGAGCCTATTTTGTAGTATCTTGGTCCCCATGTCAAGCTAGGATAATTTGAACTGAATTTTATTGAACATTAAATTTCTATTAATATAGCCCGAGTATTTGTCTAACAAAATTCTTTTAAATTTGCAATTCAGTGATATGTTCCCTGGAAAATATATTTATAATCTCAATTCCTTGGTTCCATGTGCCTACATTCCTTTTCTACTTAGATTTCAACTCTAAAGAAGAGAAAACTAATGATGCTAAGACTGAATATGACAGTGCTTGAGACAATGGTGACCATATTCAGTTAGCAGTTTAAAAATTTATATAGAAATATAATGTGTTAGTATGAATGTCTCTATTGTAGCACATTCTACTATTAGCAGTTGTTTTGGTATAGCTTTATTGCAAGCAATCATGCATATACAAAGATTCATTTGAGCTATTCATGACTTTTTTGCATTTCTCGCATCGGCATTGTGACACAAATATTTGTATGGTTAACAGCCTTAAAGTATGTTAGCTCTTCAGTATATTTATGGGAATATGTGCTTGTACTAAATTTTCCTGACAAACTACACTTTCATTGTTCTTGTTGGTTTATAGCGACGAATTCAAGCAAATCCGAAGATCATCAGTGAGAAGTACAATCAGCAAGGGAATGGTGGGACCAGGTTCCATATTGATCCTCCGGGTAAAATTGCAGAGGATGGTTTTATGTATCCTGGTGTATCGAATACCCTGTGGAGCAAGAAGTTCAAGGATGAGGAGAAGCTTCCCGTTCCTTCTCGTTCATCTGCCATTTTGGAACGATCACGTGCTCCGGAGTTGAGAAAGCAGATGTCACATGTGCCTCACGCCGGAAATGTTGGCATCTCCAATCTATCGGGCCCACTGTCATCAAGAAACAATTCCATAAAGTGGGATGATTATAAGGAGATACCAAAGCATGCATACTGGGCTGAACATACGTCCAGTACTAGATATAGTCAGCTTGGTGCTGCCAACACCTCTACAACCCATAGCATGGCTGAAAAAACTTCAACGTCTCAGAAGAAAATTGAGAGCTTAGAAAGCAAGGATTCTACAACAACTGTAAGTACGCGTATTAATATTTATGTTCTGTTTTCTTTGTCTTGGTTTCTAAAATTATAGATGGTCTTCCTATCAAAACAATGTCATTTGTGGACCATGACTTAAAGTGGTAAAAACTTGGAAAGTGATGGTGATACCCTATACAGGGGTGGTGATTATGCACCAAGAGTGAAAAAAAAATAAAAAATAAACAATAATTGAGAAAGATAAAAGAGTTCATTGTGACAGATGTCTAAATATTCAGTTACCTAAATGACTGATACAGAAATGAAGGGGACATATATTTATAAAGTTACATTGCTTTGCTAAGATTCGTTATTTAATATATAGCAATAGCTTATATTTCAGTTGCCATGTTAGGTGTTATGTTCTCTGTTGAAATATTTGCTGAATACAGGTGTGCTCAGGATAATGCTCGTCACATAGGACAAAGCAATAAGAGGAATAGGGACTTGGGAGCAGGGTAAAAACTGTAAATATGAAAAACTGTAGGATGAATTGAGAAGGGGAATGTTAATGTTATTATGTCACTAAGTCTTGATTGCTATTACTCGTATGTCCATCATCGTTGATGCCTTTTAATGAAAATGGGTCAGACTAGGTGTATCTTTAATAAGAGGGAGGAATTGTTGATAATTATGAGACAATAAGAAAAGGGAAATTAGGGTTAGGATTTAATATCCCTACTGGTTAAGATAATATATCCGGAATTGGAATAATCTTAGGCACTACCACAAGACCAATATATATGGGATAAGAATGGGTTGGGTACTGGGTTTTATGCTAACTCAACCATGTCCAATAACTTACAGATAACACGTGCAACCACATGCTTCCCCATACAATATTATACACAATATTATTCTATATATATTGAGAATATACCTCCATATCCAACAGGAATCTTGTCTGTTAAAAATCATTTTTATTTCAAGCCTTTTAATTAGTTTATTGCACCTGCGTAATTGAATGTTTAATCTTACGAAAATTTATTTGTTTTTCTGCTCCCCATTTCTAAGATTTGAATGAACGCAGGGCTTTTCCCCTAACAAGAACATGATCCATTATTCTGGACCACTAATGCCTCCTGGTGGGAATCTCGATGAGATACTCAAAGAGCATGAAAGGCAAATCCAACAAGCAGTCCGAAGAGCACAAATTGACAAGGTGAAGAATAAGGGCCAAGGTGATACGGGTCTCTCTGACTCCCTTCTCTTTACCGGCAGAAATGGCAGGTCAAATGCATAGATAAAAGTCCAATTCGAAACCCAAATTTTTGTTTTCCCCCCCTTTTGTTGATGAGGGGAGAAACTATACACTAGTTATTAGTGCATAAAAGAAAAATCTATAGATGCTTCCTTTCAAGTGTTGATATGTAATTTCTTCGAGAAAAAGAGAAGAGATGACGAAGTGTTGGTGATTTATATTGTGGCTTCGGTCATGCACGAACTAAATAAGTTTCACATCCTCCAACTTGTGTATAAGTTTTTAAGGAAGTGGCGAGTTGGGTAAAATTATCTGGGTTACTACAGAAGTGTTCAAGTCAGGTGTGGATATGTATATATTGACCCCCTGTCTGGAGTTTATTGGTTTGCTGCTTCTCCGACTGCTGAGAAACAAACTTATTAAGCAAAGTTCTTCAATGAGAGAAACTGTTATTTTCACAGATTTAATGATGATCCATAATTCACTGCGCCGCGCCGCACTGTGTTTTGTTGGAGTACGAGCTGCATTCATCCTTATTCTGATTTGCTGGACTATGTTCCCAACAGTGCAACCAGGACCAAACTTCCTGTAAATATAGTTGCTGAGTTTGGGGCTGATCTCGGAAGTTACAATAATTCTATTCGATTGATTCTATCAACAATGACAACTCTGTAGAAAGGTGTTAGTTTGTACCATTCCTCAAAACAAATGCAAAATCATATTATATGAGTACTCATTTTGGTTTTCGTTGTGAAACAAGTCCCAAGTATATCGACATAAGGAAGTCAATGCAAAGTTAATGTGGGTGTTGTCATAAAATTTAATTTGTTGTTCTGTTAATTAGAAATATAAATCTCTACTAATTTTATTTTTTTTGTTGGGGGGGGGGGGGGGGGGGGGGGGGTTGGGTTTGTCACCAAACAAACTCAATGCATTGTAACCCAGTAAACAGGTGCAATGTACATGCATAACTAATATGAAGGAGGTCTTATGTTTGATACCAAACAACGTTGGAATTTAAATATATATATATATATATATATATATATATATATATATATATATATATATATATATAAAGATGTGCATTGCACGTGTAAATTATTCTGATCTGTAATCTCTAATCTCTAATATTATAATGAGAGAAGGCCTTGGTGTCATTTGTAAATCTACCAACGCCTATGATGCACGTACATAACTAATATGAATGAGGTTTCATGTTCGAGTTCTCACTACTACGTTAAGAGTTTTTATTTAAAATAAAAAATAAAAAATTATTAAGATGTGCATAGTAGGTGTAAATTACTAGTACATATAATGTCCACATAGTTTTGCCTCAATAATCACAATGAAAAAATTGAATTTAGGTTCAAATTGATATGGATAGATAGGATTAATAAGCTTGTCATAATCTGTACAAATAAGTTCACACTCCATTCTTTCAAGAACAATCATGCTTTGGCATCCTGCTCAGTTCAGAGTTACTGTCCTCCCATCAGCTGCAAAATCTCCTCCCACAACCCTGAGGAACAATTGCTGATTAGGTAACAAGTACAAGCAGTGACGACCCAATACCCCGACCCGACTCAATC
Source organism: Hemerocallis citrina (assembly GCA_017893485.1). Taxonomy (NCBI): domain Eukaryota; kingdom Viridiplantae; phylum Streptophyta; class Magnoliopsida; order Asparagales; family Asphodelaceae; genus Hemerocallis; species Hemerocallis citrina. The sequence continues at coordinate 183,600,210 of CM030367.1, forward strand.
TCCTTTATCATCAACTGTTCCTACTGCCATGCACCCTACGCAAAAACCTGAAATCCTCAGCTCTTAAAATTCCGCTTAATTTCACCAACTCAGCAGCTTCCTGTAAGCCGTTTCTTGTGCCATAACAAACAACTGGTACTACCTGTTCGAATCCTGGGAATGGATGACATGACTATCGCCGGACTTTATCAGAAACATGCATGCTCGTGTCGAGGGGCCCACCAAAGTGAAGCGAGCAACTGGGAAATTGTGGTTGCAAAAATAATATAAGGAATTTTCGGTAACAATCATGCCAATGCCGGAAAAAAATTGGGACCCCCATTTTGATTCGTCTGGCTCAGCCAAAGTAAGGCCACTCTTGAGACTCTGAGCGTATACATCAATTGCAGTATCCAGAATGCACAAGAGAGCTTTCAATATGTTTTAGAAAGATTGAAGAAGACAAAGAGGGCGGAAACGAGGAGGAGCTATTGAGGGGTGTACTGCTGTAGTAGTAGTCACCATAGGTGAAGTTTAGCTCCATTCTGGACATATGTTAGTTATTTTCGAGTTTCCGTTATTTATAACAATTGTTTCCCCAAATAATAACTAGTTTTACCACCATACGAACATTGGTGATACATACATGTATCATAATAAATAAAATAAAATAAAATAAAATAAAAATGTTGCAGATTCGAGTTGGTTTCAAACACATGATACATGAATTTTAATACCATACTCCTGAAAATCAATTGTTAGGGAATGAGTGAGAGAATGAGCCCAAATTGGCACGAGAAAGTTGTACTGGCGGGGTGGCCGATCAGTAGAACTAAATTTCGTTGTATTTTTGTTTGTTGGTTGGGTGGTTGGGGTGTATGAATTCCAGAATCCAGCCTGTTGGGATCTGAACTTCATAAGCCTTATTTTTTGTTGTTGGTTTTGTTAAATTTTTTAATGGAACACATGGGGCAATTGCCAACCTTTTACGATCAAAAAAAAAATTGAAATAAATAACTAATTTAAAATTTTAAATGACAATATGCAAAAATGGATAATTACGTGGGTGTCGAAGTGAAAAGAAATTTGGTGGAGGTTGAGATCGCTTTTGGCGGGGAGTGGGCTCGACATAAACCCGTTCGTCCAACCTGGGTCCGGGTTTATCAAGCCTAGGGATGGCAACTGGGCCGGGTCAACCGGCGACCCACCCGCGACCCGACCCGCTTAAGAGCTTCACGGGTTCGGGTCGAACCCGGTGTACAGTACCGGGTCGACCCGGGTCGCCATTTATGCGAATTGGATTCGCGAAACCCGGCCCACGAACCCGGTCAACCCGCGAATTGGACCCGCCAACCCGCGGGTCGACCCGCGAATTTCAACCCGTTCGACCCGTGACGGGTCGACCGTTGACCCGCGGGTCGAACGGTCGAAATTCGACCCGTTCGTTCCGCTGCTGTGCGCCTGTGCCGCTGTGCGCTCTGTCCAAGGCCAGAGCCGTTGTAAAACGGCACTTTAGGCCGTTTTTATTTTTTATTTTTTCCCAACTAATTTAGCCTATAAATAGCCCCCAAAAATCTCCAAAAAAATCACACCTCCCTCTCTTACTCTCTCTACTATTATACATCAAAAAAAATAAAATTGAACAATTGTAGCAATCATTGTCACGCCCCGCTTCCCGGAATACAGAAACACAGGCACGTAACTGAGGCCCAGCGAATGATATAAGTACGCCAACTCATATCATCCATAAGCTGTACCAGTATTAACTCAACAATATAAGAAAAATTAATCACAACCACGCAGGAAACATGATCACATAAACGAGAATGAAATTCAATAACCAATTCTGGAATATAAAGACTTACCAAATAACTCGAGAGACTCCTGTTCCAATTGTAGAAGATCTGCTCATCAATATCTCCTAGAAATTCTCTTTGGCTCACCTGTACTTGATTATCTAAAAAGAAAGAATAATTTGTCCTTGGAGCAAGTACGGACAGCAAGTAGTGAAAACAGAGAGTAAAGGAAACAGGGTACATGAAGGAATATGAATCAAGATCAAATTACAAGGACAATAATGGTACTAATAACAATGGTCTTTATCAAGTATATATATACATGTCAACTATGTCTATTATCAAGTTGTTTCTCCTAACTAGTGCATGTACTACTGCATCCCATACTACAGGTTCGATGCACGCACAACAGTGTTCGTTTTAGACTTCGTGGTGGGGTCTACAGAGCGTGTACTCGGGTATATCACGATAACAAGATAACAAGATAACAAGTTCACGTCTCCACAAGTAATTCTCCACCTTCCACGCCAAGTTTTCATGTAACAAGATAACAAGGTAACAAGTTCACGTCTCCACAAGTAATTCTCCACCTTCCACGCCAAGTTTTCATGTAACAAGATAACAAGATAACAAGTTCACGTCTTCACAAGTAATTCTCCACCTTCCACCGAGTACATTTTCTGAGACTGTCCACTACTAGGTCAACCCTTAGAAACCCCGACTTGTTTAGTATTTTATTACTAAGTCATATATCTACATGTAAGTGGTTATAAGAAGGTCAAGGAAACGGTGCGAATGCAGCAACATGATGCATTACACAATAATAAACAAGAACTAGTAAATCTAAAACAACAATTCTCTTTATATTATTTTAACTGGTTCCTAATATAACTGGGTCGAAACCTCAGTACAAGACAGACAGGCAGCATCACATGAAAGTTCATCAAGTGGGCAATTATCGAGTTATTGTATCATGCATGTACCAAGATTAATGTAAAGCAAGTAATATGAATTTTCCCAGTAAACAAGTCAAGTAAATTTTCCCAGTAACAAGTCAAGTGAATTTTTCCAGTAACAAGTCAAGTTTATCATGTCCAGTTCAAGTAACAAGATGTCAAGTAATAACATGTATTTAATTACGGCATGTTTTTCTCATGCACAAGTTTATTTATTTATTCATGTCAAAATGTGCATCTAGGCTTGGGTTTGAGTCAATGGATAATAAAAGAAGTCAAGAGTACGTCGGGTTAGCTCGTGTAAACCCTCGATACTCCTAACGAGATGGGACACAAGGCAAAATTATCGATAAATAAATTGGAACTACTTGCAGGAGATCAATAAGCTTGAACTAGAAAATTAAAAGAGTTCAAGTGGACTTGCCTGTTAGTTGACGACGATGAAATTGACCACTAGAATAACGGGATCAGTATCCCGGACAGTCGAATACGTGCGAGATATTTGGCAGCCACGCCAAGTCAGCAACTCCTAAAAAATAGCAAACAACTCCTTTCTCCAAAACAGCACCAATTCCTTCACAAACTCCGAGACAGCAAACTCTCCACAACACCAAACACCATACAATAATCCACACAACAACCCAAACACCAATATGGGCACAAAAATCAACCAAACTCAACTTCACAACAGTAATATGAATAGTACTGTACTGTGTTCCCTTCTTCCAACCAATAAAAACCCACTCAATAAATCAATATCTCTAATCTTTTCCTTCTTCTTCTTTTTCTTCGAACACACGCAGAGGGAAAGAGAGAGAGAGGGAGAGCGCACGCGCGGTGAGGGGGCTCGACTGCGAAAGCGGCAGGAGGCGCGGTAGAGCGGCAGGCGGTGTGCGGCGACGCAGTGGGAAGCAGGCGACGGAGTGGAGGTTGAACAGCGACGGGAAGCTTCGAGGGCCGGGGGAGTCGAGGATGGAGAACGGGCGGTGAGAACTGGCGTCAAGCGATGGTCGCGGCGGCTGGAGTTTGAAGGAGAGGGCACAGCAGTAGCGAAGGGGAAAGAGGCGAGGCGAGGTTGCGGTTGAGTCGTAGCGGTGAGCGGGAGGCGCTCGGAGACAGGGCGAGTGCAGGCGGAGGCGGAACTGTCGAGCGGAGGTGGAGTTTCGGCAATGGACTCAGGCGGCGCGCGACTGGGCGGGGTCGCGCGACTGGAGCGACGACTGTGGAGCTCGATGTGAGCGGCGCAGCGATTGGAGGACGACGAGGTGTTGTCGGAGTCGACTGGCTCGAGCGACGGGGCTGGCGGCACTTCGGTGGAGGAGCTTTCGAAGGTAGACGATGCAATGGCGAGCGGTGAAGCTTCGGTGATGGGGGCCAAGCTTCGACAATGGCGGCTTCGCAGAGTTCGAGCGGGATGCGGCTTCGATGGGAGTAGGCGCTCGATTGTGGGGAGCGCAGGGGCTGTGGCGAGCGGGGCAGGGCTATGGGTTCTGGCGACAATGGAGTGACGATGACAAGAGGGAGCTCGTCGAGGGAGGCGAGCGGTGCTCGGCAATGGTCTCAGGCGGAGGCGAGGACGAGGTTGAAGACGGAGCGCAGGGGCTCGGTGATGGCAGGCGGCTGAGTCGGCGGCGCAGGACAGGACAGTGAGCGGGGACAGGGGCGGATCCAGGATTGAAAAGTGAAGGGGGCTGATAAATTTTTTTTCCATACAATGTAACATTCAAAAATCAAAAAATATATAAAATTGTTATAAATACTAGAAGGATATACCAAATTCTCCTAATCTTTCAAAATATACATTCTTAAATCATTTTAGTTGCACCCGACGATGTTTGATAGAGTAAAATTCATCAACAATCACATCAAAATATCATTGTACTCTTTAATGATAAAGGAAGGTATTTTCCATAGTTTACTCAAAAAAACCTTACGAGGTACCAAGTTCCTGGGTAAGGCAGCTAAGGTAGGAAAACAATTATTGTATGTGAACTCAATTGCTTACTGGATCAGCTTAATTCTATTCATACAAAACCCAAAAAATAATACCAGAGAAATGAATGATTATTATGCTACTTAATTATGGCTACCAAAGGAAAAGCTACAATTATCCCAGACCAAATGACATGAAGAATTTAAGAGCAAAAAGATATAAGGAGCACATGGATGATATACATTAGAAGATGCTCAAGCCTGACGACCAACACACTTGCTCAAGTAATTGGCATATTCCTCCATTCAGCCAAAGATTCAAATTCTAGGAGGAACATAAACATTACAGGATTATTGTCAATCATAGCAGATACCTTTGTTAGATTTTGTGCCTCATGTTCTCCCTTTGATTATGTTTGTGGTTAAAGGAGGAAAATCTTGAAGCTCAGAAGAATGGAATCACAAAAATGAACTCCTTTGAGATAGTATGGAAGCGGAAGGTTCGCCCACCAAGAAAACGCTCTGGTGTGGCATAGAAATTTGCTTATCAAGGATTGTTTATTTGTCTGTATGTTGAAAGTAAGACAATATGATTTCTGAAAAATTTCAAGGCACAAATTGTGCAGTTTCAGGATTTTATGAAGGCCTAAAATAAAAGGCTTCGACGTGCTTCTTTTACTGTTTTTAATAGGCCTTTTGCCATTGTTCCTTTCTGCTTATCAGCTTATGTCAATAACACTGATTAAGTACTTTTTCCTTTAAGAATTTAACACTATAATTTAAGCAGTTTTCAGTCTCATTACAAACATTGATTGAAGGCCTCCAGTAATGTTCTTCACTGCAGAGTAACTTTAACCCCTCTTAGTATCATTATTAATCTAATTCAGTTAATCTAATTCCATTTTGCAACTTCAAAATCCATATAGAAATAGAGACAAAGAGTTAGAAACTAGAAAGACTCAAACTCAAAGAGAAAGATTGAAAGAGTACGGTGAGTAGTGAGTACCAAAGTCCAAAGAGAGAGAGAGGCAGGCAGCAACGTTCGTTCCGCTCCGGCAGGCGTCGTCCGTTCCGCTCGTCGACGATCGTCGCGTCGGCGTCGCGTACGTAGCGTAGCGTCGCTGACGCAGTGACGGCTTGACGCGCTTCGGTGACCGGTCGAAGTAGCAGAGAGAGGGAGAGAGGCTGAGAGGCCGCCGCCGCTAGCTAAGCTGATCTGATCTAGACTAGGGCTAGGGTTTAGGAGCGTAAGATTTGTGAAAATTTTAAAAGTAGTCACTAGACCTGGCAATCTTGACCCGTGACCCGTGGGTACCCACGGGTGTACCCGTACGGGCCGGGTACGGGTAAGGAAAATTTTGAAAAAAAATGAGCGGTTACTTTTTTACCCGGCCCGTGAACCCGCGGGTCGGGTCGGTTATACCCACGGGTACCCGTGGGTACCCATGTATTTAAATAAATTAAATTAAATTAAATACTCATCAACTTGAGTTGTAATTTATTTGAGTGTGTTGAGTTTGAATTTTATTTGGTTTCATTGTTTTTAATGTAATTAATTTCAAGACTTTAGAAACTTGTCATATGGTTTCATTGTTTTGATTTTGCAATTGTATTTTTGATTATGTTTAAATTTTGTTTGGACTCAATTATGTCTGTATATTTTTGATAAATTGAAATGCTAGTTGAATTTTGAATGTTGATATATATATTTATTTGAACAAGAAGCATAAAAAAACAACAAACAACAAGCTTAATAAATTATCGTTCTCTATTCCTGATTACATTTGTTGTTGTTTCAGTTATTCAATTTTATATTTTACATTTTTTTAAAAAATGATAGCATGTTGCTAATGTTTTTAATCAATTATTCAATTAAAATAAATTTTTAATTTTTTTTTAAAAACCCCAAAACAAACTCAAAATAAACAATGAAATATTGGCGGGTACCCATGGGTACTTGTGGGTACCCGCGGGCCGGGTCCGGGTTGGAAAAAAACTTCAAAAAAAGTTGCGGTTACTTTTCGACCCGGCCCGTTGGACCCGTGGGTCAAGCAACCCGTACCCATGGGTACCCGACCCGGCCCGTTTGCCAGGTCTAGTAGTCACGGCTGAAGGGGTGTGGGTGATAAGAGTTGAGTCATGAGTGGGCTATGGGCTTTTATTTTAATTTGGGTGGGCTAAAGAACAAGCCCAGATTAAAATTTCAAAAAAAAAAAAAAAAAATTAACTGAATCTGTAAATGTTGGGGGGGCTGTAGCATACCTCAGCCCCCCCCAGATCCGCCCCTGAGCGGGGACGCAATGGCTGCGACTGGGGACGGGAGCACCGGAGGGGTTCTCGGAGGTCGAGGCGGAAGGCGACACTGTGGTTTCGACTGAGGGAAGCTTCTGCGGAGGACGGTGGGGTCGAGGTCGGGGTGAGGTGCGTCGAGGTTGAGGGTGAGCGATGCAGTGAGATGAGAGGAAGGAGATGGGTTCGTTTTGTTTGGGTTTGTTCGTTTCTCTGTTTGTTAGAGAAACAGAGAGAGAGATGGAGATATTGAACGGGAGAGAGTAAACGGGGAGTGTTAATAACGGGAAAGAGAGATAGTGGGGGAGTGGTTACGGGATTGTGGGAAGAGTGGGAAAAAGTGAAGAAATTGTAGACGGGTGTGTGTATAGATTTGATTCTGTACAACATAGGGGTAATGGGTTCTGGGTTAGTGGGCTTGGGCTTAAAAAGGAACTCAAAATATTTAAATAAAATAATCAGGATGTTGGGCTAAATTTCTGGGGCCGGACTAATTAAATAAATAGTTAAGATCAAAATATGAAATTGGGCTTGTCATAACTAGTGGGCTCAGATTAATAATTAATAAAATCAAAATACAAACTTGGGTTTTAATAAATAGTTAATGAAATCAAAATGCAAACTTGGGCTTAGAATAAAGAATTAAACAATTGGGTTTATAAAAATAGTTCAAATAGTAAAATCAATGAGAGAAAAATATTTATAAGATACTGAGAATTTAAATGCGGAAAAATATTTTGAAAATACGTATTAATGAAAACAGGGGTTACAATCATCAAACAAGTGTACAAGGAGGCGTATACACGATCAAATTTCGGTCGTATCGGAAAACAAAATTCAACGTCTTCAACGTCTTCAACTCTCTTCAACCATCGTCAAATCTACTTCAACATCTTCTCAACTCTTCAATTGCGAAATCGGCAAAGCGCTCCTCCATCTTTTCTATTTCCAACTAATTTTCACGGTTTTTTTATATACGCGTATTCCACGGTGAACGGTATCAAAATATCTCTATCTCTCTTGTTAATTTTTTTTTTGCGTTGTAGTGAAAATTATTGTTCGTTTTTTGAACTTCTCTATCTCCACCCTCTTGTTTTTTAGTTTTTTTTTGTATAATTCACCGCTCCTACATTGTAGATTTTTTTTTACATACCACATTACTACATTATGTCTAGATCACGCGGTAGCGGTCGTAGTGGACAAGATTCCTCCTCCTCTTCACGTAGGCCACCAATTGTCCCAACTAGTGAGCCCGCCCAAGATTACATTGATCCTACTATGGAACAATGGGGTACACACGACGAATTTGTAGGTGACATACAAATAGAAGAAGAACAACAACAACAAACCGATACCACACAACCCCGTAGTAGTTGGAAAAGTAGAGGAGAAACTAGCGATTGGCATAAGTTTTATGATTATATCCCGGACGAAAATACTCCGGGTATAGGTTTGAAAGTATGTAAAACATGTCAAAAAACATACAAATTCAAGAGGGGTGACGGCACCGGTACAATTAGTAGGCACATCCAACATAATCATAAAGAACTTCTTGATCAAATACAAGGCCAACAAAAAATCAACCCTAGGACCGGTCAAGTAGATAACCACCCTTATGATTCCGAACTTGTTCGTCGGGAAATGGCCCGATTAGTAATTAAGGAAGAGTTACCATTTTCCTATCCCGAGAGTAGGAACTTGAAAAATTTTAATCAAACGACCTTAAACCCTCATTTTAAAAGAATTCCGAGAAATACTTGCAAATCGGATTGTTTTAAAGTGTACATGGAAATGAAGGACGCGTTGATTGCAATTTTATGGAGTTTAACTTGTAGGGTTAGTTTAACTTCGGATTGTTGGACGGGTGTCAACAATATTCCAACGATGGGAATAACCTGTTATTGGATCGACAATGATTGGATTCTTAATAAAAGAATCATATCACTTGCGTCGTTGCCGTATCCCCATAGTGGCGCTGAAATAGCAAACCGTATTATAGAAATTTGTGATGTTTTTCATATTCGCGATAAAATTATGGCTATTAGTTTTGATAATGCATCTAACAACAATGTAGCAATTAATACTTTAAAAAGAATATTAAACCCTCCATCTGACAATATTTTTCATGTTAGGTGTGCATGTCATATTATAAATTTATGTGTTCAAGATGCATTAGGTATAACTGATCCATATATAGTTAAAATTAGAAATTGTGTACATTTCATTGCATTAAAACCAAGCATTCTACAAGAATGGAAAGCTTGGTGTAGAGTTAGAAATGTTCCTTTTAGAAAATTTCCAAAGGATGTTAGACACCGATGGAATTCTACTTTTGATTTACTAAATGTTGTCACCGAATATAAAGCAGTTGTAAATGATTTTTGTATCGCACAAAATATGCCTAATTTTGAAATGACTCCCGCCGATTGGTTTTTTGCTGAATCTTTGTTGAAATTTTTAGAACCTTTTAAAACCGCAACTTTAAAATTTTCAAAAACATATGAATCTACTTCTAGTAGCATTTTTATTGAATTAGTTAGCATGATGCAAACATTTAACGAAATGTTAAATGATATCCATATTAGTGACATTGTAAAACCTGCATTTACAAAATTTTTGAAGTATTATTTTCCTCCTCCTATGTTGATTTTTATTGCTACTGTTATGGATCCTCGTATCAAATTAGAAGGTACGAAGAATTTGATAGAAATGTTTTTTGGATATTTAGAGAACATTGTAGAATTAACAATTGATTGCGCTAGTTTTTTAGTTCAATTTGAATCTACGTTAAATAACTTGTATGATTATTATGATAGACATTTTGCTTCTAGTAGTACAACTTTTGTAGTTAGTTCTTCTTCTGGTAGTTCTAAAGGTAAAAGTAGAATTGGTGATAGAACATTTAGTTTACTTGAAAAAATTCAATCTAAAAAACCTAGGACTAATCAACCAAATGAATTAAATTGGTATAACCAACAAGATGCTGAGCCTTTTACTTCTGCACTAGATATTTTACAGTGGTGGAAAGAACATGAACACACTTTTAGTATTCTATCAATTATGGCTAAAGATTTACTAACTCCTCCTGTCTCTACAGTTGCTTCTGAGAGTGCATTTTCTACAAGTGGAAGGGTTCTATCTGATTACAGGAATCGGTTGAAGCCCGAGACGTTAGAGATGCTCGTATGCACAGAAGACTGGCTGAAGGCTGAAGATAGGACGCAAGGGAAAGCACTATCGAGTTCCACAAGTGAGAGCAACTCGCCTGAACAACAACAACAACAACAACAACAACAACAACAACAACAATAGCTTTTCTTGTTATGTTAAATTAGAAAAATTGTAGTCAATTAAAATTGTACACAAGAAATATGTTATTGTATAAAACTTATTTGTGAATTGAATTCTTCATTTCGTTATAAATTGTTCAAATTGTACAACTTAAATTCATATGAATAAAATTTCAAAATTTGTTGTCAATTTCACTCTTTCAATCTTATTATTATTATTACGATTTTTTTTGTTTATTAGTATTATTACTTACTTAGTATTATAATTAAACATCATTTGGGGATATTTGATTCAATTTGAAGAATTGTAGTATTATTACTTATTAGTATTATTACTGAATTACATACTTAGTATTGTAATTAAACATCATTTGGGGATATTTGAAGAATTGTAGTATTACTAGGTATGCCCGTGGGCACGTGCCTACGGCACGTATTCGGAACGATGCAACATATGAAAAATCATGTTAACAGTAAGAGATGATTTATATAGATGTTTTTTGTCTAGTAGACGTTGATGTATTAATGTACTCTGAAGTAAGATTATGGAGTGAGATTGATGTTTATTAATTTGTATATTGCAGGACCATTTGTCAGTAGCTGAAGATTCAAAAATAATATTATGAATCTACAACATTAGTGGACCGAAAATTTCTTGCTATGTGTGGCTTGCTCAGTTTGAGGATTTTTTTTTTTTTTTTTTTTTGATTTGGAGTGGCAATTCATCCTCAAACTGCACATTTTTTGTGAAGGATGATTTATATAGATGTGTATTTGGCAGTAGACATTGATGTACTGTGAAGTATGATTAAGTTGTTTATGCAGGATCATTTGTCAGCAGTTCGGGATTGAAAAAGAGTATTGTAATTCTACAATAATAGTGGATCGAAATTACATCTGCTCCGAATTTAGAGCCCGCCATAAGTAGCAATTCATTTGCACATGTAGTTATCGCCTCAAACTACATGAGTTATTTCCCGATTGTCATATTTTTATGTAGTTAACCATGTATGATTTTAAATAAAGTAAGAGAGAGCGAAAGTTTGTTGTGATGTGCATGTGAAGACCTTTTGTTAAATGTGATCAAGCACAATTACATCTCCATATGAATAAATCTATATCCATATACTGGAGAGTGTACTGCAAATTTGATTTGAAACATGCATATTGACCCCCTTTTTTGATTAACAGGGACGACAATTTTTGATATATTAAAAAAAAAAGATGCACATGCAGGTAAAACTAATAACATGCAGGGACATTTGAAGAATTGTAGTATTATTACTTATTAGTAGTATTACTTACTTAGTATTATAATTTTTTAAGAAATGTAATATTCATCAAACAAAAATATGGTTGTTTGTATAATTGTATACATCATTTGTAAAATTATTATTATTATTAGTTCAATTTAAGCTACCAAACAATATATATATATATATACATATATATATATATATATTATTAAACGGGCCAACCCGCGGGTCGACCCGGCCCAACCCGGGTTGAGCCCTAAAGGGTTCACGGGTTGGGCGGGCCACCCAAATAAGAAATTGACCCGGCCCGGCCCGGCCCGCATAAGACGCCAACCCGGCCCGGCCCGCCCACTCGAGCGTGCCAACCCGCACGGGTTGGGCCCGGACCGGCCCGTTCGACCCGTTTGCCACCCCTAATCAAGCCCAAGTTTGCTGCACCCGATTCGGTTTACAATTTGTTGCCGCTAAATTCGGTGTGGGGGCAAACAGATGAATTTGTGAGTTCTTGGGAAAACTGAATAGGAGAACCTGTGTACCTGTTCCGTCGAACTCTGATCGTTGCTCCCGCCGTAGACCTGCAAAAAGTGCGAGACACCGGGGTTGTTCCCGGCGACGCATCCTCCGACGCTCAAGTCAGTAACCAGAATTGATTATGAAAGAGCGTTTAACTAGAGAAAGATTGATTACCTCTTAATGGAGATGGGTGAGGGGTATTTATAGGCGTCTTAGGGACTGGTTTTAGGAATGTAATCCCCGTGATTAGGTAAGGAATATTCCTCGTAATCAGATAAGGCATGTAATCTGATAAGGTATATCCCCTATAATCAGTTAAGGAATTTAATCCCTAATCCCCAGTGAAAAGATAGCTGTGAATCATGGCCGTTGATTTAGACCTAATCAGGGACCTTGATTGTATCTTGTCGGATCGGGTTGGTAGCGGGTTGAAACCCGTACCCAGCTGAGGTGGATCCGTTTGCGGGTTAGTGGATCTGTGAGAAGGAGACCCAGTACCCGCTTCGGACCTATCTGCGTGTGAAATTACCATTTTACCCTTGTGCCTCAAGATTCGTGATCCATCTGGACGGTTCCGATTTAAACCCATTTTTAGCCATATCACGAGCCCCCCACTCCTAAAGACTGAGTTCGATCAGCCTTTGAGGAGTAGTTTAACTGTTCTAATGGCTGGTGGAGCTGTATCGGAGTCCAAATGGAGGGTTTCGAATCTTAAAGGGGGTAGTAGTGTGTTTTTGGAAGTTGCAATTTGTTTTTAAGCATCTTTGAGTGCCCAACGGTCGTTATCTTCTTTTTCGGACTATTTATTTAATTTTGCGATGTGTTAACCAGCCGTCCGGGGGCCCTCACGGTACATTCTAGGCAATAATTGTTCGTTCAGGGGTTCGAAAATATTACCCTGAATTTATAATTATTTTCTAGATTTTCCAGTGAATTTTCCCGAGATTTTGGTGATTTTTTTCGCAATTTTTAAACAAATAAAACGATTAAAATAAATTAAAATTGATTTTGTATACCCATTTATGACGTGGCGTCATCAGAGCCTTTGATCAGAGCGCAGCACGATTTTCGGAGAGATCGAGTGGCTCCTGTTCTTCGGCTCGCTCTTTCGCCGTATGTGAGGTTCGGTACTCCGGCACTCCGGCTCGGCGTCTCGGCACTTCGGTTCGAATGGCTCGGTGCTTCGGCTCGGCGATTCCGAAGTACGTGGCCTCATCTGGGCCGTCTATCTCAGCGCGGATCCCCGTAAAGCGCTATCTTGTCGTTTAGTGGACGTGGCCAAATCTGGACCGTCCATCATGACGAGCGCGCTTTTTGACGAGATCCAACGGTTGATATGGGTCGGAACGATTTTTTGTCATATACGAGGGTCGGTACCCCGGTACCTCGGCTCGGCGCCTCGGCACCTCGGTTCGTATGGCTCGGTGCTTCGGCTCGGCGGATCCGAAGTACGTGGCATCATCTGAGCCGTCCATCATGACGAGCGCGCTTTTTGGCAAGATCCAACGGCTGACATGCCTCGGAGCGGATTTTTGCCACATACGAGGGTCGGTACCCCGGTACTCCTGGCTCGGCGTCTCGGCACCTCGGTTCGTATGGCTCGGTGCTTCGGCTCGGCGATTCCGAAGTACGTGGCCTCATCTGGGCCGTCTATCTCAGCGCGGATCCCCGTAAAGCGCTATCTTGTCGTTTAGTGGACGTGGCCAAATCTGGACCGTCCATCATGACGAGCGCGCTTTTTGACGAGATCCAACGGCTGATATGGGTCGGAACGATTTTTTGTCATATACGAGGGTCGGTACCCCGGTACCTCGGCTCGGCGCCTCGGCACCTCGGTTCGTATGGCTCGGTGCTTCGGCTCGGCGGATCCGAAGTACGTGGCATCATCTGAGCCGTCCATCATGACGAGCGCGCTTTTTGGCAAGATCCAACGGCTGACATGCCTCGGAGCGGATTTTTGCCACATACGAGGGTCGGTACCCCGGTACTCCTAGCTCGGCGTCTCGGCACCTCGGTTCGTATGGCTCGGTGCTTCGGCTTCGGCGGTTCCGAAGTACGTGGCATCATCTGAGCCGTCCATCTCAGCGTGGATCCCCAAAAAACGTTATCTTGTCGTTTAGTGGACGTGGCCAAATCTGGACCGTCCATCACGACGGGCGCGTTTTCTGACAAGATCCAACGGCTGATATGCCTCGGGGCAGTTTTTTTGCCATATACGAGGGTCGGTACCCCGGTACTTTGGCTAGGCACTTCGAAGTTGTCTGGCCGAGGCGCAGAGTCGTGTGTTTTGGAGGCCCTTTCCTGAGGGGTCGCCTCCTCGGCACTTAGTGGCTCGGTGGCTCGGCTGAGCTGTTCGGTAGCTCGGCTGGGCGAACCGATGGCAGTCGGCGAGGAGGGACGCGTGGCTGGATCTGGGCGGTCCATCTTGACGCGCATCTCGAGGATGGGGTTCAGATCACGAGAAAATGCTATCTTGTCGTTTTGTGGGCGTGGCACAATCTGAACCGTCCATCAGATTTCGTCGCGAGTTTTAAGGAGATCCGATGGTGACTTCGCTTCGGAGCGATTTTTTGCCATATACGAGGGTCGGTACCCCGGTACTTCGGCTAGGCACTTCGAAGTTGTCTGGCCGAGGCACAGAGTTGTGTGTTTTGGAGGCCCTTTCTTGAGGGGTCGCCTCCTCGGCACTTGGTGGCTCGGTGGCTCGGCTGAGCTGTTCGGTAGCTCGGCTGGGCGAACCGATGGCAGTCGGCGAGGAGGGACGCGTGGCTGGATCTGGGCGGTCCATCTTGACGCGCATCTCGAGGATGGGGTTCAGATCACGAGAAAACGCTATCTTGTCGTTTTGTGGGCGTGGCACAATCTGAACCGTCCATCAGATTTCGTCGCGAGTTTTAAGGAGATCCGACGGTGACTTCGCTTCGGAGCGATTTTTTGCCATATACGAGGGTCGGTACCCCGGTACTTCGGCTAGGCACTTCGAAGTTGTCTGGCCGAGGCACAGAGTTGTGTGTTTTGGAGGCCCTTTCCTGAGGGGTCGCCTCCTCGGCACTTAGTGGCTCGGTGGCTCGGCTGAGCTGTTCGGTAGCTCGGCTGGGCGAACCGATGGCAGTCGGCGAGGAGGGACGCGTGGCTGGATCTGGGCGGTCCATCTTGACGCGCATCTCGAGGATGGGGTGCAGATCACGAGAAAACGCTATCTTGTCGTTTTGTGGACGTGGCACAATCTGAACCGTCCATCAGATTTCGTCGCGAGTTTTAAGGAGATCCGACGGTGACTTCGCTTCGGAGCGATTTTTTGCCATATACGAGGGTCGGTACCCCGGTACTTCGGCTCGGCGCATTTGGCTGGCCGAGGCAAAAGTCGTGTAGCCGGGGCATCCCATGGGTTTCTAGTGCGTGGCCGAGCCGTTGACTTGGCATTTTGAAGAGTTTCTTGCTTTGAGTGAGCATCGTATCTTTTCCGCCTGTCGCTTTCGCTCCCTATTGGGCTTTTTGCGTTTCCCAAGGAGGCCCAACTTACCAGGGGTTAAAAACTCTCACCCTTACTCTCAAAGCTCATTTCTCACTTTTTTACTCAAGATCTTTACTTTCGATCTCTAAGTTCTCTGCTAGCGGCGATTTTCTCTCTGAGGCGTTTCCGTTAGCTGTCGCGTGGGCCAGGCGATTTCCGGCAGAGGATTCCGACCGTAGACGTCACTTCAAAAGGTCAGTTTACTTAGTCTGAATAATTTTCCTTGAGATGTCTCGAGTAGACTCGGGGAGTGGGGCCTCGTCTTCGGGCGACGAGAGTGCCGAGGAGAGGAGGAGGTCGGAGATTAGGAGGAAGGGTAAGCAAGCCGCCGAACCGTCTGTAGTCGAGACGGAGAAGGGGAAGAAGAAAAGGAGGGTAGAGAGCCAGTCCCCCATTGTGGAGGTGATTGTGGAGAATCCGAAGCAGGCTCCCGAGATAGGACGGTACCCTTCCGTTCTGTCCGGTCACTCAGGGGTCAGGCAGTACGAGGGCGACTTGCTGGAGAAGGCGATCTATGGGAAGTCCAAAATCGTCGAAGAACCTAATCCCGAACTCGCCACCGAAGCGGATGAGCTCATCACCTTGGTATCCGAGGAGGACCTGCTCCGGGTTAGAAGGGCTTTCGCTATCCCTCCGGAGTACAAACTGATTGTTCCAGGTCCTGGAATGCGAGCGAACTCTAAGTTGCCGTCTTCGGATATGTGCATGTTCGACGTTGACTCTTTTCATGCCGGGTTGCGTTTCCCTCTGCACCCATTCATCCTCGAGATCCTCGGCTGGTATTGCCTCGCGCCGACCCAGTTCACGCCGAACACATGGCGCCACGTGAACGCCTTTATGCTCCAGTGCTATCGAGCCGAGGTGAAGCCGGATCTTACGGTCTTCCGAGGATTGTATCGAGTAAATCGTCAGCACAAGACGGAGTACTGATACTTCTTGGGGCCGAGGAGGGGAGTTAAGATTGTCGAGAATCCTGACTCGATTAAGGGTTGGAAGGAGAAGTTTTTTATAGTAAGGGGCGAGGCGATTAGGCCCATTCCGACCCGTTGGAAGGTGGAGGTGCCGAATTTCGCGCGCGCCGACCCTGTTCTATCTGATGCCGAGGAAGAGGTGGCGAGGAAGATAATGGCCCTTCCGATACTGAGTTGGAGGGATTTGTCGGAGGAGGTGTTGTTCGGGTCCGGCCTAAGCCCCATCGACCCGAGTATGCCCTTGACATCTCGTTTTTGATTATTATTATTTTTTAAGTTTTTGGTTCGGCCTGCTAACTTGTCCTCCCCCCTCTCTCCTTTTTTTTTATCCGCTGCAGAAGGCATGAAGATCGACTTCAATTCCATGATGGCGGACAGATCTAAGCTGGCCGGGGGGAAGAAGAGGAAGAGGGCGGCCGCGACTGTTTCGCCGGCCCCGGCACCTACCGTCGCTTCATCCATCCCTCCGCCTCCTCCGACCGTGGAGGCGCCCTCGGAGGTGGTCGTCGCCGAGGTGCCCCCGTCTTCTTCGGTTCCAGGCGTGATCGAGGGAGTCTTTGATGTGAACGCGGCGTTGTCGATCGAGGCACCGCCCCTAACCCAGGCCGCCGAAGAGATCTTGACAGAGCAGCACAAGCAGCTGTTCGTGCCGAATTGGCGAGTGAAGAACCATGATGGGTTCCTCGGCAATTCGCAAATGTCAGTGCAGGTCGTTAAACACTTGGCGACCCCGAAGGACGTTGCTGCGCTGAAGGCGGGGACGGTCGGTGACGATACCTTCGAAATCGCGCGGTCACTCATTTCGGTAAGTGTATTGCCAATTTCTCTAAGTCTGCAGCTCGGCATGTGTTTTACTGGTTGTCGTCTTTGTAGGCCACTTGCCACTTCGGCCACCTCCTCGAGACGTTCGCCGCGCAGGAGAAGGATCTAAAGTCTGCCAGCGACAAGGACAGGCTGGCGAAGGTCAGGGCGGTCAAAGAGCTTGAGGCCGAGCAGAGGAGGGCTGAGGCCTTGGAAGTCCGGGTCGCGGACCTCGGGTCGGATTTGGAGAAGGCCAAGGAGCGGCTCGATGCGGAGTCTGCCAAGGCCGCCAAGGCTGCCGAGGACTTAGCAGCGGCGCTGAAGTCCTTGGCCGAGGAGAGAGCAGAGAAGGAGGCTCTGGCGACGAAGATCCGAGCCGAGGTGGAGAAGGAGGTCGAGGAGGAGGCGAAGAGGCACATGGCCGAAAACATGGAGAAGTCTTATCAGTTGGCCCTCGACCACGTGCAGGAACGCGTACCCAGCTTCGAGCGGGTCGGCTACCAATTGTTTCCAACGCCGACCTCGGATGATGAAGGGGAGGAAGGCGAGGATGACGAGGCCGAAGGCGAAGGCGAGGAAGGACGGGATGGAGAGACTGCGGCGGACGGGCAGGTCAATGGGCCCCCCGCCGATGCGCCCGTGGCCGACGCGGCGACGAAGGTGGACCCTTGATCCCCTCACTAAGTTTTTGTAGTCTTTTGGTGTTTCTTCTTCCGATCATTGTAATGCCTTTTTGCGGACTGGCCACCGCCTTTTAATGATTTAATGAATGAAAAGTATTTTGACTCCGGAATTTGTCTAAGTGTTTGGCTCGGTGGTGTGGTATTCCAATGCTATCTCTTTCTTATTTCAGATTGCTGAGCCGACTTGTAACACCTCGGCCGAACAGCACCGAGCGGAGTTGTTTAAGCAATCTCGGGAGGATCGTCTCGAGGGTGAGGTTGACCTGACGAGGAGAACGCTTCATAACTTGGAGATCAGGCACGGCGAGGCTTTAGTTGAACTGCACGACCTACGGATAGTCGAGGCTGAGCTATCTGCTAGGGAAGAAGAGCTTGCTCGAGTTTTGGCCGAACGGGATGGCTTAGCGAGGAAGGTGGAAGAGTTGCAGAGGGTGACTGTAGACAAGAGTATCGAAGTGACTCACTTGCGCCGCGTTATCTCCGACAGCGCCGAATATCCCGGTTCGGCGAAACTTCCTCGGTTTAAGGTGATAGTAAAGGATGACACTTTGAAAGACCGCATCGTCGAACTGGAGGAAGAAGTTGCTCGGCTCAAGCCTCAGCCGGTGAGGCCAAACGTCCGGAGCACCTCGTGCACCCGCGAAGAGATCGAGCGAGGGATCACGTTCTATCAAGCGGCGAGCCGGACTCCTATCGTAGGCAGGTCGGCCGCCGATGCCCAAAGCGGTGTGGCGGTGTCTTCAAGCGGTGCTTCGGTAGGAGCGACCGTCAGGGCTAGTGATGAGGAGGCGTCCCGGTTCGTCGGCTTGGATTCGAGCTCGGAGGTGAAGAAGCGTCGACCCAAAGTGTCTCTAAAACGGAGTATTCCCCTTCCTCGGAAGTAACGGGCTGATCGTGTTACTGTGTTGTAATCTTGCTTGCAAGTTCGAGTTGTAATCCTACTTGCAAGTTTTTGCTGTTGTAATCCGCTTTGTAACTTTTATCCAACTTGTTAATGGCATTGGAGTTGTTTTATGCGAATTGTCTTTGGCTGTCTTCTTATCTGTGCTATGGTTGTCAGCTAGAGTAGGTTTAAGACGAACCATGAGGTTGGTGTTCGCTTCGCCGAACTCCTCATCCTCGAATTTTCCTTTTTCGCTGCGTTTGTGAACCATAGGGTTGGTTTGGCTGCTTAAGGCGTTGTGGCTTCCCGACTCCGCCCACGTGGCCTAATCAGGGACGTCCGATGTTTGCACGGATCTTGAGGCGGGTCCAGTTTCCAAGAAAACACTATCTTGTCGTTTTGTGGACACGTGGCTGAACGAGCTCCGCCCATCAGGTCCTGGCGCACTTTCTGAGGCGATCTGACGGTGGCTTCGCCTCGGAGCGATTTTTTGCCATATACGAGGGTCGGTAACCCGGTACCTCGGTTCGGCAGGCGAGGGCTGTGATTCGTACCTAATTCCGACCCGATTGAGGGTGAGTCGGCAAGATTTAGCAGAGGCGTCGGAGAGATCCGAGCGTTATACTGGTTTTAGGGATGCAGGAGCAGTTTCAAATGGCGAGCTACTTCTAGTCCGCTTAGGAGCGAACTTGCGAAGCAGAATCGAGCCAAGTGTTGGACTCCGATCCATTCAACGGCTGCAGGAGCAATTTCGAACGGCAATCTTCCCCCGGCTCGTCTATAGACGTGCCGAGCGGGGAGAGTCGAGCCGAGTGCTGGACTCCGAACCATCGTGTGGGTAGTTTAAGGGATGCAGGAGCAGTTTCGAATGGCGAGCTGCTTCTAGTCCGCTTAGGAGCGAACCTGCGAAGCAAAGTCGAGCCAAGTGTTGGACTCTGATCCATTCAACGGCTGCAGGAGCAATTTCGAGCGGCAATCTTCCCCCGGCTCGTCTATAGACGTGCCGAGCGGGGAGAGTCGAGCCGAGTGCTGGACTCCGAACCATCGTGTGGGTAGTTTAAGGGATGCAGGAGCAGTTTCGAATGGCGAGCTGCTTCTAGTCCGCTTAGGAGCGAACCTGCGAAGCAAAGTCGAGCCAAGTGTTGGACTCCGATCCATTCAACGGCTGCAGGAGCAATCTCGAACGGCGATCTTCCCCCGGCTCGTCTATAGACGTGCCGAGGAGGGAGAGTCGAGCCGAGTGCTGGACTCCGAACCATCGTGTGGGTAGTTTAAGAGATGCAGGAGCAGTTTCGAATGGCGAGCTGCTTCTAGTCCGCTTAGGAGCGAACCTGCGAAGCAAAGTCGAGCCAAGTGTTGGACTCCGATCCATTCAACGGCTGCAGGAGCAGTCTCGAACGGCGATCTTCCCCCGGCTCGTCTATAGACGTGCCGAGGAGGGACAGTCGAGCCGAGTGCTGGACTCCGAACCATCGTGTAGTTAGAAAATTCAAGGCAGATAGTACCAAAAATACGAAAAACTTTATTTATTAATATCTAATGGTCGGCTGCTTCTAAAGTTGCAAGCCGTTATTACAACGAAAAAAGAACAAGGGAAAAATTACTACTAGCAGCAGGAGAGGAGTGGTCCGACATCGCGAGTTACTTAGATAGGCGTAGCTGCCTTCTCTTGGTATTTCAAAAGATGGTCGGCGTTCCAAGTCCTGGGAATTTCTCTGCCTTCCGGGTCTTCTAGCTTGTATGCACCGGGGCGGATCACTTTGGAGATTTTGTATGGTCCCTCCCAATTTGGGGCCAGTTTGCTTTTCTGTCCGGGGAACGAGATGGCCAATTTTCGGAGGACCAGATCCCCTTCTTTGAGGTCTGTTGGGCGGACCCGTTTGTTGTAGGCGAGCTCGATTCTCCTCCGATAACTTTGCTGCCGTATGGCTGCCCTTTCCCGGATTTCGTCTATCAAGTCCAGGCTCATTCTGAGCTCCCTGGCATTCTGTTCTTCTTCAAAGGCTACCAGGCGAGGAGAGGGTATCCCGACTTCTAGTGGGATGAGGGCCTCGGACCCATAGGTGAGATTGAACGGACTCTCGCCTGTTGGGGTCCGCTTCGTGGTCCGGTAATTCCACAACACATTGGGCAGCTGATCGACCCACAATCCCTTGGAGCACTTGTCGAGTCTCTTCTTGATGCCGGAGAGGATCTGTCGGTTGGCATTCTCGGCTTGGCCATTTGACTGGGGGTGAGAGACGGAGGAGAAGCGGTGTTGTATGGCTAGGTCTTCACATAAGGCTCGGAAGGCAGCTCCAGCGAACTGCGTACCGTTGTCTGTAACTACGACCCGAGGAACACCGAATCGGCAGATCACACTTTTCCAGAAGAATTGAACGACTCTATGTTCGGTAATTGTAGCCAGGGGCTCGGCCTCTATCCATTTCGAGAAGTAATCGACCGCCACGACTAGGAACTTCAACTGTCCGGGGGCCGGTGGAAATGGCCCCAGTAAGTCCATCCCCCACATTGCAAAGGGGATCGGACTTGATAGGGAGGAGAGTGGTGCTTGTGGAAGGCGTCGGATGTCGGCATACTTCTGGCAGGAGGTGCATTGCCGAACGTGTTGTTCGGCGTCCCGTAGGAGAGTGGGCCAGTAATACCCGTAGTTTAACACTTTGCGCGCCAAGGCTCTGGAGCCGGAGTGGGCTCCGCCGATGCCCTCATGGAGCTCTTGCAGGGCGTAGTCGGCTTGTCTGGGGGAGAGGCATCTTAGGTAGGGTCGACCATCCACCTGGGTGAAGGAGCGCTTATACAGAACGCCTTCGACCAGTATGTAACGCTCGGCTCGGGTCCTTATCTTTCGGGCTTCCTTCGGATCCCTTGGGAGGAGTCCGTCTCTTAAAAACTCGACGAGGGGCTTCATCCAATTATCTTCGAGGGGGAGTGGCAGTGTTTCGACGGAGTTGAGAGCCTCGTCCTCTATGCTTGGCTTGAGGAGGACTTCTATCAGGACAGTTTGTTCGAGGCCTTGCAGGGATGAGGAAGCTAATTTGGACAGGGCGTCGGCCTGGGCATTTTCCTCTCTGGGGATTCTTCGGATGAGGGCCTCGTCGAAGAGCGCCATGAGGCTCTTCACTTTAGCCAAGTACTTTACCATTCTGTCATCGCGGGCTTCATATTCGCCGAGGACCTGGTTGACGACCAACTGAGAGTCGCTGAAGATCTGCAGGCGTCGCGCTCCTGCGTTTTGGGCCATCCCGAGGCCGGCTATGAGTGCCTCGTATTCGGCTTCGTTATTCGAGGCTTTAAAGTTTATCCGGAGGGAATATTGAAGGACAAAGTCGTCTGGGCCCGCCAGGATGACTCCAGCCCTGCTCCCCTCGTTGCAAGAGGATCCATCGACATATACAGTCCAGATAGGCGGTCCCTTCGTCGTCTGCTCGGAGTCGGGGATGGTTGTTTCAACTATGAATTCGGCTAGCGCCTGCGCCTTGATTGCGGTCCGAGGCTGATAAGTAATGTCATGTTGGCTCAGGTCGATCGACCACTTCATGAGGCGGCCGGAAGTCTCTGGCTTGTGAAGGATCTGTTTCAACGGCTGGTCGGTAAGAACGACCATCGAATGAGACTGGAAGTATGGCCGGAGTTTTCTCGCAGCCATTATCAGGGCGTAGGCTATTTTCTCAATTTTTGGGTACCGGAGCTCGGCGTCCCGGAGCACTTTGCTGACGTAGTAAATGGGCTTCTGAGTTCTCTCTTCTTCCCTGACTAAGACCGCGCTTAGCGTCTGTTCGGAGGCTGCCAAGTAGAGGTAGAGGGGTTCGCCCGGTATGAGTTTGCTGAGAAGAGGTGGATTGACGAGGTAAGCCTTAAGCTGGTCGAAGGAGTCTTGTTGTTGCCGCCCCCACTCGAATCCCTTAGCCCCCCTGAGGGCTTTGAAGAACGGGAGGCACTTTTCCCCGGACTTCGACAAAAAGCGCCCTATGGCGGCTAGGCGACCAGTCAATCTTTGAACTTCTTTGACATTTCTAGGAGGGGCCATGTCCAGTATGGCCTTGATCTTTTCTGGATTCGCTTCAATTCCTCGCTGGCTAACCATGAAGCCGAGGAACTTCCCTGATGAGACGCCGAACGCACACTTGTTCGGGTTGAGTCTCATATTGTGCTTCCTTAAGACATCAAACGCTTCTTGAAGGTCTGCCACATGATCGACGCCTCGGATGCTTTTCACAAGCATGTCGTCCACATACACTTCCATGTTTCGGCCGATCTGTGCCTGAAATACCTTGTTAACAAGGCGTTGGTATGTTGCCCCGGCATTCTTTAGGCCGAAAGGCATGACTCTGTAGCAGTAGAGCCCTTGGTCGGTCACAAAAGATGTCTTCGGAATATCCGGGGGAAACATCCTTATCTGATTGTAACCCGAGAAAGCGTCCATGAAGCTGAGGAGCTCATGTCCCGAGGTTGCGTCAATCAGAGTGTCGATGCTCGGCAGAGGGAAGGGGTCTTTAGGGCAGGCCTTGTTGAGGTCAGTGAAATCAATGCAGATTCTCCATGTTCCGTTGGGCTTTTTTACCATCACCACGTTTGACAACCACTCAGGATAATTTACTTCCTGTATGAACCGGGCCTTTAACAATTTGTCGACCTCCTCTTTGATAGCGAGCTGTCGCTCGGGAGCGAACTTGCGCCTCTTCTGCTGGACCGGTTTGGACCCCGGATCAACACTGAGGCGGTGGACCAAGAGTTCTTCGGAGATACCGGGCATGTCCGCAGCTGTCCATGCGAAGAGGTCTTGGTTGGCTCGGATGCATCCTACCATATCCGCGTATAGTGCGGATGGGAGGGTCTTGCTGACAAAGAACCTGCGGGTCGGTTCCTGTTCCGAGAAGAGTACCTCTTCCAGCTCGTCTACCGGCTCGGAAGTCGGCCGAGCAGCATCTTGGGGGATCTCGAGTGTTTCCAAGGAGAGGACGGGTCCGAGGGTGGAGGTCATATAGCACTTGCGGGCCTGCTCCTGATTGCCCCTTACTTCTCCCACCCCGGCCCGAGTGGGGAATTTCATTTTGAGATGATAGGCCGAAGGGACGGCTTCAAGGGCGGCCAGACCGGGCCGACCCAAAATGACGTTGTAGGCCACTGGGACATCTACGACCATGAAATCCATTGACTCCGTGCGGGTAGTAGGAGTTTTGCCCGCTGTGACATCGAGGGTAATCACCCCTTCGATCGTCACCGGCACTCCCGTGAACCCATGGAGCGTATACCCGGCGGGCTTCAGTCTATCTCGGGAGAGCTTCAGCCCCTTAAAAGCATCGAGGAATAGGATGTTTACGGAGGAACCGTTATCTACTAAGATCCTTTCGACTTTGAAATTGGCCATGTGAAGGCTGATGACAAGTGCGTCACAATGAGGGGTGCGGACGCCTTCGAGATCTTCGTCAGAGAAGGTGACGGGCACTCCGAGTCCTTTGGGGGGAGGGGTGGTTCGGACAGAATTCACTTCTCTAATAAAAGCTTTCCGAGAAGAGTTCGAGGAGCCCCCCATTGGACCCCCGTGGATAAGGTGGAGGACTCGCTCTTCCTCGAATTCTGGCATCTCTTCCCGTTCTGGTCGTTTGTTAGCCCCCCGAGGCTGGGGAGGAAGTTCGGCTCCATCCTTTCTTACAAACTTCGCCAACTGCCCCCTCTGGATAAGGGCTTCGATCTCGTTTCTCAGAGCCCGACAGTCGTTGGTGTCATGCCCATGGTCCCGGTGATAACGGCACCATTTGTCTTTATCCCTCCTTTTGGCTGGGGTGTTCATCTTTGGAGCTGGAGGTAGAACCCCTTCTTTTTCGACTTCCATGAAAATGGCGGAGATGTTTGTGGTGAGGGGAGTAAACTTTTCAAATCTAGGGGGAGGCCGGCGCTGGCCAGCATTATCCTTCTGAAACTTTTTGGGTCCCTCTTCTTCCGTTCCCTTCCTCTTGGACCCGGAGGCGGTTGCTTCCCAGTTGGGCGGTTCCTCGGCCTCTTCAGCTCGGATGTACTTTTCAGTGCGGAGGAGGAGGTCAGAAAAGTCATGTGGCGGTTTCTTGGCGAGGGAGGAGCGGAGGTTGGAATTTAGGATATTGGATTGGAATGCCGCGGTAGCGACGGATTGGTCGAGGGATGCGATGGTTCTGGCCTCGGCTGTGAACCTCTTCACGTAGTCCCTCAATTTCTCCCCCTTCTGCTGACGGAGGTGCAATAGGGAGATGCTGGTCTTCTCGGCCCTTCGGCTGCTGACGAAATGGGTGATGAACAGGGTTTCGAACTGTTCGAAGGAGAATATCGACGCCGGGGCAAGACGAGAGTACCATTCTCGAGCTGGGCCTTTCAGAGTTGCAGGGAATGTTTTGCAGAGAAGGGCATCGGACGCTTGATGGAGGAGCATCAAAGTCTTAAAGCTTTCGATGTGGTCAACTGGATCGGTCTCCCCAGTGTAGTTCTCGAACTGGGGAGGTTTGAAACCGAAGGGAACAGGAGCATCCACTATGGTCCGGGAGAACGGGGGTCGGCTAGGACGGAGGGTCCTCCCCCTGAGTTCTTCTTCTCGGTTTATCTGTCCCAAGAGTTTTTCCACCTCGTTCAGGCGGCGGTTCATGGTGTCATCTCTCCGACGGTGATCTGCCGAGCCACGGGACTCGTCTTCGTATGAGAGGGAGCGAGGGCTGCGGCGATGGTAGCTTCGGGAACGCCGAGGACTCGGGGTGCGTCTGGAATTGGTAGGAGCGGGTCGAGGAGAAGGGGATCGTCGGCGAGGGCTCCGGACCGGAGGAGGGGATGGGGCCCTTTGCTCATTGGGGTTCTGACGGAGGTTGAGGGCCTGTTGTACCATTGCTTGGAGTTGTTGGAACTCGGCACGGGTGATGGGTGCCTCATTGTTCCGGGGCTGCTGCCGACCCGCTGGAGAGTGCCTCCTTCGGTAGTGATCGGGGGAGTCCTTTCTCCCTCTTCGGACGGGGGACCTCCTGCGCTCTCGGTGTCGGGGGGATTGCTCTCGCTGGCGGGAGGCTTCCCCCCGAGCCCGCTTCTCATCCAGATGGCGACGGAGGTCGTCATCTTCCGGGCGTTTGGGAGGGGTATTGCGGCGACCAGAGGCTCGGGGATGATGGGAGGCCATGGAGGCGCTGGAGGCAGTGTGGATGGGTATGTCCTCTTGGTGAAGAGGCTGTTTCTGGGGGTTAGGCCCCTTTGGATCAGGATGTGGAGGGTTCCGCTGGGGCGGCTCTTCCACGGTAGGAGGGAGTTGCCCTTGTTGCTGAGCGGGATCAGGAAGGACTTCTTGCTGGTCAGGGTTGGGCGCTCGGTTGGAGCCCCTAGATCTGACTTTGCGAGGCGGCATGGCAGGAGAAAACCTGTTCACCGGAAGGAGGAAAGGTCGCTATTCGTTAGTTTCCCACAGACGGCGCCAATCTGTTGCCGCTAAATTCGGTGTGGGGGCAAACAGATGAATTTGTGAGTTCTTGGGGAAACTGAATAGGAGAACCTGTGTACCTGTTCCGTCGAACTCTGATCGTTGCTCCCGCCGTAGACCTGCAAAAAGTGCGAGACACCGGGGTTGTTCCCGGCGACGCACCCTCCGACGCTCAAGTCAGTAACCAGAATTGATTATGAAAGAGCGTTTAACTAGAGAAAGATTGATTACCTCTTAATGGAGATGGGTGAGGGGTATTTATAGGCGTCTTAGGGACTGGTTTTAGGAATGTAATCCCCGTGATTAGGTAAGGAATATTCCTCGTAATCAGATAAGGCATGTAATCTGATAAGGTATATCCCCTATAATCAGTTAAGGAATTTAATCCCTAATCCCCAGTGAAAAGATAGCTGTGAATCATGGCCGTTGATTTAGACCTAATCAGGGACCTTGATTGTATCTTGTCGGATCGGGTTGGTAGCGGGTTGAAACCCGTACCCAGCTGAGGTGGATCCGTTTGCGGGTTAGTGGATCTGTGAGAAGGAGACCCAGTACCCGCTTCGGACCTATCTGCGTGTGAAATTACCATTTTACCCCTGTGCCTCAAGATTCGTGATCCATCTGGACGGTTCCGATTTAAACCCATTTTTAGCCATATCACAATTAATTTTGGGTATTAATCGCATTGGGGCGAGCCGGGTCGGTTTGTGGTTTTAGACCCTATTTATTGATGCAATTTTGGGTATTAGTTTTGATTTTGGACTATTTTAATGAGTGTAATTTTTTTAAATTTTGGTGCAACTCATATTTCATTTTTTTGTCCATGCACATTAACACCTATGATAATTGTCTTGTGCAATATGAACTTATGCTCTTAAGCCACTTAAAATGGTCTATCTTACAAGCTATGCAAGAGGAGTTACCAACAATTTATATATATTTTCAATCATAATTTTTAACTTCGCAACTGTAATTGTAGTTGCAAGCAAACATTTTTTAGTGTTACAATTGTGTTCAAGCGTCCAACACTCAAAGAGAACTCAAGGGGAAGACTATTTCATACAAATCTTCGTTAATTTTTGCCTTAACATTAAAGTTGACTTAATCATAAAGGGCATTAAAATACGAGAAAATTGATAGATAGAAAGAGTAGTAAAAATCATTCATTTCACGTATAGATCTGAATAACATTTATAATTACCTTTCCGTTACATTTTTTCTCCTCCATCTTGACTTCACTTGCAAATAGCTAGAAATGAAAGAAATAAAACTTAAAATGAGCATGAGGATCAGGGAGTACCTTGTTTTTAAAAGAGCATGTCTTTACACATTATTAATTTATTACCAGGGCCGGCCCTGAGTTCCCAGGAATCCGAGGCAAAATCCCAAATTAATTATTTTTGGGTCCTAAGTACAATATAAATTTTTTTACGTGTAAAATATGTATCTATATTTACAATGAGAATACAAATTTGTGGTTTCAAAAATTACAAAAAAATCGGGGATCTGAGGCGGCCTGTTCATTACACTATTTGCAAGTGGCCGGTATTTGTCAAAAGTAAGAAAAGGAAAGTGAAGTGAATCTTAAGATAGCAGAGGAAACTCAGCTTTCCGAATGCAAAAACAGCCCCACCATCCATCAACTAACCCCCCAAAAAAGTCACAAGTCAAACCGAAATTCCCATGATCATGGTAACCCCCGGAATTCCAACAAACCCACATTACTTTATTCCAAACACCACAACTTTACCGAACCTGCTACAATTATTAAAATAATAAAAATAAAAACTCCACCTATTTAGTTTCCGATAAAACATGCCATCAACTATCAAATTCTTGTTTGTAGTTTATTTTCCGTTTGTAGGTTGTACTTGGGTTCAGTACTATGAGTGAGTTTGTTTCGTTAAACTCTTTTTAATAAAACAGGGTGTCGAGATTCTACCTTTTCCCTAAAAAAAAAAAAAAAAACTATCAAATTCTAGAAAAAAAGAAAAAACACCCCAACCATGTTTCTCAGTATAATCCTTGTATTTATAAAAATGTACAGTACAGTACACTACACACTTATGCTTATATAGATACATTTTCAGTTTTCAACCTTCAACATCAATATGAACTAAAGAACTTTTATAAGTATAAGAAGCATACTAACCATCTTAGTTGCTATATTCTTAAATGAATTAATGTTCATAGCAACCATGTGATTTTGAGTATTAAAAAAGACATGGTATGGGAGAGCTGGAAGGGTGGGTATCATGTCCTCATCAATCGCATCTCATTTCTTTCTTTCTTTGCTAAATCTTTAAGAAACCACAAACCGCCAGGCGCCAATCAACCAAACCTTTCTTTCTGTCTCCCTCTTCCAACCACTCTCACCTTCTTCTTCTTCAACAACAAGAGAAATATATCTCTCCCATCTCTTCTTTCCATCCATCCATTCATCCATACCCCCAATTCCCACAACCATCTTTCAACTGATCATATCTTCAAACCATGAAGGGTAACACTAACAACAAGATCCAAACCCCCTTCAAATCCAAGATCCTCATCCTCCTTGGCCTCTTCCTCATCTTCATCATATTCATGATAGTAAGATCAAACTCCTCCTCCTCTTCCTCTTCTACTTCTTCCACAATTCAACAAACTGCGACACTAGCACAAGTCGAATCACTCCCACCAACAACTCAATCAACAACAACAACAACAACAACAACAACACATGCTTGCAACAAAATCCCACCTTCTTTAGTTGAAACCATCCTCCACTACACCACCTCCAACACCACCCCACAACAAACCCTAAAGGAGATCTCTGTCTCGGCCCGGGTCCTCGCAAAGAAGTCCCCGTGCAACTTCCTGGTCTTTGGTTTAGGCCATGACAGCCTCATGTGGACTGCCCTCAACCACGGGGGGCGAACTGTTTTCCTAGAGGAAGATCAAGAATGGATCAAGACAATCAAGAACCAAATCCCCTCATTGGAAGCTTACCATGTGAAGTATGACACCAAGTTGACACAGGCAGAGGAGTTGCTCGAAACAGGGAGGTTGCCAGAGTGCACTGTTGTTGGTGACATTAAGTTTTCCGAGTGTAGGTTGGCGTTGAAGGAGTTGCCAAGTGTATTCTATGAGGTGGAGTGGGACTTGATCATGGTGGATGCGCCCACGGGGTGGATTCCGGAAGCTCCCGGGAGAATGGGAGCAATATACACTGCCGGAATGGCAGCAAGGGGGAGGAAGGAAGGGGAGACTGATGTGTTTGTGCATGATGTGGATAGGATTGTGGAGGATAAGTTTTCCAAGGCGTTTTTGTGTGAAGGGTACTTGAAGGAGCAAGAAGGGAGGCTGAGGCACTTCACAATTCCAAGCCACAGGGCTACTCTTGGCATGCCTTTCTGCCCTTGAGGAGAAGGATGAGGGTTTGAGATGATGAGCTTGTGATTTCTTCTTCTTCTTCTTTTTTGCTTATTATGTATAAGGGATGTCTTTTGTTGAGAGGATTGTTTACCTTACATTCATTGGTTCTCATAAATGATGTTTAGATCTAATTTTCGATATTTGAAGGTCCAAACTCTAAAGTGATTCATGAAATTGCTCTCTTATCATGCTCTTCAGAGCTTGTGCATATAGCATTACCCTCTACTCAATCTTTTCTTCTGTAGTTAGCACATACTCATTGATAATGCAGGTTTTAACTGATACCAAAATCATAGAAACTAAGGAAGAATTAACGAAAATAGTGCATATGCAGGCTATAGTCAGAAAAGTAAAAGCATAAAGAAAATTCAAGAACATGCAATTAATTGAAGCTGGATTAAAGAAGTACAAGTCTTAGACTAAGTAATTAACTGCAAGAAATAGAGTATATGATGTGAGCTGCTTGTAGTGCTTGACTACAGTAATGAGATTCATTATATCATAAAATAGAAAATGCAAAGGAACATGTATTGGCTTCCATGTGGTGATCGCAGTGGGCGAGTACCTGAAATTTTATAAAGTTTAATTATCCAAAAGGAAAGCAAAATGATTTATCGATAGTTTGAAGTTGAGTTACAATTTGGTTTTTTTTATTATCATAATTTGAGTTACAAGTTTCTGTTCAAAAAAGATAGTTCAAACAGCAAGTTGCATAGCATAGCAGGTTTTCAACGGACACGACGGACTCTCTCTTCTTGTCCTAAACCAAGAGATTTCTGGGCATCAGCAATTCCATTTGGATCTGCAAGCAACAACCAGAAACAAAAACTAATCAAGATTTAATCAAAAATAACCCAACTCTATAATTTCGGCAAAGTTCTGTACACATTGAGGGCAAATTTTCTGCCTACTGCAATGTATTCCAGCAAAAACTAATAGAAAACCCAATTGACGATTAAGTTTTTGCTAAAGTAGCTATGTGAGAATATTACTTCAATTCATCCAACTTCGGAATAAGATAAACCAAAATTCACTCAACAACAACAGGTTTCACTTTGTACACAGAAATAGCTTACATCAATTAAGTTTTGAGAATCAGAATGATAAATGTAATAAATAAGGCAACCTACAATGCAAATCTAAGTCACACAATCAGAAAAAAAGGTACAAGAACTTGGAAGTATCAGAAAGTTCATCTCTTCCATGTTGCTCGTTGACATCATTGTTAACACAAGTTCTCGTATTAGCAAACAGTAACATTATGGCTAATAGAAAATGATTGCAAATCTAGAAACATGATTTCCAGTAACTACCAGTTTAAAATACAGAAAGATTCTGAGGATAGAGATACTACTGGAATTTAAAATCTGTAGTGAGTACATGCAGAATCATGGTGGTTAGATAAATTGATATTTGACAAGCTTAGCTGTCTTAAGCCTATGATTGCTGTCTAATGTTACAACAATTGCTGCTAGGGCTGCAAACGAGCCGAGTATCTTGAGACTCGAGCACGGCTCCGTCGGCTCGTTAAGCAATCGAGCTCAGTTTCGAGCTCGAGCTCGTTTCGAGCCGAGCTTTGACCGAGTTCGACCCGAGTTGCTCGCGAGCTTAGCCTAATAATCACAAAAGGCCCAAGCTCGAGCTCGGCTCGTTAAGCTATCGAGCTCGAGCTCGTCTCGAGTCGAGCTTTGACCGAGCTTGAGCCGAGTAGCTCGGTTCGTTTGCAGCCCTAATTGCTGCTATCTACCCAATATTCATAACTAAATCACTTCACTATATGGATTCTTTTTTCTTTTTCTTTTTTTCTTTTTTTCTTTGCTAACTATACAAGTCCAAAATAACATGAGAAATGAAGGGCAAGGTCCACATTATCAAATGATCAATTTGGATTAGTAACTTACTCCAATATGTTTCTGTCAAGTGTCTTTCTTTCTCCCAGGACGGGTTGGTGACCTTTCATTTTGCCGATTCGAACTAAGCTAGGGAATCTCCCTCCTTTTGCAATTCCATTGAACTTCCCAATCGAATTTATTCAACCCCGTTTTCACAGTTTAGGCTGCTCCCATTTCGCTCGCCGCCAAAATTATGGACTCCTCAAGGAATCGCAATAAGAGGAGCAGAAAGCCTAATCGATCAGTATCAGAAGGGGTCCCTTTTTTGTTTGATTTAAAATTTCAAATTCTTAACGATCAACTTTACGAAAATCCCATTGTATTCCGGAAACGCGTAACATCGGTCCTCATAAGCACCAATTTATTGCTTCCTCTCCAGCAATAATCCCTACGCCTTCAACTCTATCCAAAAAAATAGAATTCATCGTAATAAGTCCACATCGTGGATCAGATGAGCTCTTTGAGAATGCGGGGATTCCAACGCGAGACCTCATATCTATGCTTAGTTAACTTATTATCACTTTATGATGGAACATAACCATTAAACTAAAAACTTAAATAGGCTCATCATTGGGTTATGTAAACAGGAAGCATGCATGTTAATTTAGTACCATGGTCACTACTTACTAGTGCCTAGTGCAAATTAATAAATAATAATCTTAGTGCCTATAGTATTAGGTTCGGGACCTTGCTTTCTGCAGAAATATGTAATGAGCAATGTAAGCAAGGCAAAAGAAATTGAAATAGTCACATGTAACATTACATATATACCATTACATGATTTGAGATTAGACTGATAAGTGATATCTTATGGAGGAAAGCTACTGAAGGTTCGTTTTCAAAAGCAATTTCAGTCTTTCAGATTCAGAACTATCATAGAAGAACAAGATTCATCTTAATGTAAGTCATTTAAAATGCTTAGGTTTGATCTACTCAAGTAAAATTTTCAGTTTGATCAATTTCTTCCACATAGGACTACATATTAATGCATTAACAAACAGTTCGGACAATCATTTCTAAGAATCTTATTCTACCCATGACTCTTCTTCTTCATGTAATTGAACTAACATGTAATTTTCAAAATCACTTTGTTTCATAAGAAAAACAAAATTCAAGCCACATCTTTACTATTATAACCCAAACTCCTTCGAAGCTTGATCTCTATACTGTGTGTGTAAAACCAACCAACACATGCAATATATTTGCTTTACTCATTTGTCTTCCTAGCCATGATATCGCATTATACCACGTACTCATAAAGCAAATTATCTATAATTTGTACCCTATTTAAAGCATTTCATCCAGTAAAACTACCATGATCATCCATGAAATGAAAAACCAAAGTAATTCCAAAACATCACCTTAGAAAATCTAATCCTACACTATTCGATACCCATTATTCTCTCTATATAATCTGATCCCTTTAGCAAGTGAGAGATTTAATCTTTAACTCTGCCAAATGTATCCCAAAGACGAAACCTTCAAACTTGAAAGGCCCAACTTCTCTCTTTCACAAACACAACTAAGGAAGTTCATTGTGAGCAACTTCGTCAACAATGAAATAATTTTGTGAATCATTTTATATACTTTCTAACTACATTTATGAAAATACACACAAATAGAACTGCTTTCTCGCATTTTCGTTGCATAAAGCTTACCAAAGAACTGCGTGAAAATGCGAGTGAAGAAGCTGAGATTCCGCGACACATTGTACGCAATTGCAGGCGGAAGAGGCTTCACAACTGTGTCAATGCTAAATACTCGCTGAATAAACTGCAAGTACGCAAAAACAAAAAGGGAAGTCACAAAAACCAAACAACCATTCACATACAAACCCCCTCTCATTTGACGTGCGTCGCCCGTGCCAAACAACTACTAGTTAAATACAAAAATCGAATTTTTTTTGCACTAAATTAGCCGCAAGAAAATTATGCAAATAACGAAAAAGAGTGGGGGGGGGGGGGGGGGGGGGGGGGGGGGGTGGACCTGAAAGTTGCGCTGGAAGCTGTATCGGAGTTCGGGATCGATCTCGACCGACGAATCGTCATCGCCGGCTTTCGCAGATCGTTTTCCGGGCACGTGCATGACTGAGGTTGAACCGGGGTTGCTGGTGACTTTTAGCTTGGCGTCGTCGAACTTATCCGAGTTATCATCCTCGCCCCTCCACGGCGCTGACGCCAGCAAATCCTTCTTCTTCCCCATTCCTTCAATAATTTCTCCCTCTTTTTTTTCCCTCAGGTTTTGTTTTGAGAAAGGGATAAGACTTGGGATTTTGTAAACACAAGGGGTTTTTATGTTGGGTAGTAACGGGCCGGGTCCAAACCCATTTTGCTTTTGGATTTTATGTTGGGTAGTAACGGGCCGGGTCCAAACCCATTTTGCTTTTGGATTTGGGCCTTTACTTTTATTACATTAATTTCAGTTTTTTTTGATAACAAGGAGCCCAATAAATAAATAGCCAATAAAAAAGTACAGAGAATATTTACACGCTGTAAAAACAAGAGAAAAACCATAATGAAAACAAGAGAGACACAACATCATACACTGACAAAATCAACTGTAGATGGATCCAGGCAATGGAGCGCATTACACAACGGAACCAATACAACAGTAAAAGCCACAGCGGAACACAGGAGGAAAGACAGACAAGAAGCCAGTGACGAAGGGGCGACCTTCACCGTCTGACGAAACGAGACCACGCTGGAACCAATCCGTAGAAGAAGGGAAGGAGAAAGGCGCTGGTCAGGGGGATGGGCCCAAGCAGACGCCCAAGAGACGGCAGGAACCCCCACAGCGCACAAGGCTAGGCTTACCAAAGCCAACAAACGCCTTCCGAAGGAAAACCAAACCAGTGATGCGCCAAACAACCCACCTGAAATAAAAACAGAGAAGCCCTCCAACAAGGGTAACACCCAAAAGCAGCAAAAGCACAAAGCAGGAGGAAACCCCACCCCCATAGAGCCGCGCAACAACAGTTGAGCTGACAATCCAGGGAATGGACCAAAAATAAGAAAACCAATCCTCTATAAACGTATAGAAGATTAACTGACTAAAGGGCTGCACCCGCTCAGAGACAAACAACACAGAACCAAAGAACCCAAAACCAAAAAATCCCAGCAAACAAAAGAGCGCAACAGAACCCAAAGGCGATCAGCCAAAGAGAAACACAGCGCAACCGTTTGGCAGTAGGCGATGAAAAAAATCCCCACCGAACACATACAGCCGCACCAGGCGGCACAACAAAAATTAGCAGCACAGCAAACCCAACAGGGGGGCAATCAGTACAGCCCTAAATACACTGTCCCCACCCTGAAAGAGGCGCCCAAACAAAAGAAGAGCCTGAGACAAACAGAATATAAGCTAGGTACACAAAAACTGGAAACGCAGTTAGCATGAAAAGAACATACAACCCATTATAACACATAGTATAGTCATTCACAAAGAGAGAAAGTAAGTCGAAACCAACCCCTAGCGAAGAGGTCCCAGCAGTCAGAACCGAAAATAGCATAGAGACTGCCATCCACACGAACCACATCGGGCCAAAATAAGGTAGCAACCCAGACCACTTGACACAAAGAAGTGTCACCCTCAAAATCTTACCAAACAAAAACAGAACCAACCAAGGCTAACTCTGCAACTGGATGAAGGGAACAAAACAGAGAACATGATTGTTAATCAGCTGCCTGCAAAAGAAGAAAGAAAAGTAAAGGTAAGAGAACAAACTGAATGATCATTAAGGAGGCAGATAGTTAAACAGTCTAAAAAAATTAGCTCCCTCTTCAAGGCGTTGTAAATTCAAGGCCTTTACTTTAGCCTGCGCTAAAGAAGAGGACCAAAACTTAGAAAGGTAAAGGAAATCATCTAAAAGACAATTAATGGACCGAGTGGAATGGAAGAAAATATGATTATTCCTTTCTTTCCAGATAATCCAAACTATTACCATAATGGAAAGATCCCAAGCGCTACGAAACTTATTCTTAATGAAACAGACTCTCCAATCGGTCCGACACTCTAGGATAGTAGAAGGGAACTGTGTAGCCTGCCACGCATACAGACACGTAAACCACAGCGAACGAATGACAATGCAATGAAGGAACAAGTGGTCAACCACTTCTGCTTCAGAAAGGCAGAAGGGGCATACTTGACCCCACGCGATGTTCCTTTTGTTGAGGTTCTCGGCCGTCAAGAGCTTGTTATTCACTGCTAACCAGGTCAAAAATTTACTTTAAGCGGAGCACAGCAACTCCAAATGAACTTAGCGAATGGCGACTGGACACCACCGTGATTAAGAAAAGAATAAAAGGATTTCACCGAAAAAATACCTGAAGACGACCATCGCTAAATAAAATCATCCAACGGTCGCCAAGCATAATTGGATAAAAGATCAAGGAGTTTGGCATACTATGTAACCAGAGAAGGAGAGAGGATGGAAGAGAAGTGGATATGCCATTCCCTATGACCGTTGGAAGTCGAAAGATAATCATAAACAAGGGCCTTGTGATTCGACGCAAGTTCATAAAGGACTGGAAAAGAATACTTTAGCTTATAATTACTGATCCAAAGATTGGACCAAAACAAAGTTTTGGTGCCTTCGGCACAAACCTTAAGAATACCACACTGAAATGGGGCGACCGCTTTCCAAACTCCTTTCCAAAAGGGAGAGGCATAACTGGATAGGGGAGAATGAAACTCCCAAACTTTGTGACGGGAATGACATTTATTGGCTATAAGACGGGCCCACGACAGGGTGTCCTCTTTAAGCATCCTCCATAGCCATTTGCCTAAAAGAGCCAGGTTTTGATTCCTCAGATTAAGGACACCCAGGCCCCCACAGGCCTTAGAAGAGCACACAATCTTCCAGTTACAAAGGTGAGTACCAGCTTTGTAAGAGTCCAATCCTGACCAGAAGAAGTTCCTTCTGATTTGATCAATCCTCTTAATGACCCAAGAAGGAACATAGAAAAAGGACATCCTGTATAATGGAATAGATGAAAGAACGGAATTAACCAAGATCAGTCTGCCGCCTTGAGATAGTTGTCTTCCAGACCAAGAATTGAGTATGGATTCAACCTTATCAATCATGGGAATCCAGTCTGATCTATGCAGCTTTCCCCATCTCAGAGGCACACCAAGGTAAGTAATAGAAAAAGAAGCGCCGGCACAATTAAAGAACTGAGCAATCTCGATTTGGGGGTTTTGAGACCCTCCGAGCCAGAGGACGGAAGATTTCTGAAAGTTAATAGCCAGACCAGAAGCCTTTTCAAAATATAGAGGAGAAGTTTCAGATTACACAGAGTACAACCGTCAGGTTTCGCAGAAATGACCGTATCATCCGCATATTGTAAGTTGAGAATGCCCCTAAAACTGTTAGAGGAGCACAACCCCTCAATAACGTTGACATCCCAAGCGTTACACAGAAGCTTACTGAACACATCGACAATAAGCGCGAAAAGGAGGGAAGAGATAGGGTCTCCCTGACGAAGGCAACATTTACATTTACATTTGTGGCCTTCACATCCATTAATAAGGATCGAGGAGGTACCCGCAAACAGATTGGATTTGATCCAAGCGATCCATTTCGAACCGAAGCCATGATAAAGGAGGATATTGAAAAGAAAACCCCAATTGACATTATCGTAAGCTTTTTGAAAGCCAAGTTTTAAGAGAATACCCTCCGAATTGGACCTATGGCATTCGGAGATAACTTCTTGCGCGCTAGCCACACTATCCATAATGAAACGCTCCTTTATAAATCCGGACTGAGCCGGATCAATGAGAGGAGGGATAAACAGACTGAGACGATTCGCAAGCACTTTCATGATGATTTTGAAAGAAGTGTTAAGAAGACTAATAGGACGGAAACTAGCAACCGAATTGGCTCCCAAGATTTTGGGAATGAGCACAATATGCGCATAGTTGATACGATTGAAAGAAAAGCGACCAATGTGTAGGTCATTGAACATCGCCAAAATATCCTCTTTAAGAAAGTCCCAAAACTTTTGGAAGAAGAAAGAAGGAAAGCCGTCGGGACCAGGCGACGAATCGCTTTTGAGGGAAAAAACCGCAGTTTTAATTTCTCCTTCTGTAAAGGGCGGTTCTAATGAGGACAAATCGTGGTTAGGATTTAGAGCGATATAATCTATCATCAAACTTGTAATACCCCGTAATTATATATATATATATATATATATATATATATATATATATATATATATATATATATATATATATATATACTAGTTTAAATTTACCGTGCACCAAGTGCACGTGACTTGGTGCACATAAATGGTGAAAATTTTATCAAAACATACTTCCATTTAGCACACCTATATTCTTCAAACTACAAATTTTATCAAAACTATATATATATATATATATATATATATATATATATATATATATATATATATTGATATGGCTAAAAATGAGGTTAAATCGGAACCGTCCAGATAGATCACGAATCTTGAGGTACGGGGGTAAAACGGTAATTTCACACGCAGATAGGTCCGAAACGGATACTGGGTCTCCTTCTCATAGATCCACTAACCCGCGAACGGATCCACCTCAGCTGGGTACGGGTTTCAACCCGCTACCAACCCGATCCGACAAGATACAATCAAGGTCCCTGATTAGATCTAAATCAACGGCCATGATTCGCAGCTATCTTTTCTCTGGGGATTAGGGATTAAATTCCTTAACTGATTATAGGGGATATACCTTATCAGATTACATGCCTTATCTGATTACAGGGAATATTCCTTATCTAATCACGGGGATTACATTCCTAAAACCAGTCCCTAAGACGCCTATAAATACCCCTCACCCATCTCCATTAAGAGGTAATCAATCTTTCTCTAGCTAAACGCTCTTTCATAATCAATTCTGGTTACTGACTTGAGCGTCGGAGGGTGCGTCGCCGGGAACAACCCCGGTGTCTCGCACTTTTTGCAGGTGCACGGCGGGAGCGACGATCAGAGTTCAACGGGACAGGTATACAGGTTCTCCTATTCAGTTTCCCCAAGAACTCACAAATTCATCTGTTTGCCCCCACACCAGATTTAGCGGCAACAGATTGGCGCCGTCTGTGGGAAACTAACGAATAGAGACCTCTCCTCCTCCCAGTGAACAGGTTTTCTCCAGCCATGCCGCCTCGCAAAGTCAGATCTAGGGGCTCCAACCGAGCGCCCAACCCTGACCAGCAAGAAGTCCTTCCTGATCCCACTCAGCAACAAGGGCAGCTCCCTCCTACCGTGGAAGAGCCGCTCCAGCGGAACCCTCCACATCCTGATCCGAAGGGGCCTAACCCCCAGAAACAGCCTCTTCATCCAGAGAACATACCCAACCACACTGCCTCCAGTGCCTCCATGGCCTCCCATCATCCCCGAGCCTCTGGTCGCCACGATGCCCATCCCAGACGCCCGGAGGATAAGGACCTTCGTCACCATCTGGACGAAAAGCGGGCTCGGGGAGAAGCCTCCCACCAAGAACGATCCCCCCGACACCGGGGACACAGGGGATCCCCCGCCCGAAGAGGGAGAAAGGACTCCCCCGATCACTACCGAAGGAGGCACTCACCAGCAGGTCGACAGCAGCATCGGAACAATGAGGCACCCATCACCCGTGCCGAGTTCCAGCAATTCCAAGCTATGGTACAACAGGCCCTCAATCTCCGTCCGAATCCCAATGAGCCGAGGGCCCCCTCCCCTCGTCCGGTCCGGAGCCCTCGCCAATGTTCCCCTTCTCCTCGACCCGCTCCTACCAATTCCAGACGCACCCCAAGTCCTCGTCGTTCCCGAGACTATCGTCGCCGCAGCCCTCGCTCCCCATCCTACGAAGACGAGTCCCGTGGCTCGGCAGACCACCGCCGGAGAGACGACACCATGAATCGCCGCTTGAACGAGGTGGAAAAACTCTTGGGACAGATAAACCGAGAAGAAGAACTCAGGGGGAGGACCCTCCGTCCTAGCCAACCCCCGTTCTCCCGGACCATAGTGGATACTCCTGTCCCCTTCGGTTTCAAACCTCCCCTGTTCGAGAACTACACTGGAGAAACCGATCCAGTTGACCACATCGAAGGCTTTAAGACTTTGATGCTCCTCCACCAAGCGTCCGACGCCCTCCTCTGCAAAACATTCCCTGCAACTCTGAAAGGCCCAGCTCGAGAATGGTACTCTCGTCTTGCCCCGGCGTCAATATTCTCCTTCGAACAGTTCGAAACCCTGTTCATCACCCATTTCGTCAGCAGCCGAAGGGCCGAGAAGACCAGCATTTCCCTGTTGCACCTCCGTCAGCAGAAGGGGGAGAAATTGAGGGACTACGTGAAGAGGTTCACAGCCGAGGCCAGAACCATCGCATCCCTCGACCAATCCGTTGCTACCGCGGCGTTCCAGTCCAACATCCTAAATTCCAACCTCCGCTCCTCCCTCGCCAAAAAACCGCCGCATGACTTTTCAGACCTCCTCCTCCGCACTGAAAAATACATCCGAGCAGAAGAGGCCGAGGAACCGCCCAACTGGGAAGCAACCGCCTCCGGGTCTAAGAGGAAGGGAACGGAAGAAGAGGGACCCAAAAAGTTTCAGAAGGATAATGCTGGCCAGCGTCGGCCTCCCCCTAGATTTGAAAAGTTTACTCCCCTCACCACAAACATCTCCGCCATTTTCATGGAAGTCGAAAAAGAAGGGGTCCTACCCCCAGCTCCAAAGATGAACACCCCAGCCAAAAGGAGGGATAAAGACAAATGGTGCCGTTATCACCAGGACCATGGGCATGACACCAACGACTGTCGGGCTCTGAGAAACGAGATCGAAGCCCTTATCCAGAGGGGGCAGCTGGCGAAGTTTGTGAGAAAGGATGGAGCCGAACTTCCTCCCCAGCCTCGGGGGGCTAACAAACGTCCAGAACGGGAAGAGACACCAGAGTTCGAGGAAGAGCGAGTCCTCCACCTTATCCATGGGGGTCCCATGGGGGGCTCCTCGAACTCCTCTCGGAAAGCCTTTATTAGAGAAGTGAATTCTGTCCGAGCCACCCCTCCCCCCAAAGGACTCGGAGTGCCCGTCACCTTCTCTGACGAAGATCTCGAGGGCGTCCGCACCCCGCATTGTGACGCACTCGTCATCAACCTTCACATGGCCAATTTCAAAGTCGAAAGAATCCTTGTAGACAACGGCTCCTCCGTAAACATCCTATTCCTCGATGCTTTTAAGGGGCTGAAGCTCTCCCGAGACAGACTGAAACCCGCCGGGTATACGCTCCATGGGTTCACGGGAGTGCCGGTGACGATCGAAGGGGTGATTACCCTAGATGTCACGGCAGGCAAAACTCCTACTACCCGCACGGAGTCAATGGATTTCATGGTCGTGGATGTCCCAGCGGCCTACAACGTCATTCTGGGTCGGCCCGGCCTAGCCGCCCTCGAGGCCGTCCCTTCTGCCTATCATCTCAAAATGAAATTCCCCACTCGGGCCGGAGTGGGAGAAGTTAAGGGCAATCAGGAACAGGCCCGCAAGTGTTACATGACTTCCACACTCGGACCCGTCCTCTCCTTAGAAACACTCGAGATCCCACAGGATGCTACCCGACCGACTCCCGAGCCGGTAGATGAGCTGGAAGAAATACTCTTCTCGGAGCAGGAGCTGACCCGTAAGTTTTATGTCAGCAAGGCCCTCCCGTCCGCCCTACATTCAAATATTGTCAGATGCATCCGAGCCAACCAAGACCTCTTCGCATGGTCAGCGGCGGACATGCCCGGTATCTCCGAAGAACTCTTGGTCCACCGCCTCAGCGTTGATCCGGGGTCCAAACCGGTCCAGCAGAAGAGGCGCAAGTTCGCCCCCGAGCGCCAGCTCGCCATCAAAGAGGAGGTAGACAAATTGCTGAAAGCCCGATTCATACAGGAGGTGAATTATCCGGAGTGGTTGTCAAACGTGGTCATGGTGAAGAAATCCAATGGAACGTGGAGAATCTGTATTGATTTCACTGACCTCAACAAGGCCTGCCCTAAAGATCCCTTCCCTCTGCCGAGCATTGACACTCTGATTGACGCAACCTCGGGACATGAGCTCCTTAGCTTCATGGACGCTTTCTCGGGTTACAATCAGATAAGGATGTTTCCCCCGGATATTCCGAAGACGTCTTTTGTGACAGACCAAGGACTCTATTGTTACCG
Source organism: Hemerocallis citrina (assembly GCA_017893485.1). Classification (NCBI taxonomy): domain Eukaryota; kingdom Viridiplantae; phylum Streptophyta; class Magnoliopsida; order Asparagales; family Asphodelaceae; genus Hemerocallis; species Hemerocallis citrina. The sequence continues at coordinate 183,641,970 of CM030367.1, forward strand.
AGTCATGCCGTTCGGCCTGAAGAACGCAGGGGCAACGTATCAACGTCTCGTCAACAAGGTATTCCAGGCCCAGATTGGTCGGAACATGGAAGTCTACGTGGACGACATGCTTGTAAAAAGCATCCGAGGCGTTGATCATGAGACCGACCTCCAAGAAGCGTTCGATGTTTTGAGAAAGCACAATATGAGACTCAACCCGAACAAGTGTGCGTTCGGCGTCTCATCAGGCAAGTTCCTCGGCTTTATGGTTAGCCAACGAGGAATAGAGGCAAATCCGGAGAAGATCAGGGCCATACTGGACATGGCCCCGCCTAGAAACGTCAAAGAAGTTCAGAAACTGACAGGTCGTTTAGCCGCCATTGGGCGCTTTTTGTCGAAGTCCGGGGAGAAATGCCTCCCGTTCTTCAAAGCCCTAAGGGGGACTAAGGGGTTCGAGTGGGGACAGCCACAACAAGATTCCTTCGACCAGCTTAAAGCTTACCTCGTCAATCCGCCCCTTCTCAGCAAACCCGTACCGGGCGAACCCCTCTACCTCTACTTGGCAGCCTCGGAACAGACACTAAGTGCGGTCTTAGTCAGGGAAGAAGAAAGAACTCAGAAGCCCATTTACTACGTCAGCAAAGTGCTCCGGGACGCCGAGCTCCGATACCCGAAAATTGAGAAAATAGCCTACGCCCTGATAATGGCTGCAAGGAAGCTTCGGCCATACTTCCAGTCTCATTCGGTGGTCGTTCTTACCGACCAGCCGTTGAAACAGATCCTTCACAAGCCAGAGACATCCGGCCGCCTCATGAAGTGGTCGATCGAGCTGAGCCAACACGATATTACTTATCAGCCTCGAACCGCCATCAAGGCGCAGGCGCTGGCCGAATTCATAGTGGAAACGACTATCCCCGACCCTGGACCGACAACGAAGGGCCCGCCTATCTGGTCGGTATATGTCGATGGATCCTCTTGCAACGAGGGGAGCGGGGCTGGAGTCATCCTGGCGGGCCCAGACGACTTTGTCCTTCAATACTCCCTCCGGATAAACTTTAAAGCCTCGAATAACGAGGCCGAATACGAGGCACTCATAGCCGGCCTCGGGATGGCCCGAAACGCAGGAGCGCGACGCCTGCAGATCTTCAGCGACTCTCAGTTGGTCGTCAACCAGGTCCTCGGCGAGTACGAAGCCCGCGATGACAGAATGGCAAAGTACGTGGCTAAAGTGAAGAGCCTCATGGCGCTTTTCGACGAGGCCCTCATCCGAAGAATCCCCAGAGAGGAAAATACCCAGGCCGACGCCCTGTCCAAATTAGCTTCCTCATCCCTGCAAGGCCTCGAACAAACTGTTCTAATAGAAGTCCTCCTCAAGCCAAGCATAGAGGACGAAGCTTTCAACTCCGTCGAAACGCTGCCACTTCCCCTCGAAGATAATTGGATGAAGCCCCTCATCGAGTTTTTAAGAGACGGACTCCTCCCAAGGGACCCGAAGGAAGCCCGAAAAATAAGGTCCCGAGCCGAGCGTTACATACTGGTCGAAGGCGTTCTGTATAAACGCTCCTTCACCCAGGTGGATGGCCGACCCTACCTAAGATGCCTCTCCCCCAGACAAGCCGACTACGCCCTGCAAGAGCTCCATGAGGGCATCGGCGGAGCCCATTCCGGCTCCAGAGCCTTGGCGCGCAAAGTGTTAAACTACGGGTATTACTGGCCCACTCTCCTACGGGACGCCGAACAACACGTTCGGCAATGCACATCCTGCCAGAAGTATTCCGACATCCGACGCCTTCCACAAGCGCCACTCTCCTCCCTATCAAGTCCGATCCCCTTTGCAATGTGGGGGATGGACTTACTTGGGCCATTTCCACCGGCCCCCGGGCAATTGAAGTTCCTAGTCGTGGCAGTCGACTATTTCTCGAAATGGGTAGAGGCCGAGCCCTTGGCTACGATTACCGAACATAGAGTCGTTCAATTCTTCTGGAAAAATGTAATCTGCCGGTTCGGTGTTCCCCGAGTCATAGTTACAGATAACGGTACGCAGTTCGCTGGAGCTGCCTTCCGCGCTTTATGTGAAGACCTAGCCATACAGCACCGCTTCTCCTCAGTCTCTCATCCCCAGTCAAATGGCCAAGCCGAGAATGCCAACCGGCAGATCCTCTCCGGCATCAAGAAGAGACTCGACAAGTGCGCCAAGGGATTGTGGGTCGATCAGCTGCCTAATGTGTTGTGGAATTACCGAACCACGAAGCGGACCCCGACAGGCGAGAGTCCGTTCAATCTCACCTATGGGTCCGAGGCCCTCATCCCACTAGAAGTTGGAATACCCTCTCCTCGCCTGATAGCCTTCGAAGAAGAACAGAATGCCAGGGAACTCAGGACGAGCCTAGATTTGATAGACGAAATTCGGGAAAGAGCAGCCATACGGCAGCAAGGTTACCGAAGAAGAATCGAACTAGCCTACAACAAACGGGTCCGCCCAACCGACCTGAAAGAGGGGGATCTGGTCCTCCGAAAGCTGGCCATTTCGTTCCCCGGACAGAAGAGCAAACTGGCCCCAAATTGGGAGGGACCGTACAAAGTATCCAAAGTGATCCGCCCCGGTGCGTACAAGCTAGAAGACCTTGAGGGTAGAGAAATTCCGAGGACTTGGAACGCCGACCATCTTTTGAAATACCAAGAGAAGGCAACCCCGCCTATCTAAGTAACTCGAGATGTCGGGCCACAACTCCCGCTACTAGTAATTTTTCCTTTGTTCTTTTTTCATTGTAATAACGGCTAGCAACTTTAGAAGCAGCCGACCATTAGATATTAATAAATAAATAAAGTTCTTTTTATTATCGCGTACTTTCGCCTCTAATTCCCTTATCACACAATGGTTCGGAGTCCAGCACTCGGCTCGGCTCTCCCACCTCGGCACGTCTATAGACGAGCCGGGGGAAGATCGCCGTTCGAAATTGCTCCTGCAGCCGTTGAATGGATCAGAGTCCAACACTTGGCTCGATTCTGCTTCGCAAGTTCGCTCCTAAGCGGACTAGAAGTAGCTCGCCATTCGAAACTGCTCCTGCATCTCGTAAACTACCCACACGATGGTTCGGAGTCCAGCACTCGGCTCGACTCTCCCACCTCGGCACGTCTATAGACGAGCCGGGGAAGATCGCCGTTCGAAATTGCTCCTGCAGCCGTTGAATGGATCGGAGTCCAACACTTGGCTCGATTCTGCTTCGCAAGTTCGCTCCTAAGCGGACTAGAAGTAGCTCGCCATTCGAAACTGCTCCTGCATCTCGTAAACTACCCACACGATGGTTCGGAGTCCAGCACTCGGCTCGACTCTCCCTTCTCGGCACGTCTATAGACGAGCCGGGGGAAGATCGCCGTCCGAAATTGCTCCTGCAGCCGTCGAATGGATCGGAGTCCAACACTTGGCTCGATTCTGCTTCGCAAGTTTGCTCCTAAGCGGACTAGAAGTAGCTCGCCATTCAAAACTGCTCCTGCATCCCTGAAACCAGTATAACGCTCGGACCTCTCCGACACCCCCGCTCGATCTCGCCGACTCACCCTCAATCTGGTCGGAATTAGGTACGAATCACAGCCCTCGCCTGCCGAACCGAGGTACCGGGTTACCGACCCTCGTATATGGCAAAAAATCGTTCCGAGGCGAAGCCACCGTCAGATCGCCTCAGAAAGTGCGCCAGGACCTGATGGGCGGAGCTCGTTCAGCCACGTGTCCACAAAACGACAAGATAGTGTTTTCTTGGGAACTGGACCCGCCTAAAGATCCGTGCAAACATCAGACGTCCCTGATTAGGCCACGTGGGCGGGGTCGGGAAGCAACAACGCCTTAAGCAACCAAACCAACCCCATGGTTCACAAACGCAGCGAAAAAGGAAAATTCGAGGATGAGGAGTTCGGCGAAGCAAACACCAACCTCATGGTTCGTCCTAAACCTACTCTAGCTGACAACCATAGCACAAACAAGAAGACAGCCAAAGACAATTCACATAAAACAACTCCAATGCCATTAACAAGTCGGATAAAAGTTACAAAGCGGATTACAACAGCAAAAAATTGCAAGTAGGATTACAACTCGAACTTGCGAGCAAGATTACAACACAGTAACACGATCAGCCCGTTACTTCCGGGGAAGAGGAATACTCCGTTTTAGAGACACTTTGGGTCGGCGCTTCTTCACCTCCGAGCTCGAATCCAAGCCGACGAACCGGGACGCCTCCTCATCACTAGCCCTAACGGTCGCTCCTACCGAAGCACCGCTTGAAGACACCGCCACACCGCTTTGGGCATCGGCGGCCGTCCTGCCTACGATAGGAGTCCGGCTCGCCGCTTGGTAGAACGTGATCCCTCGCTCGATCTCTTCGCGGGTGCACGAGGTGCTCCGAACGTTTGGCCTCACCGGCTGAGGCTTAAGCCGCGCAACTTCTTCCTCCAGTTCGACGATGCGGTCTTTCAAAGTGTCATCCTTTACTATCACTTTAAACCGAGGAAGTTTCGCCGAACCGGGATATTCGGCACTGTCGGAAATAACGCGGCGCAAATGAGTCACTTCGATACTCTTGTCTACAGTCACCCTCTGCAACTCTTCCACCTTCCTCGCTAAGCCGTCCCGTTCGGCCAGAACTCGAGCAAGCTCTTCTTTCCTAGCAGATAGCTCAGCCTCGACTATCCGTAGGTCGTGCAGTTCAGCTAAAGTCTCGCCGTGCCTAATCTCCAAGTTGTGAAGCATCCTCCTCGTCAGGTCAACCTCACCCTCGAGGCGATCCTCCCGAGATTGCTTAAACAACTCCGCTCGGCGCTGGTCGGCCGAGGTGTTGCAAGTCGGCTCGGCAATCTGAAATTAAAAAGAGATAGCATTGGAATACCACCGAGCCAAACACTTAGACAAATTCCGGAGTCAAAACACTTTTCATTCATTAAAAGGCGGTGGCCAGTCCGCAAAAAGGCATTACAATGATCGGAAGAAGAAACACCGAAAAACTACAAAAACTTTGTAAGGGGATCAAGGGTCCACCTTCGTCGCCGCGTCGACCACGGGCGCGTCGGCGGGGGGCATGTTGACCTGCACGTCCGCCGCAGTCTCTCCACCCCGCCCTTCCTCGCCTTCGCCTTCGGCCTCATCATCCTCGCCTTCCTCCCCTTCGTCATCCGAGGTCGGCGTCGGAAACAATTGGTAGCCGACCCGCTCGAAGCCGGGGACGCGTTCCTGCACGTGGTCGAGGGCCAACTGGTAAGACTTCTCCATGTTTTCGGCCATATGCCTCTTCGCCTCCTCCTCGACCTCCTTCTCCACCTCGGCTCGGATTTTCGTCGCCAGAGCCTCCTTCTCTGCTCTCTCCTCGGCCAAGGACTTCAGCGCCGCTGCTAAGTCTTCGGCAGCCTTGGCGGCCTTGGCAGACTCCGCATCGAGCCGCTCCTTGGCCTTCTCCAAATCCGACCCGAGATCCGCGACCCGTACCTCCAAGGCCTCAGCCCTCCTCTGCTCGGCCTCAAGCTCTTTGACCGCCCTGACCTTCGCCAGCCTGTCCTTGTCGCTTGCAGACTTCAGATCCTTCTCCTGCGCGGCGAACGTCTCGAGGAGGTGGCCGAAGTGGCAAGTGGCCTACAAAGACAACAACCAGTAAAACACATGCCGAGCTGCAGACTTAGAGAAATTGGCAATGTACTTACCGAAACGAGTGACCGCGCGATTTCGAAGGTATCGTCACCAACCGTCCCCGCCTTCAGCGCAGCAACGTCCTTCGGGGTCGCCAAATGTTTGACAACCTGCACTGACATCTGCGAGTTGCCGAGGAACCCATCATGGTTCTTCACTCGCCAGTTCGGCACGAACAGCTGCTTGTGCTGCTCTGTCAAGATCTCTTCGGCGGCCTGGGTTAGGGGCGGTGCCTCGATCGACAACGCCGCGTTCACATCAAAGGCTCCCTCGATCCCGCCAGGAACCGAAGAAGACGGGGGCACCTCGGCGACGACCAACTCCGAGGGCGCCTCCATGGTCGGAGGAGGAGGAGGGACGGATGAAGCGACGGCAGGTGCCGGGGCTGACGAAACAGCCGCGGCCGCCCTCTTCCTCTTCTTCCCCCCGGCCAGCTTAGATCTGTCCGCCATCATGGCGTTGAAGTCGATCTTCATGCTTTCTGCAGCGGATCAAGTTAGCCAAAAAGGAGGACAAGTTAGCCAAAAACTTGAAAAATAATAACAATTAAAAACGAGATGTCAGGAGCATACTCGGGTCGATGGGGCTTAGGCCGGACCCGAACAACACCTCCTCCGACAAATCCCTCCAACTCAGTATCGGAAGAGCCATTATCTTCCTCGCCACCTCTTCCTCGGCATCGGATAGAATAGGGTCGGAGCGCGCGAAATTCGGCACCTCCACCTTCCAACGGGTCGGAATGGGCCTAATCGCCTCGCCCCTGACTATAAAATACTTCTCCTTCCAACCCTTAATCGAGTCAGGATTCTCGACAATCTTAACTCCCCTCCTCGGCCCCAAAAAGTATCGGTACTCCGTCTTGTGCTGACGATTTACTCGATACAATCCTCGGAAGACCGTAAGATCCGGCTTCACCTCGGCTCGATAGCACTGGAGCATAAAGGCGTTCACGTGGCGCCATGTGTTCGGCGTGAACTGGGTCGGCGCTAGGCAATACCAGCCGAGGATCTCGAGGATGAATGGGTGCAGAGGGAAGCGCAACCCGGCATGAAGAGAATCAACGTCGAACATACACATGTCCGAAGACGGCAACCCAGAGTTCGCTCGCATCCCCGGACCTGGAACAATCAGTTTGTACTCCGGAGGAATAGCGAAAGCCCTTCTAACCCGGAGCAGGTCCTGCTCGGATACCAAAGTGATGAGCTCATCCGCTTCGGTGGCAAGTTCGGGATTAGGTTCTTCGACGATTTTGGACTTCCCATAGATCGCCTTCTCCAGCAAGTCGCCCTCGTACTGCCTAACCCCTGAGTGACCGGACAGAACGGAAGGGTACCGACCTATCTCGGGTGCCTGCTTCGGATTCTCCACAATCATCTCCACAATGGGGGACTGGCTCTGCACCCTCCTCTTCTTCCTCCCCTTCTCCGTCCCGACTACGGACGGTTCGGCGGCTTGCTTACCCTTCCTCCTAATCTCCGACCTCCTCCTCTCCTCGGCACTCTCGTCGCCCGAAGACGAGGCCCCACTGCCCGAATCTACTCGAGACATCTAAAGGAAAATTACTCAGACTAAGTAAACTGACCTCTTGAAGTGACGTCTACGGTCGGAATGCTCTGCCGGAAATCGCCTGGCCCACGCGACAGCTAACGGAAACGCCTCAGAGAGAAAATCGCCGCTAGCAGAGAACTTAAAGATCGAAAGTAAAGATCTTGAGTAAAAAAGTGAGAAATGAGCTTCGACAGTAAGGGTTAGAGTTTTTAACCCCTAGCAAGTTGGGCCTCCTTGGGAAACGTAAAAAGCCCAATAGGGAGCGAAAGCGACAGGCGGTAAAGATGCTCACTCAAAGCAAGAAACTCTTCAAAACGCCAAGTAAACGCCCCGGTTACACAACTCTGTGGCTCGACCAGTCAACTTCGAATGCGCCGAGCCGAGATACCGGGGTACCGACCCTCGTATATGGCAAAAAATCGCTCCGAAGCGAAGTCACCGTCGGATCTCCTTAAAACTCACGACGAAATCTGATGGACGGTTCAGATTGTGCCACGCCCACAAAACGACAAGATAGCGTTTTCTCGTGATCTGAACCCCATCCTCGAGATGCGCGTCAAGATGGACCGCCCAGATCCAGCCACGCGTCCCTCCTCGCCACGGCCCTCGGATCGCCCGGCCGAGCTACCGGACAGCTCAGCCGAGCCACCGAGCCACTAAGAGCCGAGGAGGCGACCCCTCAGGAGAGGAGCTCCAAAACACACAACTCTGTGGCTCGACCAGTCAACTTCGAATGCGCCGAGCCGAGATACCGGGGTACCGACCCTCGTATATGGCAAAAAATCGCTCCGAAACGAAGTCACCGTCGGATCTCCTTAAAACTCACGACGAAATCTGATGGACGGTTCAGATTGTGCCACGCCCACAAAACGACAAGATAGCGTTTTCTCGTGATCTGAACCCCATCCTCGAGATGCGCGTCAAGATGGACTGCCCAGATCCAGCCACGCGTCCCTCCTCGCCGACGGCCCTCGGTTCGCCCGGCCGAACTACCGGACAGCTCAGCCGAGCCACCGAGCCACTAAGAGCCGAGGAGGCGACCCCTCAGGAGAGGAGCTCCAAAAAACACAACTCCGTGCCTCGGCCAGACAACTTCGTAGTGCCGAGCCGAAGTACCGGGGTACCGACCCTCGTATATGGCAAAAAACCGCCCCGGGGCACATCAGCCGTTGGATCTTGTCAAAAAACGCGCTCGTCGTGATGGACGGTCCAGATTTGGCCACGTCCACTAAACGACAAGATAACGTTTTTTGGGGATCCACGCTAATATGGACGGCCCAGATTATGCCACGTACTTCGGAACCGCCGAGCCGAAGCACCGATCCAACAAGTCGAAGCACCGACCCACCGAACCGAGGTGCCGAGACGCCGAGCCAGGAGTACCGGGGCACCGACCCTCGTATATGGCAAAAAACCACTCCGAGGCATGTCAGCCGTTGGATCTTGCCAAAAAACGCGCTCGTCATGATGAACGGCTCAGATGATGCCACGTACTTCGGAACCGCCGAACCGAAGCACCGAGCCATACAAACCGAGGTGCCGAGGCGCCGAGCCGAGGTACCGGGGTACCGACCCTCGTATATGGCAAAAAATCGTTCCGACCCATATCAGCCGTTGGATCTCGTCAAAAAACGTGCTCGTCATGATGGACGGCCCAGATTTGGCCACGTCCACTAAACGACAAGATAGCGCTTTACGGGGATCCGCGCTGAGATAGACGGCCCAGATGATGCCACGTACTTCGAAATCGTCGAGCCGAAGCACCGAGCCATTCGAACCGAAGTGCCGAGACGCCGAGCCGGAGTGCCGGAGTACCGAACCTCACATACGGCGAAAGAGCGAGCCGAAGAACAGGGGCCACTCAATCTCTCCGAAAATCGCGCTGCGCTCTGATCAAAGGCTCTGATGACGCCACGTCATAAATAGGTATATAAAATCAATTTTTATTTATTTTAATCGTTTTATTTATTTAAAAATTGCGAAAAAATCACCAAAAATTCGGGAAAATTCACGGGGAAATCTAGAAAATAATTTTAAATTCAGGATAATATTTTCGAACCCCTGAACGAACAATTATTGCCTAGAATGTATCGTGAGGGCCCCCGGACGACTGGTTAACACGTCGCAAAATTAAATAAATAATCCGAAAAAAGTAGATAAAGACCGTTGGGCACTCAAAGATGCTTAAAAACAAATTGCAACTCCCAAAAACACACTATTACCCCCTTTAAGATTCGAAACCCTCCATTTGGACTCCAATACAGCTCCACCAGCCATTAGAACAGCTAAACTACTCCTCAAAGGCTGATCAAACTCAGTCTTTAGGAGTGGGGGGCTCGTGATATGGCTAAAAATGAGGTTAAATCGGAACCGTCCAGATAGATCACGAATCTTGAGGTACGGGGGTAAAACGGTAATTTCACACGCAGATAGGTCCGAAACGGATACTGGGTCTCCTTCTCATAGATCCACTAACCCGCGAACGGATCCACCTCAGCTGGGTACGGGTTTCAACCCGCTACCAACCCGATCCGACAAGATACAATCAAGGTCCCTGATTAGATCTAAATCAACGGCCATGATTTGCAGCTATCTTTTCTCTGGGGATTAGGGATTAAATTCCTTAACTGATTATAGGGGATATACCTTATCAGATTACATGCCTTATCTGATTACGGGGAATATTCCTTATCTAATCACGGGGATTACATTCCTAAAACCAGTCCCTAAGACGCCTATAAATACCCCTCACCCATCTCCATTAAGAGGTAATCAATCTTTCTCTAGCTAAACGCTCTTTCATAATCAATTCTGGTTACTGACTTGAGCGTCGGAGGGTGCGTCGCCGGGAACAACCCCGGTGTCTCGCACTTTTTGCAGGTGCACGGCGGGAGCGACGATCAGAGTTCAACGGGACAGGTATACAGGTTCTCCTATTCAGTTTCCCCAAGAACTCACAAATTCATCTGTTTGCCCCCACACCAGATTTAGCGGCAACATATATACTAGTTTAAATTTACCGTGCACCAAGTGCACGTGACTTGGTGCACATAAATGGTGAAAATTTTATCAAAACATACTTCCATTTAGCACACCTATATTCTTCAAACTACAAATTCGACGAAGTCAATCATTCTAAAAAGCTAACCATGGATTTCAAAATTACTCCAACAACAACAAGCTCATCGAAATCAAATTTGAAGCAATTATCGAGAACCCAAGTTTAATCAATTCAAGCAGAATTTCAATAAAAACAAAGAAAAAATGGATCAAAATTCGAACGATGTAAAAGAGAGATATATGCGTAATAGTTTCATCTAAAACATAATTAAAAAAAGTTATTTAAAAAAACAAATTAGTAAATCCTAATGTGATATCATCGTATTTTTCATAAGATCAATCATCACTTTCGACTTTAACTTTCTTGAGGTTAAAATTGCTTGTACTTTCTTGTTCATCCTTTTTAATTTTGCATCCTGTCAATATTCTCGTAGTTGTTCTTCCATATTGGACATCCTGTGATTTGATAAAAAATGTATACTCATCTCCAATGCATTTCTTGGTCCGTCTATCAAATTCTTTAATATTTTTTTCTTCATATAAAAAGAATTAAGAAATTAGCTCTTAATTAATTGTAACACTATGAGAATAACATATTATACCTTATTCTTAATATCTTCCAAGTTTTTTGCGGAACAGCCAATGATGCACCTTGCTTCCTTATCAAATAAAGTCAATTCTGCCTCCGCACTTTTATCTTTTATTGTGATTTTGAATACATATCTGAAACATATTATTCTTAGTTTTTTTTTAAATTGATTGTTTATTTTTTTTTAATAATTTGATTGAAAAATGGAAATATGGGAAACTAACAATATGTTGTTTTATATACCTTGGCTCATATTCAACATTACTCTTTTTATATTTTCGACATTGACTTTGTTGAACAGATTTTGCATGCAATGTACCATGGATCTCTAACGTCTTTGACACTTTTGATCAAAACTTTGCAATAGTAGTATTTTGCCTTGAAATATGAAAAAAAAAATTTAAGTCATCAAAAAATTTATAGACATATATAGAATTGAATAAAATATTTAAAATAATTTCATTGTCCATAATACCTCCAAAGAATTTTCGTCTGCACAATAGAGAATGTCAGACAGTTTCACTTCTTCCACATCCATTACTTTTCTTTTGTTTATTTGTAAGGAATTACTTTTTAACAAAATTTCATTACATTTTATCCTGAAACAAACAAACAAAATTATGTTAAATGATACTTCAAATGACAATAATTAAAGAATTAAATATACAAAATAAATTATACCATTCTTGAATTTTATATGCTTCTGGTTCATTGGGATTTATCTCTATTGTAGTGTTGTTTGTTGATGTGAGAGAGAATCCTGTTTAAAAAAATCAATAATAAATAAATAAATAAAATATATAATAAATAACATTATTAATTTTTATTGTATATAATTACCTCCAAAGTTTGAGGTTTTTATAGAGGTAATTGCAATAATTGGCATGCTGGGTGATAATTCTTTCAGAGCTTTTCCTTCCTTGATTGCTAGTTCTCCCCATAATGTAAGTAAGATTGGTTTTGACCTTAAATTAAGACAGAACGTATGAATTACGAAACAATTATGTATATTATTATACAACTTAATTAATTGATATTACTTAAATCCTACAACTGCAAGATTTCGCTTCTCTACTTCATTACCATATTTTGAGTCCACCTTATCTACATCTCCTGCATTAATTACTGCTAAACAAAGATCTGTAGTTCAATGCAATTAGTATTTGATATCCTTTATATATATATATATATATATATATATATATATATATATATATATATATATATAAACATAATTTTTTACCTTTAAAGACAGTAGAAGATGTACTTTGCAATTCGTCTATAGTTGCAAATTTGTACCTATCCTTATCAATGATAAGATTTTTCTCAACTTCATCTACAATACTTCCCAACTTCAAAATGATGTCAAATTTATCGTGCATTGGGTTATATCTTTTGTCGATATTTTTTAGTACTCCATTAGAAATTAAGTAAGTTTTATGCTCCTCAAGCGTATGTTGGAACGCTTCCACCGCTTCATTAAACATTATCGCAAGTATTCTAGTTCCCTAGAAAAGATGAAAATTAAGTATTACTAATTATTTATGTATGTACATGTATGAATATTTTAACAATATTTAAAGTATCTACCTCATCATCCATTAGTGCCACTTTCGAGATTTTTCCTGTGCCTTCACTATTTTTGTATTCTTTCACACCATAATGTTTCGTAACCAATACTTTAATAGTCCACAATTGTTAATTTTCTTGCAAGGAATTGATAGAGGAGTAATCTTTGTGGGATTTGTCCATTGATATAGTTAATCTGCAAAAAATCAATTAATTAAGTTAATCTGCAAGGAATAGTAAAAGGGATATTTAGATGATGTGGCGGCAAAAAGAATATAACCAAAAATATTTTGTGGTGAGAGATAGAGAAAGATATGTTTCTGAAAGAAAAAAACAGATATCCTTGGCAAAAATTCTAAATCACTTGAGACTAACATTGCAGTGAATCAATGCTTTAGTAAACCATATTTGTGGGATTTTTTTAACTCGGACCGTCCGGTTCGAGCTTGACTCGAGCCTGTCCAGGCGGATTTCGGGGCAGACCGAAATCCACTTCACTATACAGTATACATTCTTGCATCAAAGTTCTTGTACTAAAACAAACCACCTGTGGCATTTATCAAAGGTAATTATCAAACGCTAAAGGCCTCAAAACAATTTTGATAGGAATAAAAATGATCACAGAACATGGGCTGATTCTCCATGCATTTTCAAAGCATTAGTGATTTCATACGTGAAAGGCCAAAGGGGCATGTTCATCTTGTCTAGTAGATAATTGTTTAACTAAAGCATGTAACATCAGCTGGTACACAGAAATGAGTGTAAGAAAGGTTGTATTTGGTTCTTGAAAAGAAGAAAAAAAATGCCCTGGAACCAGCTAATAATAGTAGATATTAAATGCCAATCCTTACATCTACTAATTCCTAGATAGCTTGGTCAAAATGTAGAAGATGAAAATTATTATAGAAATCAGCAGTCCGGATAATAGCTAGCAAGACGCTTACCTCTGGACTCTAGTATCAAAATAAACCTGTACAAGTTCAGAGCGGAAAGAACCTGCATGTGAAAAGAAGACTTCAGTTGTCAAAATAAGTAAACAATAATTTTGTATAGATCCATTGTGTCTGTGTGTGTGTTCTCTCGATTATTTTTGTTGTAATTATCTTATCCTGATAAAGTTCAATAGATTCCAGCTGACTGTTCAAGTTGCTCAAAAATTTCTAACCAGTGGAATTAAGATCAAGAAATGCAAGTATAAAATTTTTCAGGCATCATATGTAGCTAGTCTTCTGAATAGTAGTATACAAAGCAAGATTCATATGTAAACAGACACAGGAATTATGGTCGCATCTAAATGTAGCTAGTCTTCTGAAAAGTAGTATACAAAGCAAGATTCATATGCAAACAGATACAAGAGTTATGGCCGCATCTAAATGTACGCTTGTTTTTGCCTACCAATAGTGTTGATATTTTCAATACTTTTGACTGATATAAAAACAACAAACTCCTACTAATTCCAATCCTATTTATTTGAACCTTGACACTAAAGGGAGGGGGGGTGATCGTAAGTATTCCTGGGTCCTGGGAATACTAATGAATGGAGAAGCACCTTCTGTTACACTTATAAAGACTAATAGTGATACACATAAGGATGTATTAGGATTGAATACAGACATCAAATAAACACTAAAGAATGCCAAACACAGATTCCTTGCTGTTCGTGACCAATTAGAATATTTGGTAATTAGTACTGAGGAACCAAATGCTACAACAAGCTTTTCATATGAAACTTTAGCATATGCACCTTCTCCTCGTCATCTATACACAATGAAGAACTACCTACATACCTGAAATACCTACACGAACAACCTAGCCTTCCGATTTGCGAACTTGTGATGAGACGAAACTTGCAATGAATTTGTCTAGCAATTTTATTGGGTATTTATAGCCTATAGGGGAACATTAACTTGAGGGGAATGTATATCTCTTATAACTAATTTTTAAATAAATATAATATGACTTATCAATTGAATATGTGATGTATGATTAACTTAATTTGAATTTTATTTTTGGAGGTTTCGAGATCTTTTCAGAGGCAAAATCTGACAGTTGAATTAAGATCTAATGATCTAACAGTAATTGGCTTAAGTTGATTTATACATCGACGGCTGAGATTGGCTCTTAAGAGTTCAAAATAGATGATGGGAAAATCCAGTAAAAGTGTATAGATACATAAAGGAAACTGTTTTCTTTCCAAACTGTTTCTTAAAAACTCTTCTACTCAATATAATATATTAGGCCAAGGTAAAATTCAAATTAAATCTAGGTGACCATGTAACTATACTGTAATGACCATTAGGGATTGATTTGGCTATGTGCATATCAGGAGTTTTAAATGCAAATTTTGGGGGAAATACGTCCCTTTGGTCAGTTTGGTTGGAAGATTTACAATTTTACTGGATATCCAGTATCATCTTTTCTAACTTCAAGTCATTCGTAAGAATTGTGAATTCCAAATCAGTATTTTTAAAATCAATTAACTATTATTTACAATAACGAGGAATTAAACAAGACTGATGATTCCAAGATTCTGTGAGACGTGTATTTATAAATTGTCTGGATGTACAATTTCAAGCTGAAACAAACCCTCAAAAGGTAAAACCAGTAAAAAGTAATATTTCCGCTTATTTATTATGGTGATTATTTTTAATCGTCTGGAGCCTTTATCAATATATATATATGATAGGTGTTCTTTTTGGATTTTGTAAAGAAAAACAAAAGGAAAATTATCATGCAAGTTGTTTTGATACATACCGCCCCCTTTCACAATGCGGAAATGTTTATTGTGCAGGTTCATGGAGCATTTGCAGGGTTTAGTGGTATCACTACAGGCATATGCAACACCCACTTTGTCTGTAGAAAAACAAATCTAATTTTTTAAATTCACAATTTTCCCCAATAAGATGTAAAATATATGTATCGTTATAATTAGAGTTTAGTGGTAGTGGATGAAAATATATCCCCTTAGAGCATCTGTAGTCGTTGAATGGTAAAATATGGATATATGGATAAATAGATATAGATATCGTAGTTTTGCTGCAGTCGTTGAGAGCTATATTTTAGCTTTCTATTCATATTAAAATACGCGACGGCACATGATGTGCCGTCTGAAGATAAAAAAATACAAAAAAAATTAAAAATCAGGTGGGACGGCACATAATGTGCCGTCCGAACGCTGAAATAATTTTTTTTTTTTTTATAGGCGAGACGGCACATGATGTGCCGTCTGACCAGAAAAAACAAAAAAAAATTGCCCCCGTAAATCCTGGACGGCACATAATGTGCCGTCCGACACTCATCCAAAATTAATACTATTAATACGAATTAATACTAATATAGACACTCTGACAGATTAATACATAATATAGACACTAATATAGACACTCTGACACTAATATAGACACTAATATACATAATATAGACACTAATTAATACTAATATAGACACTAATATAGACACTCTGACACTCTGGCAGATTAATACATAATATAGACACTCTGACACTCTATTAATACTAATTTTTTTTAATTTTTTTAAAAACAATGGGACGGCACATAATGTGCCGTCCGACAATTGGGGAAGGCATGAGACGGCACATAATGTGCCGTCCGGGGGGGGGCTTTTTTGGATTATTTTAATGCGGTTTGGGATTTAAAATTGAATAAAATATATAATTTACGAATGGGACGGCACATTATGTGTCGTCCGACGAAAAAAATAATAATTTTTTTTTGGGACGGTACATCATGTGCCGTTACCCAAATATGCATACGCTCTATGCGGATTCTCAAATATAGCAATCTACTGTAGCGATTTATCGATAATATGGATAAATAGCAAACGACTGCAGCGACTTTTTAACTCAAATATGCATATTATCCATAAATAGCAAACGACTACAGATGCTCTTAGCCTGAGCAGGAAAATGATCCAGTGCTTGTAATTATGTCATAGGTCCATTCTTTAATAAATAAATTTTGGAAGAAAATATATCAATATAAGTCAATTTGATTACACCCTATAAGCAGCTCTCATCTTTTTCTCAAAAAAAAAATTTACTTATTCTTCTCTCATTAACGTTTATATATATGTCTTTTATAGTTTAATCGTTGATGCGTGCTCGTTCACTTGTGAAAATGGTCCTCATAATTTTTGGGTTTTGTGATGCGTTTGTTGATCTTGTTATGGCATTTGTAGGAACTTTCTGTTGGGTTTTGAAGCTTGTAATCCTTTCGCATTCTAAATGACTCATGAATGGCAAGATTTTAATCCTTTTTTTTATAGATTAAGATGCCAGCATGAGAAAACAATCTGCTTTGCTTGAGCGCTTTAAAGCAACTCCCTTCTTGGAGTCAGTTGTTGTCTGCAGTCTCCGGCTCTCCTTATCACCAAAAGGCTTGTTAAAATTCAAATTAAGTTAATCATATTATGCTACTTATATTGCAGAGTAAATTGACTAAAAAAAAAGTTGTTGAAATTAGTAAAACAAATTTTTTATTGGTTGAAAACTTTAAACTATTTTTAATAGTAAATTTGTTAGTTCGTTCAAATTTAAATTTGTTATCTTATTTATATTAATAAAAACTTTAATAATGTCTCAAAATTTAATGTGTAAAAGCTTATAACGCACAAACTATAAAAAGATAATCAAATAATCTTCTTAATTATCATATTTTAGGATATCTATATATCTTCCATTCTGTCTCTATCTTATAACTATCTACATTTGAATGTAGATCCCCTTAACAGTATAGTTTAGTCAATTGCATTTTCATTCATTTTACAATGACGCGAGTAGGTTAAAAGGAAAGCTGAGAAGTAGCAAGGAAGGAGCAGAGTATACGGCTAGGAAAATAGAGAAGCAACGGTTAGTATCTATGTTATAGGTTTACCTTAGTAAACTGGTTGTGGAAGACATCAATAGACTCTAACCTTATAGGAAAGTTTACATCACATGAAGCAACAATATTCTGAATCTTAAAATCTTGATTAAAACTGTAGACAAGTTATTTAATTTTATTTTCCAAAAACAACAAAAACATATTTCCTGCGAGCATGCCCATATCAATTTTATTGAGAATAACACCCAACCAAGAACTGTGGTTCACAGGAAATTTTTTGAATAATTCAGGCATATTGCACAACTATTAGTAGCATATGCATTTCTGTTACATATTTGTTAACTCCGCAAACAAAAATGTACTTACCATCTTGCCCCCAGTTTAGCCTGAGAAAGTGGACACTTTACCTAATTGTTGCTCGCATTTTCCCCCAACTCCAAAAGAACTACGCCAAGCTATCAAATAACAACCTGTTAGTATCATCATATGTAATGGTGTCACAGATTTATTTGCCTTGAAAAAAATCGTGACCAAAACTTTAATAGTCCACAATTGTTGATTTTCTTACAAGGAATTGATAGAGGAGTATTCCTAGTGAGAATTGTCCATTAATATAGATAATCTGAAAAAAAATATAATTATTAATAAGTTTATTTTTGATGTTTTAATTGATCGTTGTTTGATTATTCTGGAGGGTTCTCTAATGATACCTAATCGAAATACCACTTCAAAAAAAAGAATCTAGATAAAGAAATAAAATCAGCATCATTAACGAAGAATTAGTCACCTATTGATGGCGATCGTTCTTTTTCTCTCTTGATGTTCCACGGTCCACCCAAAAACAAAAAAGAAGAAGAAAAGGAAGAAGATTATGGTTTTGTGCGTTTAAAGCCTAGTCCTATATGTTGCTTGTATAGGAGAGTAAATTGGCAAAAAAAAAAGTTGTTGAAATTAATAAAACAAATCTTTTATTGGTTGAAAAACGTTCAATCAATATATATCTAAAAACTTTAAACTATTTTAATGGTAAAACTGTTAGTTCATTTAAATTCAAATTAGTTATCTTATTTACAAATAAAAAAGAAACTTATATTTTTTATCACTATCCTGAGAAATTCGTTTGTATTACTGAGAAATAGCCATTTATAGCCGTTTGGGGGTATTTTAGTAACTATACTTTTTCTTATTAAAATACCCAATAAAAAACAAAATTCCCAACAATCGACCCAATCGGGCAAACCATGTGGGCTAGCCCGGTCCGGTCCGGTCCGGGTCAAAACCCAACGGGCTGGTTTCCTAAGCAGTCCGGTTGAAAACCGGGCCACTTTGGGATTATTATAACTCGGACCGCCCGGTTCGAGCTTGACTTGAGTCGGTCCAGGCGAATTTCAGGCCAGACCGATCCGGTTTCCACCCCCAGTTAAAGCTGCCAATAAGTTCAGAAACTTCGTGACCAATTATTTCCAAATTCAGAATCTTTGGTAATTAGTACTGAGGAACCAACCTTTTCTCCAAATTGTAGCTTGAAGAGAGTACAACAGGTCATGGACAGTTTGTCTGCATCAGAATTCCTTCTAAAAGAATGAATTAATTTGAGTCGGGTCTTACCAGTAATCTCCACATAAGCACATACTTCCATTAAAATGGTGACTCAAGTCCCTTAAAATTATAAATCTTTTCTTAATTGCATAAATATACTTGATAGCAGTATGGCAATTTCACACACCCTAACTTTGTTTTTGACTCGAATAGCCCTTTCATGAGGCACATTCAAAATACCTAATGCTACAACAAGCTTTTCATATGAAACTTTAGCATATGCACCTTCTCTTCCTCGTCTATACACAATGAAGAACCATCTCCATACCTGAAATACCAAGTGCATGCAACTGTTTATTGTCGAAACCGAAATTGCACATTTCATAAAAATTTATTTAATTTTAAAATTATCCTACCATAATTTATTGTTGAAAATTAAGAGATAGTCGAATCTGAAATGTGAAAAAACCGTATGTATGTTAAAAATAGAGCGATGTTTTAAATGCTTATGTATAATAATTTACTACACTTTTCTCCGGTATTTGGAGCTCAAATAATATCTATAAAGATTCATTAAACAATAACGAGTCAAGGTATAATTCCTCATAAAAAAAAACTTTCTCAGCACATAATTGTATCAGATTTAGCAAAGAAAAAAGAATTGTATTAGCATTGTAATGAAGGATGCATCTAGTACACCAAATTCATGTTGCCAAGAGAAATCTCTGAAAAGAATTACTACACATTTTCTTTTAACTGTTAAATTTCACAATCAAGCATCTAATCTTTTGGCTAATGTTTGGCCTTAGAAGGTTCAAAAGAAATTTCTTAAATATATATTTAATACACAGAGGCAGTTGGTGAGTCTATGGGCTATCCCATACTTACAACAGAGTTAGAAACACCTAAAAACCTAATATTAGGATAACCATTCGTAGACTATACAACAAACTTGGATAATATTATCAAAGCATCGCAATAAATAATATTTTTGTATTATTTTGTCAAATACCCTTTTTTTAAATAAAATTTTGTCAAATCTTGATTACAACAATTTTGTAAAATACTCTTATAAGATCCTCCACATTAGGTGGTCAAAAGCTATACGGTAAATAAAGTCATACAAATAAAAAAGTGGATCTAAACTATTAGGGAAGATTGCTTTTTTTCTTTTTCTTTTTCTTTTTGGAAGAAAAACAATGATGCAATAATTTGCTTAAGCATCTCATGTTTTATTCTATAAAATCTCTTTCATATGACCTAAAAGTTATTATTCTGCCCAAAACTTTTAATCTTCAGAACAATATGAAGCTTCTTGGTCGTGATAGGGTTTTTTTAACACCGTTGCAACTTCTTAAAAATGAATGTTGACATTGGCCTTGGCGATGGTAACTCTGCTCCTGCTTTGGAGATTCAGATATCTCCTTTCTAGCATCCTTGTTTCATAATAACTGAACCGACAATCATTAGTTCAGTGTATATGGCTATTGTTGTCAATAACCATGTACATGCCTCTAATAAGAGGAAATAGAAAATACAAATTAATCACATTCATAACAATTGAACTAACATAGAAGTCTCCAGTTTTCAAAAGGATAAAATGCCAAAGCTTACCATTAAATTTCTTCGAATTGCAAGAACTGCCACTAACTCTTCTCATAGCAAAAGTGCCCTAAAGTATCTTGGACAACTGAAAATTGATGCATGAGTGCAATTCTGTGAACAAATATGACCCTTTTCTCAATTGTCCAAGGAAACCTTAGGGTAGTTTAATGCTAGAAAGAAAAGAAAAAAGACAGTTTCTTGAGTTTTTCTAAAACTTTATAGTAGTTCTTTGCATTTTATACTCTTCAAAATAGAACTTAGTGTTTTTCCATTTAAGTCATTATATCACGAGTAACATGTTAGTCATTGCCAAATTGTCGAACAACAAAAGATAATTGACACATCAAAATTGTCTCAAAAGAAAAAAGCAAGATGCTGAAAAATCACTTCTAAGACAACAAGTTTCACTTCATGAAGCATGTGTTAATTTTCATAAAATATAAGGAAGGGTATAGTGTTAATTTTCAACTCCATGTTGTCTTTTTGCTCCTTAAATTGATGCACAAAGTAATTTTTTGCCTTCTTGCATAGAGGAATTGACAGGGCATTCAATTGATCAATATATTTTTATCAGTTCATTTACTATATGGATTACCACGTACAAGAGTCTCGAGATATGGAAAGAAAGTTCACTATATCGCATACAATTTTAGCATCTGTAACAAGAGAACATATATATGAAGATAATTATAAATTAGAAAGAAATATTCTGGGTAGATATTCAGTTCTTCAAGATAACTCAGTTTCATCATGACACAAGAAAAGAGCAATTATTAAATTAATTAATTAAAATTATTAGACGGGGCGAAAGCATGGTAAGAGGTAGGAATCAGGTAAAATCAATTTTTAGTAGGGTTTGTAATGAGTGTTAATACATACCTAATCATGAGTTACAGATAATGCATTACATTGATATAGATTAATTAACTGAATCTCTATTTTGCTTTTAAAGCTAAACCTCAGATGAAATGGACTTCAAAGTGTGTTCATAAAATCCGACTGATATTTTAAATAAACAGGAAGAAATGCCACTTAAGATCATAGTAGAAACATAGTTTTACATAAATGTAAACCTAATCCTGACCTTAGTTCTTATAAAGTAAAATGTAGCATATCTCAATTAAGAATTAATAGGAAGGTCATCATATACCAGACTAATGTGATATTGCTTTAGACAAGAGGATCCAAGATTGCTTCTCAAAAAGAGGATCCAAGTTCTTCTCTTTCAGATGGTTACTAACTCCATCTCCGTTTCATTTGCAACTTTAGCAAAAGACACTTTGCACGTGTTTGGTCCAAGTGAAAAAGTTTATCTGAAGCTATTACAATGGGGTATGCAACTGTTTACTCCAGTGTCAATAGAAGTCGACTATAACTCCCATATGGAAGAAGATCATCAGGTTCCAAGGCATAACATCTTTACACCATAAATCATTGTCAAACTAACATTTTGAACTACCCAAATATCCGTTCTGATGGCATATGCTACAAAGCATTAACTCGTTTCACATCCGCCAACTTCCCAAGACATCCAATACCCAGAAGGACACTTTTCGAAGTGTCATTATAAGAAAGTCTCCATCTCTTAATGTAACACCTCAAGTTCCTATACCCACTCTCTTCCCAATAAAAAAAATACCCATAAAAAAAACATCCATTCAAAACCCAAAATCAGCCTTACGAGATAACAATGAACCCCAACCTCCTTATATTTGCATAGACCCAACAATCTTCAAATAAACTTAATCCATAACCATGTTCATATACTCTGATATATGACCCCAAAAGGTAATACTCCTCATGGGCATTTCGTCAAACAGTTTGTGGGCATATCAAATTTAACCACAATCAAAGCCAACACCATGAGAGTCAATCATACCGCACCATACTGAAACTCTTCATCTCGCCTATGGCATTAAAGAGGATGGCAAGAATGTAATTATCAACATGGCAAGATACAACACTAATCTAATCAAAATCACCATAATCAAGAATGTTCACACAAAATGTTCACATCACAAGCACGCATCAAAAGAAAGCAAATTTATACCTTCAATGTACATGAAGAAGCTGTCCCGTCGCCGCCACGGCTTCCGCTACCTCACAATCACCGACGGTATCACCTTCTTACTCAAGTCCGACTTCCCCTTTTCACAGTTGCCATCACCATATCTCCAACGCAAGTGGCAGCCTGTTTAACCACCCCTTCATCCCCTTGACGGAGATGATGTACAGGTTCTTCACTCCGGTGTTGTAAGCACAGCTGACCGTCGTCGCCACCGGCAGCCCTAGCGACATTTGGAACTTGTTTCCCGCAAAACCTCCTCGCCCTATACCCCAAAAAAATTCAAAAAGTTTGGAAATAATTAGGGTGAATCGAATAACGGATCAAAAAATACGAGATCGGAATAAATCCAGGTTTACCTTGGGAGTCGAAGTCGCAGCCGTAGGGCTCGCGGTCGGAGCGGGCGAGGGTGGCGAGGAAGTTGTTGGTGCTGG
The DNA here is from genome assembly GCA_017893485.1 of Hemerocallis citrina. Lineage (NCBI taxonomy): Eukaryota > Viridiplantae > Streptophyta > Magnoliopsida > Asparagales > Asphodelaceae > Hemerocallis > Hemerocallis citrina. Next base: position 183,664,867 of record CM030367.1, read on the forward strand.
CATCGACGGGGGAGTCGCCAGCACGAAGAGAGCGGGGATCATTTGTCACTTGGAAGAAGGTGACGATCTTGGAGTATGGTTAGGGTTAGGGTTTGGTGCATCCCACTGGGTACGATGCACCCTTGTACGACACCAGTTAGGGTTAGGGATTTGGAGGATTAGAGAAATAGGGGGTTTCATATTTGGGAGGGGCATCGGGATTGGGATGGAATTGGAGTGAGGATTTGGGTTTGGGTTTTGAGAGTATCGGAAAATTGGGGAGGGATCGGAAGAGAAGAGGGGATGAGTGTTATTTTGATTAAAGATACCGATGGTGGTGGTGGTTGGGGGGGTGGGAAGGGGTTGTCGGCGTCCGGCGTCGGATGCGGTCCGTGGCGGCGCGCGAATCGAGGCAGCGGAAGCAGGCCGGGGGTTGATGGGGCTATCTATTAGGATTTTGGGGGTTATAGATGGGAATACACATAGAAGAGAGGAAAAAAGCATTGCACGTGTAATACACGTTCTTATTAAGTTATTTAATCTGAGCCTTTAATCGTGTAGATCAATATAATAGATCGACGGTTCAGATCTTCTCCTGACAGATTTTTTTTTATATTGTGGCTGATGCTGTTTATTTCTGGGAGATGTGTGGATGCACCAGGTGTGAGTTCGGACTCAATTTGTATTGAAGGAGATTGCCGCTCGTCTGCCGACCTTCGGTTGACCTTCTGGGACCTACGGTGAGCTCGGAAAGATGTTGAAGGCTAGGCTCGGATCGGAAGGGTCGGATCCGAGGTCTTGTGTACCTGCAGACGGTCCTGAAACACCGGGGTTTGTCCCGGTGGCGGACCCTCCGACGCTCTAGTCAGTCTCTGTGAGAGAGTAGCAATAACTAGGTATATTTAAGTGGCAAAAGATTCATTACCTCCAAAGGTGGGTGTGGGTCTAGTATTTATAGAGAATCCCAACCGGGTTTGGTTCCACTTGGGGGCCGGGTCTAGATCCGAAAGCCCGTGGGCCTGACGTGGCAGAAGGCCCAGGGGGTTTAGGGCGGACGTGGCGATACCAGGAGTGGTATAGGGCTGACGTGGCGAAACCCTTGGCGGTATTTGGAGCTGACGTGGCCCATCGTGGGCCTCCTGTGCTTCTGGGGGGAATCGGAGGGCCTAGGCTGCGCCAGGTCATCCTTCTGCCCCGCCAGAGAGGGGGGACGGCCTGTGGGACTGTCCCGGATCGGACTCCGAGGGCTACTGAGGCTCGTCGGTACGAGGAGGCCAGTACCGTGAGGGCAAACAGGAGGTTCGGCGCCGACCCTGAAGTGGTTCGGGGCTGAGCTAGATAGCTATTTTTACCTTTTCGAGTGAGAATTGTATTGGGCCCTGGTTGGGCCTCAGACCATTTTTACCCTATCACACAAGCCCCCCACTCCTGCGGGGGTGCGGGAGCAAGCCTTGGGGGAGTGTTCATGGTTGTGGAAAAAATGGGAGGACGACTCACAGGGCCTTCTTGGTGGGGTTGTCCTGAGGCTTTGACCGGACCTCGAGCTTGTCGAGGGTTTATGGGTAGGTGAAGGCGATGGCGAACCGTTGGTATCTTCCGGAGAAGAGTACCCTGGTGCCTGCCAGAACCTCGAGAGGACGAGGGTTTATGTGTCAACAAGGGTGATGGCGAGCCGTTGTTTCTTCCTGAGAAGAGTACCCGGGTGCCAGACCGGACCTCGAGCTGGCGAGGGATTATGGGCCGGTAAGGGTGAAGGCGAGCCGTTGTTTCTTCCTGAGAAGAGTACCCTGGTGCCAGACCGAACCTCGAGATGAGGGGGAATTATGGGCTGGTAAGGGTGATGGCCAGCCGGTGGATCTTCCGAAGAAGAGTACCCAGGTGCCAGACCGGACCTCGAACTGGCGAGGGATTACGGGTCGGTGAGGGTGAAGGCGAGCCGTTGTTTCTTCCTGAGAAGAGTACCCTGGTGCCAGACCGAACCTCGAGATGAGGGGGAATTATGGGCTGGTAAGGGTGATGGCCAGCCGGTGGATCTTCCGAAGAAGAGTACCCAGGTGCCAGACCGGACCTCGAGCTGGCGAGGGATTACGGGTCGGTGAGGGTGAAGGCGAGCTGTTGTTTCTTCCTGCGAAGAGTACCCTGGTGCCAGACCGAACCTCGAGATGAGGGGGAATTATGGGCCGGTAAGGGTGATGGCTAGCCGATGGATCTTCCGAAGAAGAGTACCCAGGTGCCAGACCGGACCTTGAGCTGGCGAGGGATTACGGGTCGGTGAGGGTGAAGGCGAGCCGTTGTTTCTTCCTGAGAAGAGTACCCTGGTGCCAGACCGAACCTCGAGATGAGGGGGAATTATGGGCTGGTAAGGGTGATGGCCAGCCGGTGGATCTTCCGAAGAAGAGCACCCAGGTGCCAGACCGGACCTCGAGCTGGCGAGGGATTACGGGTTGGTGAGGGTGAAGGTGAGCCGCTGTTTCTTCCTGAGAAGAGTACCCTGGTGCCAGACCGAACCTCGAGATGAGGGGGAGTTATGGGCTGGTAAGGGTGATGGCCAGCCGGTGGATCCTCCGAAGAGGGGTGCCCTGGTGCCAGACCGGACCTCGAGCTGGTGAGGGGATTATAGGTCGGGCCGTTAGGGGGCGAACCGTTGTGCCTTGGGGTTGTTTAAGTAGGGTAGTCTGTTGTTTTCGCGGAGCATTTGGGGGCGCCCTGGGATCTGTGCAAGATTCCCATTTCCTAGGTGCGTCAATGGCGCCGCCTAATAAATGTATGGCGCATGGTCTTCCGTCGTTTGGTTTTCCCCATGTCATAAAGGCCGGCCCCTGGGGGAGGCTATAAGTACCCCCCTCCCTCTTTCTTGTAGTGGTTCAGATCAAAGCAAGGGTGGTCTGTTTGGCCCTTAAAGGTGTCTGCTTCGGCGGACGCCTGTCTCTTGATAATTTTTACTCCCGGTAGTGTCGTAGAGGTAGTTTCTTTGTCGCCTGGATCTTCTCTTGGATCTGATGGCCCTGATGTGGCGGCCAGATCTAGGGGGGATTCGGGCGAGAGGGACAACGACCGAACTTCGAAGGGTGAGCAGTTTGCAACAGGGGAGGTGAAGGGCGTTCCGGGCCGGTTGTTTGCAACTGTGAAGGTTTCGTTGCTGGAGTAGGCTGGACTTTTGCAGTTGCATCAACTGGCTCGGAATGGTGCACTTCTTTCGACCTCTGGGTGTTGATCTGCTTTTGACCGGGGTGCTTGCCGAGGGGGGCGTCTTGAAGCTTTGGGCCCCGGGTAGATGAGTCGTTCTCCGATTGGAGGCTGACTACTCTGCGTCCCAATAGGGCTCCAGGTTGAGGCGGTTTCTGTCTCACCCGGGAACAGTTCGGGTCTTCGGCCGATGACGCTGTAAGCCCCGAGCTGCTCACGGGTGAAAGGGGAACCGACCCAGTCTCGGAGCCCGGGGCGTCTGTCTGCGGACAGCGCCTTAAATCTTAAAAATAAAAATGTTCCCTCCTCCGAATACTTCTTCCGTGCTGACCTCCTCGTCTGGCTGCCAGCCTGTCAGTGGATGACGTCAGCATCGCACGTTTTGAGGATGTGGCGCGAATTCCTAGGCGGCAGTTGCATGTCGGATAGGTGAACAGTACTCGCGGAAATCGAGGAGTCGCTTTTATCCCCTATAAATATTCCCCCCTCTCCCCTATCTGCCCACTCCTTTCCTTTTCAAAAAAGAATTTTTTAACCCTTCAACGCTCATCTTTGCATCTTGCTGTACCAGGCTCGTCCTTCCAAAGTAGCCCCAGGTGAGTTGGCAAATCTACTTAATTTAGGCATAGATGGACAGGGCTCAGTCTGGCTCATCAGCGTCGACGTCCTGGGAGGAGCCTGTACTCGAGGAGTCAGTGTACGTTGATGAGTCTTCTGACACGGTTTCGTGGGAGGAACCGGTGGTTGAGGAGGAGGTACATGGTGCGAGGCTGTCGCGCTCTCGTCGTCCCTTCGTGGTGGAGAGCAGTGAGTCGGAGGAAGTGACTGATGATTCGGACGACGTCCGTGTTTTGGAGTTGGTTACCGAGGGAGAGAGAGGCGAGGGCGGCATTGTAAGGAGATCCACGGTTCAGGGGGCAGGTCCGAGTTCCATGCTGACTGATCGGGGGCCCTTGTTCACTCCCTCGCTGGAGCGAACCGAGAAGAGGAAGAAGGCTCCGAGGAAGGTAGGGTTGGGGACTGGTGGTTCGAGCCAGGGGACAGGTTCGCCCGTGCAGCCGAAACATTTCCGTCAATATCCTGACGACCTGTCCGACCAGGAGCTCTTTGGTGTGCAGGCCTCTTCGCCGAGTCGGACGAGAGTGTTGATGGACGCGATTCTGACCGTCTTGGATGGCGGGGACTTGGAGGTTTTGCAGCTGGCGTACCACATAGGTCCTTGTTACGAATTGATGCTGCCGAGCTCTACTCTTCGCCCAACCGATCCCCTGTCTGCTTGGTATTGTGTCTTCCCCGTGGACGCGTTTATTTCTGGACTGAGGCTGCCGGTCCATCCGTTTGTTCGAGAAGTGTTGAACTGGGCCTCCTTGGCGCCGATGCAGTATGGGCCGAACTCTTGGAAGCAGATAATCAGCTTTGTACTGATGTGCGAGGAACAACGGGCACCCCTGCGCTTGAACGTGTTCCGAGCGACGCTGATGATTAGTTCGGCAGCCGAGGGGGTTTACTATATCTCCCCCCGGAGCAGGAGGAAGGTTGTTCATAGCCACCCTGACTCTATCAAGGATTGGAGAAAAAAATATCTGGTGATCCGGAGTGAAGAGCCCTGGGACATTCCGACTCGATGGAACTACTCCAAGCCGAGTTATCCTGCGCCGGGGCAGGGGGATCTGACGGTCGAGGAGTGGGGGTTTGTCGAGCGTCTCCGTTTGTCCCCTAGTATTAATTGGACGAAGGTGACGGAGGTTCGCCTGGCGAGCGTTGGACTGAGCCCCGCTGTTCTCCGTATGTAGTTGTTTCTTTTCCCTCGATCCTTTCGTACATTCTTGCTCATTGCTCTTAATGGTTTTTTCTGCAGATATGGATGAGGCATCGATCCAAGCAAGGCGGCTCGCCATGAAGAAGGAAAATGCCGAGAAGAAGAAGGCGGAGGCGGCGAAGAGGCCGAGGGAGTCGCCCCTTGTTATCTCGGAGGTACCGCTCGAGCCGAGGGTTAAGAGGACTCGTTCGGAGACGGGCAAGGGGGGTGCCCCTTTGAGGGGTAAGGGCCCGGCGAGGGCATCCGATCTTGACAAAGGGAAAGGTCCCTTGGTAGGGGTCAAGGAGGAGGACCCGGTGGTGGAGTTGTTGCGGCAGCGGTGGGCGCCGGACTGGTCGGTTCGGATGGGCGACTGTCTGACCGAGGAAGCCCAGGCCATAGAGGTGGTGGAGAAGCTGGCAACGCCTCGTGATCGCCAGATGATGGAGAACGAGCCCGTGGAGGTGGCATTCACGCGCCTGGCGCAGGCCACCGTGTCGGTAAGCTTGTCGACCTCCTCCTTTCTGTTTGGTCTTGCCTCAGGAGTTTTCTTCTTATCTGCTTCTTTCGGCTGCAGGCTTGTATGCAGGGAGCTAATGTGAAGAGTCTCTACGAAGCATCCCTGTTACAAGAGCGTGCTCGGGCGGACAAGAGCGGACGAGAGACGAAGGAGATGCGGATCGAGCTCGAGGGTTCGCGTCAGAGGGAGCAGCAGATGAAGCTGGAGCTCGAGGCCAAGGACACCGAGTGGGGGAAGAGGGTGGCCTCCTTGAAGAGGAAGTTTGCCAGGGAGAAGGGGGAGTTGATAGTTGCGTTCGCCAATGAGAGGAAAGAGCTGACGGATGCGGGCCAGCGGATGGTGATAGCCGCCCAGGATGAGTGCTACGCGAAGGCGCTCAGTCACGTGAGGCATTTCTATCCGACCCTCGATCTGTCGAACTTCGAGTACGACATGGAGATTGATGGGACCCCGAAGATTCCTGCCGGAGAGGGGTTCGTTGACAACCCGGCCGTCGATCGTCCTGTGAACCCGATCGACGCCGAGGAGGGAAATCGAGTTGTATAGTTTTGTCTTTCTTTCTTCTTTCCTCCTTTCGATTGTATTTGCCTCCCGCGGACTGGCCCCCGCCTTTTCGTGTATATATAAAAAAGTAATTCGGACTTGCCAAGGGTTTCGATGCCGGTCGTTTCCGGATCTCCCCGCTTATGTGCTTCGAGTTGGCTCACTTCGTAGGTTGCGGCTTTCCTTCCCGATGTGGGCCCCCGTCGTTCCGACGTGGCGTGCCGCTCGAGACGAGGGGAGTATTTCTGTAACGGCCTTTGCCCCGGTTGACAGTATATAAAGTGATGAAGGGGATGTGGCTCGGCCTTATTGTTTCGCGAGGAATCGGAGGGGGGCGAGGTGACGCCTTGGGGGTCGACCCCCTAACCGGGTATTAGGTTGGGTCTGCCGAGGCGTTTGGAGTACGATGCAACGAGATTTCCTCAGTATAAGATAGGGGGGCCGCTAAAACGGTCCTATACAAAGGAAAGCTTTACAAAAGGTTTACTTCTAGTTAAGTTAAAGTCTAGGCTTGCTCTTTGCAGGAGTTCACTGGGTGCTAGGCGTCAAGGGGGAACCTCTCTGGCTCGATGGTAGGTCCGGGGGTAGGGCCGTCCTTCTTAGGTTTGAGCATGACGGCGTTGAGGGGGAACATTGCTCCTCCATCGATGGTCATGTAGTATGACCGCGTTGCTTCTTGGCTGCCTCGGACGACGCCGACCCCGTGTGGGGTGGAAGATTCGAGCTCCGAATGGTAGGCCGAAGGCATCGTTTGGAGGGAGCATAATCTGGATCAGCCGAGTATGGCGTTGTAAGCTGTCTTGGCGTTGTGACAATCCCTTCTAGCACGATAGGGATGCCGTAGAACCCATGTTAGGTGTATCCGGCCGGTTGGAGCTTGCCTCTAGGTAACTTCAGTTTCTCGAAGGCTTTGAGGGAAAGAATGTTCGCCGAGCTGCCGTTGTCGACAAGGATTTGGCGAACTTCACACTTAGCCATGCAGAGGCTAATGACGAGGGCGTCGCAGTGGGGGAGGCGAACGCCTTCGAGGTCCTCCCCTGAGAATGAGACTGGCGCGGTTTGTAGCTCGGGAGAGGGATCGTCTTGGACAGTATTCATCTCTCGGAGGAAGGCTTTTCGGAAAGTATTTGATTCCCCTCCTATTAGCCCTCCATGGACTCAATGTAAGATAAATGGTGTGTCCGCGGTTCCCTCGGACTCGGGATCCCGACCCGGTATGCGGCTCGGAGGGGGGTTCGGGGGCGAGTGTATCCCGCTCCTAGTATCTCGTCGACCCCGCGGGACTTCTCGGGTGAACTCTCGGAGGTATCCTCTGGAGATGAGTTCCTCAATCTCGTCTTTCAGGGCCCGGCATTGATCTGTGTCGTGTCCATGGTCTTGGTGGAAGCGGCAGTAGAAGCGCTGATCTTGGTTCTTGCCGTTGTTAGGTCGGGGAGGTAGTCGAACAATGCCTTTCTCTTCGATTTCTAGGAGGATGGCGGATACGTTGTGCATCAAGGGAGTGTATCTCTCGAAGCGGGGGACCGGCGGGACCTTCTTCATGGCCCCCGGGTCCCTTGGAGCTTTCTTCGATGGTTCGACTTCTTCGGTCTTCCGCTTTCCCTTCCCGGTGTCATCCCTGGTATCTTCGGGGTTAAGGGCCTCTTCTGCCCTAATGTATTTCTCGACCCTACCGAGGAGGTCGGGGAAGTCGACGGGGGGTTTCTTCGCCAGAGAAGCCTTCAGCTGTCCGTGACGGACGTTGTGTCGGAATGCCGCTGAAGCGACGCCCGGGTCGAGGGAGGAGACCGACCTTGCCTCAGCGGTAAATCTCCGGACGAACACTCTGAGTGATTCCCCCTCTAACTGTTTGAGTCCGAGTAACGAGGCGCTGGTCCTTTCGGTCTTCCGGCTGGTGACGAAGTGGGCGAGAAAATTGCCCTCGAGTTGGTCGAAGGAGTAAACGGAGCCAGGGGCGAGCTTCGAGAACCACTCACGAGCGGGACCCCGAAGGGTGGCAGGGAAGGCTCGGCATAGCAGGGGATCCGAGGCACTGTGAATCATCATGAGGGTTTTGAAACCCCCCATGTGATCAGCAGGATCTCCCTCGCCGTCGTAGGTCTCGAACTGAGGGGGTCGGAAATTCCTGGGTATTTCCGCTTGGAGGATGGGGGTGGAGAAGGGAGGACGGACAGGTCTGTACCCCTGAGTCGCTCTTTGGCCGCCGTCCCCTATGTGATCGAAGCGATCCTCCATCCCTTGTAGGCGCCTTAGGAGAACGTCATCATCCTCAGGCTGGATTATTGAAGGGCGGGACGCGCTGGCTTCGGCGTCCGACCCTGTTTGGGAATGGGGGGTTTCTTCCCTGGGGGTCCGTCGGAGGGCTCCCAGAATTTCTCTTCGAAAGTCTTGGAGCTCCTTGTGAGTGACGGGGGCTCCCTCGACTTGGTTTGGTTGGTCCGAGGGTTGTCTTCCGACTCGGCTGAGCGCGGATCTTCGTACCTCGGGCGGTGGTCTCGGACGGTTCGGGACCGGGTTGGAAGCGGCCCTTCCCCTGCTGCGGGTAATCCTGCGGTTGAGGATTATTCCCCGGAGGTCGGGCTGGGCTGGCCGGCCGACGCTCCTTTGGGACTCCCGAGGGAGAGCCTTGTGTTTCGACGTGCGTGGCCTGGTTTTATCAGTGGGTGGGGGCGAGTCCCGTTGGTTGTCGGAGGAAGCAGCCCCCTTGCCTTTGGAGGCCATGAGGGTTCGGCTGTCGAGGTCTTTTGAGGATCTGGATCGGGTCGGCTTCTGGAGCAGCTGTTCCCACAGACGGCGCCAACCTGATGCTGTTTATTTCTGGAAGACGTGTGGATGCACCAGGTGTGAGTTCGGACTCAATTTGTATTGAAGGAGATTGCCGCTCGTCTGCCGACCTTCGGTTGACCTTCTGGGACCTACGGTGAGCTCGGAAAGATGTTGAAGGCTAGGCTCGGATCGGAAGGGTCGGATCCGAGGTCTTGTGTACCTGCAGACGGTCCTGAAACACCGGGGTTTGTCCCAGTGGCGGACCCTCCGACGCTCTAGTCAGTCTCTGTGAGAGAGTAGCAATAACTAGGTATATTTAAGTGGCAAAAGATTCATTACCTCCAAAGGTGGGTGTGGGTCTAGTATTTATAGAGAATCCCAACCGGGTTTGGTTCCACTTGGGGGCCGGGTCTGGATCCGAAAGCCCGTGGGCCTGACGTGGCAGAAGGCCCAGGGGGTTTAGGGCGGACGTGGCGATACCAGGAGTGGTATAGGGCTGACGTGGCGAAACCCTTGGCGGTATTTGGAGCTGACGTGGCCCATCGTGGGCCTCCTGTGCTTCTGGGGGGAATCGGAGGGCCTAGGCTGCGCCAGGTCATCCTTCTGCCCCGCCAGAGAGGGGGGACGGCCTGTGGGACTGTCCCGGATCGGACTCCGAGGGCTACTGAGGCTCGTCGGTACGAGGAGGCCAGTACCGTGAGGGCAAACAGGAGGTTCGGCGCCGACCCTGAAGTGGTTCGGGGCCGAGCTAGATAGCTATTTTTACCTTTTCGAGTGAGAATTGTATTGGGCCCTGGTTGGGCCTCAGACCATTTTTACCCTATCACAGTGGCTTTTATAATAGAAATATATATATATATATATATATATATATATATATATATATATATATATATATATAACAATTATAATGGGAGAGATGGGGTTGTAAACAAATAAACAATTTTTTATTCCTTAGGGTCTGTTTGGTTGGAGGGGAATGGAGGGAAGGGGAGGGGAGGGAAGGGGTTATTTAATAGTTTTCTTGTTTGGTTCAATTTTTAGGAGGGGAGGGGAGGGAAATGAGGGGGGTGCAACACCCCTCCTGAGCCAATTTTGGCTCCCCTCCAAAAGTGGGGGGATTTGGAGGGGAGAGAAAATCGGGCTAAATTTTTAAAGTGTTTAGACTAAAATGCCCTTTACAAAATCTAAATCCAAAAACCTTTCTCCCTACTAACAACAACGACTGTTTTAGTTGCTGCATATTCTTGTGCTTTATTACAGAATGGCAATGGGTTCGTTGGTGGGAAACTCTCAAATCATGAAGTTGAAAAAGGGTTGTTGACACTAGTAGTTTCTGACAGTCCTGGGATACAGGTGCACTGATGCTCCTTTCTTTGTGTCTATGTTCTATGATGGTAATTTTAGTAGGACGAAGAAACTCCCAAATTATGTGCTTAGACCATTGTTTCTGCATTTTTTAGGCATTGTGTTCCTTTAATCATTTATTCAGATTCTTCTTTTCGGTAGGTATGCGATCCAAATGGTCGTTGGTACCTAGCAGATGGGTATTCAAGTCCTGGGGATCTAGTGCTACTCACTGGGAGGGCACTGGCTCATGCTACGGCTAGTCTTCGCCCTCCTACTTCGTACAAAGTTGCTGACTATTGTTCCGCATATGTACATACTTGTATATATAGTACAAAGTTTCTATGTATATACTTGTATATATAGTAATAGTGTACAAGAAAATAATTGCAGTCTTATCTTTTAACTTGTATATATAGTAATAGTGTACTTGTATATATAGTAATAGTGTACAAAGGTTCTATGCATTGACTTGGGTGTATAATGCACTGGAAGCAAAACAAAACAAATGAAACAAGTTGGCAACTTGGGATTTCAAGCAATATAGATTGGAACAAGATTGAGTTCCAGGTTAGATGCTTGATATTACGTACTTTATTAGGGAAGACTTTGAATACTGACTTTGATATCTTTGGGAATTAAGTTTTCGGCTAACTACCCATAGCAATTAGCAAGATGGGATGTTAGAGGAGACCTTCTTATCTAATGAATGTGATAAGAAGGTGGAGTTGTGATGCCTGATACGTTAAAGAATGAAGACCTTGTGAAGGTCAACTGGGATTGTAGGCAAGTGTGATCGCTGATTCAATGTAGTAATCAGTAGGTGATTATCTAACTCTTATATGCAAAAGGGTATAAAAGTAATTTTATTATAAAATCCATTCCCTCCCCTTGTGAACCAAACAAGAAAATTATTATTTTCCCTCCCCTCCCCTCCTTTGAACCAAACAGAGTTTTCATTAAATCTCTCCCCTCCCTTTCCCTTCCCTCCCCTCCCCTCCATTAAAATCCCTCCCCTCCCCTCCCCTCCTTTGAACCAAACAGAGCCTTAGTGTGAGTATGGGAGAGATGGGGTTGTAAACAAATAAACAATTTTTTATTCCTTAGTGTGAGTGTGTCAACGCGTGCAGCGCACGTGTTGGTAGATTTTTTTTTGTCCTTTTCATTCTCCCTCCCCATTTTCCCCACGTGCATCGCACGTGCATTACACTAGTATATATATATATAGGGAAAAATGGGTATGAGCAACTTGCTCATTTAGTAAATAAGCAATTGATAATGTGGCATACATGTAATTGGAAAAGCCTTAAAAGGTTAGTTATCCAATGTATCACATGCATGCCACATAATCAATTGCTCATTTACTAAATGAGCAAGTTGCTCTTATCCCTTTTACCCATATATATATATATAGGGTAGCGATCTGGTGAGAACCGTTCTCACTATAAAAAAAACGATTTTTCAACCACACAATTTGTAACACTTCAATGCATGGGCAAACGAATCTCAAATGACAATTGATTTCTCATCCATAGACTAATTGAGTCGTGTAGATCAAAATGAATGGTTCAGATCTTTCAACTAATGTCCCAAACAAAAGTTCTCACGTGGTTCTCACCAAAAGAGTTCTCACTCGATCATTTCCCTATATATATATATATAATAAAGTAAAAAGGAGATTAAATAAAGTAAAAAAGGAGAGAGAATGTGGAAGGGGGCCCTCGTTGAAGATGAGAACGGCAAATGCTGCAATGTTTAGAGTGGTGACGTCATCATGGAGGCCACCCATTGAGTTTGAAGAGCAACACTCCTGTGCTGTCTCTGTAACACCCCGAATTTCAAATAAGGACAAACTCGGGATTTCACAGGATCTTTACTTCACTTCGTACAATTTTACAAGGAAAATTTAAAAACTTTTTCACTAATACATCAGAGTTCAATTACAACTTGGTTTTACACAGCGGAAGAATGAAATTTACAATAAAACATTTACAACATCTTTAAAATAAAACAGCACCAGCATATCCACTTTATAGCTTCATGAATAGTCCATTACCTGCATGTCAATCTGTGGGCACGTCAGTTACTTACAACTGACGAAATGTTATACACGGCTATCCTCTCTATGCCGGGAACAGTATAACGATCTCATACTTTAACAAATCATAAAAAGATTGAATGAACAAGTAAAGTGTCAAAAGTGATTATTCTAAACATAAGTGTATGTCATGTCTTAATGCCTAATGCATACCATTCTACACTAGGATGACACTAATGCACACTTGTTCGGATTCTATGCATCCCATACTACACAGGTCCGAGGGCAAGCGCCTACGTTCTTCACAATACAGGGCTCGATCCCTCGCCATGAAAACTACCCGGTAGCAAAACAAAGTTCAGACTATTCCACGAATTTGAATCCCAGCCTTGGAGTCCACCGCCGGCTGTTATAACAGATTCCACATCGTGCGAATCGTCCCGTATGTGACCCTCTAGCCCAGTATATATATATATACATTGGAGACGGTAAACACAAAACTCATCCGTCCGACTACTCAAGATCTTGGAGTCCACCGCCGACCCGTCCTCATAGTCCCAGATTAAAATATAATAATCCGTCTCCCACAGGGCAACCTCAGTCCACCAACTGGGTCTATAGTCTTGAAGTCCACCGCCGACTATATAGAGCACCCCACTTACGTTTTCCTAAGTTTACTACATCTTCACTTATGTGCCTAAATTTTCTTAAGTTCAAGATATGAATGTACTATCATTCCTAGAATCAGTTTTACCTCCTACCGGACTTGTTCACAAAATACGAGATCGCCCCACGGCAATATCTCAAAATCATATCTCAAATATTTCTTTCAATAATGCCGGTATCGAGGTCTTACTAACTCTAAGTCATAAACTTTCATGTACAAGAAAACATGGGTACACATACCCTTTAATAATCATGTCTTAAACCTAGATATTTTCATCTTTCAAATTATTCACAAATGTGATTCAATGTCTCATCTTAATTTGTATTCATGAAGTCTCATTTTAATACTACTCATGAGTCTTTTATTCACAATCTTTCAAAAGCCATATTCTTCTTCATGAACAATATTTTCATCCATTTTTAAGTCACTTTAGCAATACATTTCAACCACATCAACATTTCTACACAAAATAAGAGTGTAATCCTTTCAAAAGAATTTGATTCACAACACAATATTTTTCTCTCTTTTTTTTAAAATAAGTGTCATACTCTTTACTAAATAGATTCTAATCACAACCCAAATTTCTTTTTCAGTTTGCCTTCTATTTTCTTAATTGTACATGAAAAACTCAAAAAAAAACTATTTTTAATAATTTCTTCATTATGTTTTATGAACCCTAGAATTTTCCCAAAATGAAACACTTTTGACAGTCAAACTGACCCACTTTCGAAACTATTTACCAAATTGACCTGCTCACTATCAAAATTGCAGGGTTTCAACGGAACTTTTGAAAGTTTTTACCAAACTGACCCACTTTCGAAACTATTTACCAAATTGACCTACTCACTATCAAAATTGCAGGTCTTGTTGCAACGGACCCCCAAATCTCAAATAATGAATGTAGATCGATACATTCAGGTGTAAATTGGTAGAATTTGCATGAATGCAGAGATAAATTTGATGTCAGCCAATCTCGATCACCATTTCTTTATTCACACATGACAAAAATAATTAATCTTTTCCTTTCTCATTTACCAATTAACAAGTTGTAATTTTATTTACATGATTCGCTACTATTTTCACCTCACCCAATAGTATAAATTGTTCTACTTTATTACATCAAAATTTCCATACAAAATATACGTTTAGCATACAAGCATTCTAACATGATCATGTTATTAGTCAAAAATTTCTATTATTTACTTAATCATAACAAGAATATTCTCCTTCATAGTATATTATATTAGCATGAAACTTTATCTATATATTTCATCTCAACATCCAACTTATTATACATAAAAAGAAACATGAATTTATCTTTTAATTAAGACATCAAAATTCTATTATTCATCAAGCAAGCAAGTCTCTACAATTAAGAAGACATAAAATCACTTACTAACATTAAGTGGATTTATTCCTTAACTTAGCAATTTCATGACAACCAATGCATAAATCTACTATACTTCATCATATCAACATCATATACTCATTTATTTTTACTAGAGCACATAATTCTAAAATAAAAAGCATGAGAATACCCACCTTGATTGAAGCTTGAAAACTACAAGAGAATGGTTCCTTCTTGCTCCTAGCTTCACAAGCACCTCCTAGTCCTCTTCTCCTCCTAGCAAAAGCTCCAAGCAAGAGAACACTTCTTTTCTTACTCTCTTTCTTCTTTCCTTTCCCTCTTTTCTTTCTCTTATACTTATTTCTTTTTCTTCTTTCTGTAATGTTTTTGGTGCCATGAGAAAAAGAAAGTAGGGCTCTATTTATAGGGTTTTGGGAGGGTTTATTTTACATGTATTCACCCCTAATAACTCTCCTAATTAACTCTTACAACTCTTCATTTGCTTAACCTCTCCTTAAGACCCTCCAATAACTTAACTCCTAAAACTCCCAACCTCTCATCTCCCCACTCTTCCAAAGCACTAACTCCCCATCATTCATTCTCCCTTGCATGAAGAAATCGGCCTCCTCTCTTTCCCGGGCGAACACAGCATGGCAATAAGTGGGCCCCTCTCCAACACAATCCATATCCAAAATACAATATATTTTACTAATCTGTTGCCTTACTCACACCTTACCCAGGTGGGCCCCCATAGTCAAATAATCAACACCAGCACTTAGTGCTGTGCTTATCACGATGGGCCCCCACCACTCCATTTACATATCAACTATTCAAATATACATATCCAGATAACCAAATCATGAAATCCATTCATTTTTACTTTTTTTTTTATAAATAGCCACTTATATTTATATTTTATATACTTTTTGAAACTACGGGTATTACACCCACCCCAAAATTCATTTTGAAAATACACTCAAATATGTTCGCTGAAAACACGTGCGTTGTACGTAAAATATTAAAATGCAAAAATCGGCTTTATCGTTGGAAAATTATTAAATATAATCGAAAACAATATAAGAAAAATATATTTACTAATTTTATGTATTTCATGATGAAATCACAACACGTAGAAAGCACGTGCATTATACGTGTAGAAATTCAAAAAATGCATTTTAATCAAAATAGGGGGAAAATAAATTTCAGTTTTATATAATAGATTTAAATACATAAAAATTAATAATTTAAATCTATAGAAAATATTGTACGTAGTGGTGGAAACACGTGCATCAAAACATGTAAAAAGCACGTAAATCCCACGGATTGAAATATTATATTTTAGTTGACTGAAATCAATATGAAAAATGTATAAATAGTACGAATCCAAAATATGTAGTGAAACACATTACAAAATATACGTGCGTAACACCCAGGGGCAAAATTGTAATTTTCAATTTTGCGGGGTGTTACAGTCTCTGATGAGATTGATGACGTGGCGCTAGGGCCCACGGGGTCCTAGTGCGCACAGGATTAAGTAAAGAAGAGATGAATTTGTATAGTCCCATAGAGTAATGCTTTACCCACTACCAATTTCACTACCATTTTCTTTACTACCTTAGGTGGCATACTCCTATTGGAGAATTCTCCCACCTACTCTATCATCCCCTACCTATTGGAATGTGCCACCTAAGGTAGTGAAGAGAAATGTAGTGAAATTGGTAGTGGCTCTAGCATTACTCAGTCCGATATCAGAGATTGATCTAGATTAAAATAATATAAATATAATTTCCTATGATCAAGAGTCACCTAATTGGTTAACCACTTTTTGAGAGGCATCCTGTGATGGGTAGTTTTTTAAAAATAAATAGTCTGAGTATTGGGGCGAGGCGTTACAAAACTTATTAGAATTAGTGGATTTTTTTTCCTTTTTATTTTAAGAAATAAACTAGTTATTACCCTTTTTTTCTCCCATTTTTCTCATTTCATTGTTAAACTTTTCAGAATTACAAAATTGAGTTAAATGAAGGAGTATGTATAGTTTGATGATTAAAGGTAAATTTCTCTCTCTCTCTCTTTTATTTCTCTATGTCACTACTTATAATAATTAGTAACTAATAAATTTTCATGCATTTGGTTTTTTTATATCAAATTATATTAGTCAGACTTATTAAAATTGTGGGTTTCTTTTTCTTTTTCTTTTTTGGAAACATGCTGCAAGTTATTAACCCTTTTTTCTATGTTAATTTTTTCAAGGTTACAAATTGAGTTACATGTTGCAATGAGTATATTATGATAATTAAAGGTAAATATATTTACAATTAACTCCATAATACAATTATACCTACTTAGTTTCTTTTTTCCATCTTTTGGAGACATGATCAGTGGCAGAGGGAGGAAGAAAGGAGGGGGGACATTTGGGACCCCAAAAATTTTGTAAAACCCCCTAATATAGACCAAAATTTTTATTTGGCCCCCCAGTTAAAAAAAATTTGGGACCCCCAAGTCTAATCCACCTCTTATTAAAGACTCAATTATGTCGATGCCGGGGGAAAAAATTTTTGGGACATCCATTTTGATTCGTCTGGCTCTGCCACTGGACATGATGTACTTAATTTTCATTCTTTTTTTAATGTTGGTGTTTTTAGGGTTACAAAATTCATTTACATGGAAAAGTAGGTACAATAATTATTAACCAGCAAGCAATTATTCATTATTTTTTCTTTAACCATGCATCAAAATTCAGACATCGAAGTAAATCTGAATATCATATCTCAAGATCATCTGTTACAATTATCTTATAGTTTTAAGTGAATACTATATTTTTCTTCTTCTTCTAATAATTATCATGAGATTGCTTTGTAAATTATTATAAGATTTGAACTTTGAAGTAAATGGGAATACTATATTTATAAAAAAAAATATAGATAAAATTAAAATAAAATTCCAGCAATTATTTTGTTATCTATTTTAAATTTTAAAAATATTATACCATAAAGATTATCAATTTTTAACCAAAAAGGAATTTGTATTTATTGGAAAAAGTGAATTTTTTTATATATTTTATATATTGTTTTTTTTAGAGTTATAAAATTTTGTTACATGAAGGAATCGGCCCAAAGCAATTATTCACTATTTTTTTCTTTAGCCATGCATTAAGATTTAAACTTTGAAGTAATTTGATTACTATATCATGATTGCTTTTTATAATTATCTTATAATTTTAGGTAAATACTATATTTTTTGTATATATAATTTTATTATAATTATTTTGATATTTCTTTATATAACTGTCCTAAGATTTGAAGTTTGAAGATAATATGAAAATTGTAAAAACTATAAATAAAACGCCTATCATAATACTTAAAAGTATGAAACACATACATTGAGAGCAAACTTTTACATGGTATATATAAGTCTTATAAATCCGTGATCGTATATTTAACATATCGCTAATGCACTATGAAATACGTATAAATTCAAATCGGGCGTGGATTGCATAGGTACGTTGCTAGTATGTATATAAAGCTGAGTTTTGATTCTTTTTCTTGTGCCCTGTGGAAAATCTATATTAAGCCAATGTTAAAGGTATTGTGCCGCGAGGCAAATTTATTTGTACATCTATTCTTTTTTATGCTCTTCTCATCTTTATTTCTACCTACAACAAATTTCTTTATCTCTACATCCATTCGTAAGGTTAGAGGGGGAAAAGTTGCATTCAACTATTGTTATCCATTTATAATATAGAATCTTGAAGCAAATTGATTGCTCAATATTAGAAATAACTACAAAATTTTAAATATATTAATTAACGATAGAGACTGAGAGACATATATTTTTCGAACTATATCAAATCTCATTTGTCTCTCGATATTAATTACATTTGGCTTCTTCGAGTTATGGTTAACTGAGGAAGTTTTTATCAAGATGGTACAATTATTCTTGGTCGTGTGTATACGTGTTTATGTTTTTTATAGATTTTTCAATTAGCACATCTCCTTTTAGTTTTGTTGTATAATGCAGTGAAAAATTGTCAACATATATTAAGGTTTCTAAATTTGAAGCACAATTAACTCTTATATACACGACGGATGAAATGTTATATGAGCCTATGACTATTGAATGCTATAATGTTGTTCGATGTATTATAATATCAATTTACACATATCACTTTAAGCTTTTAAGGCAAAACAATTATCAAAAATGCATAGGTCCAAGCAGGGTCCGCCCTGCCTTGATGCGGGTGAGGCGGCCACCTCAAGCTCCCGAATTTTGCGCATTTTTAGGGGCCTCCAAAAAAACTCTCTTGTATTATATCTACGTATTTTGTGTGTAATGTTTTTAGGGGCCGCCATATTTAATATTTTGGCATTTTATATTTAAATTAGTAATTGAACCTGCTTATTTTAGTTGGGCTTGAATTTGTATTGAGACTTATTTCTCCAATCCCTAAATTAATCTCCATCTATTTCTCCACACCCAACCTGATGTTCCAAGCTCTCCCGTGCTTGTTCCTAGTGGTAATGGGTTCCCTGAAGACGTGCAAGGTTAAGCTCAAGCTCTCAGTTGAAGATGAGATCAGTTGCGTATCAGTCCCTAAATGTGATGTTTCAGTTCCTCATTGAATGTTTGTCTTTGGGGGGTTTGTTTGTAAAAATTCTTGTAATTTTTTCGTTTAGTCCCCATATTAGATGTACAGGTTATGCACGTGCATGAGGTGTTTTGATGTAATAGACTGGGTGTTAAGAGGCGGGTCCCACTGTAACTGCCACTGCTTCCATTGTGTTTAGCTTAGCACGTGCACTATATGTAAATAAAAGGTATATAAACCCAACCTATAAGACAAGGAGTATGAATAGAATTTCATGAATTTGAGTTCTTGTTCGTCGTCTTCTTCCTTCTTCCATTTCGATCCTTGCTTAAGGTTTGTAAGGAATCGCCATGGTGCGATTGGACACCCTTACACTGCAAAAACAGTTGCTGCAACACTCTTCTCTCATGTCTTCAAGCTTTATGGGTTGCCTAAGACCATCGTAAGCGACCGGGGTGCTGTGTTTACTAGTCTATTTTGGAAGGAGTTGCTTTCTTTGCAAGGGACCAAGTTATGCCTTAACACTGCCTTCCACTCTCAGTCTGATGGATAGACTGAGGTCATTAATAGAGTTTTGGAGACTTACTTACGGTGCTTTGTCGCTTACAAACCACAAGATTGGATCCAATGGATGTCGTGGGCAAAATTTTGTTATAATACACATACTCACAGCTCCACTCAGTTTACACCTTATGAGGTAGTTTATAGGAAGCCACCACCTACATTGTGTAACACCACAATTTTTTTTAATTTTTTTAATTTTCAATTCTATAACTCCAAATTCAATTCCTTCAATTTCTATACCACTTTAAACATAAACTAAAATAGTTGTATTTCAAATAAAATTTTGGCAAAGTTTTCCCAGAAATTTCTGGCCCGAAACACAAAAGGCTTACGGAATTCTATTCTAAATTCCGTAGCTCACAACATATGCAATATTTTCATGGGCTCCCCAGGCTAAAATGAGCAGAAACACACAGGCAATATAATTATCATGCCCTGGGAGCCAAACTCATAATAGAATATCATTTATCAAATAAAAATCATAAATTTCTTCGAAAACGTAGTAAAATCTTTAGAAAAACCCTTGTAAAACATACTACAGGGCCCGGTACTCCACAACGAGATGGGTACGGGTAAAAAACATAACATACTACCCCACACTATACTCATCATCATCATCTACATAGTTATACATCCAAAATACAATTTAAACCATAAATCTCACTATTCATATCACTACTTATACAAAATTTTCAAAGTAAAAGAATCGCTCAACTAAGTCTATGCCACACCTCTTCCTACTGAGGACCTGTAAGAGTAGGGGGTCTAGGGTAGTCCTGGGACTCCCTTAACCCCCCAAACACTAAGGGATTAGCCATTAATGGTGTGAATATAATTTACTAGTCTAACAAATAAATTAAACTGTATAAAGAAGAATAAATTGAACTTACAAATATCAAGATAGTAGGATTCAACCTGAAATATGAACATAAAAATATCATAAATATAACTTTATATCAAAGTACTCTTCAAATCTGCACCCATCCATATATCCATAACTTAACACGCATCACTATATGCATCATACTAATATCACTTATAACTTTATTATACTTACACAAAATTTAACTCATACATACCCAATTTCTTTATTTCTTGTACTCTTTTCTATACCACAATTTGTTCGAAATATTTACATTAACTTCTCACACATGATTCCTTCATGGTTAATCTCATATACACTATATCATATCAATTCATATAGATAATATTTTCTTCACCTTATATTCAAAGACATAACACTATATTAATTTACATAAATAATTCGCTTACTTTTCATATTTAATCACATACACAATATTCCTCTTTTCATGAATAACTTCACATCACCACTTCTTTAAGTTATTTCAAATTATATTATGCAATTACCGTATTTTACATACTTCACTTACATTTATTTTCATTTACAAACTCATGACTTACATTCTTTTATACTCATTTTCCTTCACGTTCATTTTCTTTCTCCTTATCATATTACATAACATCACACTCATCAATCATACAACAAACTGATATTTATTGTTCTCATACTTATTCTCATCACATAACTTTATATTTATTCAATCATATGTTAACACATTCCTTTTTATCGTATTTTATCACATGTATTTGTTCTACCTTACATCATCACATTCATTTGTTTTCATCGCATCTTATTCACATGCATTCAATCTCATAATATCACATTCATTCAAAACTTATAATGCATGTCATAATATCTCGTAATGCGTTAACTTTCCTTCCCATTATATTTTACCCTTTACTTTCTTTTCATTCTAATTTCATCATATAGCTTATTTTCATTTTCATCTTACAACTTACTTTACTTTTTTTCCCAACTCGCAATACAACTATCATATCAGCAACCCAGGTGAAGGCAGGGATCAACGGGTGAAAAATCCTGCCAGACGTGTTTCAGGTGGGTGTGCATGTGCTGTGGAGGCACTGTACGAAGCTAACTGATGAATTACATTTAGCTGGTCGAGATGATTTTTCGGCCCATCCTCCAGGGTTGTTGGAGGGAGTTACTGTTTGTACGCATCATGTTGCTTCATATATGTTTTATTTTCTGTTAGTAGGTTGTACTTGAGCCCAGTACTCTGGGTTTGTTTCGTTAAACTCTTTTTAATAAAACAGGGTGGCCTTATTCCACCTTTCCCCTCAAAAAAAAACCCCATCAATTTATCCTAAGAATTGTGCGAAGGCAGGTAGTTCCCACAATTTTTATGGAAATAGCAGGCGAGTAGTTGCTCGACACAATTCCAATGTTCATCAACTCATTTCAAATCTGGTTTTATTTTATCAACCATTCCTATCACATAATACCACTTACTTTAATAATCAACGCATAAATCACTTTACTATACGTTTCATTATCATAATACATCTTCTTCACTTTATTCATAATAATTCACGCTCATACTTACTTTACTTTTTCATTCTCATTTCGTAACTTCCTATACTTTCTCAAATTCATTTGATATCATTTACTTTATTTACTTTCTCAGTCACATCTTATAGTACAATTCTCAGTAACTCTCATTCTCTTTAGATAATACACCGCACCCCAAACATTGTTTGGGTATTTTCTCATGGCTAAACCAACGAGGGAAAAGAAAACACCGCACCCCTAGTTTCACTAGGGTACTTCCTCGTGACGTGTAATCGAGGGAATATCACCACGCACTAGCTGAGTTGGGTAAGACTTTACTTTAATTTCTCCTTATACTCTTTCTTTACTTTCTCAATCACATTTTCACTTTCACACTTTCTTTACTTTCTCAAATTCATGTCACACTTGTTCATTTTATTAATTTTTCGACCAGTGAGCCACAGTATCCCACTATACTGAAAGCCCGACAGCCCAGTAAACACGCGGACCTCTGCCCCCCCCCCCCCCCCCCCCCCCCGGGTCTTTCGTGTCCGAGGCTATGTTTTCCTTCCAGCCTATGCCAGCGAGGGTACACCGCACCCCAGATAAACTGGGTACTTCCTCCCAGCTGAAGCCAGGAGGGAAAAACACCGTACCCCAGATAAACTGGGTACTTCTTCCCAGCCGAAGCCAGGAGGGAAAAACACCACACCCCAGATAAACTGGGTACTTCTTCCCAGCTGAAGCTAGGAGGGAAAAACACTGCACCCCACATAAACTGGGTACTTCCTCGCGACATCTGTCATCGAGAGGATAACCAGGCCTCAAGCCGATAGCTTGGGCGATAAAAACTTCGCACCCCAAATATAGTGTGGGTAATAAACACCGCACCCTAAGCCGGTCCTTAGGTATTAGGAGGTCTAGTCCAAACCCCCAAGATTTCTGTAGGTACTGGTCAACAAAATTTATTTGTTATTATTATTTTCATTTCATCTTTGTCTCTCATTGTATCACCACACAACATCTCATCTTTTATTTCAAGAAACTGCTACATCTCGACGTTTACCAAGAGAGTTATTTTCATTTCACATTATTATCACGCAATATATCATCTTTTATCTTAACTTATTAACACATATTCGGTATTCACCATATTATTAATCCTCTCATCATACCTTATATAAGCATACACCATATAATTTAATTTATAAGATTGCTACATCATATGGGTTCATATCAAGAATGCACCCTAGTATATATTTCATTACAATACCTCATATCATTTCACCATTTAATCTCCCTTATAGCATAAATATATATAACTCTAGTAATAAGCACATACACGCCATCCACATCATACATATAATTGCACAACTTTATACATATACATGCCCTTACGTTCATGTATAAAACACACCACTCTCACCACAAGGGTATAAAACTATATTTATATCACATATATATAAACATAACTTTAACCGTATAGCATCGTCAATGCATATATATATATATATATATATATATATATATAGAGAGAGAGAGAGAGAGAGAGAGAGAGAGAGAGAGTCCCCTTCGGTTGCACACTATTTTTGGTGAGCACTCCGTGAACACTCACGAAATAGAGACCCTATGAATAATCCGAATCGTTCATATTGTTCTATATGCCTAAGATAGCCTAACAATAAAAAATCAAGTAATTTGAAGTTCATTTGCCCATCCATCATGCTGTTAGAATTTTCAGCCATACAATTTTGTGATGATGTAAATCATGGACAAATGAACCTCAAATTACTTGATTTTTTATTGTTAGGCTATCTTAGGCATATAGAACAATATGTGCGGTTCGGATTTTTCATAGGATCTCTATTTCGTGAGTGTTCACAGAATGCTCACCAAAGTAGTGTGCAACCGAAGATTTCTCGCTCTCTCTCTCTCTCTCTCTCTCTCTCTCTCTCTCTCTCTCTTTATATATATATATATATATATATATATATATATATATCCCATAACACCCACATATATATAAATTTCAACACACCCACATACGCATATATATATAAATTCCATACATTCAATAATTTACTTTATATAGATATGGTACACTTAACGTATCACACAAAGCAATTCATAATATAAAATTTATAACATACACCACATATACATAAAATATAAGAAATCATACTCACATAATATCCCGTGAAGACTCGAAGCACCACCTCTCCATCCCGCATCCGAAGTCACTAACATCTCCTATTATCAGATTTCAAAGCAGTTAGGGCTCACAACATGCAAACCAGTCACTGGTAATAATAATATTAATTCTAATGTCACTCGGGCATTTTATTGAATGCCTGGCATGCACACGCGCGATGCACGACTTATACAGATTCCTACGGAATTTTATCTCTATAAAATTTACTAAAAACACCCCCAAATTATTCTAATGGTTCCACAAAAAAAATTATACTACTATGAAAGAGATAATCCACACATATATACTTCCTTTTTATAAACCCAAAACCCTAATTTATTTGCTACTTACAAATTCTCTAATAATGTACTAATTTCTTGCCTCTAGAATATCACACATTACATAATCTCTCAACTACAATGTTTCTATTTCATAGAAAGTAACATTACTTGCTTCTGCACAATTAAAATAAAATAGGGTATACCTTTCAGTAGTTGTTTCTCCAAATTGATGCTACCACGTAGAAGAGAACCTTCCAATCAGCATACCCTTGAAATTAATTTGAAAAAGAAGGGGAAATGGAGTGGATTTCGGGTGAGGAAAGTGGTCAAGGATGGGTTTCGTTTTGGGCGGAAATGAAAACATGAGAAGAAGGAAGAGGAAGAAATGAGGGAGGGGTTTTTTGTGAAATTAAAACTAGGGGTGTAAAATGAACAGGACGGTCCATCGTCCGTCCGATTCCGGCTTGAGAAATGGCCCGTCCGTGGACCGTCCGAACTGTTATACGAACCGAACTTGAACAAATTATTAGATCCGATATTTTACCGAGCTCGAGCCGGACATAAGTCCGTCCGAGTATTATTGCGGTCCGATGCTTTACCGAACCGAGTCTGGACTATAAAAATTTTGTCCGACTTGGACCGAGCCGGACATAAGCTCGTCCGAGTAAAATTTCTGTCCGAGCTTGAACATATGGCTGTCCGATCCCGTCCGGTCCGATTTACTGCCCTAATTAAAACTTATTAATAGAGATAATAACCCCCCAACCTTAAAATATTACAATTAAATCCTATAATCCACACTTTAATAATACTACTAAGATAAAATACATTAAATTATCTCACATTAATCCTCCAAAATTATAAAATAAAACTAAACAATATTTCTTCACCTAAAACTCAACTCATAAGTTCTTTACATCAATCCAACACAAATATCAACACCAATATCAATATTTAAAATAAAATATACCCAAAATAATTATCACCATTCCAAAGATATAAAAATCGATATTTTCAGTATTTTGAAAAATTGAGGTGTTACGCACTGCTTACCTATTTACCACATACAACTAGAGTTCAAGCTGTTAAGGATATCTTGCTTAGTAGAGATGTAGTACTGCAGTTTCTCAAAGACAATTTGGTCAAGGCCCAAGGGCAGATGAAAAGCAAGGCTGATTTGCACTGAGTTGATAAGTCCTATCAACTTGGGGATTTGGTTTATCTCAAATTACAACCATATAGACATGTATCAGTTGGTGGCCATAGAATTCACAAGCTTTCAAGCCTTTATTATGGTCAATATCCAGTCATTGAGAAGATAGGTTCAATAGCCTATCGATTGCAATTACCTGCTGCGGATAAGATTCATAATGTATTTCATGTTTCAAAACTCAAAACTCACTCTGATATAGCTCATGTTCAGCCTACTGCATTCCTTACATTTTATGTTAATGCTTCAACGGTTCCCTGGAAGATTTTGGATAGGCATATGGTGCCGTGGAGGGGAATTGCAGTGTCTGAGCTACTTGTACAGTGGCAACATGGCAGTGAGATAGAAGTGATGTGGGAGAGTTATTGGGATATCCACAATAGATTTCCTTCATCTCAGAGCATCATGGATGCTCCTCGTGATGGGGGAAGGATTGTTCCAAGCTCCCCAGTGCTTGTTCCTTGTGGTAATGGGTTCCCTGAAGAAGCGCACAGTTAAGCTCAAACTCTCAGTTGAAGATGAGATCAGTTGCATATCAGTCCCTGAATGTGATATTTCAGTCCCTCAATGAATGTTTGTCTTCGGGGGTTTATTTGTAAAAAATCCCCGTGTTAGATGTACAGGTTATGCACGTGCTAGAGGTGTTTTGATGTAATTGGTTGGGTGTTAATAGGCGAGTCTCACTGTAACTGCCACTGCTTCTGCTGTGTTTAGCTTAGCATGTGCACTTTATGTAAATAAAGGGTATATAAACCCAACCTGTAAGAGGAGTGTGAATAGAATTTCCTGAATTTGAGTTCTTGTTCATCATCTCCTTCCTTCTTCCATTTCGATCCATGCTTAGGGTTTGCAGGAATCGCCATGGTGCGAAGACGTCCCACGACCATCAATTACACAGCAATTGGACGAGTGGGAACACCCGACCCGAAGACTCCAACCCAAACCTGATCTCCATTCTAAATCCGATCTCCATTCTAAATTCTTTATTGTAATATTAAAAGCTTGATTATGAACATTTAATTAATGATTTTACTGTAAGGAATGCAAGAATAAGTCATACTTTATTGTAATAATAAAATATAGTATTTTGCCTTTAACAATGTGCAATTTTTTATTTAGATATGTTTTTTAAAATCTATATATATTGGTTTTTTGCTGAATTGTAGCAAAAAGACATTTTCCAAAAAAACTAAAATTTACCATTCTTTTTAAAAATAAATTATGTATGGGCCCCATTTCGGGAGTTCGCCTCGGATCCCCATAAACTTAGGGCTGGCCTTAGGTCCAAGCATTGTTGTTGAAATTTAGAAAAAGGTATCCGTAGTCATTATTTTATTTATTTAGTTTTTTTTTCTTCTTATGTTGCTTTTTATATTTTTTCTCCTTATTTAGTTAAAGGCAAAAGCTTTGATTTTAATTAGAAGGAAAAGAAATATAGTATCGGATTAAAATCATTCTCATATTATGAATGTTTAGCGGAGTGTTTTTTTTTTATAATCTTATTATCTACTTTTCTTATTATATGCTGTAAAGGAGTATCATATGGTTTTTAGATTTTGTTAGATTTAAGTAATAAGTAAATTTGGATATTAAGATAGGTTGAGATCTATAAATAATTCATATTTTTAAAAATATTTATAAAAATAACTTAGATGCATGTTGTTGTTGAGACATGTTGAGAATATGAATTTTTGTTTGGTCATTTGTGCATCATACGAGTGCAATGCTAGTATACACTAATGACTCACAATTACATACTTTCAAGTGACAAACATATGCAAGTGTCAATGTGGTCTAGGACTGGCAACCGGGCCGGGCTGGGATGGCCTACGGCCCGCTCGGACATACCCATCTCGGGCCTAGAACCGGCCCGGACCATTTCACACCGGTCCGGGCTCAGGCCGCCAATTTTGGCGGTTGGTTCGGTGCAACCTGTGGCCAAAAGTGGCCCGATATGAACTGGACCACTTCCAGCCCGAAATCGCATCAACCCCTCCTGACCCGGACTGAAAAGGTCCGGTCTGTTAAGCCCACCGGACCCAACGGTAAGCTCGGGCGGGCCGACCATTGGGTTTTTTTCCTTCCATTTTTAAATATATCTTTGGTTGTTTTCCGCCCCCAAAAATGGCTATAAATGGCTATTTTTGGGGGGCAAAATTGGAAACTTAAAAAAGAAAATCTATAAATTGCCAGCCCTCCCATTCCATTTTCTTCGCTCAAAAAATCTAAACAATTCTCTTAACTCTCTTTATTCATTCCAAAAAATTCTTTTTAACCTACAATTCATTCTAAATCAAATCAAGTCTCAAGTTTTCAATTCTCTTGCATTCTTTGGAAAAAAAGAAGTGATTCAAGTGAAGAAATAATCAAGAAGCTTCTCAATTTTTTCTTGCAATACTTCTACTGCGGTTATAGTATCAATTCTAATTATTCATAGTTCAATAATATTTAGTTGTTAATTTATAACTTGTTTTTGTGATTTGATATATGACTTTTCATATAAATTTTTGAATTTTCAAACACAAATCACAAAGGACATCAAGATCACAGAGCCGTAATGGACAAGAATCCACCAATAGTAGGTCCAATGCATCTCGCGCACATTTTGATTCAAATCCGCGATTACTATTAGAGACTAATAGTATTAGAGAGTTTGATAGTATTCTGGTGTTTTCACAAACATAAAACGAAGAAATTCTTATTGAAGACTCCCAAACGCAAGACACCGTTCTCCCCACTTCTTCTACCCGAAAATATAGAGGTGAAACCTCCGAAGTCCACCTATATATTTCGCATTTGTTCCATCTCAAGCGAATTTGAAAGATGGTCATAAAGTATGCAACAAGTGTAAAATCGCATACAACTGAAAAATGGGGGAAAGGACGGGTACACTTGGTTAAAGAACACACCCGAACTTATTACAAGATACTCCAACCCAACAAAATATTCACCCTAAGTCGGGCCATATAGGTAGCCATAGTTATAATCATGGTTTAGTACGTATGGAAATGGCTAAACTCATTATTAATGATTAGTTACCATTTTCTTATTCCGGAAGTAGAAACAAAGAGACTTTTAACCAAATTGCCCTAAACCTTAATTACAAACAATTTCATGGAACACCGTTAAAGCCGATTGTTTTAAAGTCTATAAATAGGCTAAAGAGAAGTCAGTTGTTATGTTGGGTCCCGGTTTGGGCTGGTGGTTTCCACTTTTGGGCCCGGATCGGTCTCGAGGGTGGCCCGACTTGGGACAGCCCGCACAGGAGTCTGGCCGAGCCTGAACAATTCGACCGGAATGTCACCCTTAGTGTGGTCCACAAGTAAGCCTACTGGCTATCGAGCAAAAGATCGGAAGTTCGAATCCTGCTTGAAAAAAAATCCCCAGTTAATTTTAAAAAAAATTATTTGGTCCCAGGGGGGCTCAAACCCGCGACCTTCGACTCATAAGACCAACGCTCTAACCGACTGAGCTACGGGACCTTGTTCTATTAAAGTTTGAATATCTGAAAAAACACCAGGTAAAATAGGAACAATTCGAAAATGAAAAACACTTTGTGCCCAAAAAATCTCGATGGTGGCCCGACTTGGGACAGCCCGGACCACCCAACCCTAATGCCACCCCTAGTGTAGTCCACTAGTAAGCCTATTGGCTAGTGAGTAAAAGATCGGAAGTTCGAATCCCGCTTAAACCAAAAATCCCCAATTAAGTTTTTTTTAAAAATTTTGGTCCAAATGGGCTCGAACCTGCGACCTTCGGCTAATAAAACCAATGCTCTAACCGACCGAGCTACGAGACCTTGTTCCATTAAAGTTTGATTATCTGAAAAAACACCATGTAAAATAAGAACAATTTGAAAATGAAAAACACCTTGGGCTCGGACCGGTCTCGAGGGTGGCCCGATTTAGGATAACCGCCTAGGGGTTTGGCCCAGCCCAGACCACCCGACCTGAATGCCACCCCTAGTGTGGTCCACTAGTAAGTCTATTGGCTGGTGAGCAAAAGATCGGAAGTTCGAATCCTGCTTGAACCAAAAATCCCCAATTAATTAAAAAACTTTATTTGGTTCTAGCGGGGCTCGAACCCGCAACCTTCGGCTCATAAGACCAATGCTCTAACCGATTGAGCTACGTGGCCTTGTTCTATTAAAGTTTGATTATCTGAAAAAACACCAAGTAAAATAAGAACAATTCGTCAATGAAAAACACAATGAAAAAATTTTTATATAAAAAAACGTAAACGAAAAACATAATGGTAAAAGTAAAAAACGCTATAACCGACTAAGCTACGGGTGCTTGTTCTATTAAAGTTTGACACCGGGTAAAATAAGAACCATTCGAAAACGAAAAGCACTTTGGATCCGAACCGGTCTCGAGGGTGGCCCGACTTGGGATAGCCCACCTAGGGGTTTGGCCCAGCCCGGACCACCCGACCTGAATGCCACCCCTAGTGTGGTCCACTAGTAAGCCTATTGAATGGTGGGTAAAAAGATCAGAAGTTCAAATCCCGCTTGAAACAATCTACGACCTTCGGCTCATATGACCAACGCTCTAACTAACTGGGCTACGGGACCTTGTTCTATTAAAGTTTGATTATCTGAAAAAACACTAGACAAAATTAGAACAATTCATCAATGAAAAACACAATGGTAATTTTTTTTTAAAAAAAAGTAAATGAAAAATACAATAGTAAAATTAAAAATGCTATAACCAGTGAAGTTACGGATCCTTGTTCTATTAAAGTTTGATTATTTGAGAAAACACCAGCTAAAATAAAAAAATTCGAAAATGAAAAACACTTTGGGTTCGGACCGCTCTCGAGGGTGGCCCGACCTTGGATAGCCCGCCTAGGGGTTTGGCCCAGCCCAGACCACCCAACCCAAATGCCACCCCTAGTGTGATCCACTAGTAAGTCTATCGGCTGGAGCAAAAGATCTGAAGTTCGAATCCCGCTTAAACCGAAATCCCCAATTAATTAAAAAAACTTTATTTGGTTCTAGCGGGGCTCGAACCCGCGACCTTCGGATTATAAGACCAACGCTCTAACTGACTGACCTACGGGACCTTGTTCTATTAATGTTTGATTATCTGAAAAAACACCATGTAAAATAAGAACAATTCGTCAATGGAAAACACAATGGTAATTTTTTAAAAAAAAAACGTAAACAAAGAACACAATGATAAAATTAAAAATATCTATTTAGTTTATCAAAGTTTGATTATCTTAAAAAAAACACCAGGTAAAATAAGAACAATTCGAAAATGAAAAACACTTTGGGCCCTGGACCGGTCTAGGGGTGGCCCGACTTGAGACAACCCACCCAGTGGTTTGGCCCAGCCCAGACCACTCGACTCGAATGCCACCCCTAGTGTGGTCCACTAGTAAGCATATTGGTTGGTGAGCAAAAGATTGGAAGTTCGAATTCTGCTTGAACCAAAATTCCCCAATTAGTTTTAAAAAATGTTTATTTGGTCCTAGCGGGGCTCAAACCTGCGACCTTCGACTCATAAGACCAACGCTCTAACCAACTCAGCTACGAGACCTTATTCTAATAAAATTTGATTATTTGAAAAAACACTAATCAAAATAAGAACATTTCGTCAATGAAAAATACAATGGTAAAATTGTATAAAAATATTATTTGGTCCTAGCCGCGACCTTCGGCTCATAAGACCAACGCTCGAACCAACTGAGCTACGGGACCTTCTTTTATTACAATTTTATTGTCTGAAAAAACACCAGTCAAAATAAGAACAATTTGTCAATGAAAAACACAGTGGTAAAATTATATGATGAAAAACACAGTGGTAAAATTATATGAAAAAACACGAGTCAAAATAAGAACAATTTGTCAATGAAATGGTAAAATTATATATAAAAAATTATTTGGTCCTAACGGGGCTCAAACCCGCGACCTTCGGCTCATAAGACCAACGCTCTAACCAACTGAGCTACAAGACCTTGTTCTATTAAAGTTTCATTATCTGAAAAAACACCAATCAAAATAAGAACAATTCGGCAATGAAAAACACAATGGTAAAATTATATTTGAAAAATTATTTGGTCCCAGCGGGGCTCGAACCCGCGACCTTCGGCTCATAAGACCAACGCTCTAACCAACTGAGCTACGGGACCTTGACGTATTAAATTTTGATTATCTTAAACAACACCTGTACAATAAGAAGGTGAAAAATACAATGGTAAAATTAAAAAATGCGCTTAAATTATCAAAAACTTGGTCCCGGCGGGGCTCGAACCCGCGACCTTCGGCTCATAAGACCAACGCTCTAACCAACTGAGCTACGGGACCTTGTCGTATTAATTTTGATTATTTGGTAAAACACCTGTACAATATGAACAATTCATCAGTGAAAACACAATGGTAAAATTAAAAAATGCTATCAAAATACTTGGTCCCGGCGGGGCTCGAACCCGCGACCTTCGGCTCATAAGACCAACGCTCTAACCAACTGAGCTACGGGACCATGTCTGTCGAAAATTAGATTACATGTTATTTAAATGGTTAGACTAATTTAGTGTTAAGGTTTTTACAAAAATGATACATCATGAGCAAGTTGTGACATCATAAGAGTGGTAGATATACAATAATACAACTCATCGCTAGACTGTTCTTGGAGTACTAGACATACAGTCATCGACAAAGTGGTTGAC
The DNA here is from genome assembly GCA_017893485.1 of Hemerocallis citrina. Lineage (NCBI taxonomy): Eukaryota > Viridiplantae > Streptophyta > Magnoliopsida > Asparagales > Asphodelaceae > Hemerocallis > Hemerocallis citrina. The sequence continues at coordinate 183,696,936 of CM030367.1, forward strand.
GGGCGAGTGATAGTGGTGGTAGATCGATTAGTGGGGATTCATTAAGGTAGTGACATGCAAATTGTCATCAGCTGTGCGGTTAGACAACTTGCATGTTGAAAAATTGGTCTATACCGGGTTTCAGTTATCACTGCTGCAGTAGAAGTGCAAGTGATCGATAGGTCATGAGTTATCATTTGTCGTGAGCGTGGTGGATGGGCAAAGCGTCGCCAGAGGGATTAACATGCGAGCTTTTACAGAATGTTACAAGAGGATATACAAATGAAGTTGCAAATCTCAGAGTCAGAGACAACAACCCTAACTCACTGCAAGTTACATATTTATAGATCAAACAGTAAATGCTAAGTTGCTCAAATTAACACAAGATATGTTCTAAAATAAAGTTTATATAGTGATGATAACACAAGTAACAAAACAAGGAAATATAGAAAGCTAACATTTAACATTACATTAGTTAAACTAGCAACTAGCTAGTCTACTCCCACAAAAGCAACAGCTATCAATATTTCATATAAGTCCCAACAAATCACAAATTTCAATTTTTCTCCCCAAACTTTTCCCAAATCTGTAACATTCAGTTAGGTGGCTGTAGGGTCTAAGCTTGCAAGCTGCTGAATGTTCATTGGAAACACAGCGTTGGCATTGCCGTTAAACGCTCTTCTGGCAAGTATGACATTCACAGCTGCAGTAGGGTGGAATGCATCCCAAAACACATACTCGTCTCTGTTAGGGCACGGCATTTGGAATGGTAAGCACGTGATTTGCCCGCTGTTGCGTCCGACTCCGCAACACGCCCGGTCAATTACACTGAACCCTGTTCAATTTGCAACATTTCATTACCTAATTAGCACAATTTTGCTTACTCTAAATGAAACATGGTGGTCATATTCGTACCAAATGCTTTTGGGGTGTTTATGATATCCATAAACATGCGGTAGATGTCGACATATATGAACTTGGAACCAGGGAGATTGGTGTTGAGCGTGTTGACCATCGACTTCACCTTGGCATTGAATGGGTTAACCAGATTGTCGACGTCCGGCGAGCAGCGGCTCAACATGTTCTGAGCCAGGATGCTAGGTATACAAGCAATTGAGCCAATTCCTGATATCACAAATTTCCTAGCCCCGAGATTGTACAGACTCTGCGTTAACAGTCAAATTTTTTACTACTATACATAACAATCTGATACTAACTATTATTTAGACAAGAGTGAAATGAAACATACAGTGATTTGACGATTGTATTGTTCGACCAAAAGGTCAGCAAATTGCTCGCCATTGTACTCGTTGCGAGTGTTGTAGTTGGGCATGAGGTAGTTGTTCAGGTAGTCATTGCTCCCCATCCCAACAAAGAAGATGCAATTGGCGATGGCATTGGCGACATTATCTGCGCCGAGATTGCCTGTGATCTGATCAAGGGTGGACTCGAAGTTTTTGATCTGTTGGTTGAATGGTATGCGCGAAACCTAAAGTAGAAAACCAAATAAATCACTCTCAGTCATTGCAGAACTCAATTGATCGTATATGTTCTAAATAAATAACTAAAAACACATGCAATGCACATGTTAAACAATATTCTAAAGCGATGTATATGGAGTGGCTTACAAAATTTCGGCCAGTGACGTCGAGAATTCCGGCAGCGGCTGACGCGTAGTTTACTCCGTGGAGGGCGGCGTCGCCGGTGGTCTGGGAGTATGGTGGAATTAGAGGTAGACCAAGAAGATCAGCTGCAAAAGTTGGAATAAACATCAATTACTAAATCTTGTTTAGTACATATCTAATTGAATGTGAGTTTCACTTCACACACACTCTGTTTCAGCAGTATAGTAAGTCTGCAATTAGTAAGTACACTGCAAAACTATAGACATACAAGTTTTGAATGCAGAGCTTTAAGTATTTATGAGGTTGGTGATGAGCATTTAAGAAAGTATATATAGTATGTATAAAAATCACGTACTTCTAGTAGACTAGAACTACAACTAAAAACTTGCTGGTTTATAGTTAATTTCTTCCATTTTTTTATAAACCTCTGAACAAAACTCTTATTATAGAACGTAAGTGTTTATTTATTTATTTATTTGTTAAAGACTACATCGTAGCTAGTCTAGTCTGGTCTCAAACATGAAAACCTCTTTAGAGCATCCACTATGAGTCTCCTAAAAACCTAAAAAAAAAGAAAATTTGATCAAAAATTCGCCACAATCGTTGGCCAAAAATCTATTTTTTGGCCAAAGCGTGAACAGTACTCTGTTATATATAGCAGAGTCAAATAACAAATACAAAATATAGTAGACGGAAGATAATTAGAGATCTTCCGGCTCTTTTTCCTTTTTTTTTTAAATTTAAAGTGGAGCTCTTTTCTATTTTTTTTAAGTCATTTTTTTAAATGGGAAAGAGACATGGCAAAGAGGAGTCGAATTTTTTTTTTCTTCCACTTTTTGTCATTTTCCATTAAAAAGAACATGGTCATCCTTCCGGGTAATTTTTATTTTTTTTAATAAATTGCACAATCAGACGATCTGACTATATATATATATATATATATATATATATATATATATATATATATTATTATTATTATTATTATTATTATTATTATTATTGTCAAACGAAACATGATCTTTCCCCTATTGAATTTTGGGTATTAAAAAATTTATTTATCTCTACTACTATAATGGGAGAAGGCCTTAGTGTAATTTGTCCATCTACCAACCCGTGCAATGCACGTACATAACTATTATAAATTAGATTTTAGATCAAACCAAGACGTCTGAATTTTTTATTTTTAAAAAAACTATATTTATCCAGACATGCATCGCACGTGTAAACTACTAGTTTTATTAGATGGAGGATGTTCTTCCATCTATATATTTTATTATTTCTTTAAATCCAAATTTCGACTTTAACAATAGCATTAACAATAGCAGCGCAACTCGTTTATTTTCATTTATCTATTGTCAAGTATCTATAATATAGCAACAATGACAGCGGATGCTCTTACCTAGCACAATCCTTCACCACAGGAGACAACTCGGTGGTTATATGTTTGTGTTTATATCAAGTTTTTAACAGAAAAGAAAACATCTTGTGAATTTGACCTTGTTTTAAACTTATGTATATCGTATATATTTTTTGATCAGGCTGGAGTCGGTCGACTCTATCCGCTTACATAAAAAAAAAAAAAAAAAAAAAACTTATGTATATCGTGACAATTACATAGAATGCAATAATTACATGTGAACAGTAAACAGTACACTTGACAGTAGGAGAAATAACAAGTCATCTCAGTACTATAGTGTTATAATTAAAGCTTTGACATAATAGCATGAAGGTAAAAAGAATCTTGTGAAAACATCCTTAGCTTTTTCTTCAGTCATATCCAGCTTCCACTTTGTCACTCATTTATTTCTTACATACAGTTACTTGTAAATAACCCTATTTATCTCTCCAAGATTTCATAAAGTACATAATAAATTTAAAAACATGTACAATACACGTAGAATGGTATGTATAACAATAGAATGTAAAAAATAGTTTATGGTGATATCACCTATTTCATCAACAATGGTGTAGCCATTGGAGAACCTCCCAGTTGGCCCGCCAGCGAAGTCGATACCGTAAGGGTAGTAGTTAGCCTTGGCAAAGGAAGGGAGGTCATTGTTGTTGCCATTGTCAATGAGTGAGTCACCAAACACAAACATTGCAGGCACCAACCCCTTCTTCCCTTCCTTTGGTGCAAACACTTCACTATCTTGAGCGTTCGAAGTTAGAAGAAAGAGATAGGTGATGAAAATGAATGAAGAGAATGAGAATGAGGAAGTCATGAGAGTTAGTGAGTGAGTGATGGTGAAAGGGTGAGAATGGAGAGGAGATGTAGGGGTTGATAACTTGATATAGATGGAGGTGGGGGAGTTGGTGGTTAGAATTGTAGTTAATGCTTGTTAACGTTTTTTTTTTTTTTTTTTTAAGGGTTGGTGGTGAATCAATGTTTCATGTAGGGTAGGTTTGTAGGTAATGTTTCCCAGGGTTTGACTTTGAATTGAGGAAATTCATTTCAGGACCTTCAATTTGACCAAGTTTTGGGGAAAGTTTATTTCAGGACCTTCCTGTGGTATGAATTTAGAAAAAACTCTTCTAATGCAAAATATGTGTCTTTGTTTTGTTTAACATATACTAAATCTCAGTCAAATTGGTTGGTTTGGGGGGGGGGGGGGGGGGGGGGGGGGGGGGGGCGTTAATGAGTTTGCCATTTGAAATAACATATCAGACTCAATGCAATTGCCTGGTATGGGACTGGCTACTGGTGGAATTTTTTGTACTATAAACTGATAAGATTAATGCTTATAAGATGTGTACTTTGAGACGAGAATTCCTAGTTTCAGGCACTGGGGGTACTGAAAGAGACTTAACCAATGTAGCCTTTTTGGAATCACATTCTTTAACTTTTGATTGTTACCAATTTGATGGTTAATCTAATTAATTGATTGGTATATGGTAGATACTGGCATTTATGAATTAACCTTAGTAGACATAGAAATTTGTAACGGTAGTTTGTGCTTACTCTATTTTCACTATTTCTTGTGCCTGTTTTCGATAAGCGAGATAATTGTTTGGTGAGAAATCGCCGGAGAAAGCACATTTGTGAGGGAGGTGAAGGTATCATCTTCACGACTATCTCCTTGGTAGCGACTGTGGGAGTTGTTGGCGCATTTGTAGGATGAGTGGTGGAGATGGTGGGAAGGAGCGGCTGCTGTGCTTGTGCCGTAATTCGGCCTGCAGGGCTTGGGCCCAAAGATGAAGTCCCCCAGCGAGGAGAAGGCATGGATCGGCGGGTGATAAAATCCTGCCAAATTAGTTTCAGGTGGGTGTGCATGTGTCGTGAAGGCAGTATACGAAGCTAAACTGATGTACATACAATTTAGCTGGACCGAGCTTGTTTGTCGGCCCACCCTCCAGGGTTGTTGGAGGGATTTGTTGTTTATACAGGTCATGTTGCTTCATGTATATTTTATTTTCTATCTGGTCTAGTTCTCTGGGTTTGTATCGTTAATTTCTTATTAATAAAATAGGGTAACCAGATTTCACCTTTTCCTTCCAAAAAAAAACATTACATCCCGGGAGCACTAGTAGGCAAAATTTTCAATCCGGCTCGGCCTGTACATCTCAGTCTTACTTGATACCATGTTTTAAACAATAATTATGAAATGAATTAGTAGTACGTATCATAAATCTCTATATTGAGAGTGGCACGGGCTGCTTTTGAAATCACCACTGATGCTATTTGCTTTTGGGGTGTGGGGGCAGCAGGTGTGAGTTCGTGTAATTTGTGTAGCAGAAGATGGGGTACTGGCGTCGATCGATCCTAGCCTGTACGGCCGGCTCGGAGTAGCAGGAGAGAGGTGGAGGTCGGATGCTCGGCTCGGATCTTTTGTACCTACACACTGCCTAGAAACATCTGGAGAAGTCCCGGCAACAGGCCCTCCGACGATCTAATCAGTCACTGAGAAAGCAATAATAGCTAGGGTTCAGATGGAGAAAGGTTAATTACCTTTGAAAGTGAGGAGGGGGGATGGTATTTATAGACAGAGGTAAACGGGTCTGTGACCCTAACGGACCGGTCGTACCCGTTTGCTTGTGGGCCTGAATGGGCTGAAGCTCGTTTGACCTGTTTGACCTGATGATCACAGGGGAGCGAGATTTTGAGGAGATCGGAGGGTCCTGATTGTGCCACTCTCTTTATTCTATATCACAAGCCCCCCACTCCTATAGAGTGCACTACTAATCGGAATGGATATAACGGCGTATCTATACCGGCGTCTATGCCCAAACGCCGCGATAGATCGGCATTATAAAATATTTTTTAATAGCAGGCCTCTATAACGGCGGTGCTATATTACGCCGTTATATATATAATATATAACGGCGGTGGTATAGACACCGCCGTTATAGACCCCGCGGAAACATAGCGCTAATCAGTAAACTAGCGCTAATCACTAATTTCTGCTGCCGCCTGCCGAATTTTTCATCCCGCTCGCTCTTCATTTCCCCCCGCTCGCTCTTCATTTCCCCCCAAAATCGAAAACCCTAATCCCGCTCCGCTCCGCTCTTCATTTCCGCTCCGCTCTTCATCTCCGCTCTTCATTTCCCAAAATCGAAAACCCTAATCAGTAAACCTAAAATCGAAAACCCTAATCCCGCTCTTCATTTCCGCTCCGCTCTTCATCCCGCTCCACTCTTCTTCATCCCGCTCCGCTCTTCATCCCGCTCCGAATTTTTCATCCCGATCCGCTCCACTATCCGTCTCCAAAATCTCTCTCTCTCTCTCCCTCTCTCTCTGACCAGTCGACCTCTCCCCCATTCGGCGCATCTTCCCCTCTCCCCATTCGGCTTCGTCTCCCCACACGGTTGCAGAAGTTTACTATCATTTTGTCAGTCGCCCTTCTCCATTCAAGAAGAAGCTCCGTGTGGATTCATTCTCTATTTGATTGGTACATTTCACATTCTCTTAGTTCTGATCTCACTTTCATGTTATTGGGATTAGGGTTCTGTTAACTTTGCTTAATTTGAAATGGGTTTTTGTCAAAATCCCTTCTTTTTGTATAATTCTATAGAATTTGAAGTGGGATGTTTATATTTACTTGTTTTTACTTTGCTTAATTTGTTGTTTATATTTACTTTTGTCAAAATCCCTTCTTGTTGTTGTTGATGTTTAACTTTGCTGAATAATAAACCCATAGAGGATCAATCCTGTTTAAATTTGACACCATTCTCATCTTTTGTGGTTCATAACGTAGGTAGTTTTTTCTGGTTTAGTTTATGATTAGTTCATCGAATTATAGTTGTGCATTCACAGTTTACTTTAGATGATAAATATGGTTGGATTTGATTGTTGCGTGGTTCTTGTTTGTGAAAATGCCCAAGTGAATCTTTGTACTTGTTTAGTAAAAGATTGATGTGTTTACCATTTAGATGCAAATTATGTGAAGGGATTTTTTTTAAAATTTGGTTAATGTATTATTCGTAAATATGTGATATAGCTTTTGGAGGTCTACGGTAAAAAAGTGATGCATTTTAGGCCATGTTTGGGAACATAGTTAACTTAGGATAACTGGTGGAGTTATCACGTACTGTTATAGTACTCTAGTTAAGTTTTGTTTTACGCTCATTTTATTAGAGTTGAGATAGTTGTGTTATTTCACCCTAAAAGTTGAGATAACTGTAGTTATCTAAACTCCACTCTTATCTAATTGGAGTTGCGAGACACCATGTTTAATGAGAACTTTAAGTTAGAGATAAAGGTGATAACCAAAGTTTGGCTTCATTTTAGTGTTAACTAATTACTTATTTATTAACTAATTACTTGTTTTACTTTAAAACAGAAATAACAAAGATTGGAGGAGCAGAACCCGCAATTGTTGATATTTAAGTGAGATTCTTTTCAATTTTTTTCTTTCTTATAGTAAAGTTATATTAATTCTAATTTTTGTGTTATATTCATTCGGATATTATATTTTCTTTGTTTAGGGGTTCATGGTTTGGAGAATTTGATAGTTCGATTGGTATTCAGTGGTGGTTCACATTGTGAGACAAATCAGTATGACAGTATCATTCTATTTTATGTTTGGTTTACTATTAACCATAACTTTATTATGCTAAAGTATTCTACTAGTCTGTTATATTCATGTGATTGTGAGTTTGCTTCTTCGTTGGATAACTTGGATTTCAATTTGTACAAGTGATGATGAGATGGATTATGTTTCTGAAGTTGCACACTATGAATCATTTATGTAATGATTTGTAGGAGTGACTTGTGATGAATTAATCCTAACTGAGCTTTATTTTTCCTCGTTGGTTTTAAGTGATGATGAGAAGGATTATGTTTCTGAAGTTGCACACTATGAATCGTTTATTTAATGATTTGTAGGAGTGACTTGTGATGAATTAATCCTAACTGAGCTTTATTTTTCCTCGTTGGTTTTAAGTGATGATGAGAAGGATTATGTTTCTGAAGTTGCACACTATGAATAATTTATTTAATGATTTGTAGGAGTGACTTGTGATGAATTAATCCTAACTGAGCTTTATTTTTCCTCGTTGGTTTTAAGTGATGATGAGAAGGATTATATTTCTGAAGTTGCACACTATGAATCATTTATTTAATGATTTGTAGGAGTAAGTGAGTAACTTGTGATGAATTAATCCAAATGAAGTGGACCGTGGGTTGTTTTTGAGTGGACCGTGGGTTGTTTTTGAGGACATAGATAAAGCACCAAATGAAGTTCAATGGCTCATGCTACCATTGTTAGAAGGAAAGGTATGTTTATCAGTTTAAACTTATGTAGTTGAGCGAATATAAACTTATGTTGTTGTTTTTTCCCCCCTTCTTTTTCGGACTAGGCTACATATACTGATAGTGATATCCATAGAGAGCTTGAGCTCAAAGCTTCCTCCTTCGCAAGATTGAACAAGTTATCAATATCCTTAAAACTGAATGATATTTGGCAAGTGGTTGTATTAGCTTTTATGTTGAACGAGTGCAGATTCCTACGAGACTTGGACATCACTGTAAGTTTTGTTCTCTCCTTGATTGCATTTCTTGGCGTTAGCCTTTGTTTTGGGAGCTTTTGTTGTATGATGTGCCTTCGGGCAGACCTTGTATTATTATTTGTCTCTTTCGTTAATTACCATTAATGAAACGATGACTGTAGTCATCCTTTTTATATAAAAAAACAGTTAATAGATAATCTCAGATTCAGAAGTTCCAATTTTTTTCAGAGAATAATGCCAGGCTAACAATGCAATTCTTATCTTTCAGTTAGTTAATGTTGTGGGTGATAGACTGATAGTATGCTGTGACTAACATGTACCATATGTTTTATTCTCCAACATGTCTTCTTGATAACTTTTTAGTTGCGTTTTGGAATCAATTAGCACTGCAGTTTTCATGTTGTTTACTACTTTGTAAAATTTCATGAAATTAACAATGATCTCAAGTTGTTAATTTGTTTGTACCATATGCTGTGACTAACATGTACCATATGTTTTATTCTCCAACATGTCTTCTTGATAACTTTTTAGTTGCGTTTTGGAATCAATTAGCACTGCAGTTTTCTTGTTGTTTACTACTTTGTAAAATTTCATGAAATTAACAATGATCTCAAGTTGTTAATTTGTTTGTATGTAATTATAAGAGAGAGAGGTATTACATAGATTAGGAGAGGGTTCTCGCAGGTTGAATAGAGTTAAATCACCTTAGGGCCACTTCTTGAGTGATCCACAATATGCAACTTGATCTACAATTATCATATAGTCAAATGCTAAGGGATCAAGTGGTTTATCCATGAATGCAATAATTTCTAAGTATGCATTATTGTCAACCTTAGAAAGTTTGGTTCATTTTATTAATGGGTAAACAAAGTTCAAAACCACTGATCTCTTAGTGTTTGACTATTGTACATGTGTAGGTCAAGATTTACATTAGGCTTGGGTTGAACAAAATTAGTTCTCAACCCTTGGAGAGTCTAAGAGCTCTAATAGGAATCCCTCAATTTTAGGACAACTTCGCAGTTTTGGTGTAGAGGCAGAGACAGTTTAGATTAGAAGCTACAGAAAAATTGCTAAAGCTTGGGAGTCATATATTCACCCTTCAAACTATTCATACTTTTCAACTGAAACAGATGCATGCTACCATATACACTTAGATGACGGAGTTAACCGAACAGCACACACACTGTGCCTAACAGTTGATGGTGGAGTCCTAAAGACTATTCAGATGAACATGACGGGGTACATAATTTTGTTTAATATATATCCACAACTTAGCACAAAACCATTATAGATGTGCCACTAGAGCAATAGGCACAATTTTAATACAGTTAGATATAGTTTGCTTCTCTCATGGGATGTCTGAAACTGTAGGAATATCTTTCTCTGAATTTTCTTGATCAAGGAGATGTGTTGTTAACCCTTGGTCTTCCTAGTTCCTCCTGCCTTCTTGCCCTCTTCTCTTCACTTTTACCCCATAAAACACAGTAGAGACCAACCATGATGATGATGGAAGCTAGTTCTTTGGAAGTCATGGTAGGAACACACAGTAAAACAAAATCCTACAAAATCCTGCTAGTTTTTTATAACCTGTCAAAAGGTTTGTAGCTTCCGCAATTTGTTTTTTTTTTTTTTTTTAAATATTCTAGTGTCATGACATGTACATCTTAGTGGACAATTAGCTGTGCAGTAGATATCAATGCATATATGTGCTTTTATGTGTTCCATTAACTATCATTATCTGGTCTGTTATCTACGTCTTGCTTTGCTGTCTGGGTCTTGTTATTTCCGGATGGCATGTTGATTTCAGCGATATGTGGTTAATACGGAAGTATTCCCTCTTTTACATTAATACTGCAACAAGTTTTGTAGGCCTTAAAAGATCACTGAGGCTTATGAGTATTCAACCTTATATAGTTATATGGTTGGTGATCCCTTTTTTTTTTGTCATTTCAGCATCTCGCAGTTGGCATCTTGATTTCTGGTTTTGTTTTTGAGGAGCAAGATTTTGTTAGGCCTTGGGAAGGATGTGAAGATTACTTGGAGAGGTAGTTTTACTGAATTATACTACAAGTCTACAATGCATATATGATACATTTTCTTCTCCTTGTCTGTAGTGTGCATGTTTCATCTCCACTTATTGCAGCTGACTCGTTATATTTTCTACACATCATTTTCAAAATAAGAATACCACATTACATCTTGACAATTTATTTTGAAAAAAAAAACATATTGACAATTGCTGATTGTTTTGATTGGTGCTGCAGGCTCAAGTTTTTTGTTCATTTGCTTCTTCATTTGTTCTGGTGTGCTTGAGAGTTGAGATGACTCAGATGAGGCCTGCAAACAACAACAGTGTTACAGAAAGTCAGAAAATTGTAAAATATAAGCTTATATAGTTGATTGGTTATAAATTGTAATCATTTGTAACTTGTAAATTAAGTTTTTTTACTAGTTATTACTGTAATTTTGTAGTGTATAAATTATGAGTACAATGCCTAATTGGTTGTTGTTTGCTTAATGAATATTGAATAATGAATCTTTCACTCAGAATCTAATATAAACATTCAAAACTGAAATCATTTTTTAAAGTTCGGTTAGTACGGTTATTAACCGAACCGAACCGATATATTTCGGTTCGGTTAAAACCGAAATGTATATGTTCGGTTCGGAGTTCGGTTTCAATTTTACCAAACCGAAAAGTTCGGTTCGGTTTTGTTCGGTTCGGTTCGGTTTTGAACCGATGAACACCCCTATATCACGGCATTTATGAAGCGCCGTAATAGATCTACGACGTTTTAAACAAGCGCCTTAATAGACCTACGGACTGTAACGGCGGACTTAAAAAGCGCCGTAATAGACCTACGAATTATAACGACGCTTTTAAAAAATGCTGTCATAGGGCTACAAGTTGTAACGGCGGTTTAAAAATGCGCCGTTACAAGCAGTACGCTATAGCGGCGTTTTTAAGAAGCGCCGGCATAGGCGTCCGACCTACAACGGCGCTTTTCTAGGCCGCCGTTACAGGTCATAGGCCTATAGCGGCGCCTTTAAAGACGCGTCGTTGTAGACCTATGGTCTGTAGCGGCGGTCTACAAAAGCGCCGCGATAGCTATGCGATCTGTCCCGACGGTCGATGCTACGGCGCTTCTCGCGGCGGTAATTATAACGCCGCTACCTTCTATGGCGGCGTTTATAAACGCCGCCATAGACCGAAAAAAATGCCGCTATAGACGATAAGTTTAGTAGTGGTGGTGTGAAAAAACAATGGTGGATGAGTAGTCTGGATCTGCGGAGAAAGTGGCGAAGAGAGTTTTCTTGGGTCCTTTTTGGGGTCAGCGACGAACCGAGGCGAGTCCGGGGGGCTGAGCAGCCGACGCTTCTGCAAGTGTGGATGGCCAAGCCCTGGTGATCCCCTAGACATCAAGGCAAGGGGGCCGGCTCGGAGTGCCGAGGTGGGCGGAGGTCGCCGAGGTTCCTTTTTTGGGTCGTCAAGCCCAAGGCGACCTTAGTTTGTGGAAGCTATCCCTGTGTTCGAGATCACGATCGAGCGTCGAGGCTTAGGGGGTCGGCACGGAGTGACGAGCCTAAGCGACTTAGCTTGTGAAAGCTACCCTTGTGCTCGAGATCACAGTCGAGCATCGTCGGCACGGAGCGACGAGCCCAAGCAACTTAGCTTGTGAAAGCTACCCCTGTGCTCGAGATCACAATCGAGCATCAAGGCTCAGGGGGTCAGCACGGAGCGACGAGCCCAAGTGACTTAGCTTGTGAAAGCTACCCCTGTGTTCGAGATCACAGTCGAGAGTCGAGGCTTAGGGAGAACCGTTATGGCGGGAATTCTAGAAGCCGTTATAGGAACCGTTTTTTGCGAGAATTGAAGAGGCATTACAGGAACCATTTTTGCGAGAATCGAGGAGTCGCAAGATCCCTATATATACGTTTCCCACCCACTATCTCATTTCTCACTTTCACTCCCTCTCTCTAGATCCCAGAGCTTCTCTCTCTAGAATTTTCCGTCACCATCGATGAATTTTCCGGCGATCTTCAGTGAGACTTCAATCAGGTTAGTAATTTTAATATGTCTAGGGCTCAGTCTGGCTCTTTAGTCTCTACCCCCGGCAGTGGTACCTGCAACGGTCTGTCGGATTCCTCTTCGTGGGAAAGGGACGAGAACGTGTATGTCGTGCAACCGCTCCGCACTTACAAGCCATTTGTGGTGAAAAGCAGCGACTCGGATGAAGAGGAGCGTCCTGTCGAGGTCGTCGATGACGAGGACGAGGAGGTTCAATATGCTGAAGGAGTCAATGATGAGGAGGGACCGGCTGAGGGGGCGCGCTCCGCCGAAGGTGCGAGAGTTGAGTGTATAACCCCGTATTTTCAAATATTATTTTAAATATTTGAAAATGAATTAAAATGATTTTCTGGAGATTTAATAAATATTTTCTAAATATCTATCTTTTTACACGTGCGAAACACGTGGAAATAATTTTGGTGTAAATATACAATTTTATATTTTTAATAAGTTCTCCTAATTATAATGGAGTATATTCTAAATTTTGGGATTTTTCTGAGTAGAGAAACTATTTTTATAAATACCTCGAAAGGGAGGGGCTTTTATGTAAAAAGTCGTTTGGATCTTAAATAAATTATGAAAATTCGTTTTTACTGATATTTTGGTTCTCCATGGTTATTATTTGAATTTAAATATATTTAGATTTTATTTAAAGTCGATTTGGTGAAGATTTAAACAAAAAGGGTGTTTTTGAAAATATGGAATTCATGTAGAATTTTGTGCAAATGTTTTTCTGGAAAGTAAAAGTCAAATATTTTGATTGGAAAATATAATATGTATTATTAGATATTATTTCTAATTTTTCTGGATTTTTATAAATATTTTATGACATGTTTGCAAATATTACAAAAGGGAGGGCTTTTGTGCAAAATCGCCACCCTGAGTGGTAAATCCGGATTTTTCTTATTTACTGGGCTGTACTGGATTGTTAGAAAACTCAGTGATATGAAGATTTGATTTGGTTTTGATTTAGTTAACCTATTTTAACTAAGAAAGGGTTATATATGTAAAGTTATATTTTGGAAGGACTATTTTGCAAATGTATTTCTAAAACCCTAAATCCTTATTCCGGCCTGTATAAAAGAGGGTGTGCAGCCGTCATTCGCTGCACAACACAAGTTTTATTATATCTTATATTTTCTTGGTGATTGAAGAGGAGGATTTTTGGATCTCACAAAAGAGGGGCTTTCTTGTTGGATCTCTTTATTTCTAAGGTGAGTGACATATTTATTTTCTTTTGATTTGTGTATGTTGTATGAGAATGATGTGAATATTTTGATTGATCTTGGATGTTAAATTTCATCTATTAGAAAGCATGCTAGGGTTTGTTATGAATATGTATGTTAGATGGATGAAAAATTGGATCTTTGAGAAGAACTCTAGATATTTTTATATGAATGATTTTAGATGTGTTGGAGAACCTAAAATAAATTGTGAGTAGGCTTTTCTTTTGGATTATTGCTAATGATGAATATTATGCAAAGATGAGATTTTGGGCTATTGGTGAGTTGTTGAATACAACTTGGCCATGTTAAGGATAAGTTTGTTTTGTTCATGAATCAACTATAGAGAATAGTTGAGATTTAGCTGAGGAATTCTGTGAATGATTAATGGTTTAGAGGACCATGTTTGAGGATTTGAGTTATGATGATTTAAAATGCGGATTTGTGATTTTGAGAAAGTTGTTGTTCGAATTTGGATTTCTTAAATGCTAAGTTTCAATCTAATTATTTTGGTATTAATAAGATTTGAAAAATAATACAAAGTTATTTTGATACATGACTAATCCTTAAAAACCCTAGTTTTGATACATGCGCAACCTAAATTCTTCAGAATGTAGGCCGACAGACGACTGGTGCGACCTTCCAGTCGACTGATACGACCCGGCTGCTATGATCTTTAGTTTACTGGAATTTTTCTCTGGTAAGTCGACTTATGACTTTTGCAAATCGACTTATAACACTTAGAATATTTTCTTAAAGAAATGTTGGAATTTCCTCTGGACAGTCGACCTATACTATTAGCAGTCGACTTCTACTATACTTAGACTTATTTTCCGAAAATTACTGGATTTCTCTCTGGACAGTCGACTGGTGAGTTTTGCAGTCGACTGTAGATACTTAGATTTTATTTTCTCAAAGATGTTAGTTTCCACTCTGGACAGTCGACTGGTGACCTTTTGCAGTCGACTGGTTCTGATACTTTTTCTAAGGTATTTTGATGTTCTTTAAACGACTAATTCTTTAAATGTTTTGGATCTATAACTTACTATTCTAAATATTATTCTTCGATAGAACATATGTTTTCAAGATACTTCATCGTTGGATTTGGATGTTGAAAATTTATAAAGATTTGGGTTTTGTTGAGTGGAGAGATTTCTCCTTTGATCGTTTTGACGATGGACTAGTGAGTTTTGGTCCTATTGAGGTCTCTAGGAGTTGAGTGGGAGTCCTGTGAACCGGCAGTTGAGATTTGTTGAGTTAGGCCTGAGGGGTCTTGGTTTAGTTGTTGTTGAAGTCTGGCAGGATACACTAACTCTAGAGATAAGGATTTTTGGTGTATTTGATAATAATCGACGTAAGTATAGACTCATGATTTGTTAGTCCAACTAGAGAGTATTTAGATGTTCGCGTGTCGAGGGTCTACGGGCCTATTCACGGAGCATGCAGGATGCATTTGCGTGTCGAGGGTCGGCAGACCTATTCACGAAATGTATCGGGTGTATCTGCACGTCGAGGGTCTTGAAGGCCTATTCGTGGGGTACATAATATTTAGATGTTCGCGTGTCGAGGGTCTACAGGCCTATTCACGGAGCATGCAGGATGTATTTGCTTGTCGAGGGTCGGCAGACCTATTCACGGAATGTATCGGGTGTATCTGCACGTCGAGGGTCTTGAAGGCCTATTCGTGGGGTACATAATATTTAGGTGTTCGCGTGTCGAGGGTCTACGGGCCTATTCACGGAGCATGCAGGGTGCATTTGCGTGTCGAGGGTCGGCAGACCTATTCACGGAATGTATCGGGTGTATTTGCACGTCGAGGGTCTTGAAGGCCTATTCGTGGAATACACAGCAGGGAGATGATTCTCCGGTTATTGTTATTGAGCTATCTTGTTTGATGCTTGCGCGTCGAGGGCGGTGACGACTATTCGTGGAGTATTCTGAATCTTGTTTTTGTCACCGTAGTGGGATTAGTTGCATTTGGAGTTGTGTTTTCTTGACTTGGTTTTATGCTTGTGTTTTCCAGTTTTCCTACACTTGACACTTAGTCTAGCTTCACTTGTTGTTTTCATTCCATGATGTTTACACGCTTTATATCTTTGTTATTTCCCATTTATCCTTGTTGTTAATACATGTTGTTGATGACTTTATGTTTTATGATTAAATTATGTTGTTTTGTTTTTATATCACTCACGCCATTTATGGCTGACCCCTTTAGTTTGGGGGTTAGGGATCATCTCTAGCCTCATGTGTTGCATGTTGTTACTTAGAGTTTGGGGGTTTGGATGCTTGAGTTAGCTTTGGAGATTATAAGTTATGTAATAGAGCCTTGTGTAAAATTTGTAAAGAGAAGTGTTGTAAAAGAAAGTTGTAATTCAAGGTGTTGTAATTCTGCTGTGTTTGAAAGAGATGGTTGTAATAAATGTTTAGAAATAAAATTATTTGTGTTTTTGGGCTATGTGTACTATTACATTGAAGTTGATGTTGGGATTGTGCCACGTATTTTCTAAGATATCATATTAGAAATTCGGGGCGCTACATTGAGGGTGAACAGGCAGAGGGGATTGGCTCGTCCTCGAGGGCGTCCGTCCTTGAGCCGCTGGCCACTCTGTCACCTGAGACGGCTCCCAAGATTAGGAAGAAAAAGATGAAGTGGACCATGCCCAGCAGTCTGGACAAGACGATCGCTCCTCAAAAGCTGGAGGTCCCCTTCCTGCCGCAGCCATTGTCGATCAGGAAGTACCCGGACGATATTGGAGACTTGGTCCGTTACGGGGTACAACCCTCCTCGCCGAGCCGTGTGAAGATCAAGATGGACGGTACCCCTACTATTTTGAAAGGGGGGACCTATCTATGATTCGCTCGAGCTACTTCATTGGGAGGGAGTTCAAACTGATGGTCCCCAGCGCCGGTCTTAGGCCTACCGACCCTCTGGCGTCCTGGTATTGAATCTTTCCTGTGGATGCGTTCTCCTCGGGACTGAGGTTGCCGATCCACCCCTTCATCCGTGAGGTACTAAATTGGGCCTCGTTATGCCTGATGCAGTACAGTCCGAACTCGTGGAAGAAGATGGTGAGCTTCGTCTTGCTGTGCGAGGAGAGAAGGGTGCCGCTGCGACTGAACATCTTCCGAGCGATGCTGGGTGTTAGCTCGCTAGGCGAATTTGAGGGGACTTATTACGTATCGCCTCGGAGCGGGGGCAAGGTCGTGCATGGCCACCCCGACTCGATAAAGGAATGGAAAAAGAAGTATTTCGTTGTCAGAAGCGAGGAGCCATGGCAAATTCCGACATGTTGGAGCTTCTATAAGCCTAACTTCAAGGGCCCTAAGAAGAGCGAACTTTCAGTCGAGGAGTGAGCCTTTGTAGAGCGCCTCCAGAAGAGTAACAGCATAAGTTGGCCGAAGGTGACAGAGAGTCACATGGCCCGCATCGGACTGAGCCCTGCCCCGTCTCGTATGTCTTTCGTTCGTTTTTCCTTTATGTAATTTTCTTTTGTGCTCATCACTTTTTAATAGATTTTCGTGCAGAGATGGACCCCGAATCGATCAAGGACAGGAGGCTCGCCCTGAAGAGGCAAAAGGCAGAGCGGTTATAAAAGGGGAAGCAAGAGGGGGCCTCTTCCAAAGCAACTCCCAAAGGTCAGCGTGAGCCGAGAGCGAGGGTGCAGTCCAGTCAAACGAGGGAGACTGCGGTCATGCCGAGCTCCAGCGCCTTGAAGGTGACGGAGGTCGTGCACGGGGGAGTCCCTCCTTTCCGTGTCGATGCTCAGACCAAGGTCGGGGAAGAAGGGCTTCAGCCTTGGGCCCCTGACTGGTCCATCCGAACGGGGGATACCTTGACCGAGAGTCCCATCGCCGTGGAGTTTGTGGACATGATGGCCACGCCTCAGGATCGGTAGAGCATGAGTGCCGACACCTTCGTATCGGCTTACATGAGGTGGGCTCAGGCGAGCGTGCAGGTAAATTCTGAGGCCTTGTAATTCAATTTTCATGCATTTGTTTCCACTCAAGTGTTTTTTCCTCGGCTGCAGGCTTGTCTGTCCGGCGCTCAAGTGATGAGGCTCCATGACCAGGGGCTGAAGTTCGAGAGGAACCAGGCCAACCGCTTCAAGCGCGAGATGATGGACCTGAAACTAGCTTTGGATGCTTCGATGAAGTGAGAACAGACCCTGAAGGCTGACATGGCCTCGATGACCGATGATGGACTGAGGAAGGAGGTAGTGCTGAAGAAGGCGTTTGAGGTGGAGAGGGGGTTGCTCACCTTGAAGGCCCAAGACATGGTCATCGAGGCCCAGAAACGAGGTGTATGACAAGGTGATGAGCCACGTCAAACACTTCTATTCGACCTTGGACTTGACGGGCTTCGATTATGATATGGAGATCAACGGGCCGCCGAGGACCCCCAGGGGCGATGCTCCGGTTGAAGGGGAGACCTGAGCCGGATGTAATATCCCGGTCGGATATTTTATTGTATAAATTATTATTTTTTTAAATTTAAATATTTTTATGAAAATTATTTGGTTTTTCTAATAAAAAGTTATCTGGATATATATACCAGTAAGTATATATATGTATTGTATCAGTTTTGTGCACTTATACAAAATCTTGAAAAATACGTTTTTTAGAAAATGTCTGGAAAATCCCTGACAGATATTAAAAATTATTATTTTATTATTATTTTATTTTTATTTTCAGAATCGAAATATTTTTTGTGGATATCACCCAGTTTTATTAATAAACATTATCTATACGTATATACTAGTCTGTATATATCTGTTTTGTATCAAATTGATACTGAAATCTTCCGAGCCGGTAGTAAATTTTTTTCATTTCTCAAAATTAAATTATTTTTGTACACATTGATTCGTTTTAACTAATAAAAATTATCTGTATATACAGATATATGTACATATTTGAATTGTATCGATTTCGTACGTTTGTACGAAATCGTGTAGTATGTGAATTGGGGAAATTATCTTTTATTCTTGATCAATCATGATGAAATAAAGGGTTAGGGATTAGTAGGGTGTTGATTGCAAATTGATTGGGTTTGATTGTAAATTAAAATTACAATTTGATTCGAATTGTGTGAGCCACAAGAGAGAGAGACAAGTGGACTCTTCTCTAACACATATCTCTCTCTCTCCGTCTCCTATATCATTGGCCGGCCAACACCCAAGGGCAAAAGCCCCTTTCATTTTTTGTGTCTCCCCATCTCTTCTCATCTCATTTCTTCTTCTACTTCTACTTTTTTACTTAGTTTATTTTAGAAAAAAATTGAGAAAGAAAGGAAAAGAAAGAGAGATCAAAAATCAAAAGAAAAGAGGGGTTGAGTTCATGGGTTCTCTTTTCATGGTATGTTCTTGAAGGGGATCAAGAACAAGGAGCAAGGAGAAGAAGAGCAAGTCCTTCCTACAACCGATTGGGTGGGGGTATCTCTACTTCTATGATTTGTTTGTTATTTATCATTTTATTTGCTTGTATGATAGACTAAAATCATGTGTATATTATTGGTTGTGGACTAGAATAAGATGCTAAACAAGATTGTAGTAGTAGAACACAAAATAAGGCGATTAAGATTCAATCTTGTGGTTTTATGGTTAGAATTAATTACCCATGTTAAAGGTAGAATTTTGACTCCAAATTAATTGGAGAGATTCTCATATGTGTTGTTACCATGCTCAATTTTTTGTAGAAATTTTGGGGTTAATTTGATAGGTCAAATAAACGTTTCCCCCAAAACCGCGAGTGTTGGGCCAAAAATAGCAACTTGTTGTTTTTGTGGTTAACATCGACTATGTTCAAGGGGCTGTATCTTGATGTTTCTTGCGGAATTTGAAAAAGTGATCAACTAGGGAGTTGTAGTAGACGTTCTCACCTTTTCAAAATGTCCTATTTGGTTAGATTCCGATAAGTGGTGCAAAAGTTATGGCCGTTACAAAAACACAGCAGCCAACTTTGACTGAATGCTTGTTGTTTTGTTTGCTTGAAGTTTTTGTACCTCTTATTGATTGAATCTGAAAAAGTGCTCAACTAGGAAGTTGTATTAGATGTTCAAATCTTTTCAAATTGTCTAGTTTCTTTAAATTCCGACAAGTAGAGCAAAAGTTACAAGTTATAGAAGTTTCGGCTTTTTGTTGAAATTCTGCAGATTAGTTAATTGTTTGCGTGTGTTTAACGGACTGGAATTTGGAATTCCTTACGGAATCTGAGAAATAGTTCAACTAGAAAGTTGTAGTAGATGTTCCCACCTTTCTAAATTGTATGATTTGGTTAGATTCCGACAAGTACATCAAAAGTTACAAGCTCTCAAAGTTTCAGTTTTTTGTTAAGAAATCTGATGTTGGTTAATTTTTGCGTGTGTTCAAAGGACGGTGGATTGAATTCCATAAGGAATCTGAAAAAGTCATCAACTACAGAGTTGTAGTATATGTTCCCACCTTTTTAAATTGTCTAGTTTCGTTAAATTCCGACAAGTAGATTAAAAGTTACAAGTTATAGAAGTTTTAGCTTTTTGTTGAAATTCCACTGATTAGTTAGCTGTTTGCGTGTGTTTAACGGACTGGAATTTGGAATTCCTTACGGAATCTGAGAAAGTGTTTAACTAGGAAGTTGTAGTAGATGTTCCCATCTTTCTAAATTGTATGATTTAGTTAGATTCCGACAAGTAGAGCAAAAGTTACAAGTTTTCAAAGTTTCAGCTTTTTGTTAAGAAATCTGCTGTTAGTTAATTTTTGCGTGTGTTCAAAGGACGGTGGATTGAATTCCATAAGGAATCTGAAAAAGTCATCAACTAGAGAGTTGTAGTATATGGTCCCACCTTTCCATAAAGTATAATTTGGTTAAATTCCGACAAGTAGAGCAAAAGTTACAAGCTTTAGAAGTTTCAGTTTTTTGTTGAAATTCTACAGTTTGGTTAACTTGTTCGTATGTTCAAAACGCTGAAATTTTGAATTCCTTACGGAATCTGAGAAAGTGTTCAACTAGGAAGTTGTAGTAGATGTTCTCACCTTTTCAAATTATCTAGTTTCTTTAAATTTTGACAAGTAGAGCAAAAGTTACAAGCTATAGAAGTTTCAGCTTTTTGTTGAAATTCTGCAGATTGGTTAACTGTTTACGTGTGTTTAACGGACCGAATTTTGATTTTCTTGCAGAATCTGAGAAAGTGATCAACTAGAGAGTTGTAGTAGATGTTCTCACCTTTCTAAAAAGTCTAATTTTGTCGAATTCCGATGAGCGTAGCACTGTTTGCTTCTAGGGTGTTAGAAGGTTTTTTATGTCGCTTTCGGGTTTTCTTTGGTAGTATGTTTATATTAGACTGTTAGAAGATTCTTCTGTTGCTTTTAATTATAAAAGATCAAGTTTTGCTAGTAAGCACATTTGGTTACTTCTAGGTTATTAGAATACCTGTATGGTTGTTTTTGTATGTTGTTATCTCATACGCAGCTCGCCGGACTCGTATGTAGTTGATGGTCTCATACGTAGCTTATTTGGCTCGTATGTATGTTGTTGTCTCATACGCAGCTCGCCTGGCTCGTATGTAGTTGTTGGTCTCATACGTAGCTTATTTGGCTCGTATGTATATTGTTGTCTCATACGCAGCTCTCCTGGATCGTATGTAGTTGTTGGCTTCATGCGTAGTTTGTTTAGCTCGTATGTGTTTCGTTTACTCGTATGTAGCTTAATAGCTAGTATGCATTTTGTTGTGCTCGTCTAGGATGATATCATTGCCCTAGGAGTCATCGACCATCAAGACGTATGTTTACCTTACTTCTAAGAGACTGTGGACGAGTCATTCCTCGTGTACCATCAGATCTTAACCGGTATAGGTTGATCGCGGACCGGAGCGTAGACAGAATCCAAGTTCAAGGTAGTAGCATGCGAATACGTTCGTATTGTCGGGGTCTTAGATCGATAGGCTGTGAACAGGATCCTTAGGGATTCTGGTAAGTCTAGGTTGAGCACCTAGTAGAGTTATTTTGCGAAGTCTAACTTAAGACCCAGCATGTTTGTATTAGTATTGTTTTCATCCCTCTGGTTGTTTAGGATTAGTGACATCGTTATGATAGTAACTTATAGCTATTACTACTTAACCTTTACTTATTATCATTTTTGCCAAAGGGAAAGAGTTGGTGTTAAGGGTGATACCTTATGATTCGACCTGTCCTATAGGCCAACACTAGGTGGTGTTATTGGGTTGTGCTCTTCTTGTCAAAGGGATACGGTCTGTGCCTTCTCACGAGTTGAGAGCACGGGATCCGTACCTCATCTGTTAATTTCTCAAGTGCCATTATAAGGGCGGGAGCGATTCCTGTCGGAGCTAGGGGGATGGACCCCTGAAACTCCATCATGTTCTATATCTAAGGGCGAACAAATCATAAACTACGGTCTATCTTCTAGGGGGCACAGGGGATGCTTCGAGCTAACCTGTGTTATTAGATACCTGCTAAGGGGGCCACAGGGGATGCTTTGAGCTAACCTGTGTTGTCAAATACCTACTAGGGGGCCACTGTTGATAGCTCAGTTATCTAAATGAATAGATAATCTAAACACAAATTATAAAACCTCTCAAGTGTACGAATCGTTTTCAGAAGCGTAGTGAAAAGCAAGGGTCGATCCCACAGAGATTGTAGCAATTAACTTACTAATCAATAATCAGAAAGCTTTTATTAAGTTTCATTTTTAAATGTATGTATGAAAGGAAATGAGATTTGAGTCGCAAAAATATCTATTGAATTAGTTGGGCTCGATTTCGACCTATAGCCAAGAATGTTCGATCAACTTCTACACTACTCTGATCACTCATGTTTGTTCATTTAAGAGCATGGTATCTACTTCTTAAATTAAAGATTTCCCTGGGCTAAGAAATTAGGCATGGTATCTAATCTAATTCCTTTTTATCCTTAAGTGTTTTAGCATGATATCTACTAAGTTGCACTTGAAGAAAGCATAGAAACTGTGGAAATTAACAAACACTCAAAGGTCTAGAAGTTGGCATCAAATCTAGATCCTCTAAGTTGATTAAACCCCAGAACCCAAATGAGTTCTTGTGTTACTAATCATGAGCACTAGATTCGATCATCTAAATCTGCTTATGTAACAAATTCAATTTTATAATAAGCAAACTTGATAACTCAACTTTGGTTGTGTTAACCAGAACGTTAGTTCAGTCGACTGTCGTAAGGAGTCAGTCGACTGTTCATCAACAAATACGTTGAGTTAACAATACTTGAATAGTAAGAATGTCAAGCATCAAAAGCTGCATATTATAAATTTGATCCCGAACTACCAGGTTTAATCAATAAGTGATCGGAGTAATGCAAAAGAAGATTTATTACATGACTAAGGTTTCAATCTGCCCAAAATGAATTTAGTTTCACATAATCCAACTTTTATTGACTAACAATTTTGAATACATGACTCTAATGAATTTAACAAGAACAAAAATTAAAGAGAGAAGAAGAAACACTGATTTGTATGATGATCAGCTTGAAACCAATCAGCCTGAAGTCGACTTGATCTCCTCTGAAGTCGACTTGTTCTCCTCCCCCTCAATGCTGAGTTTTAGTACTTGATCCCTCCTTTTTCCTTCAATTCTCCTCTCCCATCCTCTCTTGTTCGATCCTCTTTTTATAGCTTCTTTTCTCCTCATCTGCAGATCTCAAGCTCCAGATTTCAATCTCCTCAACTACCGGATATGGATTGAGTCAAATCCTCTTCATTAACTACCAGACCAGATCTCTTGATTTTTGGGAAGTTGTTATTTTCAGTTATACAATATTTGTTTCCTGGATTTGGATAGCTCAATCTGATTTGTTTTGCGGATTTGGATGAGGGTGTATCTCAACTGTGCTTATCTCTAATTCCCGTTGAATGCCAGTTCGGTCGACTATTGGCTAAGAATCAGTCGACTGTTCCGCGAACTTGGAAACTCAAACCAATCAGAGCAGTCGACTGTTGACTATGAGTCAGTCGACTGTTCTGCGAAGCTTCAGAAACTCAACCCACTTTGTTCAGTCGACTGTCGTTAAGGAATCAGTCGACTGTACTCAGGAGCTTCAAACAAGTGCAAAATTAAGGTTCTTCATTCCAGTGTATTATCCTCACAGTGATGGATTAGTCTTGAGTAAATCTTGAATCTGCTGCATTTAGTTGCTTTTAGGCTGTTTCCTATGGAAAAGAGAAAAGAAGAATAAATTACTAAAGATAGAGAGTTTAATTGTCTAGTTGCATTCAGATTATTGCTCCAAAATGTGGACATTAACAAATTTATCAAATACCCCCAAACTTAGCTTTTGCTTGTCCTCAGGTAAAAATAAGAAACTAAAACTACAAGCATCGCAAGACTCACTTGATCCTTCCAACATTTACCTCAGAGAACTTGCTACTTTTAGTGTCAAGATTAGAACAAGCATTAAGATAGGCCTAAAAAAATTAGTTCAAATGTTAATCACTTATTCACAAGAATACTCAACTTGAACATCAATAAGTAGGGTGACCAATGCCTATGCAACATAATCATGATTAAGGTTAGCAAGTTCAACTATATTTCAACTCCAAAATCTCACCATGGCATACACTCCCAAAAAAAAAAAAAAAAAGCTCACATTAACATAGGTAGTTCAAATTAGATCTCTTGACAAATATTCAGTACTTGGATGAAATGAAACCATATGCTTGATCTTGCTACTACATCTTCACTCCATTGATTAGCACAATACTTGGATCAAAAGGTCTTGTATTGGTTGTAATGGGGCCATGGGTGGGGGTTAAACAATTGAAGGGAAAAAAGAATACAAAATTTCTAAAAAATTAGTAGAGCAACTTGTATTGTTCTAAAAGATTATATTTCTTCCTTTTTTTTTTCTTTTTTTTCTTTTTTTTTAATTTTTATAAATGCAATCATGAGGCCATATATCACAGGCCTATACTTTATTTCTACCAACACCCAACCACCCACAACTCAGCAATTTTCATTTGATGAACAACTTTTTATATTTCTTATGACAAATCCTCCAACTTTTCTTTCCATTTTTATATATAGTTCAACCCCTCACCTTGACATACCACATCTCTTTTACAATTTTTGCTCTACTAACTCAATAGATATAGGTAAGGTAACCTATTTATCTAGGCATGGTTAAGGATGATGTGTCTTACAAAAAGAAAGCTTTTATAGGCTTCAAAGGGGCAACTAGTGAATAATTGATGTTGGGTAGGCTATTTGTCTTTGGTGATAGATTCTTAGGTGCCTTAATCACTTCCAAGTTTTCATGCAAAATCCAAAATAAGTTTCGAAAAGTAACAAAAACAAGTTCTAGTTCATCTCAAAATTGTAGATGCATGTAGTCAACTAAATCAGGAATATTGAGATCTTCAAGTGTATGACTCTCTCAAAAAATATATGTTAGGCTCAAAACTCACAATTTGTGTATTTAAGTTTACTCATAGTTGAACTTGCTATTCTCTTTCAAAATTTGTCGAATAGACATGGCCAAATGAATAAAAGTTTCAAGCATGATTCATATGATAAGTTATTAACATTTTTAAAGATAAAGACCACAATTAATACTTGTTCTCCACTCTCTACCTATAGTAACTGAGCTCATGTTCTCATCATTGTTGTTAGAAAGGTTTTTTTAAATATTTTTTTAAATATTTTTTTAATTTTTTTTTTAATTTTTTAATGCAAAAGAAAAATTCAATAGACTCCAAATGTGAATAAATACCCCCAAACTTAGATGGAACATTGTCCTCAATGTTTGAAACTAAAATAGGCATGTGTCACCATCCAGTTTGAAGGAAAGAAAATAAATAAAGAAATGAATAAAAAGAAACAAGTAAAGAGAAAAGTGTAAGAACTTCCCTGACAATTGGTTGCCTCCCAATAAGCGTTGCGTTTCTTGTCCGAGTTTATGCAATGTATTGAATAGTTTGAAGAGTTATATCTTCCTCTCGTGGCTCAAAACTCATCTCAATGTAAGGCTTCACCCTATGCCCGTTCACCTTGAATGTTTGATTTTTCTCTTTGCTATGAACCTCCAAAGCTCCATGTGGGAAAACCTTTGTAACAATGTACGGACCATACCATCTTGATATAAGCTTGCCTGGAAAAAGTCGTAATTTCGAGTTGTATATCAATACCTTCTGTCCCTCATGAAACTCCTTCCTTGCTAGCTGTTTATCATGGTATATCTTGGTCCGTTCTTTGTACAACTTTGCATTCTCATATGCATCATGCCTCAATTCTTCGAGCTCATTCAGCTGCAATCTTCTTTTGTCACCTGTTTGTTTCATATCAAAATTCAACTTTTTAATAGCCCAATAAGCTTTGTGTTCCAATTCCACCGGAAGATGACATGCTTTTCCAAAGACCAGACGATATGGTGACATGCCAATGGGCATCTTGTATGCAGTTCTATATGTCCACAATGCATCATTCAAGCGTAGCGACCAATCCCTTCTACTTGTATTTACGGTCTTTTTCAAAATGCTCTTGATTTCTCTGTTGCTAATCTCCACTTGCCCACTGGTTTGAGGATGGTATGGAGTACCCACTTTATGTGTAATCCCATACTTCTTCATCAAAGAAGCAAATGGAAAATTATTGAAGTGGCTACCTCCATCACTAATTATTGCTCTTGGTGTACCGAACCTGGTGAAAATGTTATCCTGTAAAAACTTGACAACAACTTTGTGATCATTAGTTTTTTAGGGGACAGCCTCGACCCATTTAGACACATAATCCACACCCACAAGAATATATAAATAACCAAGTGAGTTAGGAAAAGGACCCATGAAATCGATTCCCCATACATCAAAAAGCTCAATTACTTGAATGTTTTTCAGTGGCATTTGATTTCTGGAAGAGATGTTGCCTGTCCTTTGGCATCTATCACAAGTCTTGCAAAAAGAAAAAAGCATCTTTGAATACATTAGGCCAATAAAAACCAGATTGTAATATCTTAAGTGCTGTCATTTTTGTCCCAAAGTGTCCTCCATATGCATATTGGTGGCAATGTTGCAGAATATTCAGTTGCTCTTCTTCTGACACACATCTTCTTACAATTTGATCAGGGCAGAATTTGAACAAGTAAGGATCATCCCAATAATAGTGCTTGCACATGGCCACCAACCTCTTTCTTTCTTGACTCGTTATACCTGGAGGAAAAACATGAGCAGTGAGATAATTAACAATATCTGCATACCATGGAAGCTATAAATTTATTTCAAATAAGTGTTCATCTGAAAAGTTTTCATTCAGTGGGAGCATATTTCTCTCTTCATCATGCAGTATCCTGGACAAGTGATCTGCAACAACATTGTCACTTCCTTTCTTGTCTCTAATTTCGAGATCGAACTCTTGGAGCAAAAGTTCCCATCTGATCAACCTAGGCTTAGCCTCATTCTTTGCAAACAAATATCTCAAAGCAGCATGGTCAGTGAAAACAATAACTTTAGATCCAATCAAATATGATCTAAACTTCTCTACAGCAAAAATGACAGCTAACATTTCTTTTTCAGTTGTGGAATAATTAAGCTGTGCATCATTTAAAATTCGAGAAGCATAGTAAATAGCATGAGGTACCTTATTTATTTTCTGACCTAAAACAGCTTCCAAAGCACAATCACTTGCATCACACATAAGCTCGAAAGGACGGGTCCAATCTGGTGCCATGATGATGGGTGCGAAAATGAGAAGATTTTTCAATGTAACAAAAGCATTTGTGCACTCTTCTGTCCATGCAAACTCAGCATCCTTAGCTAACAATCCACAAAGGGGTCTGGAGATTTTAGAAAAATCTTTTATAAATCTTCTATAGAACCCTGCATGTCCAAGAAAACTCCTTACACCCTTGACTATAGTAGGAGGGGGTAGCTTCGATATGATGTCAATTTTTGCCTTGTCCACCTCGATGCCTTTTTTGGACACCACATGACCTAAGACAATGCCTTGTTGTACCATAAATTGGCACTTTTTCCAATTCAGCATTAAATTGCATTCTTCACATCTCTCAAGCACGAGCTGCAAATGGTTAATGCATTCATCAAAACAAGATCCAAAAATACTTAAATCATCCATAAATACCTTGATGAACCTCTCCACCATGTCTGAAAATATACTCATCATGCATCTCTGAAATGTAGCTGGTGTGTTACACAATCCAAAAGGCATCCTCCTGTATGCAAAAGTACCAAAAGGGCATGTAAAAGTGGTTTTTTCTTGATCTTCTGGAGAAATAGCAATTTGAGGTTCGCGAAGCTTCAGAAACTCAACTCACTTTGTTCAGTCGACTGTCGTTAAGGAACCAGTCGACTGTACTCAGGAGCTTCAAACAAGTGCAAAATTAAGGTTCTTCATTCCAGTGTATCATCCTCACAGTGATGGATTAGTCTTGAGTAAATCTTGAATCCGCTTCATTTAGTTGCTTTTAGTCTGTTTCCTACGGAAAAGAGAAAAGAAGAATAAATTACCAAAGATATATAGTTTAATTATCTAGTTACATTCAGATTATTGCTTCAAAATGTGGACATTAACAGATTTATCAGGCACAGGTGATGCTTCGAGCTAACCTGTGCTGTCGGATACCCTACCTTCGTTAGGTTTTTTAGTGAGGTCCGGTACGTCGGACAGTAGTGGCAAACGGAGAAACCACTATATGACTGCGAAAGACGGGATTAAACTGTTTCAGAGCAACCTTATCAGTCACGTTGTATCTTTAGAAATAGGTTGAGTACAAGAGTAGAATTCATAGCGTGAGTTCAAATCCCTATATATGAAGAAACGGCTTGAGATGGGGCATATGTAGTATGGGATGCATACTGTTCCGGAGACTTGCTTGTCTTAGAATAAGTGCATCCTTGCATTAGTTAATCTTGCATAGATTCTAAGTCATAGTATACACTGACAATCAATTATATATACACGTTTCTCTTTTCATCAATCTGTTTGTTTAAAGTTGAGAATCACTACCAGTCATCAGCCTTAAAGCATCAGTATATGTACTGACATTTCCATTTCAATAGGTACTGGGTTGCAAAATTATAGGTACTGGATTGCAAAACTACAGGTACGAGATTCAGGAGGACTCAAGGCAAAAGAAGCAAAGTCTTGATTTATTTCAATTGTAATATTGTTGTAATTTATTTATTGTTGGAAAGCATCCAAGTGAAGTACTGATATGGCTAAAAATAGGATTAAATCGGGACCGTTCACATCGGACACGAATCGTAAAGCTCAGGGGTAAAACGGTAATTTCACATACAAATGGGTCTGAAACGGGTACTGGGTCTCCTTCTCACAGATCCAATAACCCGCGAACGGATCCACCTCAACTGGGTACGAGTCCTAACCCGAAACACACCCAGTCCAGAAAAGATAGAATTAGGGTTTCTGATTAATCCTAATCAACGGCTCTGATTCACATCTATCTTTTCACCGGGAATTAAGGGATTACATTCCTAATCTGATTACGAGGATTTTATGCCTTATCAGATCACAGGAATCACATTCCTTATCTGATCCCAACGGCGACTATAAATACCCCCCACCCATCTCCATTAAGAGGTAATCAATCTTTTTCTAGTTAAACGCTCTTTCATAATCATTTCTGGTTACTGACTTGAGCGTCAGAGGGTGCGTCGCCGGGATCAACCCCGGTGTCTCGCACTTCCTTGCAGGTGAACGGCGGGAGTCAACGGTCAAAGCTCCGGCGGAACAGGTTAGGTGTTTGCTATTCAGGTTTTTCACGAACTCACAAATTCTATCTGTTTGCCCCCACACCGAAATTAGCGGCAACAGATTGGCACCGTCTGTGGGAAAACCAAACGAATAGCAGCCCCTCTTTCCGTTGGTCAGATCTTCTCCAGCTATGCCTCCTAGGAAAGTAAGATCCAGAGGGTCCAACCGTGGGCCCAACCCCGCCGATCAGCAAGAGGTAGTCCCCGTCCAACCCGCTCCGCAGCAGGGACAACCCCCGCTTCAAGTAGAGGACCCTCTTCAACAAGATCAGCCTCTCCCTCAGAATCAACAACCCCCCAAGGGTCCTTCCGGTCCACAGAATGCCGGTGCGGGGGGCTCTCGTATGAAGCAACCACTCAATCAGGACCGCGCCTCCATACACAACGCCTCTACGGATTCCATGGCCTCTCACAATCCCCAAAATCAGAAGAAGGAAGAGGACCTACGCCACCGTCTGGACGAGAAGCGGGCCCGAGAGGGAGCCTCCCGCCAGCAACGTCCGAGTGAGCGGTCCCCTCACCACTGAGATCACAGAAGAAGACCACGCTCCCCCGCGGGTCGGCAGCAGCCTAGGAACGATGAGGCGCCAATCACCCGCGCCGAGACCCAACGAGTTTGGAGCACAACTCTCTCATAGAGTTCCTCCTCACACTCGTCTCACAAACAGCTCTTTCCCAGAGCCGGGCTCTTCCGCTCCGCTCACCTCCGAAGCGGACTCCTCTCAACAAAGTTCGAAGCACAACTCCCTCCAAGAGTTCCTCCTCACACTCGTCTCACAAACGGCTCCCTTCCAGAGTCAAGCTCTTCGCTCCGCCCACCTCCAAGGCGGACCTCTTCTCGACGAGTTTGGAGCACAACTCTCTCCTAGAGTTCCTCCTCACATTCATCCCGCAAACAGCTCTTTCCCCGAGCCGGGCCCTTCCGCTCCGCTCGCCTCCGAAGCGGACCTCTTCTCAGACAGTTCTGAGCTCACAACTCTCTCCAAGAGCTCCTCCTCGCACTCGTCTCACAAACGGCTATCTTCCAGCGCCGAGCTCTCCACTCCGCTCACCTCGGAGCGGACCTCTTCTCAACGAGTTCGGAGCTCGCAGCTCTCTCCAAGAGCTCCTCCTCGCACTCGTCTCACAAACGGCTCTCTTCCAGAGCCGAGCTCTCCACTCTGCTCACCTCGGAGCCGACCACTTATCAATGAGTTCGGAGCGCACAACTCTATCCTAGAGTTGCTCCTCAAACTCATCTCGCAAATGGCTCTCTTCCAGAGCCGAGCTCTTCCCTCCGCTCGCCGCCGAAGCGGACCTCTTCTCAACAAGTCTGGAGCGCACAACTCTCTCCAAGAGCTCCCCCTCGCACTCGTCTCACAAATGGCTCTCTCCCAGAGCTGAGCTCTTCACTTCCGCTCGTCTCCAAAGCGGACCTCTTCTCATCGAGTTCGGAGCCCACAACTCTCTCCTAGAGTTGCTCCTCAAACTCGCCTCCCAAACGGCTCTCTTCCAGAGCCGAGCTCTCCACTCCGCTCACCTCGGAGCGGACCTCTTCTTAACGAGTTCGGAGCTCGCAACTCTCTCCAAGAGCTCCTCCTCGCACTCGTCTCACAAACGGCTCTCTTCCAGAGCCGAGCTCTTCCCTCCGCTCGCCGCCGAAGCGGACCTCTTCTCAACAAGTCCGGAGCACACAACTCTCTCCTAGAGTTGCTCCTAAAACTCATCTCACAAATGGCTCTCTTCCAAGAGCCGAACTCTTCCCTCCGCTCGCCGCCGAAGCGGACCTCTTCTCAACAAGTCCGGAGCACACAACTCTCTCCTAGAGTTGCTCCTCAAACTCATCTCACCAATGGCTCTCTTCCAGAGCCGAGCTCTTCCCTCCGCTCGCCGCCGAAGCGGACCTCTTATCAACGAGTTCGGAGCGCACAACTCTCTCCTAGAGTTGCTCCTCAAACTCATCTCGCAAATGGCTCTCTTCCAGAGCCGAGCTCTTCCCTCCGCTCGCCGCCGAAGCGGACCTCTTCTCAACAAGTCCGGAGCACGCAACTCTCTCCTAGAGTTGCTCCTCAAACTCATCTCCCAAATGGCTCTCTCCCAGAGACGAGCTCTTCGCTCTGCTCGCCTCCGAAGCGGACCTCTTCTCAGACAGTTCGGAGCCCACAACTCTCTCCTAGAGTTGCTCCTCAAACTCGCCTCCCGAACGGCTCTCTTCCAATCCGAGCTCTTCCCTCCGCTCGCCGCCGAAGCGGACATCTTCTCAACGAGTTCGGAGCGCACAACTCTCTCCTAGGGTTGCTCCTCAAACTCATCTCGCAAATGGCTCTCTTCCAGAGCCGAGCTCTTCCTTCTGCTCGCCTCCAAGGCGGACCTCTTCTGAACGAGTTCGGAGCTCACAACTCTCTTCTAGAGTTGCTCCTCAAACTTGTCTCACAAATGGCTCTCTTCCAGAGCCGAGCTCTTTGCTCCTCTCACCTCCGAAGCGGACCTCTTCTCAACAAAGTTCGAAGCACAACTCCCTCCAAGAGTTCCTCCTCACACTCGTCTCACAAACGGCTCCCTTCCAGAGTCAAGCTCTTCGCTCCGCCCACCTCCAAGGCGGACCTCTTCTCGACGAGTTTGGAGCACAACTCTCTCCTACAGTTCCTCCTCACATTCGTCCCGCAAACAGCTCTTTCCCAGAGCCGGGCTTTTCCGCTCCGCTCGCCTCCGAAGCGGACCTCTTCTCAGACAGTTCTGAGCTCACAACTCTCTCCTAGAGTTACTCCCCAAACTCTTCTCCCAAATGGCTCTCTTCCAGAGCCGAACTCTTTGCTCCGCCCACCTCCAAGGCGGACCTCTTCTCAACGAGTTCGGAACTCACAACTCTCACCAAGAGCTCCTTCTCACACTCGTCCCGAAAACAACTCTTTCCCAGAGCCGGGCTCTTCCGCTCCGCTCGCCTCCGAAGCGGACCTCTTCTCAGACAGTTCTGAGCTCACAACTCTCTCCTAGAGTTGCTCCCCAAACTCTTCTCCCAAATGGCTCTCTTCCAGAGCCGAACTCTTTGCTCCGCCCACCTCCAAGGCGGACCTCTTCTCAACGAGTTCGGAGCTCACAACTCTCACCAAGAGCTCCTCCTCACACTCGTCCCGAAAACAACTCTTTCCCAGAGCTGGGCTCTTCCGCTCCGCTCGCCTCCGAAGCGGACCTCTTCTCAGACAGTTCGGAGCTCACAACTCTCTCCTAGAGTTGCTCCTTAAACTCATCTCCCGAATGGCTCTCTCCCAGAGCCGAGCTCTTCGCTCCGCTCGCCTCCGAAGCGGACCTCTTCTCAGACAGTTCTGAGCTCACAACTCTCTCCTAGAGTTGCTCCTCAAACTCGCCTCCCAAATGGCTCTCTTCCAGAGCCGAGCTCTTCCCTCCGCTCGCCGCCGAAGCGGACCTCTTCTCAACAAGTCCGGAGCACACAACTCTCTCCTAGAGTTGCTCCTCAAACTCATCTCACAAATGGCTCTCTTCCAAGAGCCGAACTCTTCCCTCCGTTCGCCGCCGAAGCGGACCTCTTCTCAACAAGTCCGGAGCACACAACTCTCTCCTAGAGTTGCTCCTCAAACTCATCTCACCAATGGCTCTCTTCCAGAGCCGAGCTCTTCCCTCCGCTCGCCGCCGAAGCGGACCTCTTATCAACGAGTTCGGAGCGCACAACTCTCTCCTAGAGTTGCTCCTCAAACTCATCTCGCAAATGGCTCTCTTCCAGAGCCGAGCTCTTCCCTCCGCTCGCCGCCGAAGCGGACCTCTTCTCAACAAGTCCGGAGCGCGCAACTCTCTCCTAGAGTTGCTCCTCAAACTCATCTCCCAAATGGCTCTCTCCCAGAGCCGAGCTCTTCGCTCCGCTCGCCTCCGAAGCGGACCTCTTCTCAGACAGTTCGGAGCCCACAACTCTCTCCTAGAGTTGCTCCTCAAACTCGCCTCCCGAACGGCTCTCTTCCAATCCGAGCTCTTCTCTCCGCTCGCCGTCGAAGCGGACCACTTCTCAACGAGTTCGGAGTCCAGCTTCTTCTACATGGCTGCTCCCACAACTTGCTAAGCACCTCACGATGGTTCGGAGTCCAACACTCGGCTCGACTCTTCTTCCTCGGCTCGTCCATAGACGAGCCAGAAGTAGATCGCCGTTCGAAATTGCTCCTGCAACCGTTGAATGGATCGGAGTCCAACACTTGGCTCGATTCTACTTCGCAAGTTCGCTCCTAAGCGGACTAGAAGTAGCTCGCCATTCGAAACTGCTCCTGCATCCCTCAAACTAACCTCACGATGGTTCGGAGTCCAGCACTCGGCTCGACTCTTCTTCCTCGGCTCGTCCATAGACGAGCCAGAAGTAGATCGCCGTTCGAAATTGCTCCTGCAGCCGTTGAATGGATCGGAGTCCAACACTTGGCTCGATTCTACTTCGCAAGTTCGCTCCTAAGCGGACTAGAAGTAGCTCGCCATTCGAAACTGCTCTTGCATCCCTTGAACTAACCTCACAATGGTTCGGAGTCCAGCACTCGGCTCGACTCTTCTTCCTCGGCTCGTCCTTAGACGAGCCAGGAGTAGATCGCCGTTCGAAATTGCTCCTGCAGCCGTTGAATGTATCGGAGTCCAACACTTGGCTCGATTCTACTTCGCAAGTTCGCTCCTAAGCGGACTAGAAGTAACTCGCCATTCGAAACTGCTCCTACATCCCTCAAACTAACCTCACGATGGTTCGGAGTCCAGCACTCGGCTCGACTCTTCTTCCTCGGCTCGTCCATAGACGAGCCGAAAGTAGATCGCCGTTCGAAATTGCTCCTGCAGCCGTTGAATGGTTCGGAGTCCAACACTTGGTTCGATTCTACTTCACAAGTTCGCTCCTAAGCGAACTAGAAGTAACTCGCCATTCGGAACTGCTCCCACAACCTTAAACTAATCTAACGATGGTCGGGGTCCTATGGCTCGACTTTACTTCACCGGCTCGTCCTTAAACAGGCCGGAGGAAGATGGCCATTCCGAACTGCCCCCACGACCATCCGAGCCGAGCTACCCATCTACCGCCAAGCAAAGCAGATGAAGAGCGAGAAGAAAAAGAGGCTAACGGGTCAGGGTCGGATCCAATACCCTCGGTCCGACCCATACCCTTCTTAGCTCCTTCATTCTTCTCCTTCTTCAGTCTTCCCGCCAAAAGTACCCAACACTTCTGCTCTTCTTCACTGTGCGAAAGAACGAGGCAGGGGAGAGAACCCGAATGCCTCTCCTCCCCTTCCTCTTTCTTCTCAAGGCCAAGCTCTTTACTTCGCTTACCTCCAAAGCAGAGCATCACCTCTTCCATATGCCGACTCATCCCCTTCATCAACTCACCGAGCTTCTCCTCACGCTCGAGCCGTTCGAACAGCCGAGCTACCGAACAGCTCAGCCGAACGGCCGAGTCACTGAGCACGGAGGGGCAAAATCTTCAGAGATACTTCCTTCAAAACATCCAACTCAGCACCTCGGCCAAACAGCCCTGACGCGCTAAGCCGAGGTACCGGGGTACCGACCCTCGTATATGGCAAAAAATCGTCCCGAGGCAATCTCACCGTTAGATCATCTCAAAATTCACACTCAAGCGTGATGAACGGATTAGATCGCACCACGTCACCGCAAAACGACAAGATAACGTTTTCTCGAAACTCGTGCTTCTTGCCTCGTGATTCGCGCCATGATCATGATCAGCCGTCCAGATGGCTCTTCTACAAGTCGAGCTCTTCACTCCGCTCGCCTCCAAAGTGGTGCTCTTCTCAAACGAGTTCGGAGCTAAAACTCTCTCCTAGAGTTGCTCCTCAAACTCCTCTTCCAGACGGCTCTTCTACAAATTGAGCTCCCCACTCCGCTCGCCTCCAAAGCGGAGCTCTTCCCAACGAGTTCGGAGCTAAAACTCTCTCCCAGAGTTGCTTCTCAAACTCCTCTTCCAGATGGCTCTTCTACAAATTGAGCTCCCCACTCCGCTCGCCTCCAAAGCGGAGCTCTTCCCAACGAATTCGGAGCTAAAACTCTCCTAGAGTTGCTCCTCAGACTCCCCTTCCAGATGGATCTTCTACAAGTCAAGCTCTTCGCTCCGCTCGCCTCCAAAGCGGAGCTCTTCTCAACGAGTTCGGAGCTAAAACTCTCTCCTAGAGTTGCTCCTCAAACTCCTCGTCCAGATGGCTCCTAGAGCTGAGCTCTTCGCTCCGCTCACCTCCAAAGCGGAGCTCTTCTCCACAAGTTCGGAGCACAACTTTCTCCTAGAGTTCCTCCTCAAACTTGTCTCTCAAATAGCTCTTCTCGACGAGATCGGAGCACAACTCTCCCCTAGAGTTGCTCCTTGCACTCACTTCACAGAATGGGTCTTCCCATTGCTCTTACGAGGATCTTCCCAACACCGCTTCTCCACTATGCGAGAGAACAAGGCAGAGGAGAGAACCCAGATGCCTCTCCTCCCCTTCCTCTTCTCCTCTTCTCCGAGCTACTACGGGCAGAGGGTGAACTACTGACGCGCCGAGCCGAGGTACCGGGGTACCGACCCTCGTATATGGCAAAAAATCATCCCGAGGCGAAGTCACCGTCGGATCTCTCCAAAATTCGCGTCAGAATTCGATGGACGGTTCAGATCGTGCCACGCTCACAAAACGACAAGATAACGTTTTCTCGTGATCTGAACCCAATCCTCGTGATGCGTGCCATGATGAACGGCCCAGATCCGGCCACGCGTATCTTCCGAGACGCCTGCCACCGGCTCGCCCGGTCGAGCTACCGAACAGCTCAGCCGAACAGCCGAGCTACTGGGCACAGGGGAGGAACCCTCAAGAGATACTTCCCTCAAAACGTCCAACTCAGCACCTCGGCCAAACAGCCCTGACGCGCCGAGCCGAGGTACCGGGGTACCGACCCTCGTATATGGCAAAAAATCGTCCCGAGGCGATCTCACCGTTAGATCATCTCCAAATTCGCACTCAAGCGTGATGGACGGATCAGATCGCGCCACGACACCACAAAACGACAAGATAACGTTTTCTCGAAACTCGTGCCTTTTGTCTTGTGATTCGCGCTACGATCGTGATCAACCGTCCAGATCGAGCTGCGTAGCCTGGATCTGCCAATCTACCAACCTGCGGAGCGACGAAAATGTGCCTCAAAATCCGTGCTCGGATTCGCCGAACAAAGCAAGCAGATGAAGAGGAAGAAAGAAAAAGAGGCTAACGGTCGGGGTCGGATTCGATACCCACGGTCCGACCCATACCCTTCTTAGCTCCTTCATTCTTCTCCTTCTTCCCCAACACTTCTCCTCTTCTCCTCTTCTCCACTGTGCGGAAGAACAAGGCAGAGGAGAGAACCCAAATGCCTCTCCTCCCCTTCCTCTTTCTTCTTAGAAGAGCTGCCGAGGTACCGACTTACCGAACAGCAAAGTGGAAAAAAATTCTCCTCAAAATCCGTGCTCGGATCTGCCGAG
The DNA here is from genome assembly GCA_017893485.1 of Hemerocallis citrina. Lineage (NCBI taxonomy): Eukaryota > Viridiplantae > Streptophyta > Magnoliopsida > Asparagales > Asphodelaceae > Hemerocallis > Hemerocallis citrina. The sequence continues at coordinate 183,733,956 of CM030367.1, forward strand.
CCAGATGCATTAGCCGAGCAACAAGAGAGAGAGAGAGAGAGAGAGAGAGAGACAAAAAAAAAGGGCCATGTGGCATGCCACGTGGCATCATCTCAATGATCCGAGGTGCCGATCCGGGGTGCCGGGGTACCGACCCTCGTATATGGAGAAAAATTCGACCGAACCCATCTCACCGTCGGATCGTCTCAAAATTCGTGCTAAAACATGATGAACGGTTCAGATCTCGCCACGTCATCACAAAACGACAAGATAACGTTTTCTCGAAACTCGTGTCTCTTGTCTCGTGATTCGCGCCACGATCATGATCAACCGTCCAGATTGAGCCACGTAGCTCGGATCTCAAATCCGAGCTACCGAACTACTGAACCGCAAAGTGGCAAAAAATCTCCTCAAAATCCGTGCTCGGATTTGCCGAACACAAAGCAGAGGAGAAGAAGAAAAAAAGCCGAGGAGAGAAAGAACATGAACAACAGCGAGAGTGAAGGAATCCGAACCCGACCCACTTAAGGGATCCGAACCGTTAAGGGAAAAAAAAAAAAAAAGAGTTGGCACGGGGCCGGGTCGACCCGTTAAGGGATCCGAACCCGACCCACTTACTCACTTCTTCCTTTCCATCTCCTTCTCCAATGAACCTGGCGCCAAAACAAAACCCAAGCAAAAACAAAACAGCTCGTCAACTCCATCTTCAACGACGAACTCACCCCCTCCGTCGTCTAGCTCCGGCGTCGAGCTCTACATCCCGAGCTCGCTTCCGAACCCAGCACATGCTGAGCTCCATCGCCATGCCGAGCACCTCCTCCAACGGCCACTATCAACCTCCTCTTCGAAGCTCATAGCCGAAAGCTCCCTCTTCATCGAGCTCGAGGCCGTCTCGACGAGTCTCCGAGCTCACCATCGAAGCTCTCTCCTCCGACGAGCTCCACCTCCCTCTCTCCCTGCACCGAGCTCCAACGACGAGCTCGCCTCCGCCATCGAGCTCCAAGTCCCAACACGTCGACGAGCTCCAAATCCTTCACAGCTTTTGAGCTCTTCCAACAGTCGAGCTCCATTGCCGAACTCCATTGAGCTCCCTCACCAAGCTCCACGCCGAGCCACACGCCCTCCGTCACCAAGCTCCCTTCCAACTTCAAACCCATTACTGACGAGCTCTTCCCCACCGAGCTCGAACTCCACTTCGAGCTCCACGTCGCCGAGCGCCAATGCCTCTCCACTGTCGATCTCCTCCACGTTCGTCGAGTTCGTCACCTCCAAGCGTGCCTCCAAGTCGCGAGGACCTCTCGAACCGAGCTCCTCACCTCCGAGCTCACACCGCCGACGAAGCTTCGCCGAAGCGTCGACTCTCCATGCCGAGCCGAACCCATCAAACCGAAGCTCAAACTCCTCGCCACCTTCGCCCAAGCTCGAACTCCGCCACAACTCCTCGCTGCCTTTCCGAGCTCCACCTCCGAAGCACCAAGCTCCGCCATGTCTCGACTCCGAGCCGAGCTCCTCTCCACAGAGTCGCCGAGCACCGAAGCGCCGACCCACTTCGCCGAGCTCCTCCACCCTGCCGAGCTCACCCTCGGAGCTCCATTGAACTTGCCGAAGCACTGCCAAGATGGTGCTGGAGGAGTGGCGGGGTCGAGTCGGCACGAAGGCGAGTTCGGTGAGGAGAAGAAATGAAGAAGAGAAGAAGCAGCGAGAAAGAAATCGAAAGAAACGAAGAAGAAGGAGGGCGTGGGACGAGTTCGGTGGAGAGAAGAAGCAAAGGCAGAGAAGAAGCAGCGCGCGAAAAAAGAAGAAGAGGAAAAAAAAAAAAGAAGCGAAGGCAGAGAAGAAGCAGCGCGCGAAAAAAAGAAGAAGAGGAAAAAGAAAAAAAAACGCCACGTGGCACTGCCACGTGGCATCTAGCCGAGCCAAGGTGCCTTTGCCGAGGCGCCGAACCGAAGTACCGGGGTACCGATGCTGTAAATTGAGAAAAAAATCTGCCGACCCACACGATCCGTCCGATCGTCTCAAAATTCGCGTCGCGACACGATCGACGCTCAGGAACGCGCCACGTGTCCCGATCGTGATCTGCCTCACGATGCGCGCAGATCTGATCATGATGGACGGCCAGAAACGCGACACGTGTCCCGATCGTGATCTGCCTCACGATGCGCGCAGATCTGATCATGATGGACGGCCAGAAAAGCGCCACGTGTCCCGATCGTGATCTGCCTCACGATGCACGCAGATCTGATCATGATGGACGGTCAGAAATCTGCCACGTGTCCAGGTAATATTTAAATTATTTATTTATTTATTTAATTGTTTTTTTTATTTAAAAAATCCGAAAAAATAATTAAAAAATCGAAAAAAATTAATTAAAAATTCTAAAAATAATTATTAATTCAGAAAAATTTATTTTTAAATTCTGAAAAAATAATTATTAAATTAGAATAATTAATTAATATTTTTGATAATTAATTATTTAATTCGGAAAATGAATAAAAAATTCAAAAAAATGAGAAAAAATTCAGAAAAATCTGGAAAAATCATCAAAAATCCAGAAAATTCTGAGAATATTTTTGGGCATTTTAAAAGCCCATAATAACACTGTTACACCCCGAGCAAGATTTCAAACTCCCTTAAGAACACCGATAAAATCCCGTACGCCATTAAAACAGTAAAACTACTCCTCAAAGGCTGATCAAACTCAGTCTTCGGGAGTGGGGGGCTCGTGATATGGCTAAAAATAGGATTAAATCGGGACCGTTCACATCGGACACGAATCGTAAAGCTCAGGGGTAAAACGGTAATTTCACATACAAATGGGTCTGAAACGGGTACTGGGTCTCCTTCTCACAGATCCAATAACCCGCGAACGGATCCACCTCAACTGGGTACGGGTCCTAACCCGAAACACACCCAGTCCAAAAAAGATAGAATTAGGGTTTCTGATTAATCCTAATCAACGGCTCTGATTCACATCTATCTTTTCACCGGGAATTAAGGGATTACATTCCTAATCTGATTACGAGGATTTTATGCCTTATCAGATCACAGGAATCACATTCCTTATCTGATCCCAACGGCGACTATAAATACCCCCCACCCATCTCCATTAAGAGGTAATCAATCTTTTTCTAGTTAAACGCTCTTTCATAATCATTTCTGGTTACTGACTTGAGCGTCGGAGGATGCGTCGCCGGGATCAACCCCGGTGTCTCGCACTTCCTTGCAGGTGAACGGCGGGAGTCAACGGTCAAAGCTCCGGCGGAACAGGTTAGGTGTTTGCTATTCAGGTTTTTCACGAACTCACAAATTCTATCTGTTTGCCCCCACACCGAAATTAGCGGCAACAAGTACCAAGTGTTGTTCTTTATACATTGTACTCTGATGTAAATTTGTTGAAAGTTGTAACACTTGGGCTTGTAAAGGTATTATTGTAACACTGATGTAATGTATTGCAGTTTTATAATATTCAGACTTGTAATACATTTGTGGTGAATAAAAAGTTTTAAATTTTCCTTTCACTACAAGAAAAACCCTTTTTCGCAACAAGGTTTTGGCAATGACTTTTTAGTCGTTGTGGAAATTAGTTACGGCAACGCGAAAGTCGTTGCTAAAAATAAAATAAAATTTCTCTCCTCCAAAATGCCTTGCACGGGCCTTTGCAAATCACCCCGCCAGATTGTGTAAAGTGGAAACGATAAATGTCGTTGCGTATATTTCCTTATATCTACTGCAACGACAGTATTGTTGCCAAAAATATAAAAAAATAAAAATAAATAAAATAATTTAACTTCATAGAACTTCTTTCTATTTTCCCCAAAATTTTCCCCCATTTTTCTTCTTCAAAATCTCCTGAATATTTTCCCCGATTTCTTCTTCTTCTTTAAAATCTTAAATCTCCTTCAAATTCCTCGAGTTTTTTCCCAATCCAATTTCCCCCCAAAAATGGAGCATCAAATCTCGTGCAGGACCGCGATAATCGCCCGCCATGTCTTAACCTCCGACCAAACCCCAACCACTCTAACTCCTTCCCATGCCTCAGCTACTCTCCGCCGTCCGATACGCTCCTCTTTGCCACCGCCGACCTCCGCCAGCTGTTGGACGGCCATGATCTCGTTTGGCGGGACCGGCTGTTTAGTCTGTTCGAAAGCAGCGATCTTTTTTGCCGGCGGCGGAGAGGGAAGGGATGTTGTTTGTGGTCCCGGATTACAACGAGATGAAGGAGCAGCAGAGGGAGGTGACGATGAGGAGGATCGGGTACTTGAAGGAGAAGGGGATGTTCGAGGGGTGGTTGACTGAGGAAGGGGAGGAGATGGAGATGAAGAAGATGGCAGCGAATGAGGTGCTGGGGTTGTACGATCATTCGATTGCGATCAAGCTTGGGGTGCACTTCTTTTTGTGGTGAGAGTTTCTTGGATTTAAAAAAAAAAAGATTAATGCTGTTGAAATGGTTGACTGAAATTGAAATCGGTAGTGTCGGTTGATTTGATGTGGTTAGTGAATGGAAGTGTCTAGTTTGTTGTTGAGGACTATATATGTTCATTTCAATGCATCAATCTACCCAATGTTTCAAAACAAGTTTTTTATATTACAATCAACTAATTGCCTTTACAAAGTTTACTTCTGTGGATTTGATAAGAATGCATTTCTCATAGAGAGATAGGAAGAGTGCTTGCAGAAAAATGCTTTGGTTCACCACTTGGGACATCTTTTTTGGCCAATGCGTGCTCACGGGATCTGCAAGTTCTGATATTCATTGATCCTAGGACATCCATTCAAGCTAGCTGTTAAAAGCCTACTCATGTAGATCATTTTTTTAATTTTTTTTGGTTTCATTCTTATGTTTGATTTAACTACCAAATTTATATTCCGATATTTCAATTCGAGCAAGGAACCTCATTAGTATATGGTATATTAAACATAATGTGTATGTGTTCTTCACTAAATAATTGATTTTATGTTGGTAAAATAAGTCCTATGTTTGTAACACTGATTGTTCTATGTAAAGCATATATCCCTATGGCATGAATAGTAAAGGCGACAAGCGAGGGCTACTATGGCTGTCAAGTGAAGAAAAGGTATCATTTAGTTGATCCTAACAAATTTGCAACGTTTTTTGTCGTATTTAAAACTTTTCCCAGCCAAGTAGTTGGGGTTACAACTTACTGTTTACAGGACGTCATAGAATTAGAAAGGAAAAGTTTGATTTGAAGGAGAAAATGATCTTCATAAAAGGTCCAAAGTCGTTGATCCAAGTTGGATTGTTATTATAGATGTCACAATGACTGGATTGTCTTTGCGCTTTGCTTGCATTTGTTACATTTCATATGATGCATGATTTTTCCTGGCATGGTCACTTATATTGTATCCACATAGGAGGTGATCTTTGATCTTGAATCCTATGATGTTAGAAGGCAATGATAAATTATTTTTATGTCCTGTAAATATCTGTGTGCAGAGATTTACAGGACATAAAGCTCAATTTGAACTTCTTTATAGCCATAACCACAATCACACGATAACGCTCAATTTGAGTTCCTTAAAGTGGACCTTATAAGAAACTGGTGTAAATGAGCTAATTGAAATTGAGCTTCCGATCTTCATATTTGTTTAATTTATTTTTTAATTAATGGGGTACATATCACACTTCATGTATGGACTTACTACATAGCTAGCTTCAATAAGCTTATTTTTGTTAAGTAATCTAAGGCTCTGAGCTGAAGTTTGAAATTAGAAATCACTTACAATAAGGTACATTGATTACTGCTAATTGATTATAATGTTCTATATATACATCATGTATGTAATTCCTATGTACTACTGCTTTACAATCTTTTAAAAGTCATTCCATGTACAAGTGGTCGAAATGTACCCCTAATGTGCAATCTCTTTGGACATTTAACATTTTACATTCTCGATTTTGTTAGAGGTACCAAAGAGATACTCGGTCCTATTAACCTTTGCTTAGAATATACTTTCAAAAAGAATTCTTTTCTAGTTTCTATTTGGAATGACCAGCGGTGTTAGGCTTGTTGTTAGGGAACAATTTTGCTTTGCAATTTATGTTCACTTCACATGCAGATTGAGATTGCCTGGTATTCTTCATAGCTTTTCTATGCTAATTAAACTATAATGAATTATAACACAGCTCAGTGTAACTTTTATCAGAGCTTCGAGGAGAATGGATATATTTCCCCATCATATGATGAGATTGAGGGAACATCATCTGGCAGCAGGCTGAAGATGAGACTCAAAGAATTCTCTAAAAGGTACCCTTAGATTGATCCATCTGCTTCACATGTTTGTTTACATTCTCTTTTTAACCAATAGTATTGGTGAACTTCTCTGCAGTACGGCATCCTTCACTGCATTAGATAAGAATTATCTCACTCCATTTTTTACTAGTCAAACTGATGATGAGGATCCGGGTAAGATACTATTTTCTCCAATTCTCTTACAGTTTAATCTTGAACTTTATGGCTTCAACCCTGATGTTTGAATAGTCTACAAGTATATACTGTGTTCTATCATGCATATTTTTAATTCCTTGAGAAGATTTAAATCTTCCACAGTTTTTGTATCAGCTGCATCTTGACATTAGTGTCTCTTGTCCTTGGGAGATGGCTTTGAGGGCACACCCTTATGCTGTTATTGATGTAAACTTAACTGGCATGTGGGGACTGTTTTCGAATTCATGCATAATCACTGGCATGTGGGGACTGTTGGGAGGATTTAATCATGGGCTTGGCTAAAATGACATGGCACCCTTTCAAAAATTCTATACTTGGGTAATTCGCTTTGGTAATTCTATACTTGGGATTTCATTGTGATTTTTGTCATTTATTTGTTTTTAAAATGTATATGTATATAATGGGTGTTTCTGACCAAGAGCATCTAAAGAATGTTTTCCCTCCACCTCGTTATCGGTATGTTAATGTTAATTATATTATGAGCTTGCAAAATATACTTTATATATTAAATTTAACATTTTCCAACAAGTTTGAAATGTATGGAGCTAGTAGAATATATTTCAGGAAGTCGTATATACTTTCTGACATTCCTAAAGAATTCTATATAGTGTACTTCATGCTAAGTCCTTTACTTTGTACACATTTCCTATTTCCCGACTATTTTTTCCCCTTCTTTTAGTTGAGAGAAGATTTTCTCTGCAATAACAAGTCTCAGAGACAATGCCTATCACCAGAAAAAAGTTTATATACTAGAGTATGCTGGGGATTGCTTTGGCTTATCGAGTCATTTTCAGTAATATCACTCCAATACCTCTTCTTTAAAGCGAACTTTATGTTGTTCAGGTTTTTGATGTCTCAATAGAGGAGCAATTATCAAATATATTTGATACTAATCTTTTGAGCAGAGTTTGAATAAGCACTACGTAACATCCATTTGAGGTTCTGAATCTCAACATCTCAACATCTTTGAGGTTTCTATTGATGTTCTGAATTTGCTAACCCTAACATCCATTTGAGGTTCTTTCCTAGTTTGTATGCCAGATTTTATGCCTTTTCAATATCCAAATCTTGCCAATTTCTGCTGTACTATGAAAGTGTGAACTTGTATCATTTAAACAGCAGTTTGATTGATACTTTCAAACTGTTATAGAAAAATCAAGTTGTTTCTAATGTAAGGTATAACTTCTAGTTTCCTCTTCTGGTTTCAAGTCTGCGATGTTTGACAGGGTAATGGATGTTTTCTGTGCTGACATATGTTTAATCTTCCTTCTATCTGCATGCTACTTGAACTGCTTTTCTATATCCTTTCTGCTAAATTGTTTCAAACCATTTTTTCAGCCTGAATACCTGTTTAATTATTGGAAAAGTTGATTCAAGGAGCTGTGTGCTTAGAAATATTGCTATTTTTGAATATATGTATAAAAAGTATTGCTAATTAGCTGAGCTTGTATGCGTTCTATAATTTTGTATTTCTAAGAAAATTGGTGCATGCAGAGCTTTCGGAATTAGTTGCAATAAACTCAAGAAAGAACAACAAGACAAATTGAACAACAAAAGGAAGATATGCAGCGTGCAATGGATGCAATGAAATAAGTTGGCACAACTTACAAATAGTGGTGCATGAAATTCCTCGAATGATCAAGGTATTCAATACTGACAATAAGTTCATGGTTTGTGGCTATGTTTTAACTGATTTTCTAATATTTTGATTTTATACTTGTTTTATTTATTCATTTCCTTTAAAATTGATGCAGGATGTTTGATATTAGACAAGTTTTTTTTGCAAGTACTTGGAGGAAGCTAAATGTATATGCACATGCTATTTTGATCTATTAGAAAACATGGTTAAACTTATTATGCACAATGGAAATGATTATGAGATACTTAGATATCTTTTTGAGAAATTGATGGTTGTAATATTTTGGACATTGCTTTTTATGACATAAATGTAATATGTTGGACAAGTTTAATATTATAATTTTTGGAATGATGTTGGTTTTTAATGTTTTTGAAGTGTATGCTAGTTTTAGGACAGGGCTGATGCAACGACAATATATAATTTGTCTCGAAAAGAATTAAACTTTCGCAACGACAACTGGTAGCTTTAGCAACGACTATAGTTGAAACTAAAATACAAGTAATGCAAAGCAATAATAAAAATAATTGCAAAACAGTCGAGCTTTGTCAACGACAGTAGTCGTTGCCAAAATAGAAATAATGTAAGGCAACGACAATAATTCATTGCGAAAAAACATCTTTAGCAAGGACATGAGTCGTTGCCAAATATATGAAGTATGTTTGGCAACGACAAAAGTTGTTGTGATTGATTTTATACCTTAGCACGAGTGAAATTAGGTATGGCAACGACAAAATATATTGCAACGACAATGTCGTTGTGAAAAATCTATGTTTGGCAACGACAGAAAGTCGTAGTCAAAATCTTTTGCGACGCCCGGACGCGCAACGACCTTGCAACGACAAATGTCGTTGCCAAAAATATTTTTCGCAACGACAAACGAGTTTTAGCAATGACATTTGGCGTTGCAAAAAAAGGTTTTTCTTGTAGTGTTTTTTTTCTATGTATTGTGGCTAATTGAAGGAAAAGATTCTAGCTTATGTCACGGTTTCCCAGTGTATGGAAATCGAGGCATTACACGGGAGCTGCCGGTGTCAAGCCAATTGTCGACCCCGTCGTCGCTGTCGACGTCGAGGGAGTGGTTGGCCAAACGCAGTAGTTGTTTTTCTTTTTTTTCTTTTACTTTTGTTTTGAAATTGTATTTGCCGAAGGCGGACTGGCTACCGCAGTATTTTTTCTAACTTATAACATGGAGTTTTTGTTTGGCCAAGTGTTTTGACTTCGACTATTTCTTTGGTTTGGAATGATTTTCTGACTGTCCGACCCTTCTGACTTGTATCTTTTTTAGATTAGAAGTTAGGAACTGTGGACCTCGGAATGATTTTTTGTTTCAATTCTATCAGATGTCGGCCTCCCTCCTTGAGTCGAATCCTCGACTATCCGATGTGACATGGCTTCGGAGCAAGATCAAGGTATTGGAGTCCAGCCTTGATTGATATCGGAAGGAAGCTCATGATCACGATGCCACTTCCCACTACTTTCGAAACAAGTCAAAGGAGCTGACCGTGGAGGTCGCCCAATTGAAGAAGACGATAGTCAACCGCGACCTGGGAGGTGTAGGCCTTGGATTTTCTATGTCAAGTGCCTTAGTTCAAAGGCCTACCTCGGATTCACTCCTGCACGAGGTTATTGTGGAAAAAGAGATCGAAATTTAGCGTTACAAGATGATGTTGGGGCTGTCGATCTCTTCGGGGGATGGGCGCCCCTCGGACAGCGAGCCGTCTACGATTCGGCAGTTGGAATATGTGAGGCCGGGCGATACTCAAAGCTCTGTGGCCGGCGTGACTACCTTGGCTGCTCCTATGGATTCGGGCAGCCAGGTCACGGAGCCAAGTCTTTCGGCGGGGTTTGAGTTGGCTCGTGTTAGCCCGGAGTGTCTCTGAGGGTAGTTTAGGCTGATGTGTTAGTTGTTTGTAATAACTCTATTATACCGTGGCATCCCGTGGTGTTTCTTAATAAAAACGACTTTCGATTTTATTCATTCATTTTTTTATCTTTTACTTTGGTATTACTAGAGGTTTCGAGGCTTGAGGGTTGGCACAGAGCGTCGAACTCAGGTGCCTTAGCTTGAGAAAGTTACCCATGTGCTCGAGATCACCGTGAGGTGTCGAGGTTTGAGGGTCGGCATAGAGCGTCAAGCTCAGGTGCCTTAGCTTGAGAAAGTTATCCATGTGCTTGAGATAACCATGAGGTGTCGAGGCTTGAGGGTCGGCACAGAGCGTCGAGCTCAGGTGCATTAGCATGAGAAAGCTATCCATGTGCTCAAGATCACCGTGAGGTGTCGAGGCTTGAGGGTCGGCACGGAGTGTCGAGCTGTTTTTGAAAAGTGCATGGGTTTGCATACAGAACTTGGAATGAAAACGAGAAAGAAACAGGGCTATTTACTTTATTCATTTTCATACAAAAAAAGGGGGCACGTAGTGCCGATTACAAGAGGTCGGTTACATATGGACTATTCCTCCCCTTCGAGGAACTTGATGAGGTACTCCGCATTCCACGGCCTCTTCACTATTTTGCCTTCTAGGTTTGTAAGTAGGTACGTACCAGGGCTTACCACTTTGGAGACCTATATGGTCCCTCCCAGTTGGGGGTCAGCTTTCTCTTTTGGCGGGGATCGGATACCGATAGTTTCCTGAGCACGAGGTCACCCAGCTTGATGTTGGTGGAGCATACCTTCTTGTTGTAATATCTCTCTATGCATTGCTGGTATATGCTTCTTCGGACGGCAGATTTTTTTCTGGCCTCGTCGATTAAATCCAAGTTGGCTCTGAGGTCCGTTGAATTGTTCTCCTCGTCGAACGCCATGATCCTGGGAGAAGGGAGGCGATCTCTAAGGGGATAACCGCCTCCGTGCCGTAGGTTAGGTTGAATGGCGACTCGCCCGTGTGGATTCTCTTCGTCCTCCGGTGCGCCCAGAGTACACTTGGCAATTCGCCAACCCATAGCCCCTTGGGTGAATTGTCCATGTAACACCTCGCAAAATAAAATAATTTATTTTGCATTATTAAATATTCTTAAATTGGTAGAGTTGACTATTTTAACTATTTTTTTAAAATTGCAATTTTGAACGTACAACACATGTGCAGAGTTCGGAAATTTTGAATTCTTAAAATTTTATGGTGAATGATTGATTTTCCTTATGTATTTATGATATTTGAATTTATTTGACTAATTTATGAATTTCTCAATTTTACACGTGCAAAACACGTGTAAATATATTTTTTTGTGCAAACCTCCAATTTCAAATTTCTAGATACATTCTCCTATTTATAATTAAGTAAATCCTGATTTTTGGGAATTTTCTAAGTAAATAAACTATTTTTATAAATACTTCGAAAGAGAGGAGTTTTTATGTAAAAAGCGGTTTGGGTCTCAAACAAATAATGAAAGTTCGTCTTTACTGAGTTTTGGGCTTTCCATGGTCATCATTAAAAATAAAATCTATTTAAATTTTATTTAGAGTTGATTTGGTAAAGATTTAGACAAATATGGTGTTTTTGCAAATATGGAATTTAAGTGGATCTTGTGAAAATATTTTTTCGGAAAGTAAAAGTGAGAAATTTTAAATAGGAAAATCTATTATTTATTAGTAGATATTATTTCTGAATTTTTTTTGATTTTTACGAATATTTTATGACATATTTGCAAATGTTACAAAAAGATGGATTTTTGTGCAAAATTACCACTTGGAGTGAAGACTCCAGATTTTCAGATTTTTGGGCTTGGCATGATGACTAGTCAACTCAGAGGTAAAGTTTCAATAAATTTGGTTTATTTTGCAAGTTTTGATAAAGAAGAGTCTTTTTGTAAAATTGCCACTTAGAGGGGCAAAAGTGCAATTTTGTTTTTCTGGGTTTTCAAAATAGTGTCGGCTGACAATAGAGGGATTACTCTTGCTTTTAAATCTCAATTAAGTTGGTTTTATTTAATTTCCATGTCTAAGGATCTATATTTGTAAAGATATATTTAAAAGATGTATTTTACAAATCTATTCAAAACCCTAATTACTTGGATTTCTGGCCTATAAAAGGTGGGGTGCAGTCGTATTTTTGCTGCACAACACATTATTTATTATTATTTTTATGGAGTTTCAAAGCAAGGATCCTGGTTTTCTTACGAAATGAGGGATTTTCTTATTTCTTTATTATCTTCGTTTGATTTCTTCAATGAGGTGAGTGACGTATGTTTGATTTTTTTTGTTCTAAGCATGTTGTATGTGATGATTTGTTGATTAGAAAGTATGTTAGGGATTGTATGTTGATATGATGAATTTGATGAGTAGATGAGTTAAAAATTGAATCTTTACTTGAAACTGTGCTAATGATGAGTAAACTACACCTACATGATTTGAGATTGTTAAAGAACTTAATAGAAATCATGAGTAAGTTGCTTTCCTTCATAATCCTGCTGTTTTGAATAATTACTATGAGTTGTACAATAGTTATTGCTTAAAAAATAAATGAAGATTAGGCCTTTACTGTGTATACTATACATATGATCTGTTTGAGGCTTTTGATGAAGTAAAACTTGATGTATGGTTGTTATAATTGCTTTTATTCATGGGTAAACTGATGAAAATGGTTGTGTGTGAGTATAACAATGTTCAAGAGGGATTTTGGAACAAAAGAATCAAGTTTTGAAGTTGGGGGTTGAGTATTTGTTTTGGGTCTGATAGAGAATGGCCGAAACTTGTTTTTGTGACTTTTTATGAAGTTTTCGATTTAGATTGATTTGTTTTGATTCTAAGTTTGATTTAAACATTATCCTACTTTTAATTGATGAGATCTCAAAGCTTTAACTGATCTATATACACATATATACACTTTTACTGATTTTGAAGAATTTTGTAAAAGATTTACTCTTTTGAGATCTTGATATGTTTTGATGTGTTTTATAAACTCCTATATGTTATACAAGTTATATTTGATTATCTCAAGAAGTTTAATTTTGATTTTATAAAGATTTATCGACGTATCAGTTTAAAACATCCACAGAATTTCAAAATTGCAACCTGATATGATTGACAGTCGACCTAACTGTAGTCGACAGTCGACTGTCAGTTAATGAATTTCGGATTTTGTTTACAATAACAGTCAACTGTTTTGTCTTTGAATTGAAGTCGACAGTCGACTGTCGTTTTCTTGAGTTTTGAATTTTCGCAAGAAAGTCAACTGTCAATGTCCTGGCTAATGGATTTTCTTGAGTTTTTGGATTTTTGCAGGGCAGTCGACTGGCCATTTGCGACAGTCGACTGTCATTGCTCTGGCTGATGGATTTCTTGAGTTTTCTGATGTTTTCTTTAAACAATTGGTTCTTCGATAATGCGGATTACTAATCTACTGTTATAAAAGACGTTTTGCTACAGATTACAGTATTTTATGAAGAGTTATATTTTGTTGTAATGGAATTTAAATTACTTTTCTATGACTTTATAAAAAAGAGATATATGTGGATTTCAAAGGAATTGATATTTTGGTGATATTCTACGACTTTAAAATATGAGTTCCAGTTATTTATTGGATTTAGTATTTTATTCAAATTCTGGAATTTTATGAATACATTATATAAATTGGATTTTGTAATTTTTAAGAAGTCTTCTTAAATGTAAAAATATTGATAATAAGACTACAAGTTTTGTTGAAAGTTTTGGTGTTGATGGTTGAGTTATGAGTCTCTCGAGGGTGAGTAGGACCCTAGTACACCGGCAGTTGAGGTTTTGTGGTTTGGCCAGTTGTAGCCTTGTTGTTGATCAGTTGAGTTAAGTCCGGCAGGGTACACCAACTCTAGGAGATTTGTAATTAATTAATTAACTTAACAAGATAAGGACAGACACTAAATGGTGATATGATGAAATGAGTGCAAACGTGAGTTGTGGACTCCAGGATGATCCAAGGAGTGAGATATTCTCCAGTATTCTGGGACGATGGGCGTATAGGCCACGGAGTGATCCGCATAGTGGGATTGATCTCCAGTATTCCGAGGACGAGAGCGACACTCATGGAATGTTTGTGCAATGAGGGTTCTAGGATGACTTGCGGAGTGAGGCAATCTCCAGTTTTCCAGGACGATGGACGTAAGGACCACAGAATGATCTGCAGAGTGGGATTGGCATCTAGTATTCCAAGGGCAAGAACAAATACTTGTAGAATGTCTAAATTTCATAGTATTCATCGTAGTAGGATTAGTTGAATAGCAGGGGATTAAACCCTATCAAGTGGAGAACATTAATGGCTTGCATCGAACCTATGTAGAGTGGGATGCATAGATACCGACAAGTATGCATTAGAGAGTCAGCATATAGTATTGGTATTTCTTGACTTGGTTTTATGCATGTTGTTTCCTGTTTTTCTACATTTGACACTTAGTCTAGTTTCACTTAATATTTTCATGTTTTATTTATTGTTATTTCATATTCTTTTCCTTTATTCTTACTGTTGATACATATTGTTTATGACTTTATCCTTTATATTTTATTTATGTTGCTTTTCTTTTGATGTCACTCACACCGTTATGGCTGATCCCTGTAGTTTTGAAGGTTAGAGTTATCTCTAGCCTCATGTTTTATAAGTAGGTGCCTATAGTTTGAGATTTTGATGCATGTGGTAGAATGATAATATGGCTTAGGCAAATTGTAAAAGAATGTGTTGTAAGAGAAAGAAAATGTAATTCAAGGTGTTTAATTTTTCGCTGTGCTTTACAATCAATTGATGTAATAAAAGTTGAAAAATTTATCCGTATTTTGGCTATATTTACTATTACAATGGAGGTTGATTCTAAAAATTGTGCCACGTATTTCTGAGATATCATATTGGAAATTCGGGGCACTACAGTCCAATCGCTTCTTAAGGCCGTCAAGGATCTGGCGGTTCGCGTTTTCGACCTGGTCGTTTGACTGAGGATGACATATGGATGAGAAGCGTTGTTGGACACCGAATTCTTCACAGAACTTTCGAAATTTCTTGCCTACGAATTGGGTCCCGTTGTTTGTGATGAGGACCTGCAGGATCCCGAACTGGCAAATGATGTGCTTCCAGAAAAATTGCTAAGTTTGATGCTCCGTGATTGTGGCCAGGGGCTCTACCTCGATCCATTTGGTGAAGTAGTCGATGGCCACCACTAGGAACTTCTGTTGGCCCGTTGCTTTCAGAAAAGGACCGACCAAGTACATTCCTCACATAGAAAAGGGGGTTGGACTGACCAGGGAGCGGAGGTTGGCTTTTGGAAGCCTTTTTACTGAGGTGAATCTTTGGCAGGGACCATACCTTTTGACGAGGTCTTGGGCGTCTTGCAACATGATCTGCCAGTAGCATCCGTGATTTGGGGCTTTTTGGACAAGCGACCTGCTCCCCATGTGGCATCCTCTGACCCCTTCATGCAGTTCTTTCATCGGTGGCCATGCAGCGGAGGTAGAGCCTTCCGTCGGTAGTTGTGTATGAGCGCTTGAAGAGGGTCTCGTTGATTATGGTGAACCATTCTGATCGGATCTTGCTCTCGCCTCGGCCCGATCTTGAGGAAGCTCGCCCTCCGCTAGGAATTTGCTGATGGGAGTCGTCCAGTCCTCCGGTGGAGGTTAGGTAGCGAGGCAGAGGGCTTAGGGGAGGTCGATGCTGGGCTTTAGGAGGACTTCAATAAGGACAGTGTGGTCGAGTCCCTCGAAGGATGAGGAGGCGAGTTTTGACAATGAATCATCCTGGACATTTTGCTCCCTAGGGATCCGTTCTACCGAGGAGAAATCGAAGGTCGTTAAGAGCTGCTGGACTATTGCCAAGTACTGGCCCATCCGAGCATCACGAGCCTCGTACTCCCCGGTGATCTGGTTGACCACGAGCTGGGAGTCGCTAAAGGCCCTGAGTTGTCTGGCCCCTGCCTTTTGCAGCAGGGTGAGCCCTGCAATCATAGCCTTATATTCGGCCTCGTTGTTAGAGGCAGAGAAGTTTAGGCGAAGAGAATACTAGAGGATGAAGTTGTCGGGGCCTTTGAGGATGACGCCCGCGCCGCTTCCGACCTCGCAAGACAAGCCGTTGACATAAACTTCCCATATCGGATCCGTCTTCTGAGAGTCGGATGGCTCAGAGATAGTGCACTCCGTGATGAATTCGGCGAGAGCCTGTCCCTTAATGGCTGTCCTGGGATGGTAGCTGATGTCGTAATGGCTTAGTTCGATCGACTACTTGACTAAGCGGTCAGAGCTCTCAGGCTTGTGGAGGATGGTCTTCAGAGGCTGTTCCGTGAAGACCTAAATAGAGTGGACCTAGAAGTCAGGACGGAGCTTTCGCGTGGCCGTTATTAGTGTGTATGACATGTTTTCCATCTTTACGTATCTGGTCTCGACCGAGAGCAGGACTTTGCTCATATAGTAGAATGGCTTCTAAACACTGTCTTCTTCTTGGACGAGCACGGCGCTGAATGCACTTTCCGAGGCTGAGAGGTATAGGAAGAGGGGTTCAACTGGTTCAGGTTTGCTTAGGAGTTGGGGGTTTGTGAGGTAGGACTTCAACTGGTCGAAGGCCTGTTGCTGGGGGTCGCCCTATTCGAAGTCTTTTGTCCCCCGCAGAGCCTTGAAGAAGGGGAGGGACTTCTCTCCTGACTTGGAGAGGAAGCGGTTGATGGCCACCAGTCTTCTAGTAAGCCGCTGAACCTCCTTAATGTTTCTGGGAGGGGCCATGTCGATTAAGGCATGGATCTTCTCTGGGTTGACCTCTATGTCGCGCTGGCTAACGACGAACTGGAGAAATTTTCCCGAGCAGACGCCGAAGGCGCACTTGGTGGGATTGAGCCTCATGTTGTGAGACCGGAGGACGCCAAAAGCTTCCTCGAGGTCGGCGACATGATCCTACCCATGCCGACTCTTGACGAGCATGTCGTCGACATATACTTCCATGTTGCGACCGATCTGATCTTTGAAGACTCGGTTGACAAGTCTTTGGTAGGTGGCCCCGGCGTTCTTGAGCCCGAAGGGCATGACATGGTAACAGTAGAGGCCCTGGTCGGTAACGAAGGATGTTTTGGCAATTTCCAGAGGAAACATCCGGATCTAATTATGGCCTGAAAAGGCATCCATGAAGGTCAGAAGCTCGTGACCCGATGTTGCGTCGATCAAAGCGTCGATGCTCGGGAGGGGGAAAGGATCCTTAGGGCACGCCCTGTTGAGGTCCGTAAAGTCTATATAGATCCGCCAGCTCCCGCTGGCCTTCTTTACCATTACGACGTTAGTCAGCCACTCGGGGTAGCTGACTTCTTGAATGAACCGGGCATATAGCAGTTTGTCCACCTCCACTTTCGCTGCATGTTGCCTCTCTGGGGCGAACTTGCGGCATTTCTGTTGGATCTACTTGGAGCCCGGGGCGACGCTTAGCCTGTGCATGATTAGACCTTCGAAAATCCCGGGCATGCCAGACGGTGTCCAAGCGAAGAGGTCGATATTGCAGCAGACACAATCAATTAGACCTGGCTTCAGGTCGGCAGAAAGGGTGCGGCTCACACGGAACCACTTGGACTTGTCTTCCACTTTGAATGAGACCTCCTCCAATTCGTCCGCATGCTCTAACTCGGGCTGGCTTCTTTCAGGTGGGTGTTCGACTTCATCGAGGGGGAACACCTCGCCCCCTACCGGGTCATGTAGCACGATCGTGCAGACTCCTGATTTCCTCTAGCGACGTCGACCCCGAGGTCAGTGGAGAATTTTAACTTCAAGTGGTAGGCGAAGGGGACTGCCTAGAGCGAGCAGAGACCGGGTCGACCGAGGATGGCATTGTACACTGCCTTGACATTGACCACCATAAAATCCATTGATTCGGTTCGTGTGATGGGGTTTGTTCCAGCCGTTACATCCAACATCACGAACCCTTCAATTTGTACTGGGACACCCAAGAACCCATGTCGGGTGTACCCAGCCGGTTTCAACTTATCTCGGGAGAGCTTGAGGTTTTCAAATGCTTCCAATAAGAGGATGTTGACTGAGCTCCGGTTGTCCACGAGAATTCGGCGGACTTCGAAATTTGCCATGATGAGGCTGATGATGAGGGCATCGCAGTGTGGGAGTCGGACTCCCTCAGGTCTTCTACGGAAAAGAATACTGGTTGCTGCTGAATTGGAGGGGAAGGATGGTCCCGGACGGAGTTAACCTCCTGGACGAAGGCCTTATGGGAGGTGTTAGATGCCCCTCCCATAGGTCCCCCATGGACGCAGTATAGTATGGCCTGTCCCCCGGTCTCCTCGGGCTCGGGGTCCCACTCGGGCCACCGGTTTATCGTTCGAGGAGGAGGTGAAGGCCTCGGATCCCTCTGCTCTCTCAGATTATCCCGGTTGAACTCTCTCAATCACTCTCGCTGGATGAGGGCCTTAATTTCGTCCTTAAAGGCCCGGCAGTTGTCCGTCTTGTGTCCGTTGTCTCGGTGGAAGCAGTAGTAAAACCTCTGGTCCCGCTTCTATTTGTTGCTCGGTCGGGGAGGGAGTCGGACGAGTCCTTTATCATCGATTTTCATCAGGATTGCCGAAATGTTCTGGGTCAGAGGTGTGTACCTCTCAAATCGGGGGAGCGGAGGAACTTTCTTGAGACTGGCTGCCTCTTTCGTGGTTTTCTTGACAGGCTCGACCTTGTCGGCCTTCCGCTTTCCCTTGGTAGTAGCTTCTTTGGTGCCCTCCGAATTTAAGGTCTCTTCCGCTCGAATGTACTTCTCGACCATGTTGAGCAGGTCGGGGAAGTCGACAGGTGGTTTTTTGGCCAGTGAAGCCTTCAGCTGATCGTACCGAACGTTTTGTCGGAAAGCCGCTGAAGCGACACCCGCATCAAGAGAGGAGACAGACCTCGCCTCGGTGGTAAACCTCCTAATGAAATTGCGAAGCAACTCCCTTTCCTTTTGCCTGGGATCCATAAGGGACGTGCTCGTCTTCTTGACCTTTCTGCTTGTCACGAAGTGAGCTAGAAAGTTTGCTTCCAACTTGTCGAACGAGAAGAATGTGCCGGGAGTGAGCTTTGAGAACCATTCCCGAACCGGACCACGAAGGGTAGCAGGGAAGGCACGACATAGGAGGGGATCGTAGCACTATGAATCATCATGAGGGTCTTAAACCCCTCCATGTGATCAGCGGGATCACCCTCGCTGTGCGAATTGGGGAGGCCTGAAATTTTGGGGGATCTTAGCTTCCAAGATTTGGGGGGAGAATGGGGGTCAGGTCGGCCGATGACATTGACCTGGCATTGGTCCTCCCTCGCCGAGATGGGTGGGGCGGTTCTCCTTCTCTCGTAAATGCCAGAGGATGGCGTCCTCTTGTTCCATGGGACGGGCCAATCCGTAGGACTCGCCTCCCCTTGCTCCCGACCAAGGACCGGAGTTATTACGGACCTCGGTTCCATGGCCGCCTCGGATTGCTTGGAGGACCTCATCCCGAAAGTTTTGGAACTCGGCCCTCGTGACTGGGGCTTGCCCCACCGGGTCCTACAGGGGCGGAGGTCCACGGGGAGAGTGGCTGTGTCCTGGATCGCGCTCTATGGATGGTCATCTGCGATGGTTCGAGACCAAGTTGGAAGCGGTCTCTCCCTTTATCCGACTGGCTTGCCGTTAAGATGACTAGTCGCAAATCAGTCGCGTTCGAGTGAGAAGCACCTGGGCCGTGTCCGGCCGTGCCATTGACCCGTGGTTGGTTGGAACCCTGAGCATCCGTGCGGCTGTGATGTGGAGGGTGGTCCGGGTGTCGTGCCGATGTGATGACCCTTCTCGCTTTGGGAGCAATGGAAGAGCTCGGACTTGAGGGGACGTTCCTAGCGGGGCTCGGACTAGCGACAGTACCTGAACTTCCCATAGACAGTGCCAACCTGATACTATTTGTTTTTGGGGTGTGGGGGCAACAGGTGTGAGTTCTGGTAATTTGTGTAGCGGAAGATGGGGTACTGGCGTCGATCTATCCTAGCCTGTATGGTCGGTTCGGGAGTAGCAGGAGAGAGGTGGAGGTCGGATGCTCGGCTCAGATCTTTTGTACCTGCACACTGCCTAGAAACACCGGGAGAAGTCTCGGTGACAAGCCCTCCGACGATCTAGTAAGTCACTAAGAAAGCAAAAGTAGCTAGGGTTCAGGTGGAGAAAGATTGATTACTTTTGAAGGTGAGGAGGGGGGCTGGTATTTATAGGCATAGGTAAACGGGTCTGTGACCCTAACGGACCAGGTCGTACCCGTTTGCCTATGGGCCTGAATGGGCTAAAGCCTGTTTGACCTGATGGTCATAGGGAGCGAGATTTGAGAAGATCTGAGGGTCCTGATTGCGCCACTCTCTTTATTCCATATCATAAGCCTTTGTCAATTCTCTCACATCTCTAGCTTGTGAGGTAACTAGAAATACCACGAATGTAGGTTTAGCTACGGTAAGTAATTAGGTGGGCACAATTTCGAGGAAAACACTATCTTATGAAGCAATAAGTTTGAGTTCCGTTTTTGGTAAACATGTACTGCTTCGATGTGAATTTGAAATACAAAACAATTCTTGGAGGGCATGTACGATTATATATATATATATATGCCACTTTTCGAAAATATTTGCAGAAATAGGACAGTTACTAAAGTATTTGCACTCGTAGACTCAACAACTAAACTCGCCGTTGTTTCATACTCGTCGTTGGAACACGTCGAGTGCAGTTTTTTTTATTTATAGAAACTCGTAGTTCCTAACGGCGAGTTTAGTTCAAAATTTTCAATGAAGACTCGTCGTTCCCAACGGCGAGAACATTTACACTAGACTCGCTGTTGGGAACGACGAGTTTAGCACTTTTTTTTAGACTCGATGTTCCCAACGACGATGACACTTACACTAGACTCGCTATTGGGAACTGCGAGATTAGTTATAAAAAAAATCTATTGAGTTTTTTTCAAAAATTTACTAAGTCCAACAGAGTGTTTCACTCTCTGTGAAATTTCCTACATCCTCGCCATTCGCAACAACGAGTCTAGTATAAATACGACGAGTCTTTATTGAAAATTTTGAACTAAACTCGTTATTCCCAACAGGGAGTCTAATGTAAATATGTTCGCCATTGGGAACGGCGAGTTTTCATCGGTGAACATGAAATAACTAAACTCGTCGTTGGGAAGGAGAGTTTAGTTGTTGAGTATACAAGCACAAATATTTTGGCAACTGTCATCTTTCTGCAAATATTTCAAAAAGTAGCGTATTTAAAATTTTTTAAAAAAAGGGGCAGGTACCCCATATTTACTTGTGGAACTGTGGAAGCATGATCGACCAAAACATTACATGAACGATCCAGTTAGAGTTATACCAGTGTCGACCCATTCATACAATGAAACTTTGCGCGAATTAATTAATGTGGTAGTCATAGACTTTAACTACTTATATCTAGATGCATATGCGCATAATAAGTGTGCAGGAAGATGGAGAGCAATAAGTGATCCCGTGCCATCTCTGATGCTTCAACTGACTGCTCACTTGTCCCTAAAATGTGTGCCATGTGCGTGTATGGAACAACTACGCAAAGCTTGACTCTCACTTCCATTGCTGTAATTTTCAGACGAGTAAACGTAGGATGACCGAATGAGTTTAATAGAGGCGGTAGTAGGTGGTACCCTGGAAAGTTTAAGAAAGTCAAGCTGTAGTTATTACATGAGTAATGATTCACCTACAATCATATTTTAACTATCCGAGCTGGTACAATCTCATTGAAAATATTTTATAGCCTTATAAAATCAGCTCTAAACATCGTTAAGATTGTGACACCTAAAGTTGTAAATGTTGTAGCTGTAGCACTACTTTATTTACATTTAAAGATTTTTCTACACAGTT
Organism: Hemerocallis citrina; assembly: GCA_017893485.1. Lineage (NCBI taxonomy): Eukaryota > Viridiplantae > Streptophyta > Magnoliopsida > Asparagales > Asphodelaceae > Hemerocallis > Hemerocallis citrina. The sequence goes on from CM030367.1 coordinate 183,755,827, forward strand.
CCAGCGAGAAATATTGAAATTATATATTATTGATATTCTATATTATTAGTCCCTAGCAAAATGCTACTTCAAAAGTGCTTCCTCTATCAATTCCAAAAGTGATCAATCAAAAAATCAACTGCAACATCGTAGAATCGATCAATCAGATCCCAGGGTATGTATGGGGCATATGGGGGACTGGCGTACTTCGCACATTCGGAGAGGTGTGGAGAAGTGGTGAGATATCATTGTGGCTGCTTGTTTGTGGACCTTATGGCTATACTGAACGAATTGTGCTTCAATGTTTATGTTTATATTAATAATTTTAGCTAAAGGGGGTGAGTAGGCGGCTTAATTCAGATGGAGTTTAGTCAGGGGTAAAGCTAGAACAATTTTACCGGGAGGGCCAAGTAAAATTCTATGATTACATGTAGAAATATAGAGATTTTTTCATAATTTTTAGGGGGGCCAAACAATAAAACTTAGTTTTCGTGGAGGTTAAATTATAATTTTTTGAAGGGTTTATAAAATTTTCATTAGTGTGAAGGAGGTTTTTGAAAATTCGGGAGGGGGGGGGGGGGGGGGGGGGGGGGGCACCCCCGGGCCCTCACTAAGCTCCGCCACTGAGTTCAGTGAGAGTTCCTTGTGACATATGCTGTTATTTTGTTGCACATGTTTAGGGGACTGCTTTTCTTTAGAATTCATTGTATTGTGTTGGATAACTTGGATTTGATCATCTTGAGGATGGATGTTATTTGTTTTGCTTTGGTTATTTATAACTAGTATAAAGCACGTGCGATGCACGTACTATTTTTTGTAATATTGTCAGATGTCAAGAATATTGTATTAACTTGCAATTCTATGATGTGTATTGTGTATTTCATCAAATTCCTAGCTAGTGTAATAGAGAAGAATTTTCAGTGTCTGAAAAAAAAAAACTAACGAATATAAATAAGGTAAATTATAAGTAGACAGAAGTGAATTTATGTTCTTCTACTTCAATAAAAACAGAAAACAAAAAATAAGAGTTCCAATTGTTGACAGGTCACCTTAAGAAGAGCAGTTATTTGATTTTCATTCAACCTCTTTGAGTGCCTCTTTGAACAACTGACTGCATAGTGCCATGATCATCCACAGAGAATCTATTGAAATATAAAACAAATTAAAAAAAATCAAAATAAAATAATAGATAAAAAAACATCATGCAAATTAGCAAACTTTATCTTCTTCATTGCCTAATATTAGAAACTTGACAAATATTTACAAACTTCATAATTGAATCACACAGGGAACAATAACACTTAACATTTAAGTTCTCAGCAGAACATCAAGTTTTCAAACAAAAATATACGACTAAGTCACACTCGCTAAAACCTAGTAGTAGTAGCACTGTAAACTCACAACACAAACCATCTTCGAAGTTGCAAGTATGACAACCACAATACAGAAGGCCAATGCAAAAGACACCAACGGCACCACTAAAACTTGTTAATGCACCACTACATGCATAACTACACCAAACTGAATGCAGTTTTTCCTATTACTTCAAAATTTCACTATCCATGATAGTTACTTGTTAATTTGATAGTCACAACTCTTCAAAGATTATAATGAAAAACAACGATTTATACAGCCAACCCTAATTGTTCTATAAGCTCAAATCAGCACCCAACACAAAAAAAAATCCTCAACAATTACAATCACACCATAAAACCACCCATGTACTGAACTTCAATTACTCTGAACTTTACTCTAAATTGCACAAAATCAAAAATTTTCCACTGATCCTACAATCACAAATCACACAAATTCAACAAAATTTATATAGTTCAATCTAAATACAAATCTAATTTAAGAACAACTCATACCAGCTTGACTGCCACTTCTTCCCCAGTCTGAATATTAGACCCTACAAATCAAAACACACAAATCCACCATTAAAATCCAATTCACCTACAACAATAGTAAATCCAAGTCAAGAGCAAAATCAGCAGACCTAAGTAGAGCTCCCCAAAAGATCCACTCCCAATCTTCCTCCCCATCTTGAACTTCCCACCAAGCACGTGCACCATCTCCAAATCAAGAACCCTAACTCTAACCCTAAATTGTATGGAAAAAACCCCAAACTGAACTAATCCCACATCAAAACCCTCTATATAGTAAATTATATAACCGCCTATATCAAAAATTTGTTCTGAAAATACAGGATAACATTTTACAATAAAAATTTGTTCTAAAAATTCAGGACAAAAATTTGTTCAAGGGTTTCCGAATCAAATGGTAACTTCCAAATTGCTTAATTGACTACTTTTAATGCTCACAGTATTTGAAAGAAAGAAAGAAAATGGCAACAAAATTAACACTAAACATAAAATTAAAACCTAATTCATAAATATTTGCATCTCCAGAACAAAATCTTCACATCAGAAAACTAAAATGCCGACAAAAAAAAAAGCAAAACTTTATCAAAAACTCACCCAAAAAACCCCTAAAAATTCACCAAAATGCACACAAAAAACTGATTTTTTACAAAACTGAAATGGTAAAGATGGGAGCTTTGGGATCACCTGAGAAGGGTTGAATGCGGGGACCGACCTCGACCGATGTCTCACTTCTTCACGTCTAATGGACAATAAATTCAGGTCAAAGTTGGGAATTTTTTTGGATTTAAACCCTAAAAAAGAGAGGTGGCGATGGGGCTAAAGAGCGGCGACAGCGAATGGCGAAGCTACGACGATTGGCGAAGCGTTGGCGGTACAAAGCGGTCGATGGCGGAGCGGCAGATGGCGGAGGTGCGGCGCAACGACGGCGGATGGCGGAGCTGGGCAGCGGGGTTGTTTTTCTTAGAGAGAGGGAGAGGAAGAGACGTGCGGGTGGGGTTGATTTTTTGAGAGAGAGGGAGAGGAACAGACGTGCGGGATGGGGATTTTGAGAGAGAGAGAGAGAAGGAGAGGAATAGACGGGATGGGGATTTTTTTTTCCGGAGAGAGTTTAATTTTTGTGAAAATTACGCTTGTGTCCTTTTTTTTTGAAGGTATGAGGGGTAAAATTTGACAGAATTAACCTTATATTTTTTTTTTGGTATGTTGTGTATATGAGGGCATAATAGTAAAAAGCCGCTAAAATAGGGCTTTGCTTAATAATAGTATAGATGTAAAGGCTAAATATAAAAAAAGGACACAAAGTTTTGGGCAAGTTTAAAAAAAGGACACTAAGATTTTTTTTGTTTAAAAAAATGACACAAAGTTTCAAAAAACTTCACTAGGTTAGTTAGGGTTATGGTTAGTTCGGGGGGGGGGGGGGGGGGGGGGGGGGGGGGAGGGGGGTTATTTAAAAGTCTGATTAGTTAAGTGATGTTTTTTTAAACACAAATAAAAGATGAATGTGTTTTTTTTTAAAAACACAAATGGCAAAATGAAAGTGGTTTTTTTAAACCCTGCCCTAACCCAACCCTAATCCTAACTCTAACCCTAACTAACCCAGTGGAGTTTTTTGAAACTTTGTGATCATTTTTTAAACAAAAAAAATCTCAGCGTCCTTTTTTTAAACTAACCCAAAACTTTGGAGTAATGCTTCAGCCACTATCAATTTCACTATTGATATGGCTAAAAATGGGATTAAATCAGAACCGTCCAAATCAGGAACGAATCTTAAAGCTTAGGGGTAAAATGGTAATTTTACCTACCAATGGGTCTGAAGCGGGTACTGGTTCTCCTCCTCGAAAACCCACTAACCCGCGAACGGATCCACCTCAACTGGGTGTGGGTTTCAACCCGCAGCAAACCCAGTCCAGCAGTGTAGAATTAGTGTTTCTGATTAATCCTAATCAGCGGCCTTGATTCATATCTATCCTTTCACTGGGAATTAGGGATTACATTCCTTATCTAACCACAGGAATTACATTCCTAATTTGACCCCCAACGACGCCTATAAATACCTCCCATCCATCTCCATTAAGAGGTAATCAATCTTTTGCCAATTTACGCTCTTTCACAATCTCTCTGATTACTGACTTGAGCGTCGGAGGGTGCGTCGCCGGGATCAACCCCGGTGTCTCGCACTTTTTGCAGGTGAACGGCGGGAGTCAACGGTCAAACTCCGGCGGAACAGGTAACAGGTTTGCTATTCAAAGTTTTCCAAGAATCCACAAATACTATCTGTTTGCCCCCACACCAGATTTTGCAATAACAACTACCATTCTCTTCACTACCTTAGATGGCATACTCCTATTGGAGAGTTCCCCCACCTACTCTATCTTTCCCTACCTATTGAAGTGTGTCACCTAAGGTAGTGAAGAGAATTGTAGTGAAATTGGTAGTGGATGTAGCATTACTGAAAACTTTGTGTCCTTTTTTTATATCTGGCCTAATATAAATTCAGATTTAGCTATACCACTTTTAACTTTTAAAAAAACATATCCTAATCTATTTGGAAGAAATATTTAAAGAAAAATTATCTTTATTCTTTCAAAATAGTATTTTTACCAGTGCATATTCCTTCTTAGATTATTCTACTTAATACTTTTTCTCCAAAATTAATGCAATGGATCAGAGTTATCGTAATATTATATACTTGGGTCTGGAATTGTGCAATTTTAATCACTTTTGGAGCTAACTATGGGAGTAGGTGGAATTTCAATATTTGTTGGGGGCTCGTGAGAAAATAAAACCCTACATTTAATAGTTTGTATTGGCGGGTCCACAACGACGTTGACTTATTTATCACTTGAGGCGGTACATCTATATATGGTATAAAAATCATGCCACAAATGGTTGCCAAATGCGGTAAGCAGCGTTGGACCCAAACCCATTAAATTGAGTCTGGGTCTGAGTCTGACAATTTTGTAATGTGCATTTCCCCAATAACAACTTTCTTTCATCTTCTGCCTGCTACAATATGTTTTATTTATCTAGTTTTAAAATAAATTTTAATGTTATAAGTTATAACTAGACATTTTTTTCTCAAAGAAATACTGTAACTAAAGAGTTTGAAGTGTCTATATTAACGCAATACTTACAGTTTTAGTGGGGCGGCGGCTACGGTCGTCACCCCCTTCCCCGTCGCCGCTCCCTCTGATCCAATACATCCAACCCACCTCCGTCAATTCCTTCCGCTACTCCACCGACGTTGCCCTCCAATCGTTGTCATCTTCAACTTCCAAATCTCTACACCTAGCTGTCGGAGAAATCTACTCCCAACTCGTAGTGCTAATGGCGGAAGTGCACCACAAGCAATAGAAACTCCCAAAAAATAGATGAACCAAGAACAAGCCATCACAATATATGGATCTCACAAGAACACAACCAATATATAGAGATAACCAATACTTCTTATTCCCAAAGAAATACAAAGATTACAAAAGAGATTACAACTCTCAATCTCTCTCACTCACCTTTGAAACACTCTGCACAATCTTTCTTGAAGTTGAATAATGATCACCTAAACCCTAGAGTTTACGGCTATATATATAGCTCTCAAGCAAACCCTAAAAGATAAACACAAATATAGTAATTGGGCTTTTAAACTCGTAAGCCCAAAAACAATCAGCCGCCGATGTCGGTGGACCGCACCCCAAGTGTCGGTCGACCGCAACGTGTAAATCCAGACCTAAGGACTGACCGGTCGACTGCACCCCTTAGGTCGGTCGACCGTCCCCTCCTTTGTTGGACTTGTACACTCGAAGAACTCCTAGTCGACTGGGTCGATCGACCGCACTCCCAGATCGGTCGACCGCAACCCTCTAGACTACTCCTTCTACTTTGCTGCTTGTCTTCTCTTGCTTCTTTGTCTTCTCCTCTTCTTCTCCAGCTTCAAGTACCCCGTGCCTACGTGTATTTGAGACCACAATTCCTAACAATTAGCTACCCGACCATCGCGAAGATGTCTCTCCATTCTTCCCACCTCCACTGGTCGTCTACAGGTGGAGGAACGACCACCTAGCAACCGACCGCCTATGATCGGCAACAACAACAAGCCCAACGACACCATGTCCTCCTCACGAGCACCATGGTGGAGGTTCGACGACCAAGTGTTCATTTAGTCCCAAACGGGGACTTCCTCTGTAAGCCGCGCCGACGCCTATCCAATCCCCTCACCTCCAATGCTACACTCCGGTGGAGGAAAGACGAGGCGGGGCTTGTTCCTGGTTAAATTTAATTGTGGCATCCAGCTTGGTCGGCGAACACTTTGCTCGTATAACAACCTCCGTCGGCCAGCATCTTTCGCTGATGATGGAGCTACAACAAAGATACACGCAAGAACAACAAACGAGGCAAAAATCAGATCCGACATACCCACAAACATATTTTCCTAAAGATGGCATTGTGGGACCCAACATGATTCTTGCTTAAAAAGAATTAGAGGCCTACTTTGGGAAATGAGCTAAAGAAGAGTGGAGTTGCTTCGAAGAAGAAGATAGGTGGGGATGTGCTTAGCTTAGGCCATACGACCTATATTGAAAGAGGGAAGGTTTTCAAAAAGGTGGGAGTAGCGAAAGATTCTCGGAGAGGGTGTTGTCGGCCACGAATCTAAGAAGGAGAAGATGACAAGAAGAAGGACGAACGAATTTTTGGGTTGTGCCAAGAAACAAGTGCATTGGGTTGTACTTGCCACACATGTAGAGCCACATGGCTTGTGCACGAGTCGAGGTGGTGGAGTTTGCGAGTGATACTCGGAGCGGTTTGAATGACAAAATCCCGCCTGACTTGTGCATGTTGTGGGGCAGTGCACGAAGCTAAATTGTCGTACAATTGTCTGTACGGGCATGTTGCTTTATGTACATTGGCCCAGTACTCCGAGTATATTTTGTTAATGTTAAATTAACGAAACATGCCGGTCTTATTCAACTGTTTCCCTCAAAAAAATTTACTCTAGAAGTTTAATGATTATTACAAATCCAAATAAATTTATCAATATGACAATATAAAACATTTTTGGGTTTAATATAAAAATACACATAATTTGAGACTCTTTGTCAAAAAAAAAAAAAAAAAGGAAAAAACAATTTACAAAATATAATGACCGGGTCAGGTTTTTTTTTTTGTTGATGGAAACAGATACCGTCTCTCGACTCCAGCCACAGACCGGATCAGGTTTTAAAACCGAATTATGTTGTAAAACCACTTGAAACTCGACGATTAACCTCTTAAACTACTCCGCCGGTACAAAGTACCACTACTTTCATCTTCTTTCTGTTACGAATTACGATCAGTTGGGAGCTCCAAACGACAACAATGGCGGAACCGTTAGGGTTTCTAATGCGACATAACGAAGCCGTAAAAGATCACTGTAAAAGCGACTTCTCTTTCCTCAAGTATTCATCTAATCTTATCTCCTTCTTCGTTCCTTTCGATCCGATTCGAATTAGCTGATTGATTGCTGATCGATTTTGCAGTTCCAAGCGTTAAGAGAATCGAGGAAGTTGCGGTTTCTAGCGCGATTTTTGTAGCGGTACAGTTTGTTGGCAGCTGTCGAAGAGTCCATTGTATTCCTTGCTAACTCATTTTTAGGCTCTCAATTTTGTTTGTTTGTTGATTAAATTGGAAATAGTCGATTGCTATAAGAGCATCTGTTGTTGTCTGCTAAATATGCATATTATGCATATTTTGTAAAAAAACTCGCTGCAGTCGTCTGCTAAATATGCATATTATGCATATTCTGCTACAGTAGATTGCTATATATGAGAGAGGATATGAGAATTATGCATATTATACAGGACGAAACTTGAAGTTGCGCCCGACGAAAAAAAAAAATTTAATTTGTCAGACGCAACTTGAAGTTGCGTTCGACGACTTAAATTTAAAATATTTAATAACTTAAAACCAAAAGGAACTACATTTAATAAATTAAAACCAAAAGGGAGAACTCCTTGGATGCAACATGAAGTTGCGTCCAATGGAGGGGCCCAACTTTTTTTTTAAAAAACTGAAATCGTTGTTTTTAATTAATAAAAAAAATCATAAAAAATCCTAAAAATCCGTCCGACGCAAAAGTGAAGTTCCGTCTGAATTTTTTTAATATTAAATAGGTAAAAAATTGCAATCTACGACTGCAGCACAATAGCCAAATACTATATGCATTTATCCATATATGCATATTTTACATATTGACGACTGTGGATGCTCTAAGATGAGTTTTTGAAACACTGAATTGTGCAAATTGTGTTCGATGTAATTTCAGAGATATTTGTAAGGTGTTTGTACGAATCGCCCATGCTCAAAAGAGCCTATGAAAGTGAGGTTTTAGGTCACATAATTTACACACTGTAGCAAGATGTTTCACTTTGTCTTTTACTAATTTGAACTATCCTAAGAAGCATGGATATAGACACACCGGCACGGGCAAAATTCTCAAAAGACCATATTGGAATAACTAGTGCTGCGTCACTGCGTCAGATACATGTGTCAAATATGATTCGACTAGATAGGACTTCCAAACAGAAGTCTCCATCCTTCATAGGCTCTCTCTAAACAATATTGAGTACTTCAAACATTATTGACTGCAAAATCAATTAAATTGAACAAGTTTTGTGGCCACGGACCAAGCAATATTATGCTCTATAAAAGTTGATGACTTAATTTTTATTTATTTATTTTTTGTTTGTTTCAATCTAATTTGGATGATGTACATCACATCTTTTGGCATGGATATTTATAGTCTGGATGGTCCATTAGGCATTTTGAGATGTTGTAATTAACCTTTTGATACATTTAAAAGTAGCCAGCTCTTTTTTCCCCTAAACGCAGGATAGTTTTGGAGCTATTTTGAACTGGTTTGTGGCATTGTAGTCGTGGGTTTGAAGTGGTTGAACACATTATCTCATCTTGTGAAGTGACAGTCATTTCATGGTCTATTCGAAAACAACATCGTCTACAAAATGATCCGTTTTGCTTTATTTTCCTTGTTAATGCAAACAAATTATTTTCCTTCTCTCAATTTCCATTAATTGATCTACTGATGCTCTTTCATGATTCAAAATCAAAATAACATAATCATTCTTTACCTTTGCTTTCATTTTCTACCCATTTATGATTTATGTCATTACTATCTATATCATTTCTAATCTTACGGTGGTTTTGTAATTCTCTGATCCATGATCTTCTGTTTCGATAACATGGTTTTAGACAAGGTCATCCAGAAAACACTTTGTTTCTTCTCCCTAATTTCAAGTATAGACTCAAAAATTGGAGGCTTTCATTAACTTTTATATTTTTGTTTCTCATCATTATCAATTATCAACACTGCCCTTTTCTAGGGGGTTTTCGGGGGGTATAGCTGTAGGGGCTAGTTCTTCCTCCTTCGAAATTGTAGATGATTTTATAGGAGTGTTCACGGTCTCGATTAGAATTAGACGTAGAAGCGACGATTGGATATAGACGGTGACTAGTGTCTACGGACCATACGACAGTAGACTACGTCAAGAGTTGTGGACGGAATTAAGATCCATTAGGCACAAATGGGGGGGGGGGGGGGGGGCGGGGCGGGGCTTGGTTAATAGGTGGAGATTTTAATATCACTAGATTCCAGGATGAGCATAAAGGTAAGGGCCACAGTCGTTTTGAGCAAGACTCTTTCAATCAGACTAATGAGGATTTAGACTTATTGGAATTAGAGATGACTGACAGGAAATTCACCTGGTCCAATATGCAGCGTAACCCGATTTTAGCTAAGCTTGATAGAGTCCTAGCGTCCAACGACTGGGAGGATGCTAATCCCCTGGCGAAGGTGAAAACGGCGCTACGATACACTTCCGATCATTTACCACTGGTTATTGACTGCGGGCTTATCGGATGGAAAAAGTTTTACAGTTTCAAATTTGAGAAAGCATGGACCGTCTGTGACGAGACAAGGCAGGTAATTGCCGAATCGTGGATTGGTATCACAACTCAGCCCTCAGCAGTCGGTATATGGATAGAGAAGACTAGACGACTGCGAAGAAGATTAAAAGCTTGGGCCAGACAAAAGACACACGAGATTAACGTTAGAAGAGAGGTGCTTGCTAGCGGAATCGCATATCTGGAAAGTGCTCAGGAGGTCAGAGATTTGCAGGACTGTGAGAAGGATGAGCTCGCCAACAATAGACTAGAGTTACAACATATCGGAACGATGGAGGAGTTATACTGGCAACAAAAGCTAGGACCCAGTGGCTTAAGGAAGGAGACGCAAATACAAAATATTTTCACAAGGTCGCAAATGGAAGAAAAAGACAGAATCACATTACGGGCATCTCAGTTAACGGAGTCTGGACGGAAAACGAAGATCTCATCAAAGAGCACCTGGATAGACAGTTCGATGATCTTCTCGGACGTAATACTACCAGCAGATGCTCGATGGCCCAGGTATGTGGTGCTCCTCTAGATTAGATGGGAGCGATGGAATCGAAACAAGATTCACTGAAACTGAAGTGTTTGAGGCAATTAAGAAGCTAGGACAGGACAAAGCTCCAGGGCCCGACGGGCTTCCAATTTTCTTCTTCAAAATTTACTGGGAGATTATAAAAGTCGATCTGCTGAACATCTTCCACGAGTTATACGACGGGACGGCAATCTTGGATAGGTTGAATTACGCTACAATCGTCCTCGTCCCCAAGAAAAGCGAGGTTATAACATTCGAAGATCTCAGGCCTATAAGCCTGTTGAACGGGTCGTTCAAAATCATCACAAAGGTTCTGGCACAAAGATTAGCCCCGTACCTCAACGAGGTCATTGACCAATCACAGAGCGGCTTTATTAATGGTAGGGATATCATGGATAGCATTGCTTCTGCACACGAAATTGTCTTTCGGGGAAACAAAGCAAAAGAGGATGGTTTTATTCTTAATCTCGATTTTCAGAAAGCTTACGATTCGGTATCGTGGGATTGTGTGGAGGAAGCTCTAGTTCTCAAGGGATTTGGTACAAAATGGATAGCATGGATGAAAATGTGCATTAGCGGTGGTAAATCGTCCGTGCAAGTCAATGGGTGGCAAGGCAGAGAGATTCTTTGCAAGAGAGGCCTTCGACAAGGGGACCCACTATCATCTCTTCTGTTCGCAATTGTGGCAGACGGACTAGCGGAGATGATTAGAAGAGCTATGGAAAGCAATACTATCAAAGGGATTAGGATAAAAGGCATTGCTAAGCCTATGGCGATTCTACAATACGCAGACGATACTATCCTCTTTGGTAAAGCAACTGTGGAAGAAGCGTCCACCATAAAGACGATATTAGCTTGTTTCCAGAGTTGGTCAGGGTTGCAGGTGAACTTAAATAAGACAAGTCTCATTCCGATTTGTGATCAGCTGACGACGTCGTGTTCGGAGATTGTGCATATCTTTGATTGCAAGACTAGTGAATACCCAATTAAATACCTTGGTACACCAATTAAGCCAGGCCTTCTTCGGAAGGAGGATTGGAACTTCATTATTGCAAAGATCGAAAAGAAGCTGGCAGGGTGGCAGAGTAGGTTCCTCTCCCTTGGGGGAAGGATAATATTGCAGAACTCCGTTATCAGCGCGATCCCGTTGTACCTGATGTCCATCTACGAATTGCCTAAATGGGTCATCAACAGAATAGATAAACTGCGTAGAAGATTCTTATGGAAAGGAACGGACGAAGGAAATAAAGGTTTCCACTTGGTAAACTGGGGAAGAGTTTGCAAGATAAGGGATTTCGGAGGACTGGGAATTGTTAACCTACATGACATGAACAAAGCCCTGTTAAGTAAATGGTGGTGGAAGATCACTAACAAGCACAAAGGATGGTGGAACTACTCTTTCGATCTTTTCCGCAAAAGACGTAAATTCCGTTTTGGAGGAAAAAGCCCCTCGGTAAAAGTGTCCCTCATCTGGAAGGGAATAGCAAAGCAAGGAGATATTTTCCACTCCCACACTACTTGCAAAGTAGGTAACGGAAAAAATACCAGACTCTGGAAAGACAAATGGTGCGGTCTTACGTCTCTGCAAAACCAATTCCCGCTAGCGGCAAAAGCAACGCAGAACTTAGACCTATCGGTGGCAGATATTCGAAAGAATGGCAAGCTAAATTTTATTGTCTCCAACTACATTACAACAGAGACCACAGTCCAATTTGAAGAGCTGAATAATCTGATTCTTCAAGATGGGGGCAAGCTAATAGCTTAGATGATGAAAGATGGTGGGATAGGGAGAACTCCAAAGCATTTACTGTATCTTCCATGTATAAATGGTTCAACGACGGAGGTACGAGATGTCATGTCCAATCGGTTATATGGGGGCCAAAGTTCCATACAGAGTCAAAGTGTTCTGTTGGTTAGCACATAGTAACGCGATTCTTTCAAAAGTTAACCTTAAGAAGAGGAATATGCAGATCGATGTTATCTGCGAGACGTGCCGGTTTGCTGAAGAGGACGCCAACCACATCCTTTTTCAATGCCCCAAAGCTCGGCTTATATGGGAAGTAGTCTGTAGGGGTTTCGGGTGTAATCAGGTTCCTAACACAACCAGTGACATTTGGGCGCACTTAGAGAATTGCACATCAAACTAGAAGATAGAATGGCTTGGGACATAGCAATTGCAGCCTCAATCTGGAACCTATGGCTAGAAAGAAACGATTTAATTTTTCGCAAATTTTTTTTCCAGATTTCCTTGTTCAATGAATAAAATTTTTCTTCTGATTCATGATTGGGCAGGTGCTCAGGACCCACCAAAGAGGAGCAGGAACAGTGATGTAGAGTAGCGAGTTTGGAGCACGGTGGTGCTCATGGTGGAGTTGGCTCGCTAGTTGTATGTTATCGCATTTATGTTGTAGCTCTATTTTATTGCTTCTTTGTTGTCATTTTGGGATCGCTGTTTCGTCAGCCTATCTGTAATATTAGTACTCTGTAATGCTTTGTTTCTTTAATCCTCATTAATGAAACGATGGCCTCGGTCATCTTATTATCAAAAAAAAACACTGCCCTTTTCTATTAAAAAATGTGTGAAAAGAGACATATACAGAATAAAGTGTGCTATCATTTTTTAGTAAAACCTTGTGCTCTTTCTCTCTCTCTGGATCTTGTTCTTTCACTAATTATGCTGGATCATTACAGGCGTACCTCTTGCTACAGGAATTTAGGGATGGCAAGTGGGCCGGGTCAACCGGCGACCCGCCCGCAACCGCCTATTGAACCCGGCCCGTGAAAGCGTTTGGCGGGTTCGGGTCGAACCCGTGAACAGTAACGGGTCGACCCAGGTCGCGTAAATAGCGAATCTAACCCGTACAACCCGGCCCGCAAACCCGCTACTGTTCATCCGACCCGTATGCCAACCAGCGGGTCGAGAACCATTGTACCCGTTCGGATCGAACGTTCGACCCGTCACGGGTCGATCGTTGACCCGCGGGTCAACCGAGCCGTTGGGGGGGTGCGGCACTGTACAACAGAGACCAAAAAAAGGCATTATAGCCGTTTTTTTGGATTTTTTGGTTTTTTTTGGTTTTTTTTTGGTTTTTTTTTGATTTTGAGCCTATAAATACCCCCCAAAATTCCATCAAAAATTTTACACCTTACTCTCTTACTCTCTCTACTATTATAACTCATCTCTAAGGAATTTTTCAAAAATTCAAGTATTCAACAAGCAAGTCTTCAAGGCACCGCATATACACGATCAATTTCCGATCATATCGAAATCAATTCTTCAACTCTCGTCCAACTCCAAGTGATCAAGTCGTCAATTCTCTTTCAAGCTCTCCTCAACACTTCAATTCCGGAATCGCTTATTTCTAGTTCTACTTCTATTCTTATTTTCACGGTTTATTTTATATACGCGTATCCACAGTGAACGGTATCAAAATTTCATACCTCTATCGTGATTTTATTTTTGTGTTGTAGTTATAATTATTGTTGGTTTTTTGATCTTCTCTATCTCAACCCTCTTGTTTTTAGATTTTTTTTTATAATTCGCCGTTCCTACATTGTGTAGTTTTTTTCACATACATTAGTACATTATTACATTATGTCTAGATCACGCGGTAATGGTCGTAGCGGGCAAGATTCCTCCTCTACCTGTAGGCCACCAATTGTCCCAATTAGTGAGCCCACCCAAGAGTACATGATCTTCCTACCCAACAATGGGGTGCACACGACGAGTTTGTAGGTGACATACAAGTAGAAGAAGAAGAACAACAACAACGAGCAACAGATGCCACACAACCCCGTAGTAGTAGAAAAAGTAGAGGAGAAAGTGGTGATTTGCATAAGTTTTACGATTATATCCCGGACGAACAAACTCCGGATATAGGTTTGAAACTTTGTAAAACATGTTCTAAAACATACAAATTTAAGAGGGGTGACGGCACCGGTACAATTAGTAGACACATCCAACATAACCATAAAGAACTTCTTGCTAACCTACCCGGCCAACAAAAAATCAACCCTAGGACCGGTCTAGTTGATAGCCACCCTTATGATCCCGATCTTGTTCGTCGGGAAATGACCCGATTAGTCATAAAGGAAGAGTTACCATTTTCCTATCCCGAGAGTAGGGACTTGAAAAATTTTAACCAAACGGCCTTAAACCCTCATTTTAGAAGAATTCCGAGAAATACTTGCAAATCGGATTGTTTTAAAATGTACATCGAAATGAAGGACGCTTTGATTGCAATTTTATGGAGTTTAACTTGTAGAGTTAGTTTAACTTCGGATTGTTGGACGGGTGTCAACAATATTCCAATGATGGGAATAACCTGTCATTGGATCGACAATGATTGGATTCTTCAAAAAAGAATCATATCACTTGCGGCGTTGCCGTATCCCCATAGTGGCGCTGAAATAGCAAACCGCATTTTAAAAATTTGTGATGTTTTTCATATTCGCGATAAAATTATGTGTATTAGTTTTGATAATGCATCTAACAACAATGTAGCAATTACTACTTTAAAATCCGTATTAAACCCTCCATCTAACAATATTTTTCATATTAGATGTGCATGTCACATTATAAATTTATGTGTTCAAGATGCATTAAAAATAGCCGATCCATATATAATTAAAATTAGAAATTGTATACATTTCATTGCATTAAGTCCAAGCGTATTACAAGAATGGAAAGCTTGGTGTAGGCTTAAAAATGTACCTTTTAGAAAATTTTCAAAGGATGTTAGACACTGACGGAATTCTACTTTTGATTTACTATATGTTGTTACCGAATATAAAGTAGTTGTAAATGATTTTTGTATCGCATTTCATATGCCAAATTTTGAAATGACTTCCACCGATTGGTATTATGCCGAAGCTTTGTTGAAATTTTTGGAACCGTTTAAAACCGCAACTTTAAAATTTTCAAAAATATATGAATCTACTTCTAGTAGTATTTTTATTTCATTAGTTAGCATGATGCAAACATTTGACGAAATGTTAAATGATCCCAATGTTGGTGAGATTGTAAAACCTGCATACAAATTTTTTTTGAAGTATTATTTTCCTCCTTCTATGTTGATTTGTG
The DNA here is from genome assembly GCA_017893485.1 of Hemerocallis citrina. Taxonomy (NCBI): domain Eukaryota; kingdom Viridiplantae; phylum Streptophyta; class Magnoliopsida; order Asparagales; family Asphodelaceae; genus Hemerocallis; species Hemerocallis citrina. Next base: position 183,771,242 of record CM030367.1, read on the forward strand.
TTGCTACCGTTATGGATCCTCGTATCAAATTAGAAGGTACGAAGAGTTTGATTGGAATGTTTTTTGCATTACTTGAGGAAAATGTAGAATTAGTAATTGATTGCGCTACTTTTTTTGTTCAGTTTGAATCTACATTAAATAACTTGTATGATTATTATGATAAACGTTTTGCTTCTAGTAGTACAACTTCTGTAGTTAGTTCTTCTTCTGGTACTTCTAAAGGTAAAGGTAAGAGTAAATTTGATGATAGAACATTTAATGTACTTGAACAAATTCAATCAAAAAAACCTAGGACTAATCAACCAAATGAATTAAATTGGTATAACCAACAAGATTCTGAGCCTTCTTCTTCTCCACTAGATATTTTACAATGATGGAAAGACCATGAACGCACTTTTAGTATTCTGTCAATTATGGCTAAAGATTTACTAACTCCTCCTGTCTCTACAGTTGCTTCTGAAAGTGTATTTTCTTCAAGTGGCAGAGTTCTAACTGATTACAGGAACCGTTCGAAGCCCGACACGTTAGAGATGCTCGTTTGTACAGAAGACTGGCTGAAGGCTGAAGATAGGACACAAGGAAAAGTACTATCAACCATGGGCGGAGCTTAGTGAGGGCCCGGGGGAGCCCTGGCCCCCCTCAAAATTTTCAAAACCCCCTTCCTACTATTGAAAATTTTGAAAAAACCCCCTAAAATATTATGATTTGCCCCTCAAAAAAATTAAACCCAAAAAATATTATGATTTGCCCCTCAAAAAAGTTAAGTTTTATGGTTTGCCCCCCCCTAAAATTTATGAAAAAAACCTTATATATATCTATATATAGCCATAAGATTTTTTCTTGGCCCCTCGGGCAAAATTATTCTGGCTTCGCCCCTGCTATCAACGTCCACAAGTGGGAGCAACTCGCCGGAAGAAGAATAAGAAGAACAACAACAACAATAGCTTTGCTTGTAATAGCAACTCGACCGACACGTTAGAAATTGTATTATATCTTTACTTGTTATGTTAAATTAGAAAAAATGGAGTCAATTAAAATTGTATATAAGAAATATGTTAGTGTATAAAACATATTTGTGAATTGAATTCTTCATTTCATTAGAAATTGTGAAAATTGTATAACTTAAATTCATATGAATAATATTTCAATATTTTTTGCCAATTTCACTCTTTCAATATTATTATTATTATTATGATTTTTAATGTTTATTAGTATTATACTATTATTAGTATTATTATTATTAATTTTTTAAGTTAAAAATATTTTTAAAAAAAAACCTAACTATCTAAACGGGCTAACCCGCGGGTAGACCCGACCCGACCCGGGTTGGACCCTAAAGGGTTCACGGGTTGGGCGGGTCGCCTAAAACAACTTTAGGCCCGGCCCAGCCCGGCCCGACTAAGTCGCCAAACCCACCCGAACCCGCCCAAGTGAAGGTCCAACCCGGGTGGGTTCGACCCGGCCCGGTCCGTTCGACCCGAATGCCAACCTTATAGGAATTGGAGCACTTTGTGATGGTATTTTTGGATGTGAAGTCGATGAATAATGGAACCAGCTTTACAAGTTAGATAAGAAGAGTACTAACCTTAGGTTTCTCTACTGGTGGGAGGATAAGACTCGCGGTTAGTGGTCTCACTTCACTTTAAGTTTTCTTAACTACTTATGATACCTTGCCTTTCCTGTGTATTGAAGGTAGTGAATAATCAAAATTTTCTGCATTTGTATTATTTTCCTTTTTCTTTTCTTTTCTTTTTCTTGATCAGATAAGCAGAACCTAACAGTCATAATGAGCCTGTATTTAATAATTCTAAGCTCAAATTTCATGTTTGTTGCTAAGATATTAATGTTAGCTAACCAAGTGAACTTTAATGTTCCTGGAAACCACCGTTGTCAGCTGATGCTGATGGTTGAACTGGATCAAGATGGCTCAGGTGAGTCCTTGGGACTTGGGGGCAAAGTGGAAATAGTATATGCTATCCGCCTTAAGTTTAAATCTTCTGATAAATTGCATGTCAATTAAACCATATTTTTTAAATAAATTTTAAGTTGGTGTGATTTTTATCTGGCAACTGCGTCTTCTTTTTCATCTATATATACTTATTTTGCTGTAATAGTTAAGCGCGGTTCTATACTTGCTGCATTGGATCATTGACTGCTCTATAAGTCAAATAGGATTTATTGGTTTATTCAGTCAAATAGATTGATATGGTATGTGCACTGATGTCTTCTGGATACAAGGGAAAATTCAGTAGGATGGTATTTATACTACCAGTGCGTGTTTTTTTTCTGCCATAGTGTTATTATTTGTTTTAGAAATCCTTTTTATTTTATTTTCTATATTCTTTATATTGAAAAGTACATAATTTTTAATACTGATACAAACTTGAGTGCATTTTTAGGGTGAAAAAATGACATGGTTTACTATTCTCGTAGTACCTTGTGGTTCACATTTGTCATTCATTTAGTTTATTTGATGCTTTTGCAAATTGAACCCTAAAATTGGAAACCCATCTGGTTCTATATGGTTTTGATATGAGAAAGGTAGAAGGTCTACGGCTGTAATTGTACTATAGTTTAAAGTTTTTTCTCCAATCTTTAATGAAGCTATTTAGGGATTAAGGTGATTTTGTTGGAAGTAGGTGTGGCGTGATATTAGTTTCAAGGTTGGGGAGCTTTATTCTGCAGTTGGCTAGCTGAATTTTCAGAGGTTTATTCGGGCAATACCATTCTATGTCACTCCAGATATTTTGTTATGGTCTAACTTTCCACGAGGACCACAACATAAGTACCCAGTTTATTCTATTATGTCATAACTTCAAATAATCTCATCTTAAAAAATGGTGTCAATCTCGTCCTATGTTAATGTAGTACTTAGATCTTTTTTCCTTCCCAGTGTCATATCACATCATTTCCATCCAGTCTGTGCTTCTTTGGTTTCTACTTAAAGAGTTATAAACAAAGATTGATTAAATCTCTTTAGCTGAAAAAAAAAAACAATTGCTTATAACCTATTGCTGAGGGTCGACAACCAGAAAAGGGATTGCCACGAGACAAACATGCTTGCTTCAGATTCTAAGATGAGAGTCTCACAAAAAATCATCAAAATGTTTTGGGAAGACTGAAGTGGAAACAATGAAGTTCATTATAATCATCAATTTGAACAAACTGTATAGCTAGAAGCTTAATAAAAACATTCCTCTAATGAGTATTTCACAAAACAGAAACCTAAAGTAGTAAAGAATAAAGCAGAACATTAAAATCTAGCTCTAGGGCATATCAGAGCACACGAGTCCTTATTATTTATAGGCTGAAACATGTCTGCAGTATTACCATCTGCACAGACAGCTTCTTAGGATACATCTTACAACATAATCATCATTCACAAAGACATTCAAGCCTTATTAGTCGCATATAGAAGCTTCTATATGCTAATACAGAGCTCCTAAAATTGGAATCATGTCATTCTGTACAGTTAGTGGGTATGGAGTGTCAACTATCATTTGAGTGGCTATGTTATAAAACCCATTCTGATCTACTGTCAGTGGTACTACATCAAAAAGCCCATTCTGTTCTACAATCTGCATGCACAAACAAAACAAAATATATAAATCAGAGTTCCTAACATATTGAAGCATGCTAAGCAACTAATTAGTTCGGTATGGACTTCATACCTTTTCCTGAAGATTTTCATTGGCAGTCTTCAGTATGCTCTCCTGCACAAAATATCTTTGATTTACAAATAATCCAATAATGTATTAATCTAGTAGAAGGTGATGCTTTACATTTTAATATGTAAACGTAGATGCTGTTCATGTTTTAATCAGAATTGCGATGCTTCTGACCTGTTTTTTGCCCCTGACTAATATGTTAATCCATGTGCATATTTCTTTTATTGATATTATCAATTTTATAGGCTTTTGAAATGATTCTTTCTTATTGCAGTTCATGTCAGTCAAGTTTGTCAATCACAGTTGTGTGATTTACATTTCTTGGGGATGATCTACAAATAATTCTAGACCTGAAAGTTAAAACTGATGATGATCTTCGTATTTTAAGTTTTATCGGGAGTCCCTTTTTTAAGGTTAGCTATGTCTAGAACATCTCATGTGTTGATTATCTTTGGCCTACATTTTTGTTGATTGGATGTTTGATCATTGGTTTTGATTGCACTTATTTATGCTCCTTAATATTTGAGCTCTTTTCTCAACGAATTATAGTTTATTACTGTGGACTTCATTAGTATGTGAGTCTGGCCTCTATTCTGATGAATTTATGAGATTCTTTATGAAATTTCCGAGACCTTTCTTTTTGTCCTAGATCCAATGTTATCCAGATATATGTTGCTGACCTCTGAAACTACTGAGTCTGGCTACTTCCTCACTATGTTGTACAACATGTTGTGCGACTATAACAGAACAGGTAAAGTAGTTAAGTCTTGTGAGATTACTACTCCAAGAACAAACATTGGTAAAGCATCTGGAAACACATGATATTGGGTGGAGAAAATCTTAATTCTTAAAATGTTCTATGCAAAATTTCCTATATGTAATTGGTATAATGTGCATAATAAAAATAAGCTTTACACTTTAGGATTCAGATTAAGCTTACTTTGTTTTTCAGCAACTCAATCTCTTGAAATATGATCTGCATCTATGTGTAGAAAATTCAATTTAAACCACATGTTAGTTTGTGCATTTTTCTTGAAGAATGGGAAAATATGTCACAATAGAAAAGGTTTGTAACCTTAGCCGAGCGTGTGTAATACATCCACATCTCAAGTTGCCTCTCTAAGGTAAGCAATTCATCAAGAGTCATGTGTCCTGGTCCCTCTCCATACATGTACCTGCCACATTCTTTGGTTAATACGATAATCTCTCCACTTATCCATGATGGTAGTATCTTTCATACCATATTTTTTTTTGTCCTTTTTAGTTGTAACAGTATGTGTTAAGCTTCCACCAAATTCTTAGTATATTAGCAATACTTTTCTCGAGTAAGTTGTTATTTCTTTGTTGCTGCTTATCTAGCATTTGTTTTGCACTAACACTTGAATATTTGTTCAATAATTCTTTTTTCCTTTTAAATTCTTGATTCCTAATATTTTACTGTATTCAACAAATTAAACACCAAATTTCAGTTATTATATATTTGTCTTGACTTTTGACATTCATTCTTAGTGGCTGATTTGGGACTAGGATTTGATGCAGCCCAAAGAGGAAGAAATGTAACATCTTAGTCTACAATTTATAATGACATGTTAAAAACTTCAGTGACTTGGACTTTGTGTTTTGTTGCTCTAATCAAAAGTACGGGAACTTTGAATCAAAATCTGGTGTTGTGGTGGAACGATTTAATATACATATTTTAAGCGAAAAGTGTTTTCACGCTTAAAATGGCCTTTTATCTCAAAAAAAAAGAAACATCATTTTATAGGTTTTATATGAGTATGAAAAAAATAAAAGATGTGAAAACTAATCATACCTGTAATATCCTGAATATTTGGAATATAAGGTGTCATCTATATTTATGGAAAATAATCAAACAAGATTTCAAATTAGACTGATACTTCTTTTAACTTTCTGAAAAAAAAATTATTTTGTATCTTAAATTAGGTTTATATTTCATAATTTGGCTCAATTTCAATTACGAGTACACTGAATATCATTTAGCCCGTTCCAGACATATTATTTCAAGATGTACAACACTGATTTAGTTAATATATAACATTTCAGATGTGAGCTACTTTATGAACTTGAAATCTTTTGTGAAGTTGGAAAAAAAATTCCTATTGATCAACTAACAGTGGTCCTAAAATTTTATGCTTATGAAGAGTTGGTTATCTTTGGATTATTTCAAGTTTCAGATGGGTGATTGTTATGTTGAGAGAAAATGGTCAGTACTTGGAAGTTGATGGACAATATCTCCTCTTCATCTTTAAAATACCTTACATACACAGACAGGAGAATGCTAATGAACTTAAGTTCAGTCAATGTTAGGGGAAAAGTTGGTTTGAATAATTTACTGGATACTGTCAGATTAGAAGATTTTGTGTTATATGGATAGGAGTAACTCTTGTTTAATTGTTTGGGTAACTTTGGAGTCCTCAGTATATTGTTAAACTTTTCTTTTAATCATGTCAATTGTATAAAACTATTGATTTTATTGTTGTAACATTTTGGATAGCTTCCGTTTAACTACATGTAAAACTTACCTCAAACCCTTCTGAAGTATACTGATCTCTTGCTTCAGCATTGCTACTTCTTCTGTAGATTCCTTCATATAGAATGAAAACGTGAAACCATATAAATTTAAAATTACAATTTAGAATGCATATGCAATTGGCTTCTATTAATTTGATATTTCTTTCTTTGAGCTGGATACTACTTACATAATTCACATTCTACTCATATATATATTTCAGCCACAAGAACTGAACTGCTATGACTTTTCAAACCTAGAAAAGAAAATGTTAGACGTACCTGAGGTGTGTTCTCATTACTCCCTTCAGTTTTATCTTCACTCTGTGCCCTTGTGTACCTCTCAATCAAATCTTGCATATTCCTTCAACAAATAAAACCCAAACCTCATAAGTTATTTATTCATGTCAAACTAAGTTAAGCAACTAAGGTAAGCAAACTTCAAAAGTGAGGAACAATTGTGCCTATCAATACTTCTTGCGAAGTAAACAAACATTTTGTCTATAAGTATTCATGGATTAAGTGTTTAAGCAAACTATGAATGAATTGATTAATGAAGATTTAAGAGTGAAGAATTAGCCTGAGAAATAAAACCATAAAACAATCTTGATTCACTTTCATGAAATTTCCAATCATGGAATATATGTTCCATGCTTTCTACATGGACTGTTAGCAGAGAGTGCACTGCATGCATACATACATACCCCTTTGTGGCAAGTTCATAAAGCTTTCCATGTGAGGAGAATATGACAATTCCGATGTCGGCATCACACATTATAGACAGCTCCTTGGCCTTCTTGAGCAGCCCTGCTCGACGTTTGCAGAAGGTGACCTGGCGATGGACTGGGTTCTCAATCCTTCTCATCTGAATTTTTCCTCGTGCCATTCTATCGGTACACAACCTCCCACTAGTTTGAACTAGCTTCGAGGTTGATGCTTCTGCTTCTGAGCTCTTGTTCTTCCTTTCCTCTCTTGCAAGACAAAGATAGATTCATAAGGGTCAGGGACAGATCTCTATTTAAATGCCCAACCAAGGTGCTACTGGTGGATGAACATTCTCCTCTTTTGCATTAGTGGGTCTTATGGGGCCCAGGATTCTCCCTGGTGAGTATGATTCAATGAGCATCCCTTCTCTAAGACATTTCCTTCGCATGTAAACTATGAAACAATACTATTAGAGAGCTAGTTGAGTAGAGTTATTCTATATTGATATTATTTTGGTATCTTTTCTCTGTTTGGTTGGATCTTTTTATATAAAGAGTTGTTGAATTAGTTGGCATCCTCAGATGTAGAATTACATTTCATGTGCAATTCCATTTCATTGTTTGTTAATTTGGAAGAACGGAGTTTATATTAAGACCTTTGTTTATTCATGTCATCTGGACCATTTTATCTACAGTCCTATCCTCTCTAGTCGCATGCCTTTTAAAATTTTGAATATCTTGTTAGAAGTTCATTAGCAAAGCTTCAGTCATACTTCCCCTGGTTTATTTATTTTTGTGTGTGCTTGTAAAATAAGGAATCTTGTCAAATCATTGGGTAAAGCTAATGAGTGGAGTGTTTTTATTCCCCAAACTCATTTTTATAAGTCCACTTTCATGGCAAAGGGTTTGGGTATAGATACTTAAGAGGCCTTTGAACATGGAGAGACATGTCTTATTGGATGCTTTATTGATTATCATTGTTTTAGGCAATAAAAAGTTGTTAGATTCCAGTCACTTTTGCTTAATGAATTGAAAAAACAGAGAGGAAAAGCTTTATTGGCCTCGTCAGCTTAAAAAAGTCCCCTAGGTGTTCTTTCTTGCATGCCCTCACTGTATATCCTTGGTAGTGAGGTACCAAGGTACTTTTCTAATATATTATTTTATCGACTAATGAGAAGCTAATGGTGTCTATCTTGGCCAGCCAATGGGTCCGACCAACGGCACTGGTCAAAGGAGCATTGAATTAAAGCATGCCAGTTACATCAACTCAGCTATTCAGGTCAGGTGAGTTCAGTTTCTCGTATTGCTGGATAAATACAAATGGCTCAGTAGCTAGCTGGTATTATGGTTCGGTGGTACATTCATTTAATACTGAGGTGCTTTGGATTTGATCTAAATCCTACAGGTACGGTAGATGTTTACATAAATTTAGTTTTTGGTTGTGTACCTTATAATGAAGCTAATTGCATGCCTGTTAAGCTGAAAATATTCATTAAATAATAATTTTATGGATGGAGAAGGAAACCAAGTTACATTCTAGCAGAATAAGAGGAAAGGGATGAAATGAGGGCGCACTTATCTAATTTGCATGAATATTCAACATTAATCTTACTCATAAGAAAAGTTCCATATGGAATTCACACGGCTTCAGGAACATATCTTTTAACATGTATATGAGTATCTGACATGGGTGGTTGCCTGTATTTTAAGAATATGAGTGTACCGGTGTCAAAGTTACTTCAGCAATAGTGTAAAGCAGAGGCAAAGCCATAAGATTTGTACCAAGGGGGCTAACTTAAAAAGCAGTCGTTGTCAACAACAAATTTAACGTTCATTAGCAGTTTATGTATCTATGATATTCCAAAAAGGACACAAAGAAGGTAGGCATTATAAACTTTTATCTTGCATCAACTAAATTTTACAGCTTTTTACTGTTTGGCTCAAGTTCTGAGTGAAATGAGGTTTCTATCAGTGCTATTATGATATATTTTTTGCAGTTCATGTTGAAAATTTACAAAATTTTAAGGGTAGTAGACTATTTCAAAATAACTTATACAGAACTTGAAAGTGACTTTGTTGGAATCCTTCCAGTTAGGCATGTTCGATAGATTTGAATCTGATGATCCTCAACTCTAGACATGGTATGGATGATAACATTAGATCTTTCATTCAAAGATCACAAGAGACCGATTTCTGTTACTTGTTCTGTTGCTCGAATAATTTTGCGGAGGCCAGTACCATAAGGTGATGCTTCTTTTAATTTTTGAGATTGTAATTGTTGATGTTTAGTTATTTGCTCAGTATTTGGACAAGTTCGTACCACCTTGAAGATGTACCCTTGATTCTTGTCATACCTTGTTTTATATTCCTGCAGTATAGCTCTCTTTCCCTCCAATCAATTGCTTCTATGTGTTTAGCTAATGTTTCCTAGTTTGAGGGGGATCTATTTCATCTTTTTGACCCTTTTAGGTGCTTTGATTGAACGGAAGCATTAGGGCAGGGCTTGGTTTGTGAGAGAAAGTGAGGAAAAGAGGGAGATGGAAAGTTGCTTTCCCTTCTTTGGTTCTAATGAAGGGTGTGAGGGAAAAGAAAGAAGATAAAGTTAACAGTAATCTATGCTTAATAGTCAATACCATTCAGGTACTAAGAGCCTCATTAATTGATGTGGCACATTCTCAGTGCAATACTCACTTCTTATAGTCTGGGATTTAAAGGGGGTAATGAGAATGTGCCACATTAGTAGTAGAGCACCTGTAGTATGCACATCTTTTCCCCACTGAAGAAGAATATGATAATTGTTAATTTGACGAAGGACATGACACATAAGAGAATTACATGAGAAAGATAACTCTTGTTACTGACCTCGTAGATTTAGGTAAAGGTGTTTTTGTTGTGCCAACCTATTGAAAATGAGCATGGTGAGAGTGCAGAATACAACTCTTTACCATCCATTTGAACAATGATGAACATCGTAGATCATCGTGAAAGGTTTAACTTTAGAGTCAGCCCTCCAGGTTTTGCAAATTTTCTGTGACAACTGCCATAACTTACATGAACCTCGCAGGCAGTTGTGAGAGATTTAGCGAACTCCACCAATCGTATGAACTTTAGGAGTACTGTCTGGCCAGCCTTGAAAACTTTTGAAGATAATGATTACTTGTTTTGTTTGTGTTTATAGGTATTCTGTTTTCATAATGTGCAGCCGGAAACCTATCTTTTGAGAACAAGTTCTTTAAATATAAGGAATTGTTTTTATGTGCACGCATATTTTTTTTTAGTGAAGCTTATACTTATTATGTGCCACGTATTTGGATTGCAGTTGGGTTCAGATCCAAATTTTGTTAGGGTTATATTGGTTGATACCCAAGAGGCTTATGCTTTATGACCAGAGACTTAACCACCATAATACATGTGACCATGCTAGACACATTATTAGACTTTGATCATTTTCATTATTTTTAGTTGATACAAAGTCATGCACTATGGAAACTCCAATATTTCACATACTTCTAGATGTTTTAACTTTTTTTATCGAATTTTTTCTCTGATTTTCTAACATTTAGACTCCTTTTTTTTTATATAAATCTTCTGGAAAAAAATTTGTGGAACCCGCTTTTACGCGAAATATATGCTGAATGCCTGCATATCGCATTAACATTTTTTTTAAGGTACCAAAAAGAAAACAATTTCCCCCCTTATTATTATTCCTTGCTTTTCTCTAATGAAGGACAGGTGATGACAAACGAAGAAAAGGACTTTGGGGGCACACTAATCATCACAGTAATTAAACTTATCACCAGTGATTAAGACTGTTGTAAAGAGTTTCCTACATCTTTTGCAATTTTCAGTGGATTCCCATTTCCAACATCTGTATATATATTTTTTATACTCCTTTCTTCCAAGCGCAAAGGATTTTCTTATCTCCAAAGCACCAACATATCAGTGGAGGGCAGATGTCTATAAAGTAAGGGTTCTAGGATCTGAACCCTACCACAAAATGATTCTCTCAGACTAACTTTAACTTGATGAATGCAATCTTTTTAACCAATAATTACCAAAGTTTGGTGGAACAATAAGAGATATTATCTAGAATGTGTAAGAGTTTAATTGGACTGTTAATGAACTCGAATCTTATATCTGATAATGATTATTGTAACTGATGAATCACTTTTTCTGCAGCTAGTCATTGTTTCAATTCAGAAACCGCACTGATAAGTAATGAAGTAAGTCAACTTCTTCTGCATTTTAAATCCAGTCAACTTCTTCTGCATTTTAAATCTGCTAATGCTCTAGTCAGTATATATTAACAATTTTAGTGCCGAAAAAAAAATGTCTAAGATGACAAAGAATCATAACCTGCTTCATTTAACACATCAATTTTATGTTTTCATGTTCTAACCTGGGCAGTGATTTATCATCTCGATTTGTTTAGCTGGATTAGTCATCATATTGTGAAATAATTCGTGTTTTTGATCAATGGTAATAATATTTAAAACAGCAAGTATAGTTTGCATTTCTCTGAATCTGCATATTGCATGAGGATTGTGAATGAATGAAATATGTGATATGAACTGATATCATTGTGGATACACTAAACTATTATTTACTAATATATTACTGATATATAGAAGCTGATACTTCATGTTATTTACTTAGCATAAACAAAGTTAACATGCATTGTCAACTGATAAGTGCGAATCTCTGAGTGGGACAACCCACTGATTTGGTGTGGGTCAGTAAATTGTTATCTGCATTTTGTTAATTGTATGATTTGATTCTTACAAATGTATGCAAGTATGTTTTTAAAATTTTGAGCAGTCACATTAGAATACTGAAGATGTAAATATTTATTTCCTTCATTTGATAACTTAACAAGGCCACAAGGTATGAGGCTTGTCAAAGAAAATATTCAAAATCTTTTTGCCTACATGGGAGTCTAAGTTGAACATTAGACTATTCTTTTGTCTAATCAACTAGTACTATGGTAACATAGCAAGGTTGATCAAGGGTAGACCTAATTGAAATTAAGTAGATGCAAGATGTGAGATGGAAATGAGTAATAATACTAATGTCTTGTTTGGTTTAATGACATTTTATACATTTTATATATTATATAGCTCTAACTTCATGTGATTGTAAAATGCAGTTCAAACACGAGATTGATGTGCTTCTAAGCGAAACTGTAAGAATGAAATTCTAACTAGCTCACATAATTAATTACGTTTGACACCATTTTTTACTCCGGTTAAACTGCTGAAGAGTGCGCATTAACTTCAATGGAGGAATTATAATATCTATCTATATATACTATTGTATATTCAGATGATCGGATTTAGAACTTTCAATTTAAATAATCAGTGGTTTCAAATTGTTGAAATTTCTAGCAATTCGGCTAAAATGTATAGCATAGTCCCACAAACAAACAAACAAACCATGACATCATGTTACTAACCTTAATCAATTACAGTGGACGACAGGAAATACAACTTAGTAACTCTCAAAGAAACAAAGGAATCGGAGGCCTCTGGCCGCATACCCAACATTATCCATTACCCGACATTTTACCCTTGTGTCATGGTCCGGTGGCTCCCAAGAGGATGTCCATGCATGTACTGAAGATATGCATCAATATCTTGCATCGGGAGCCTTAAAAAGTAGGACGTTAAAGGGGTGTATCTCCGTCAATCTTCTTCTCCCAGATCCCTCTCCCCCAACCATATCTCACCCTCCTCCCTTCATTAAAGGTGTATATCTTCAGCCTGTTCATACCCATATCTTTTTCGAGTCCTACCTCTATTTCTATCCACCCTTCCTTTTCGTTTCTCCCGCCAAGGCTTCCTCTGACGTCGCTCTAGAGCTGAACTCATTGTCTGGATCTATCTCCTTGTCGCCGGATTTGCGTAGATCCAGCCTGAGAATTCTCAGTTCACCTGCTGGCCTTTGGTTCTGTGCTTTCTCGCTCTATATCTGAGCTTGATTGATTGGTTCTTCCGCCATTCCCCTGTTCCTGTGCGACTTCGGCGTGCTAGCATCACTGGTAGCGTTGTCCTCCGTTTCTTTCGTTTATTCATCATCATATACCACCTGTAAGTTTCTCCCTTCGTCCTATTTCGATTGTTCTCTATGATTATAAAGGGACTTTAGATTGTACTTTTATTCTTTGATTCAATTATTCTCTCCTCTCTTTATTATTAACTAGTATTTTTCATGTGCGATGAGTTAGAGGATTTTCACGTGCGATGTACGTGTTAAGAAATAGTTTTGGAGTTGGACGTGCATTGTACGTGTTTATAAGTAGAACTGGAGTTGTCCGTGCAACACGTGTTTGTTTGGTGTTAAAAAATATTGAAATTTTGTTTTGCACGTGCGTTGCACGTTTAAATAGGTGGATTTTTTTTGTTTGTTTGTTGTTGTTGTAATTAATGGAGTAGTTAGAGTTGCACATGCAACGCACGAGTTTATATGTTGACAAATTACAATTCCAACTCTCCCATTACATATAAATAAATAGATTTTGTTGTATATCATTGTCTCTTAGTGACTTTCTTTCTCAGATTCAATTATTCTCTCCTACTACTTATTTATTATTGATTTGTTTTGTATCACTGCCCCTTAGTGATTGTTGTTCCTGTGGATTAGTGTGTTGTGATTGTTGTCCCTATTGTTTTTGGGAAAATTTTGCCGCACTGCCCCACTTTTTGAAAATATTTAGCGATATGCCCTACTTCCCAAAACAATTAGCGATATGCCCTTGTTTAGGACACGTCAGCAAGAAACGTTATTGGGAAAAACGGCATAGGTTATTTCCATGCCGTTCTTCCCAATAACGGCATCGGTTTGAAAAAAAAATTGCATGCCGTTATTTGGAATAACGGCATCAGTATATTTGTTTTACAAGTGTGAATCTTCTAAGTTTAAAAAGTTCTAAGTGTGAAAAAAACTTATAAACAATGCTGTTATCCTGAATAACGGCATTCGAATGCCTAATGCCGTTATTGGAGATAACGGCATCAGTTATATTCAATATGCACTCTTGCCGTTGTTTGGAAACAGAAAGAATTGATAAAAAGTAAAAAAAAAAAAAAAAAAAAAAAAAATTATAACTGATGCCGTTATTCGGAATAACGGCATCAGTTATAATATTTTTTTTTTTTTTTTAACTTATTCATCAGAGAGGATGAATAATAAGTTACTTTTTCATTAAAAAAATTTATAACTGATGCCGTTATTCCAAATAACGGCATCAGTATTGAGAATGCCGTTATTTGAAATAACGGCATCTGTTATAAGGTTTTTCATACTTGCAATTTTTTCTCTAAGTGGAGACTACAAGCTCTCGAAAAACAAAACAACCTATGCCGTTATTCCAAATAACGGCATGCAATTTTTTTTCCAAACAGATGCCGTTATTGGGAAGAACGGCATAGAAATAACCTATGCCGTTTTTCCCAATAACGTTTCTTGCTGACGTGTTCTAAACAACGGCATATCGCTAATTGTTTTGGAAAGTGGGGCAGAGCGCTAAATATTTTCAAAAAGTGGGGTAGTTCGGCAAAATCTTCTGTTTTTGGCGGTGCGTTTTTGGGTGGACTGAGCTCCCCCTTCAATATGCGGCTTTTCTCTTTCCTCCTTTCTCTTGGTTCTTTATGTTCTCTTCTGCAGATCTATTTCTATTTTTCCTCTTACCTCCTTGCGATTCTATGAGATCTTGTAGCTTCTATTTGTGAAGGGTATTTTTAGGTCTGGCTGCTTTTGATCTCTTGATCATTGTCGTTCCCCAAATTTTGAGTGCCCCATTGTCCCCTACCTTTCTTCTAGTGTGAACTTTAGCTCTCACTTCAATTGCAGTTCTAGTATTTCTCATCTTCCTCTCCATTGTTTTAATTTTTTTGTGGATTTCATCGTCCATGACATACCAGAACTTTAGGAGTTTCTATAACCCTCCTCTATCTTTGAAAGCTTCTTTCTCTCGCTCCTCTTCTATCTTCTCTATTCCCTCGTCCTCTTCGAGATCCGACCCCCATCTGTCTTGCTTCAGGTGCCGCCTTCCTAGGCATTTCAGACGAGAGTGCCCTAATACATGGAAGTGTATCTTCAGTGGCAAGTTTGGTCACTTCCCGCAGTCGATGTTTTTCTTTTCAAAATCTCCTAGGGTGGCCTAGGGGCAGGCCCTTACCTGGCGAACTTTCTTTCAACTCTTAATTTTCCCTTTTGAAGATTATGCTCCTACGCTTTTCAAGAAGCGTAGTATTAAGAATGGTAAAGATATTGCTTTGCCTGCATCTGCTCCTATTCTATTGCTGAACCCGCCTCCTCCCACCTCCCATATATACTCTTACAGATTTGCAACCTTCTAACTTAGCTTTCATGCTTGAGGTTAATGCGGTTAATAAGATGCACATCTCCCTTCCTCTGTTACTTACTTTACCTGCTCCCCTCTATTCTAGTACTGAAGTGCCACTGTGGGATTGATCCTAGATAAGTTTGATGCTATTTGAGTCTCTCTCACTAACCATAAAGCATCAGCTATCTCCTATAATTATCCTTGTTCGATGTTGATCTCTTCCCCCAACTTTTCTACCGTTTCTTTGCACTTTCCTAGTTGCATTTTCTCGATTTTTCAATCTTTAGGTGTTTGATCGTGTTTGAATTGTAGCCTGTTTGAGGTTATGAATAACTTTTATTCACCAACTATTGATGTGTCTTCTCCCTCCCATCATCCGATTGCCCAATTGGGTAGTTACTATCATTCTAACTCCCTTTCGGTGTCGACCTTTTGGATGTGACTAGTAAGTCTTCCTTTGTCGATGTCCCCCTTCCTTTGATTGAGGTGGTCCAGCCCTATGCCAAGTGGAAATACAAAAATAAAAACCTATCAATTTGCTGGTTCGTGTGAATGCACAAATTTTAGCCAAGAAATTGGCTTGCCGTCCTGAGCACAGCTTTGACTCTTGACGGCTCTTGTGTGTCCTTTGTTGGTGTCTGTCAGCTAATCACTGCTTGTTTTGTGTTCTCTACATCCATGCCTTTCTGAATTCTTATTTGTTTGTGATTTCCCTCTTTTGGTTGTTTTGTTCCCCGACAGTTGTTGTTGGTTGGTTATGGTTTGCATTGTTGTGCAGGTCGCAGTGCTTGGCCAGTAATTATTTTGCGTTTCTTGCATTTCGTTAGTGCTTCTTTTGTTTTCTGGCGTATTGTGTTACTTTCGTATCGGCCTTTTTTGTGCCACAACTTTATTTTTGTGCCGGCTCTATATTTCCTTATCTGTCTTCTCTCCTTTCTTACTTGATTCTCTTTGGTTCTCTTTGGCTGTCTCCCTCTTTCGGATGCCACTCCGTGGTTTACTAGTCCATTTTTCTGAGATGTTGGCTCTGCTGGTTAGGTCATGCTTATTGTCTGCTGAAGCTATTGGTGTTGGTCTCGCGGTTTTGCTACCTCCTTTTTTCATCTGCTGAAGCTATTGGTGGTGTTATATTCATTTGCTGAGTTTCCTTTTGTCTGCGGCTGATTGCTGATCGGCTCGTCATTCGGAGTGCTTCTGCAGTTTTCTCAACTGCTTGCGGGCCATTTCGAGTTCTAACTTGTATTGTATCTTTTTCGGTTTTAATCTTTGTAAAATTGACGTATGATGTTTCTTGTACTCTTCATCTTATATATAATATATTTATTGGCTGGAGTCTTATGACTATTCGTTTATTATCAACAAAAAAAGTAGGAGGTTCGAAATTCTTTTTTAAGAACGTGGATTTTGATTAAAAGGCTCCTAGGTTGCAGTTGTGGGCAGGCTGAGGAAGTGACTGAGTGAGCCATTAGCAGATGTCTTGGAGTGGAGTGACAATACAACTCCAACCAGACTTGGGATTTGTCACGTAATTTTAGCCAACAGTGTAGGGTGAGCCGCCACTACTGGCCAAAACATATTTCTTAAAGCCCAGGTCTGTAAAAACTGGTTGGAGTTATACTCCATTCCAGGACGAGGACCTCCATCAATAGCTAACCCAATAGCCCTACCCAGCCATCCACAACAGGAACCCATGAGCCCCTTGATCATATCCACACTCCAGGAAAGAGATTCAATCCTCCTACTTCTCGATGTGCCGTGTCGCAGTGGAAGGTATTTGGGAAGGTCTTCCAGTGCAGGATCTTGGTGAATTTCTTCACTATGTGGCACAGATATCCTCTTGGGAGCTCCCAAATGAATTTATTTGGCCACTGCACAAAAACACATTGTCGGAACAAGTGTAGAATGTTGGGTGATGGGCCATAGGTCTTTCTTTTCTCGGAGTTGCTAAGTTTATAGTCTACTGTAATTGGCTGTGGCTGGTAAAAGTGGATTGTTTTGTTTTGGCTTATTTAATGTTATGGTTGTTCCGGTATATTTTGGTGTGAACCTGTATTGGATACTTTAGCTGGAGTGGTGGGGATTTCAACAAGTTGAGACCTAAATTGAAGTTCTAAATTTATCATCCTCAATATATATGAATTATATATTGAGTAATGCTACATCCATTACCAATTTCACTACCATTGTGTTCACTACTTTAGGTGGCACAATCCAATAGATAGGGAAAGACAGAGTAGGTGGGAGAACTCTCCAATAGAAGTATGCCACCTAAGATAGTGGACAAAATGGTAGTGAAATTGGTAGTGGGTGAAGCATTACTCTATATGAATACATATATAGATGTTTTAATTGAATGCCCACTCTCAGGGCTCAGGATTGTAACCCTCTGGCATCGTTGATGAAAACTGGAAAGATTCGTCAGTGTAGATGTGTGCTACTGTGCTACTTTTGTTTCCCAGAGATTTACTAAATCGAAATAAACCGGATCTGTCCTCGGTATAACATGCTTATTGTAATTTTATGGTTTCAGCATGATATATTTTAGCGGTTCAACTGAAGATGCAGAATAGAACTTGATATAAATAATAATTAATTAAAGCAGATAATCTGTAGTTGTTGGCTTTTTACCCAAATTTTGCTAAATTTGGAAGAAAAAAAAAAACAAAACAAAACATTGCAATCGTTGGCTAAATATTCAAAATTTGGGTTTGAGAGCTACAGTGATCGGCTATATTTGGAAGCGTAAATGACAATTGCCAAAATATAGGTAACGAAATATCATCTTTTGTCCGTTGAATAAAAGTTCTCTTTCGAAAGATGATCTTTCGTCTCTTCTAATTTTTTTTTTTTAATCTGTCGGATGGGAAATCATTTCTCGTCCGATTAATTTTTTATATATAAAAATGATCAAACGGGAAATGATTTCCCATTTGTTGATCGGACGGGAAATTATTTTCCGTCCGTGGCTATTTATTTTTTAAAAAAATCGATTTTATTAAAAAAAAATTTAGTAAAATGAGCAGGGACGGGAGATGAAGCCTCGTCCTAGCCATTTCTTTCTTTTTGTTTGAAAAAAATTCTATAGAATACACCCTATAATTATTTCTATGGGTAAAAATTAAGTTTTAATTGGAATTAATTAAAAATTAAGATTTATTTAAGCTTTAATAAGAATTAATTAGGATTAATTTAACAGTAATTTAGGAATTAATTAAGATTTTTTTATTTAATTTTTTCTAAAATACAGCCGACGGGAAATGATTCCTCGTCCGCTGTTTTTTTATTTAAAAATAAAATAAAAATTAACTGATGGGAAAACATTCCTCGTCCCTTCATTTTTTAAAAATTAAAATCCAAAATTTGAATTCAAACGACTACAACTCAAATCCATTTTTTCTATTCCTATATGCCAAATATGCAAAATTTGAGTTGGAGCGATTACATATGCAATCTTTGAAAAAAAAACATGAGAGCTCCAACCAAAGGTTACTTCAGAGCAACATCCCCTTCCTCTTTCAAACTACCCCCTCAAGTTGCTCCAGAGCACGCAGCCATGGGCAAGAGGAACTGGGAAGGTGATAGGGAGGAGAGGGCAGACAGACGAAGGCATCACTACGCTGTCGACGTGGATAGGGAGCGGGGGAGATCCGCCTCTAGGGGTAGGCACGAGAGAGTCGATCAGAGAGATCGATCGAGGGACCATCAGAGATCCAACGCTGTCAGATTCAACTCGCGCCATGGGTCGATTGGAAGGGAGAGATCCTATGTAGAGGTTGCCAGAGGAGTGGATCGTAGGGAGGTCGACCTCAGAGCTCCAAGATCATCGCGTCTCTCACGTTCGCCGGAGTCGACTGAGCCAAAGAAGAAGGAGGATGAAGAAGGAGAATGGGTGCTTGTTAAAGCCAAGAGGAGCAAGGGTAAGGCTGAAGGCACTGGCAGAGCCAGGAGCGGTGACTCCATGGGGGGATCAGGGTCCGGCGGTAGAGCTTTATGCCACAAGTGCGCCCAGAGAGGGCACACGATCAATCAGTGCAAGAACCAGTGGTTCTGTTTCAGTTGTAAGCAATCGGGTCACATATCCACTGCGTGCCCTCACGGTATACTTGTCAGTCGCTCCGGCAAGGGAGCTTCTTCTCCGGTGGTCTCAGTGAAGTCCCAAAACAGCATCACTGAAGAGAGTGCGGCAGGGAGGCGGAAGTTGGCAACGGCGAAGATCACGCCGACCCCAATTATGGCTGAATTCGAGAGAAGATATAGCAGGAATATCGTAGTTAAAGCTCACACCGGTCATCCAACAAACACAGATATCAACGAACTTATCTCCGCTATCACCGTGAACTCTCCGGGCTGGAATTGGGCTGCTAAACAGAGTGCGGAGAACGTTTTTTTGCTTCAATGCAAGGGTGAAGAAGCAATGGCGGAGTTACTTCTAATGAAGGGCATGGAAGGTAAGGGTAGTGATGGTATGGAGTTCTACGTCACGTTCAGGAGGTGGTCGAGAGTCGAAGGCGCTCTCAAGGCGCAGTCTCTATATTCAGTTTGGATTCGACTGTTTAATCTCCCTCTCCAATGTTGGGTTAGATCAGGTTTCCAAGATGCAGTGAGAAGCTTCGGGCTAGTTATCGACATTGACAGAGGAACGCTGGTTCACTCGAATATTCAATTTGCGCGTATTAAGGTCGGAGTGGTGAATAAAGTCGACATCCCGTCCATTATCAGTGTCGACTTCGAAGACGAGCGCTTCGAAGTGAAGGTCATTACAGAGTTTAAGAAAAGCGTGTCTTTCAGAGGAGAATATGTTCGAGATGAGGCAGTGATCGGTTTGGGTGGCGAGGAGCTGGAGGTAGACGATGGGTGTAGGCCATTGGATAAGAGATCAGTAGATCACAATCGTCCAATGCAAACCAACAGCATAGTGCTGTCTACACCAGCGGTCCCCATCAGATCAAATCCGAGCCTTCCAAAAAATGCAGCTCAAAAGCATGTGGGATCTGATCGATATCCAGCAGATCATAGGGTGTATGAAGGGACTGGAGGTAACATGCGGGATTCAAGGGAGCAAGTCGGCGTCAAAGCAAATGAGTTGACTCCCTTAAAACATGGAATTCTCAAAAGCTATAAAGGAGTTGATGCTCCCGAGGCAATAAATGTTGATGGTGATTTGAGAGAGGCTCTGTCCTTCTCTAAAGAAGATGTTGCTGTATCCATACGATTAGCTATTAAAGCTTTATTGGCCCACAAGCGTACTGGGCAGAATATGAATCAGGATAATGTCGATGTTGAAGGGGGTTATTCCAAAGTACTTGAAACCGGTGGGCCATCATCTGCTCTTGGGCCCGATAGGCACTACAGAGCCGCTCGTAGTATTGCAGGCCCAACGAAAAATATTCCAAATGCTCTTATGGGAGAAGGGGGGGACGGGGTGCTGCAGCAAATTTCTGAAGTGGGTGAAAATAATATTCAAGTTGAAGACTTTGTCTCTGGAAGGCTTTTGTCAGGAGAGAGGGAGGAAGAGGATGTAATGATAGACGCTTTGCAAGGGATTAGAGAGGATAACGTCATCTCTGTTACAGATGCAGAAGATGGTGAAATTAATGCGATGCCGGTTGAGTTGGGAAGCATGGGTAAGAAGATTACTGAGTATCAAAGGAAAAGCAAGAGACAGTTAGATAAATGGGGTTCGCAGGGCCCTAGGGAGGAGGATCTGATCAGAGTTGCGGCAAAAGGAAAGGAACCAGCGTCTGCCTGTGGAGGTACTCTGACGTCTAACTTCTCAGTATTAAATTTACTTAACGATGATTCTCTTATCTACTTTGCTAGTTTGTACGGGTTAGACATGGGGATAAGTAGAGAGGATCAGATTAAGTTCGCTGTCAGGATTAGAGAGGACATTACGTGGGGGAAGCCATAGGTTCCACGGACTCGTCGTGGTTAGTTAGATAGGGGGGACGTGTTATTTTATGTCGTACATATTTTGGAATGTTAGGGGTATGCGGCAAAAGGGGAAAAAAAATCTCATTAATAATACAGTGGGTAGATTGAGGCCATCTTTTTGTGGTCTTCAAGAGACTAGGATAGAGAATCCTTCAGAGGAAGAGTTTCGCCAATTATCTTGGGCTAAGAACTTCGAGTGGAGGTTTAAGCCAGCGGTGGGTTTTTCGGGGGGTATTGCGTTAGGAGTCGACGTTACGCTCTTCAAAATTTTGGGGCATCGTATAGGGGATTTCACGGTGTCTATGAGAGTGAGAAGGAGATGTGATGATTGGATTCATGTGGTGACGACGGTTTACGACTCTAGGAGGAGAGATAGATTTTGGAAAGAAATTAGAGATATCAAGCAAGCATGGGCGGAACCATGGGTCGTGGGGGGAGATTTCAACATTACAAGATTCGGTTATGAACATGGGGGTAGGGGAGCAAGCAGAATTGATCAGGCAGGGTTCAATGACCTGATAGATGAGCTAGCATTGATGGAGATGGAGCAGTCAGATAGAAGATTTACGTGGTCTAATATGCAGGCGAAACCAATTTTTGCCAAGCTAGACAGGATCTTGGTGTCTACTGATTGGGATGATGTCTTCCCAACTGCATCTGTGAGATCTGTAGTTAGGTTCACCTCAGACCATCTCCCTTTATTGCTGGATTGTGGGATTGGATATATTAAGAATCTGTCTCCCTTCCGATTCGAGAAAGCATGGACATTATCACCGAATGCGAGAGTCATTATTCAAGAGTCATGGGAGGAGCATACCAGGGAGGTATCGGCGATAGGAATTTGGATCGAAAAAACGAGGAGACTTCGAAAACGGCTTAAAGAGTGGGCAAAGTCAGAATTCAGGGGCTACAAGGATAGATTTCAAGAGTTAGGGGCCAAGATAGCAGAGCTTGAAACTACTCAAGAAGAGAGGGATCTGTCGGCGGAGGAGATCGAGGAACTGTTCAGTTGCCGAACACAGGTTAAGCTGATTGGGGATATGGAGGAGCAATATTGGAAACAAAGAGCTAGAGTGCAATGGCTAAGAGAGGGAGATGCTAACACTAAATTCTTCCATAAAGTGGCCAACAGTAGGAGGAGACAAAATCGTATATCAGGGCTGAACATAGAAGGTGTCTGGACGGAGAAAGAAGGCATCATCAGGCAGGAATTCGATAGAAGGTTCAAGAATCTATTTGGAATTAAGAACAGTGGCAGGTGTCCCCTCTCGCAAGACATGTGGGACTCGTCTAGAATTCTAGGAAGCGCAGGATTAGAGGGAGTTTTCACAGAGGAGGAGGTTCGTCATGCGGTTAAGTCTTTGGGTCAGGAAAAAGCTCCGGGGCCAGACGGATTTCCAATCTTTTTCTACAACGTTTATTGGGAAATCATCAAGGGGGATTTGATGAATATCTTCTACAACTTCCACAACGGAGGGTTGGAACTGGATAGAATTAATTATGCGAACGTCGTATTGATTCCGAAAAAGAAGGAGGCTAACAGGGTGGACGATTACAGACCCATTAGTCTTCTTAATGGTTCATTCAAGATCATCACGAAAGTTCTTGCTATGAGGATGTCACCCCATTTGAACGATGTGGTTGGAGCCTCCCAAAGCGGTTTCATCAGGGGAAGAGATATCATGGATAGTGTGGCATCCGCTCATGAAGCGGTGTTCAGGGGTAATAAGGACAAGGTGGATGGCTTTCTCTTGAAGATAGATTTCGAAAAGGCCTACGATTCGGTAGATTGGGAGAGTGTGGAGGAAGCGCTTAAACTAAAAGGATTTGGGCATAGGTGGATCACGTGGATTATGAGATGTGTTCAGGGGGGAAAGTCGTTCATCCAAGTTAACGGTAAGTCGGGGAAGGAGATCAAATGCAAGAGAGGGCTCAGGCAGGGAGACCCCTTGTCTTCTATGTTGTTCGCGCTAGTCGCTGATGGTTTGGCAGAAATGGTTAGTAGGGGACGGGAGCAAGGTATTATTAAGGGTATCAGGGTAAAAGGCATCTCTGAAGCAATCTCTATTCTCCAATACGCCGATGACACGCTCGTGTTCGGCGCAGCTAAGGAGGAGGAGATGAGCGCTATAAAATTGGCCTTGCAATGCTTTGGGGCATGGTCCGGGCTTAAGATTAACCTTGGTAAGACGGCTGCAATCCCGATTAGCGATCAGCTGTCAGTCCCGATCGAGGATATACAAAGATGCTTCGGGTGTGATAGAGGTAATTTCCCTCTGACCTACTTAGGGGTTCCAATTAGGCCGGGTGCTCTCCATAGCTCTGACTGGGATCCACTCATTGAAAAGATAGATAGGAAGTTAGCCGGATGGCAGGGACGTATACTTACGTTAGGCAGTCGAGTCACGCTGCTTAACTCGGTGCTGAGCAGTCTGCCAACTTTCCTTATGTTGATCTACGAGATGCCGCAGTGGGTTATCAGGGGGATTGACAAAACCAGAAGAAGGTTCTTATGGAAAGGGGTGGACGAGTCGAGCAAAGGCTTGCCACTAGTAAAGTGGGGTAGAGTCTGCAAAAGAAAAGAATTCGGCGGATTAGGGATCCTTAATCTGAGAGACATGAACAAGGCTCTGCTGTGTAAATGGTGGTGGAAGATGAGGAGAAGACACAATTATTGGTGGTGTAAATCCTTTCAACGGTATAGAGGGAGGAAGGCCTTTCGATTCGGAGGGAGAAGCGCGTCTGGGAGGTATTCAGTACTTTGGAAGGGAGTCGCTAAGGTAGGTTCGTTATACCACGCTCATACCAGATGTCGAGTTGGAAAAGGAAAGGATACAAGATTTTGGTTAGACAAGTGGTGTGCTGATTCTAGTCTGAGTAGTCTCTTCCCAGAAGCAGCTGAGGCGACGATCAACACCAACACTTTAGTGGCGGAGGTGTGTCGTAATAGGAGTATCTCGTTGGAGATTAGGGGACAAGTATCACAGAGTCAAATCGGAGACTTCACTAGTCTTAACAAGTTCGTTCAGGATGAGGGGAGATTCATAGGAGGGACCGAAGATAGTAGAGAATGGTTGTTAGAGCCTACGGGGGAATTCACGGTATCTTCGATGTACAGGCGCATTAACGACGGTGGACTGCGATTCAAGGACACCAAGATTATCTGGAATCTGTCCATTCCGCATAGGGTTAAGATTTTTGCATGGCTAGTGTCGAATAACGCAATCTTAACTAAGATCAATCTGCTGAAAAGGAAGGTGCCAGTCGTACCGTTATGCGGGGTTTGCGAGATACAGGACGAGGATACCGATCACCTTTTATTCGCGTGTCCTATGTCTAAATTAGCTTGGGATACTGTTTGTCTACGGTTTGGGTTGTCTCAGATTCCGAGATGTAGTACAGAGGTCTGGGGCAGATGTTGGGTAGAGTTAGGGTGCATTAAGGGTAGAGATGATTGGGGGATAGCTGCGTCAGCAACTATGTGGGGGATATGGCTGATGCGGAATGATTTATGCTTTCGCAATTCCAAATGTACCATGACAGGGCTTATGCATAGAATTCTTACTTTTGCTCATGATTGGACAGGTAACAGGGGCGCTATGAAGCGATTGCAGATGGAGGAAGTGGAAGAAGAGGAATAGGAGTCCAAGGTCCCGATTCAGAGGGACAGCAGCTGGAGACAGTGGGGTTACTATCAGGGGGTGGTGTCCTCCGTAGAGTTGTCGTATCTGTGGGCTCTCGGGCATTGTATCACTTGTATCTTACTGCTTTTTAGATTGTACTCTTGTTGTTGTTGTTGGTTCTTAGTAGTAGTTGCTTCAGTGTTTGTCTTTTGGAGTTCTTCCTTCGGGATGGACGGGGTTTGGCTTCATCTATGTATGTTGTACTACTTGTTTCTTTAATTTCGCATTAATGGAACGATGACGAGGTCATCTTTTTATAAAAAAAAAACGATTACATATGCTCTTAAACTATCTAGTTAGAATTGTATTTTACAATTTTACTTGCAAACAAGGAAGTAGTTATATAGATGAAGTGGAGGAAGGGCCTAGAAACCGTCGACGACGGAAATTAGGATGTTCGGATTCTTAGTCTGGCATATTTCGGATCCCTCCCAGTTCAGAATCTTTTGTGCTGGGTTCACTTAAGCAAGCATTTTATAGTTATATTTCTTTTGGGGTTTTCTGTTGATTTCTTTTGTTCTTGTGAGAAAATAACTAGTCAGGGACTCAGGAAATTATCAACTGTTCTTGTAGTGTTTCTAACTAGCATTTTTTTATTCTTGGGATAGAATAACTGTAGGGAAAAAAAATTAATCTCGTAAAAGATTGGTGAGATTTCTTGTATGAGGTCCTCATTTCTCGAGTTAGGTAGTATCTATCTCTACTTCTCTACTATTATAATGGGAGAAGGCCTTAGTGGTATTTGTCATTATTTTTTTTTTTTTTTTTTTTTTTCATTTTGTCATTTTGAAGCCAAATGACTCATTTTGGTAAATATTTTCGAAAGTGGACCAGTTTGGTAAATAGTTTCGGCAGTGGATCAGTTTGGAAATTATTTCCCTTTTTTTTTCTTTTTCCTTCTTCCTCCGCGTGCACGTGCGAAAGTGGACCAGTTTGGTAAATATTTTCGACGGTGAATCAGTTTGGAAATTATTTTCCTTTTTTTTGTCTTTTTCCTTCTTCCTCCACGTGCATCGCACGTGCATGATACTAGTATTTAGAGAGGAAACTGCATAGAAGAACCTACTATTTTGAAGGGAGAGGACAAGGTACCAAAGTTTCAGCTTTGTAATACTATTTACGACGTTTATTAAAAAATTGTGTTTATCCTTCGATTTTCTCAAAATTTTCTTTAGCATTCATTAATTTGTCGACAGATTCGGAGTACCCAGAGTAAGATATGTAAAACAAAATATTTAACGAATACACTATCATTTACATTTTGTTCTTTCCTAGCATATTGAATTCTCTATATTGAAGTCCTATTTCTTGGAACTTTTATTTTGTTATTTTTCATTAATGAAACATATGCCATTTGGTTGTCTTAATTTGTGTGAGAAAGTAAACTAAAGCTGATGAGGAATCCAGGAATGGGTAATCAGTGTAGCCAACAACCGGATCATGGATGTAAAATATAAAGCTATCATACTTATTTAACTCTGCCTCCAACTAGTTGGGAAAAAGGCTTTGTTGTTGTTTTTTTGAAAATAAAAGTGGCCTAGGCCACCGGTTTTATTAATGATTGATTAATGAAACAAAAAGTACCCAACATTACAACATAACCTATTCATTCTAATACAAAAGATAGATCCAAAACAACCAAAAGAAGTTACATCAATGATAACATAAAAATCTCCCAAAATCTCCGACTTGCCAGGCTTGATTTCTCCCACAAATAGCTAAGATCCTCCCATACTTAATCCATCGCCGTCTACTGTGCTCCTTCCAGTCTCGGTTTCTTCCATGCCCTTGCTTGACCTGTCCAAGCCTCTGTTAGAGCTAGCATTTTATGAAATAATATATGAAAAGAACATCTATTATTACGAAAGCAGAAATCATTCCTATCTAGCCAGACTCTACAAAATAGCCCCAACCGTACTGTCCCACAGACCCCTATGTTCTATTTTGATGTGTCTTGTTCTCCATTTCCCCCACAGATCATCGATGCAATTCGGGATTGCTGTCGTGTGAAAATCTAGTCCCATGATCTCCTAAACCAACCTAGCTCTAAGGCATACGAAGAAAATGTGAATGGTGTCTTCGTCCGCTCTGTTACAGCGTTGGCACGTAGCGTCGAACAGAATGTTTCGTTTCTTTGGGTTAGTTTTGGAAAGGATACCGTTATTGAGCACCAGCCAGAGGAAGGCCTTAACTTTGGGGGGTGCTTTAGTCTTCTAAATAGTGTCTGCGAGTGAATTCCTTAACCCACCATCGTTAAGGAAACCATACATAGAAGAGACTGAGTACGTTTTGCTTTGACCTAGATTCCATTCTCTGTCATCCTCCTGTATCCTCTTTTGGGTTCCTTCTTCCTGTAGCACCGCATTTAACCTCATGAATTGCTCCTGTGCATCATTGGAGGGGCTCCCCGAGAGCTTTAGTGTCAACCTTCTATTCTTCCATACGTCTGCAACTATAGAGTCCTCCCTCTTAGCTGACATTGCAAGTTCAGGGTAGAGTGATTGTAGCGTATTATCTCCACACCATTTATCTTTTCAGAATCTAATGTTGTTTCCCTTCCCCAACTTGCACCTTATGTTTGTATGGAAAATGTCTCCTACCTTGGCTACCCCTTTCCATATACCCGACACCTTTCCATACCTACATTTTCCTCCAAATCTGGCAATTTTTCTCCTTCGTTATCTCATGAAGGAATTGCTCCACCATGCCTTACGTTGTTTATGCATTTTCCACCACCATTTGGACAGTAGGACCTTGTTCATGTCTCTGAGGTTAAGGATCCCTAGTCCACCAAACTCTTTCTTCTTACAGACTCTATCCCACTTGATAAGATTAATGCCCTTGTTGTCGTCACGCACTCCTTTTCATAGGAATTTCCGCCTACATTTGTCGATTCTTTCGATAGCCCTGCTTGGAATCTCATAGATCGACATTAGGTAAGTAGGAATGCTACGAAGGACGGAGTTAACGAGAGTAATTCTACCTTCCAGAGATAGAAATTTTCCTTTCCACCCCGCCAGTTTCTTCTCAATCTTTTCCACCAAAGGAATCCAGTCTTCCTTAATCAGCTTTCCAGAATCGGCGTTCCCAGGTAGTTAAGCGGATAGGCCTTTTTTTCGCATTGAAGCAAGGTTGCAGTAATTGTTTGCAAAGCTTTGTGGTTGTTGTTGTTGTACTTATTGTTTGCAAGGCAGGCCTTGTGGTTGTTGTTGTTGTACTTATTCAACTCTGCGTTCACCCCAAACCTCTTAAGCAAGTCTGGGTTAGCCAAGAAATACCTCCCAAATGCAACCAAATTCATGTACCCCCTTACTCAGCACTTTTGTTTCCTTCTTTTCTTTCATACCCTCCATTCGCAATAATAGTCACCTTAATAGGCTTTCTCATCTCCGACAACCTGTGAGGGATCTGCCTCCGGCTGTTCATGGTCGACATTCGGGGTTCCACCATTGGGAGGTAGAGTAAGTTATTGCTGAAGAGGTTGTGAGGGAGTTGACTGTATGGAGCCCAAGGGCTTCTCGGTTGGAATTGTAGCAGTCCATGTAGTCTGAAAAGGGCGTGCAGCGAATGCCACCGCTGTTTGCTCCAATTGCACCGACTATGGCTGATATGACTTCGAGGGGGAAGCGACAACGGTTGTCAAAGCTGCCACCATACTGTTCATTTCATTTCGGTCATTGATGCTGTCCTTCATGAACTTGTCTAGGAGGTAACCGTTGCCACTGTTGATTTCTACCCCATCAAAGCCTGTACACGAATAAATTGTAAAGAATACTATTCTATTATCTTAATGAAAAACTGTGCATCTTAATAGCCCGACAATCATGCTAATTGCCTATGGTTGTGTAGAATGACTTATTTGATAGATGAAGAGCAGTAACATTCAGTGTACTGTGTACATGCCTAGATGCATACCAGCTTCAATGGCATTTCTTGCAGCGAGTCTGAAGTCCTCCACGATTTGAGGGATCTTATCGGCACTCAATCTCCATGGAGGTGAGTATTCCTACACCGTTCCATCAAGTAGTCTTTGCGTGGAATCCCCTTGGTGGTACTCAGCACTGTCACATTTACCCGATATTCGGATCTGACCCGGACCCGGCATTGGACCGAAACCGACCCGATCAATCTGGGTTTGGGCCCTAAAATAAGACCTGATGCATTTCTGGGTTTAGGTCCGGGTCTGCTAAAAAAAGAACCGACCCAGGCCCGGACTCGGACCCGGACCCGTTAATAATATCCCCAAAAATATGAAATTTGAATAATAAAGTTATAGGGATATACATGTAATAGTAATTGTTGAAGATATGTGTAAATATAATATTTATTCATGTACTTAAGTGCAAAAATTGTTGAAATCGTAGGGTATTGGGTGCAAAAACACTTAAGTGCAAATATTTATTATCCGCTACCGGACCTGACGGGTAAATTTTTTTAATTAGGACCCAGACCCGGACCCGATTCTCATAAGTCCGGGTTCGGGTCCAATTTTTGGACCCGTGAGGTACCGGATCCGGATAGTGGAGGATCCGACCCGATAGGACCCGATAGCAGCTCTAGCGGTACTCGAGATGAGCGCTACCCATTAGACTGATAACCTATCATATATACATAAACAGAAACTATAGGATTTACTTATTATTTCTGCTGGAATTTAAGTTAATTTTTTTTGGCTTTTCTGATAATAGCAATGATACTTAGGATCATTGTACTTCAATAAATACTTATTTAATGTCATTTCACATTTTTCTTACAGGTCAGAAGGGTTAGAGTATATACTGTAATTGGATACTACCTACATTCCAAAGTTGGCATATGAAGATCCCACCCTTTTCATGTAGCTTTCACAATTGGCTTCCATACCTCTGCCTGCTCTTTTGTCCAAATGCCTGGAGTTTCTGGATATCTATATATACATTGAGCACATCATGTAAGATTCAGATCATTGAACTTGGACTCGAAAATTAAGTAGCTATTATATGTATCAATCAAATCAGTCAATATACCTCCTTGTGCAGTATCAGAAACACCAGTAGCTTCGCTTATCAAAAGACCTCCTTAGTCTCTGGGAGTAAGTACAAGATGGCGTGCGCTTGAGGCACATTTCCGTAATATCTTGATCTCGTCAATGGCCTCAACACAATCCTGAAAATAGTATTGACTAGAAAAGGAACTTACTGTTGGAAGTTGATTTTAAGGCATCAAATTGATCTGTGAAATATATTCTACATGCCAAGTATTCAGGATTTTCAATTATATTAACTAGTATTTTACACGTGCGATGCACGTTTTAATAATTTCAAAAAATAAAAATAAAAATTCTGATGTGAGGAGGATTTGAACCGGAAATCTCCTTTATATTAGTTATGTACGTGCGTTGCACATGTTGGTAGAATAACAAAATGGCAAATGACACTAAGGCCTTCTCCCATTATAATATTAGAGATGATTAAGGTGGCTAAACCTTATCATAGAGGTACAATATAAGGTAGGGTACAATATAACCTTAGAGATTCGATGCTTTTGGATTTAATTATATATAAAAAAAACAAAAAGTTAATTATGGGTTTAATATATATAATGATAGATATATTTTTTTTTATAATAAGATGACCTCTGTTATCGTTTCATTAATGAGAATTAAAGAAACACAGTAGTACGAGATACATAAAACAAAACACAAGGGGGTCTCCATACTCCCTTAATCGCTAGAACTGTCTAGAGTACAACTAGTGACAGTGAAGCGTCAAAATACATCAATAAGGATCAACTACAACAGACCACGTCGAAGTACATCAAAATACATAAAGGTACATCGCTGTCAGTGCCGCCTCCGCAGTAAGCACTGGCTACCTACTCCTCTTCGGCCAACCTGATCTTCTTCGCTTGTCCCACGTAACCTGCCCATTCATGAATTAGGAGGAAAATGTTATGCATCGAAGAATAAAATCTTTGATTAATGTTTCTAAAACATGAGTCGTTACGGTCTAGCCAAAGTCTCCAGATAGTAGCCGCTACTGCTAAATTTCATGCCCTTTTATCCTGTGGTCTAATGTTTTCATCTCTACAATTGCCCCATAACTCCGAAGTGGAATTAGGGAACCGTGTGCACCCCAAATATCTAATAATGATAGATATTGTCACTTGAAATTCTACTTTAGAAGGGCCATTTTGAGGCTCTGTACATAGTCAAAACTAACAGCTGCATGAAATAATCTTCTTATTCCATATTACTACTTTATTCAGTGAGAATGGAATAATAAACTTGCAAAAATTCTATACCCTACCTTAATCATCTCTAACACATCATCATATATCATATATACAATCATATTGGTTAACTGATTAAGTGTGATTAACAAACCTGTGAGAAAGCTCAAACTTGCCCATCTTGTATGAAGTAAGGACTAAGGAGGGGAGTGTTTACTTCTGCCATCTCTTTCTCCTACTCTCTTTTTCTCTATTGTGCTACATATTTATAAATTTTTCTGGTTTGACCATAATTTTACTCCTTTCACCATCTCTTTTCACAAAATAGTTTTGAAACCCTTCTTTTGTATTGTCAACTCGTTTTTTTTTTGCGATGAAACAGGGGAAGATGTAAAAATATTGTTTTTTGACTTCAGGATATTAATATGAAAGAAAAAAACATTTGAAAGCAATGTAAATATATAAACTATCTAGACCAAAATGACAAAATTTGCACATTTTCAATAATTTAAAAAAAAGGGAGAATATTTTAGCAAATGTCCTCATTCAAAAGGTAGAAACTAGTATATACTCCCATTATTTTAAAAAACTAAGAAATATCCAAAGTTTGGACGAAACTGTGAAAATTCCGTTAAGTGAATTTACGTGCATCACACGTGACACAGTAACATGACCTAAATACCCATGATAAAAAAGTATTTTAGCAAATGCCCTCATTCAGAATCTGAAAACTAGCATATACCCTCACTATTTTAAAAAATGGATATTTGAGCAAATGCCCCTATTCAAAATGTGGAAACTAGCATATACTCCCACTATTTTTATAAACTAAGAAAAACTAAGATGATTTACTTAGTTAAAATTAGTTGTCTATACAAGCTATTCACAATCCTTGTTTTGTTCTTTTTGTGATACAGCAGATGAGGGGCAGCTGCATAATCTATCCAGTGGAAGGATAAGAAGTAGAAGGTGCAGACAACAGCATAGGAGAGCAGAAGGAGAAGAACAGCAGCAGAAGGAGAAGAACATGTGCAGAAGTAGGAGAAGTAAGGAACTTATTTGTATGTATGTTTGTATTCTAACTGACTTTAAACTTTACCTTGATAGTCAGCCAGAATAGTGTGATGTATATACAAGTGGATTGTAAGTGATATTTGAGTTATAAACACCCTATTTTGGATACATTTATTCGTGAAGTGAATCATGTTCTTCATTTTGTCATTATTTAGTTGTGATGTGAATGAGAATGAATAAACAAGGATTGCAAGCTATTGAAAATATGTGAATGAGATATATGTGAATCACAACATCTCCAAGCACCGTTATAATGTACGCTTTAGTGTAGCACTGCACTTGGTGGTCGATCGATTCATCGGTCAACCTCCCTTCAAAATTCTCCTTCAACCAAGAGAGTCGGATTGATTGTCCAGCAAAAATATTCCTATGGTCCTCGTCCTCCTCAACAATCTCTGCAGGAGTTCATTGCACAGCTCTCTCTTATCAAAATTTATATGACCTGTCACGGCCATCCCATCTATTGGAAGATCGGAGATCATCACTATATCCTGTAGCGTCATCGTCATGTCTCTGACCGGTAGATGGAAGGTGTATGTCTCTGGCCTTCATCGCTCGATGAGGGCTGCAAGTAGTGCTCGGTCGAGTTTCACCTGACCCATCATACTGATTCCATAGAAACCGGCCTAGACTAGGTACTCGACGGTTCGTGGGTGCATCGTCAAAGTCTCGTGAGTGCGAAAATTACACATCCGTGTCGTCCCACCCCACACTGTCTCAGATCTATGGCGGTCTTGCAAAGTGAGCACACATGGATCTAATGGTCCCGGACCTCGATTTTCTGCCGAAGAGGATGCACCAACCTACATCAACACAACAAATTACTATTAGTGTATAACAATACCACTTTATACAAAATTCACAATGAAAATTAATATTTCTCTTACTTCTGTGGAATGTTCGCCCTGACCACTACCAGATGGCCTTCCGGTTTTCCTCGTTCTAACCATTTCTCTGTAAGAAAGTACATCATATATAAAACAAATTGTTAACAAAAGATTGGCATATATATAGATACGAAACAAAATATGTGAGAAAATCGCACAAACGACGTTAAAAAAAATCAAACTTTGCGATTGGGTCGGGCTTGCCGCACACAAGCCAACACAACTTGTAGAAGCGAGTTTGGAATCACGGTTTGCAAGATACAGCCGTGTATCGCTTTCACTCTTAAAAAAGAATGGAATGCGATATACGGACGCATAGAATAAACCGTGGGTGAGAACTCGCAACTACAAGTTGCATTGGCTTGTGAGTGGCGAGACCGACCTACTCGCAAAATTTCCTATTTTTTGAGTGGGTTCTCTATTGAAAACTCGCTCAAAACATAACAAAATACGTGATAAAACCGCACAAACGAAGTCCAAAAAATATGAAACTTTGCGATTGGGTCGGGCTCCCCGCACACAAGCCAACGCAACTTGTAGTTGCGAGTTCCGATCCACTGTTTGCAGATACTCGCCTCTACAAATTGCGTATCGCTTTATTTCGATTTTATTGAATAAAAGCGATACACGGACGTATGTTGCAAACCGTGAGTCAGAAATCGCCTCTACAAGTTGCGTTGCCTTGTGCGTGGTGGGTCCGACCTACTCGTAGAATTTTGGAATTTTTGAATCTCGTTTGTTTACTTTTCCTATATTCTATAACGACAACTAATACTACACCTACAAAAATGTCAACAAACATATACAACACACATGATACAAAAATTGTACTCTCTAAATTGTAGACTAACTACGCATAATACAAAAATTGAACACTCAAATATTGGAAAAAAAATCAATAAATTAACATAGTTAATTCTACTAAATTGTGAAAAAGTGAATATCTTTCACAATATGGGTATTCGGGAAGGAGATAGGGGCCAATAGGAGCAGCTGTTGTAGACGAAGTAGTAAACTCTAGGGTTTTGAAAAATTCGGCTAGGGTTTGGGTGATTTGGGATTTCGGCTAAGGTTAGGGTTTGGGGTATTCGGGAGAGGGAGAGAGAGATAAAGAGGCTTCGAGAAGAGGGGGAGATCGAGAAGTGGAGATTGATAACAGTAGAGGAGGTGTTGGGTTTGGGTATCGCGAGCTCGAGATCAAGAGAGAGGGAGAGAGAAATGGCTGAGAAGTGAGGGAGAGATAGAGACCTGATTATGTACAAGTGTTTGAAAGAACATTTGTACAAACCTGGGCCGTTGTTGGGTAGGTTGAATTTGTTTTTAAAAAACAACTTAGGTCGTCCGCCTAAGTTAAAATTTTCGCAAAAAAAAAACTTCACACCAAATAGCGCTAAGTCTGAAGCGTTATTTGGCATGAAAACCCCAAAATGCCCCTTCGCCACTTGGGCGCTTCCGCTCCATCACAACAGAAGCGATCTGAGCTGTTGATCACGATCAATAGCGATCCAACGACTCAGATCGATGTTTTCATACCCGTTTGCAATTGGACCCGTTTTCAATCGAGCATTGCTCTATAAGCAATGTTCCATTGCAAACCACTAAAGCCGTTGTTCGAAACAACGGCTTCGTTTATTTTGAACCGGCTTAGGTTATATTCAGAACAACGACTTATATATATGATGCGGTTTGTTTTTGGTCGCAGTGTGGATGCACCAGGTGTGAGTTCGGACTCAATTTGTAATGAGGGAAGAGTGCGGCACGGGACGACGAGCGAGAGGCTCGCTTCGATGCTTGAGGATCGGCTCGGGTCGCCTCGCCTCGAGTACCTGCAGACGGTCCTGAAACACCAGGGTTTACCCCGGCGGCGGACCCTTCGACGATCTAGTCAGTCTCTGTGAGAGAGTAGCAATAACTAGAAAAATTTTGGTGGCAAAAGATTGATTACCTAAAAAGGTGGGTGAGGGTCTGGTATTTATAGGGAATTCCAACCGGGTTTGGATCCGCTTGGGGGCCGGGTCTGAACCCGAAAGCCCATGGGCCTGACGTGGCAGAAGGCCCAGGGGGTTTAGGGCTGACGTGGCAGTACCAAGAGTGGTATAGGGCTGACGTGGCAAAGTCCTTGGTGGTATTTGGAGCTGACCTGGCTGATCATAGGGCTCCTGTGCCTCTGGGGGGAATCGGATGGCCTAGGTTGTGCCAGGTCATCCTCATTCCTCGCCAGACTGGGCGGACGGCCCGAGGGGCTGTCGCGGATCGGAGGCCGAGGGCCATCGTGGCTCGTCGGATACGAGGAGACCAGTTCTGTGGGGGTGAACTTGCGGTTCGGCACCGACCCTGTAGTGGTTCGAAGCTGAGCCAGATTGTTGTTTTTCCATTTTTGAGCGAGAGCTGTCCTGGGCCCTGGTTGGGCCCCAGGCCATTTTTACCCTACCACACAAGCCCCCCACTCCTGCGGGTGTGCGGGAGTTAGCCGTGGAGGAGTGTTTATGGTCGTGAAAATGGGATGGCAAATCGCTGGGCCTTCCTGAGAAGATTACTCGGGTGCTAGACCGAACCTCGAGCTGGCGAGGGATTATGGGTCGGCAAGGGTGATGGCGAGCCTTTGTGTCTTCCTGAGAAGAGTACCGTGGTGCGAGACCGAACCTTGAGCTGGCGAGGAATTATGGGCCGGCAAGGGTGATGGCGAGCCGTTGCGTCTTTCGGAGAAGAGTACCCTGGTGCGAGACCGAACCTCGCGCTGGCGAGGGATTATGGGTCGGCAAGGGTGATGGCGAGCCTTTGAGTCTTCCGGAGAAGACTACCCTGGTGCTAGACCGAACCTCGAGCTTTCGAGGGATTATGGGTCGGCAAGGGTGATGGCGAGCCGTTGAGTTTTCCGGAGAAGACTACCCTGGTGCTAGACCGAACCTCGCGCTGGCGAGGGATTATGGGTCAACAAGGGTGATGGCGAGCCTTTGAGTCTTCCGGAGAAGACTACCCTGGTGCTAGACCGAACCTCGAGCTTTCGAGGGATTATGGGTCGGCAAGGGTGATGGCGAGCCGTTGAGTCTTTCTGAGAAGACTACCCTGGTGCTAGACCGAACCTCGAGCTTTCGAGGGATTATGGGTCAGCAAGGGTGATGGCGAGCCGTTGAGTCTTCCGGAGAAGACTACCTTGGTGCTAGACCGAACCTCGAGCTTTCGAGGGATTATGGGTCAGCAAGGGTGATGGCGAGCCGTTGAGTCTTCCTGAGAAGACTACCCTGGTGCTAGACCGAACCTCGAGCTTTCGAGGGATTATGGGTCGGCAAGGGTGATGGCGAGCCGTTGAGCCTTCTTGAGAAGACTACCCTGGTGCTAGACCGAACCTCGAACTTTCGAGGGATTATGGGTCGGCAAGGGTGATGGCGAGCCGTTGAGCTTTCCTGAGAAGACTACCCTGGTGCTAGACCGAACCTCGAGCTTTCAAGGGATTATGGGTCGGCAAGGGTGATGGCGAGCCGTGGTGCCTTAGAAGGTTTGAGCGGGATGGTCCGCCGTCTTTGCGGAGCATTGAAGGCGCTCCGGGATCTGTGCAATGTTCCAATTTCCTAGGGGCATTAATGGCGCCGCCTAATAAATGCATGGCGCATGGGCTTCCGTCGATTGGCTTTTCCGATGTTATAACGGCAAGTCTATAGGGGAGGCTATAAATACCCCTCTCCCCTTAGCAGGTTTGATCATAGTAAGGGTGGTCCACTGGCCATCAGAGGTGTTTGCTTCGGCGAACGTCTGTCTCTTGCAAAATTTTAACCCTGGTTGCATCGGAGAGGTGGTTACTCTGCCGCCCGGATCTTCTCTTGGATCTGATGGCCCTGATACGGTAGCCAGATCTAGGGGAGATCAGGGCGAGAGGGGTAACGACCGAAATCCGGACCGGTAGATAAGGAGCCTCGGATTGGTGGTGGCTTTGCCGTCTGGATCCTTTTTCGAGTCAGACGACCCTGACACGGTTGTTTGGCCCGAGAGAGATCCGGACGGGAAGGGTATCAACCGTATTTCGGACCTGGGGCTGAAGAGCCTCGGATAGATGGGTCGTCTCCGATTGGAGGTGGGCCGATCTGCTTTCCGATAGGGCTCCAGGCGATGGTGGCTTTTGTCCCACCCTCGAACAGTTCGGGGTTTCGGCTGCCGAGGCCGTAAGCCCCGGACTGCTCGCGGGTGAGAGGGGAGCCGACCGAGCTCTGGAGCCCAGGGCGTCTGTCTAAGGACGGTGCCTTAAATCTTAAGAAAAATATTTTCTCCGCCGAACACTTCATCCGAACCGACCCCTGTGTCTGGCTGCCAGCCTGGCACTGGGTGACGTCAGCAGCGCACGTTTCAAGGACGTGGCGCGATCTTCCAGGCGGCAGTTACACGTCAATCGGTGAACAGTAATTGTGGAAATTGAGGAGTCGTTTCCATCCTCTATAAATGTCCGCACCTCTCCCCCTATCGCCCACTTCTTTCTCGCTTCTTTCTTTTTCAAAAAATCTTCAAACACTTCAGCGCTCGTCCCTACAGTTTGCTGCACCAGGCTTGTTCTTCCGAAGCGACCCCAGGTTAGTTGGTAAGTCTGTTTAGTTTAGGCACAGATGGACAGGGCTCAGTCTGGCTCGTCAGCGTCGACGTCTAGGGGGGAAGTGAAACCCGCCTCCAAATCGACTTCGTGGGAGGAGCCCGTGCTTGAGGGGGAGTCTGTACATAATGTGGAGCCTTCCGATTCGATTTCGTGGGAGGAGCCGGTAGGCGAGGAGGAGCCAGTGTATAATGTGAGGTCGTTGCAATCTCGGAAGCCTTTTGTGGTGGAGAGCAGCGAATCTGAGGAGGGGAGCGGCAGTTCGGACGAAGTCCAGGTTCTAGAGTTGGCTTCCGAAGAGGAGGGTCGCCCGGAGGAGGGTGAAGCCGAAGGGGCTCGGATAGGAGGTCAGGGTGTGGGCTCGAGCTCCACTCCGACCGGTCTGGGGCGATTGTCTACCCCCTCGCTGGAAGGAGCTAAGAAGAAGAGGGCTCCGAAGAAGAAGGGGTCGAGGGCCGGTGGCTCGAGCCAGGCGCCTGTTTACTGTAACTTAAGGACAGGGTCGCCCGTGCAACCGAAGCCGTTCCGTCGGTACCCCGACGACCGTTCTGATAAGGAGCTTTTTGGGGTCCAGCCATCATCGCCGAGCCGGAAGAGGGTGAAGATGGACACACTTCCGTCCGTTTTGGAGGCTGGTGACTTGGAGGCTCTGCAGTTGGCGTACCACATAGGGTCCAGCTACGAGCTCATGTTGCCGAGCTCTACACTTCGCCCGACCGACCCCCTGCCTGATTGGTATTGCATCTTCTCAGTGGACGCTTTCATCTCCGGACTGAGGCTACCAGTCCACCCGTTTGTTCGGGAGGTGTTGAACTGGGCGTCCCTGGCGCCGATGCTGTACGGGCCGAACTCCTGGAAGCAGATCATCTGCTTCGTGCTGTTGTGCGAGGAGCAGAAGGTACCCCTACAGCTGAATGTGTTCCGAGCGATGTTGATGATCAGCTCGTTGGCTGAGGGTGTTTACTACATTTCGCCCCGGAGTAAGGGGAAGGTCGTTCACGGTCACCCGAATTCCATCAAGGAGTGGAAGAAAAAATATCTAGTGATCCGGAGTGAGGAACCTTGGAACATCCCTACTCGATGGAACCACTCTAAGCCGAGCTATAAAACGCCGAGGCTGAGGGACCTGACGGCCGAGGAGTGGGGGTTTGTTGAGCGCCTTCGTCTGTCACACAGTATCAGTTGGCCGAAGGTGACGGAGGGTCACCTGGCGAACGTCGGACTGAGCCTAGCCGTGCTTTGTATGTAGTTGTTCCTTTTCCCTTAGTCTCGTCGTTCTTTTGTGCTCATTGTTCTTAATGGATCTTTTTGCAGGCATGGATCCCGAATCGATCAAGGCAAAGAGGCTCGCCATGAAGAAGGAGAAGGCCGAGAAGAAGGGGGAGGCGATGAAGACGAGGGGGTCATCCCAGGTGGTCTCCGAGGCCCCTATTCAGCCGAGGGCCAAAAGGACTCGCTCGGAGACGGGCAAGGACATGGCTGTTCAGGGCGGCCCAGACCAGGACAAGGCAGCCGATCTTGATAAGGGGAGGGGTCCTCTGGTGGATCCAGATGTAGAGGAGAGGCTTCGACGACCGTGGGTGCCGAGTTGGTCGATCCGCGAGGGTGACTGCCTGACCCGAGGGCGCCAGGCCGTCAAGGTGGCGAGTAAGCCGGCGACCCCCCGGGATCGTTCGGAGATGAATGCCGAGACCCTGGAGGAGGCATACACTCGCCTTGCACAGGCCAATGTGCTGTTAAGTCTGCCGACCCTTCTTGCCTTGTAATTACGTTGTAGAGGAGGCTTTCTTAGTTGTGCTCGGTGACTGCAGGCGACCGTGCAGGGGGGCCACGTGAGGGGCCTTTATGAGGCGGCCTTGAAGCGGGAGCGCGACCGGGCTGACAAGGCCGTGCAGGAGATGAAGGAGATGAAGATAGAGCTCGAAGGCTCTCATAAGAGGGAGCGGGAGATGAAGACGGCCTTCGACAAGGAGAAGGATGAATGGGCGAAGAAGATGACGGCTCAGAAGAAGAAGTTCGCCAAGGAGAGGGAAGAGCTGACGGAGACGGGTCAGCTCCTGGTGATCAAGGCTCAGGACGAGTGCTATGCGAAGGCCCTCAGCCACGTGAGGCACTTCTACCCGACCCTCGACCCGTCCAACTTCGATTATGACATGGAGATCGAGGGGACACCGAAGACCCCCAATGAAGAAGGGCCCGTTGATGACCCGGCTGCCGACCTCCCTGTGAACCCGGCTGATGTTGAGGTGGGGAAACAAGTTGTATAATTTTATCTTTCTTTTTCCCTCTCTCGATTGTATTTGTCTTCTGCGGACTGGCCACCGCATTTTTTGTATGAAGTACTTTCATTTATAAAAGAAGATTTTTGACTGGCCAAGTGTTTTGACCTCGGATATTTCTGAACCATTTTTGCCGATGCGTTTTGAGTTGGCTGGTTCTCTTGTAGGTTGCGGCTCCTCTTCCTGAGGTGGACCCCCGTCGCTCCGACGTGGCGTGGCTCCGGAGCAAGGTTGAGGCCCTGGAGGCCACGTTGGTTCGCTACCGAAAGGGGGCTCGTGACACTGATGCGGCCTTTAACTATTATCGGAATAAGTCTGAAGCCTTAAGTGAGGAGGCGAGCCGGCTGAGGAGGGCGATGGTGGATCGGAACCTCGGCAGTGTTGGCCTTGGATATACCCTGTCGAGTGCATCGGTGCAGAGGCCCTCCTCTGAGAGGTTACTTCGCGATGTCATTGTGGAGAAGGAGATGGAGATACACCGTTACAAGACGATGCTAGGTGTCTCGGCATCCTCCTCGGTGGGTCGGCGAGTGGAGGGGGTTCCCTCCGCGTTACTGTTGCTGGAGCGTGTGCGACCAGTTGATGCCCAGAGCTCTGTGGCTGGTGTGTCGACTGTGGCTGAGCCTAAGGACCATCGTGATGAGGAAAGGGCTCTTAGTCGTTCGATTGGAGTGGTCCCGCCGTTCGTCGGACCCGAGGGGCCTTAAGATGGCGGTTTCCTTCAATTTGTGATGAGTGATGTGGTCCTGTAACGGTCTTTGTTTGTTTTCTCAGAACCAAATAAAGGAGTATGAATAAAGGATTCTTTTCCTTCTTTGCTCTGGCCAATAGTGTAGTGGACGATTGTGGAGGTGAGGTTCGGCCCCGTCGATCCATGAAGGATCGGCGTGGGGCGTTAGGAAGACTTCCTGGCCTGAAGCCGGGTCGGACCTACCGAGACGTTGGGGACGATACCGGAGTGAGGACTCGGGTGCCGATCCCATTGCCCGGTGTTAGGTTGCGGCCGCCGAGGCGTTTGGAGTTTGACAAATAGAGATTTCTTTCATATATGATAGGGAGGGTCGCGAAAACGGCCCTTTACACATGAAAGCTTACAAAAGATTTTATTTACATTAGCCAAGCTAGAACCTATGTTCGCTCTTCTAGAAACTTCATTAGGTGCTCGGCGTTCCAGGGTCGGCTGATCAGCCGGCCGTCCATGTCTGCCAGTCGGTATGTACCCGAGCGTACAGCCTCGACTACACGGTATGGACCTTCCCAGTTGGGAGCAAATTTCCTCTTCTTGGTTGGATTAGAGACGGATAGTTTTCGTAACACGAGGTCCCCCGCCTTGATGTTTGTGGGGCGGACCTTCTTGTTGTAAAACTTCTCGATCCGTTGTTGGTAGATGCTTCTCCGGATTGAAGACTTCTCTCTGACCTCGGCGACGAGGTCCAGGTTGGCCCTCAGGCCGGACGAGTTGTCAGCTTCATCGAAGGCTATGATCCGGGGAGAAGGCAGGCCGACCTCGACGGGGATAACTGCCTCCGTCCCGTAGGTCAAGCTGAACGGCGTCTCTCCCCTGGGGATCCTCTTGGTGGTTCGGTGCGCCCACAGCACGTTAGGCAGTTCTTCGACCCACAGTCCTTTGGGGGAGCTGTCGAGGCGCTTTTTGAGGCCGTCGAGGATTTGCCTGTTCGCGTTCTCCGCTTGGCCGTTGGATTGAGGGTGGCATATAGCGGAGAAACGCTGCTGGATGCCGATGTCGGCGCAGAAAGTTTGGAAGTTCTGACCTTGGAATTGGGTTCCGTTGTCCATGACGAGGACCCGAGGGATTCCGAACCGGCAAATGATGTTCTTCCAAAAGAATTGTTGTACTTGGCGCTCGGTGATGCTGGACAGAGGCTCGGCTTCGAGCCACTTGGTGAAGTAGTCGATGGCAACTATCAGGAATTTTTTTTGCCCTACCGCCACGGGGAAGGGGCCCACGAGGTCCATGCCCCACATGGCGAATGGCATAGGGCTAGCCAGGGATTGGAGATTGGCTTGAGGAAGCCTCTTGATAGGGGAGAACCTTTGGCATGGGCCACATCTCTTGACTAGGTCTTGCGAGTCTTGGAGCATGGTCGGCCAATAGTACCCCTGATTCAGGACCTTCCGAGCGAGCGTCTTGCTCCCTATGTGGCATCCGCCGATCCCCTCATGAAGATCTTTTAGCGCGTAGCTGGCCTCGTCACTGGTGAGACAGCGGAGGTACGGCTTGCCGTCGGCCAAGGTGTATGAGCGTTTGAAGAGGATGTCATCAATCATGACGAACCTTTCAGCTCGGACCCTGACTCGTCTAGCTTCGGCTCGGTCTTTAGGAAGCTCGGCGCTGACTAAGAATCTCCAGATGGGAGTGGTCCAGTCGTCTGGACTGGCACCGTCTTGGACACACATTGCCTCCTGGTTTTGATCGTTGATACTTGGCTTTAGGAGGATTTCTATGAGCACCGTCTGGTCGAGACCCTCGAAAGAGGAAGAGGCGAGTTTGGACAACGCATCTGCTTGAGCGTTCTGCTCCCTAGGGACTCTGATAACTGCGGAATGACAGAAAGACGCTAGGAGACGTCGGACCACCGCCAGATACCTCATCATCCGATCGTCGCGAGCCTCGTATTCCCCGGTGATCTGGTTGACCACTAGCTGAGAATCGCTGTAGGCTCGGATTTGCTGGGCACCGGCTTGGTGGGCGAGGGTCAGTCCGGCGATCATGGCCTCGTATTCCGCCTCGTTGTTGGAGGCCAGAAAGTTGAGGCGGAGGGAGTATTGAAGTAGGAATTGGTCGGGGCCACGAAGGATGATGCCAGCCCCACTCCCCGTTTCACATGATGATCCATCGACAAAGACCTCCCAGGTCGGATCCGAGCCTTCGATGTTGGGCTATTCGGAGGCGGTGCACTCAGTTATGAATTCGGCGAGGGCTTGCCCTTTGATGGCGGTCCTCGGCTGATAGCTGATGTCGAACTGACTCAGCTCAATTGACCACTTGACTAAGCGGCCGGAGTTTTCGGGCTTGTAAAGGACAGTCTTCAGTGGCTGGTCGGTCAGCACTTGGACGGAGTGGGCCTAGAAGTAAGGACGAAGCTTCCGGGCTGCCATGACCAAGGCATAGGCCACCTTCTCTATCTTTGCGTACCTCGTCTCGGCGGGGAGCAGAACTTTGCTCACATAGTACAATGGCCTCTGGACCCCATCTTCCTCTCGGACGAGGACGGCGCTGAGCGCGCTATCCGAGGCGGACAGGTAGAGCCATAGTGGTTCGCCAGGCTCGGGCTTGCTGAGGAGAGGAGGGTTGACGAGGTACTGCTTCAGCTGTTCGAAGGCCTCTTGTTGGTGGGTACCCCACTCGAAGCCCCCATTTCCGCGTAGAGCCTTGAAGAAGGGGAGAGACTTCTCCCCTGATTTGGAGAGGAAACGGCCGATTGCAGCCAACCGGCCCGTAAGCCTCTGAACCTCCTTGACATTCCGGGGTGGGGCCATGTCAATAATAGCTTGGATTTTCTCGGGGTTCGCCTCGATGCCGCCCTGGCTGACGATGAACCCCAGGAATTTCCTAGTGGAGACGCCAAAGGCGCATTTAGCCGGGTTGAGCCTCATGTTGTGACACCGGAGGACTCCGAAAGCTTCCTCGAGGTCGGCGACATGGTCCGGCCCGGCCCGGCTCTTGACGAGCATGTCGTCGACATAGACTTCCATGTTGCGGCCGATCAGGTCTTTGAAGATTCTGTTGACGAGCCGTTGGTATGTGGCTCCGACGTTCTTTAGCCCGAAGGGCATAACGCGGTAGCAGAAAAGACCCTGGTCAGTGACGAACGAGGTCTTGGAGATGTCCGGTGGAAACATCCGGATCTGGTTGTACCCTGAGAATGTGTCCATGAAGGACAGTAGCTCATGCCCCGAGGTTGCGTCGATTAAGGCGTCGATGCGGGGGAGGGGAAAAGGATCTTTTGGACATGCTTTATTTAGATCCGTGAAGTCGATACAGATCCGCCAGCCCCCGGTTGCCTTCTTCACCATGACGACATTAGCCAACCACTCGGGGTAGCTGACTTCCTGAATAAATCGAGCCGACAAGAGCTTGTCGACCTCTGCCTTCACAATTTGCTGCCTCTCCGGTGCGACTTTGCGTCTCTTTTGGACGACCGGCTTAGAGTCTGGAATGACGCTCAGCCGATGCATAATCAAGTCTTCGGAGATCCCGGGCATGTCGGAGGGTTTCCAGGCGAAGAGATCAACGTTGCGGCGGATGCAGGCGATTATACCTGGCTTTAAGTCCTCGGGGAGCGAGCGGCTCACCCAGAACCACTTTGATTCATCCTCGGCGCCGAACGGGACCTCCTCCAGCTCGTCGACAGGCTCTGGGGCAGGGCCGTCCCTCTCGGGTTCGAGCTCAACGGCGTCGAGGGGGAACACACCCCCTCCGACGGCTGTCATGTAGCACGACCGTGCTGCTTCTTGGCTACCTCGGACGATGCCGACCCCTTGCGGGGTGGGAAATTTAAGTTTCAGATAGTAGGCCGAAGGTACCGCTTGGAGGGAGCACAGCCCGGGTCGGCCGAGTATGGCGTTGTAAGCTGCTTTGACGTTTACCACCATGAAGTCCATGGACTCGGTCCTCTTGACAGGAGCCGATCCCGCAGTGACGTCGAGAGTAACAATCCCTTCTATCACGACAGGGATGCCGGAGAACCCATGCAAGGTGTATCCGGCTGGCATGAGCTTGCCTCTGGGTAGTTTGAGATTCTCGAAGGCCTCGAGGAAGAGAATA
Organism: Hemerocallis citrina; assembly: GCA_017893485.1. Lineage (NCBI taxonomy): Eukaryota > Viridiplantae > Streptophyta > Magnoliopsida > Asparagales > Asphodelaceae > Hemerocallis > Hemerocallis citrina. The sequence goes on from CM030367.1 coordinate 183,815,919, forward strand.
TTTACCGAGCTGCCGTTGTCGACGAGAATTCGTCGAACCTCACAATTAGCCATGTGGAGGCCAATGACGAGGGCGTCGCAATGGGGGAGGCGAACGCCTTCGAGGTCCTCTCCGGAGAAGGAGACAGGCACTGGTTGCAGCTTGGGCGATGGGTTGTCTTGGACAGCATTCACCTCTCGGATGAAGGCTTTTCGGGAAGTATTTGACTCTCCCCCCATTGGCCTCCCGTGGACACAGTGCAAGATGAATGGCGTATCCGCGGCTCCCTCGGGTTCGGGATCCCGACCCTGGATGTGGTTCGGAGTAGGGTTCGGAGGTGAAGGCCTCCGGTTCCTAGCATCTCGCCGATCTCGTGGGCCTTCTCTGGTGAATTCTCGGAGGTACCCTCGTGAGATGAGGTCCTCAATTTCGTCTTTCAGGGCCCGACATTGGTCGGTTTCGTGCCCATGATCTCTGTGGAAACGGCAGTAGAAGCGCTGATCTCGCTTCTTGTTGTTATTGGATCGGGGAGGTAGTCGGACAATGCCTTTGTCTTCGATTTCTAAGAGGATGGCGAACACGTTATGTGTTAAGGGAGTGTACCTTTCGAAGCGAGGGACCGGAGGTGCCCTCTTCGCGCCGAACCTTTCCTTTACTGTTTTCTTGGGAGGTTCGGCATCATCGACCCTACGCTTGCCCTTCCCCACGACTTCTTTGCTGCCCTCTGGGTTCAGAGCTTCTTCAGCTCGTATGTACTTCTCGACCCGGTTGAGAAGGTCAGGGAAGTCCAGAGGTGGTCTCTTTGCCAAGGAGACCTTTAGCTGGTTGTGGCGGACATTGTGCCGGAAAGCTGCCGAGGCGACCCCTGCGTCGAGGGCAGAGACGGATCTGGCCTCGGTTGTGAACCTCTTGACGAAGTTACGGAGCGACTCCCCCTCCCTCTGACTGAGGTCGAGCAGGGAAGCGCTCGTCCTTTCGCTCTTCCGGCTTGTGATGAAGTGGGCCAGGAAGCTGGCTTCCAGCTGGTCGAACGAGAAGATCGAGCCAGGGGAGAGTTTGGAGAACCAATCCCTGGCCGGACCCCGGAGGGTGGCCGGGAAGGCTCGGCACAGCAGGGGATCCGAGGCGCTGTGAATCATCATGAGGGTTTTGAAGCCCTCCATGTGATCAGCTGGATCACCCTCGCCGTTGTAAGTCTCGAACTGCGGTGGCCGGAAGTTCCGGGGGATCTCCGCTTCTATGATGTTGACGGAAAATGGAGGTCGAGAAGGCCTCCGTCCTTGGACTAGGTTGGGATTCCTGTCGCCGATGCGCTCGATTCGATTCTCCATCTCTAGGAGGCGTTGGAGCACCTCGTCTGTGCGCTCCGGTGGGGGAGTCGGCGCACGAGTGTGGCTTCTCCCTTCGCTCATTTGAGGGGCTCGGCCGTAGGTCGCGTACCTCGGCGCTCCATGGAGGGCCTCCATGATTTCCTCTCTGAAGCTTCTGAACTCGCCCCTGGTGACCCCACCGTGGTCGGAAGGGTCGGGTCGGGGCGTAGGAATTCGGCCGATGCGGCTGAGTGCCGACGGCCTTTCCCCCTGTGCGGGCCTGGAGTGGTTCGGGACCGAGTTGGAAGCGGTCCCTCCCCTAGCCTGGCTAGCCCTTCTGTTCACAATGACCCGACGAAGGTCGGATTCGGCGACGTGTGAAGCGCTTCGCTGGGGTCCGGGGTTTCCACCCGGATTATTGGATGCTTGCCCTCCGTCGAGGGCCCCCTCGGAAGGAGGCCCGTCTGGTCGGGCGGAACGGGCTGATCTTCGGGCTCGGGGAGCCATGGGAGATTGGGTCGAGGGAGAGCGTCGGTGGCGAGGCTCGGACTCTTCCGTACCGGATAAAGAGGTTCCCACAGACGGCGCCAACCTGATGCGGTTTGTTTTTGGTCGCAGAGTGGATGCACCAGGTGTGAGTTCGGACTCAATTTGTAATGAGGGAAGAGTGCGGCACGGGACGACGAGCGGGAGGCTCGCTTCGGCGCTTGAAGATCGGCTCGGGTCGCCTCGCCTCGAGTACCTGCAGACGGTCCTGAAACACCAGGGTTTACCCCGGCGGCGGACCCTCCGACGATCTAGTCAGTCTCTGTGAGAGAGTAGCAATAACTAGGAAAATTTTGGTGGCAAAAGATTGATTACCTGTAAAGGTGGGTGAGGGTCTGGTATTTATAGGGAATTCCAACCGGGTTTGGATCCGCTTGGGGGCCGGGTCTGAACCCGAAAGCCCATGGGCCTGACGTGGCAGAAGGCCCAGGGGGTTTAGGGCTGACGTGGCAGTACCAAGAGTGGTATAGGGCTGACGTGGCAAAGCCCTTGGTGGTATTTGGAGCTGACCTGGCTGATCATGGGGCTCCTGTGCCTCTGGGGGGAATCGGATGGCCTAGGTTGTGCCAGGTCATCCTCATTCCTCGCCAGACTGGGCGGACGGCCCGTGGGGCTGTCGCGGATCGGAGGCCGAGGGTGAACTTGCGGTTCGGCACCGACCCTGTAGTGGTTCGAAGCCGAGCCAGATTGTTGTTTTCCATTTTTGAGCGAGAGCTGTCCTGGGCCCTGGTTGGGCCCCAGGCCATTTTTACCCTACCACAATATATAACCTAAAACGCTGTTTCCAATAACGGCTTTAGTGGTTTGCATACCCGTTTGCACGGAACCCATTTACAATGGCGCATTGCTCTCTCACTCTCTCACTCTCGTATATATATATATATGTATATATATATATATATTGGGTAAAAGGGATATGAGTAACTTGCTCATTTAGTAAATGAGCAATTGATTATGTGGCATACATGTGATACATTGGACAGCTAACCCTTTAAAAAAATTTCCAATCACATGCATGCCACATCATTAATTACTTATTTACTAAATGAGCAAGTTGCTCATACCCCTTTTCTCATATATGTTTTAATTATGTCTGTCTATTGTATAGAAAGTTCCTCCTTTTCTTTTCCTTTTTTTCCAGTCACAGTGTTATGTGTCTGGATCATTAATAATGGAACTTAGATAGACTGGAGACCCACAAATATACTAGGGGTAGCCTTCGGGTCGGGCTGGCCCGGGACCGGCCCGAGCCGCCCAAACCCGTGCTTAGCTAGGGCCAGACCGGAGCTACAGTGCGGTCCAGTTCGGTTCAGAAAAAGACGAAGAAAGCCCGGTAACAGCCCGCCTCGCACCAGCCCAGGACCGGGTTGTACCGGTCCGGGCTAGCCCGCTGGCCGACCGTTGCTGTTACTGTTGGGATTTTTTTTTCTTTCCAGAATTTATATTTAATAATTACGTTTTGTAAAATTACCAAAATACCCCCCAACGGATTTATACTAGCTAGTTTTTGGGGGGTATTTTGGGAAATTGAAATTTTACATTTTCTATATATACAACCTCATTTCATTCAATTCTCTTCATAAATTCACTCAACTCTCTCTACTATCTCTCAATTTTCTCAACAAAAATCAACAACAATCAACAACATTCAACTACTCTCTTTCAAGATTCAACAATCAACAACATTCAACTACTCTCCTTCAAGATTCAAAATCAACAACATTCAACTACTCTCTTTCAACATTCAACCAACAACATAAGCATCAACACTACAAGTTTCTCAACTCTCTCTACCTTCATTCTTCAACAAACATTCTACTAAAAGGTAATCTCTCAATTTTCCTACTTGTAGTGTTGATTTCAGACACTTGTATAACTTGGCCTCCTCAATTTTCCTACTTCTCCACCTTACTACAACTCCCTACTAAAAGGTTCCACCCTCCTTCTTCTCCTTCTCTTTCTCCTCCTTTTTTTTTGAAACAAGAATAATGGTGAACAAGTGAAAGAATGAGAGTGGAAGTGGGGGGTTTTATAAAGAATGGGAGCTAGGGTTGGTTTTGGGCCGGATGGGATGTAGGGTGGGGATGGGGGGAGGTGGTGTGAGTGGAAGATGGGTGGATGGGATGAAGCCATCACTATAAGTGAAAACTTCTCGGAAGCTTCCTTGGAAACTGATATGGCTAAAAATGGGATTAAATCGGGACCGTTCACATCGGACACGAATCTTAAAGCTCAGGGGTAAAATGGTAATTTCGCATACAAATGGGTCTGAAGCGGGTACTGGGTCTCCATCTCACAGATCCAATAACCCGCGAACGGATCCACCTCAACTGGGTACGGGTCCCGACCCGATACAAATCCAGTCCAACAAGAGGAAATCAGGGTCACTGATTTGACTAAATCAAAGGGCCTGATTTGCAATTATCCTCTCACCGGGGAATTAGGGATTAGTTTCCTAAACTAATTGTGAGGATTTTGCTCCTAACAGTTAGACAGGAAATCAAGCCCCTAATTTTACTCCCATGGCGACTATAAATACCCCCACCCATCTCCATTAAGAGGTAATCAATACTTTTCAATAAAAAGCTCTTTCTTAATCATATCACTGGTTACTGACAAGAGCGTCGGAGGGTGCGTCGCCGGGATTAAACCCGGTGTCTCGCACTTCCTTGCAGGTGAACGGCGGGAGTCAGCGGCCCAACTCCGGCGAACAGGTTTGGATCTGCTATTCAGGTTTCTCGCGAACCCACAAATTTATCTGTTTACCCCCACACCAAAATCAGCGGTAACAGATTGGTGCGGTCTGTGGGAAACCATACGAATAGCTGCCTCTCCTCTTCTCGTCGACTAGCTCTTCTCCAGCCATGCCTCCTAAAAAGATCAGATCTAAGGGGTCCAATCGTGCACCCAACCCCGCGGACCAGCAAGAAGTCCCTGTCCATCCCTCTCAACAACTGGGGGGGCTCCCTCCGCCCACCGAGGACCGTGTCCAGTAGGACCAACCTCCTCTTCCGAACCAGCAACCCCCAAACGGTCCCGATCCACGGAGGCAAAAACAACCTCTCCATCAAGACCGCACATCGGTACACAATGCCTCTACAGACTCTTATGCCTCCCACAGTCCTCAGGCCCCCGACCTTCGAAATACTATTCTCAATCGGCAGAAGGATGAGGATCTCCGCCGCCGTCTGGACGAAAAGCGGTCTCGAGAGGGAGCCTCCCGCCTACAACGTCCAGATGAGCGGAATCCTCACCACTGCGAGTATAGAAGGTCTCCTACCAGGAGAGGGCGGAGAGAGTCACCCGAGCATCACAGGAGGAGGCACCACTCTCCTACCGGTCGGCATCAGCCGAGGAACAATGAGGCGCCCATCACTCGCGCCGAGTTCCTGCAGTTTCAAGCAACGGTGTTGCAGGCTCTTAACCTCCGACCCAACAACAATGACGCCCAAAGGGTCCCTTCGCCCCGACGGGTCCCCAGTCCTCGCCGTAGGTCCGTCTCTCCTCCGCCAGCTCCTAACCACCAGGAGCGCGATCTTAGCCGTCGCCGCTCCCGGGACGACCTACGTCGTAGCCCCGGCTCTCCCTCCTACGAAGACGAGTCCAGAGGCTCGTTCGACTACCGCGGGAGGGATGATGCCCTGTACCGCTGTCTCCATGAGGTGGAGAGGCGAATTGGTCGGATGCACGAGGGGGAGGGGGCGAACAGCAGAACCATCCGTCCGAGCAGACCCCCTTTCTCCCAGATCATCATGGAGGCTCCCATCCCGAGGGGATTCAAGCCTCCGCAGTTTGAAACCTATTCGAGGGAGTCGGACCCCGTCGACCACATTGAGAGCTTCAAGACCCTCATGCTCATCCACCAGGCTTCGGACGCCTTACTTTGCAAGGCCTTCCCCGCCACCCTGAAGGGGTCGGCCAGGGAATGGTACTCCCGCCTTGCTCCCTCTGCCATCTTTTCCTTCGAGCAGTTCGAAACGCTCTTCATCACCTACTTCGTGAGCAGTAGGCACACAGAGAAGACCAGCATCTCCCTCCTCCGGCTCAGGCAAGAGAAAGGTGAGAAATTGAGAGACTATGTGAAGAGGTTCACCGCAGAGGTCAGGTCCATAGCTTCCCTCGACCAATCCGTCGCAACAGCCGCCTTCCAGTCCAACGTCTTCAACTCCAGCCTCCGCTCCTCTCTTGCTAAGAAGCCTCCACAGAACTTTGCCGACCTCCTTCTCAGGTGTGACAAGTACATTCGTGCCGAAGAGGCCGCCTACCTTCCAAGCTTCGGAGGGTCTACCTCAGGAACAAAACGAAAGCTGACCGAAGAAGAAGAGGCTAAGAAGCTTCAGAAAGACGGCAATGGCCAGCATCGCCCGACTCGGTTTGACAAGTTCACCCCCCTCATTGCCAATATATCAGAAGTTCTTATGGAGGTGGACAAGGAAGGGCTACTCCGTGCTCCCCCGAGAATGAATACACCTGGCAAGAAGAGGAACAAGGACAAGTGGTGCCGCTTTCACAGGGACCACGGCCACGACACGGATGATTGTCGAGCTCTTAAGGAGGAGATCGAAGAACTCATACAGCGGGGGCACCTGATCAAGTTCATCCAAAAAGAGAGGGCCGAGCTCCCCCCTGATCATCACCTCTTCCAAACGAACTGAAAGGCCCGCCGAGCTTCAAGACTCAACTCCTCCCAAGAGGTCTTCACCTCGTCGTAGGAGTAGGAACTTCACTTTCAATAAGGCCGATGCTATTAACCCGGCCAACAGCATGTAATAATGGCTCGCCCTATTAAAGCAGCCACTTAGCTTATTTCAATAAAACCTTACGTTTTTCATTGGAAATTGTTGCTCTCGCTTCATCTCTATCTCTCCGAGTCATGACTTGTTAAAAGGTGAGTTCGGAGTCCAGCTTCTTCTACATGGCTGCTCCCGCAACTTGCTGACATCTTCTCAACGAGTTCGGAGCGCACAACTCTCTCCTAGAGCTGCTCCTCAAACTCGTCTTCAAGATGGCTCTCTCCCAGAGCCAAGCTCTTCATTCCGCTCACCTCGAAGCGGACCTCTTCTCAACGAGTCCGGAGTCCAACACTTGGTTCGATTCTACTTCGCAAGCTCGCTCCTAAGCGGGCTAGAAGAGGGTCACCATTCGGAATTGCTCCTACGACCGTTGAACACCTCTAACGATGGTTCCGAAGTCCAACACTTGGTTCGATTCTGCTTCGAATAACTTGCTCTTCAGCGGGTTAGAAGTGGTTCGCCATTCGGAATTGCTCCCACAGCCGTTCAATAACTCTAACGATGGTTCCGGAGTCCAACACTTGGTTCGATTCTGCTTCGAATAACTTGCTCTTAAGCGGGTTAGAAGTAGTTCGCCATTCGGAATTGCTCCCACAGCCGTTGAATAACTCTAACGATGGTTCCGGAGTCCAACACTTGGTTCGATTCTGCTTCGAATAACTTGCTCTTAAGAGGGTTAGAAGTGGTTCGCCATTCGGAATTGCTCCCACAGCCGTTGAATAACTCTAACGATGGTTCCGGAGTCCAACACTTGGTTCGATTCTGCTTCGAATAACTTGCTCTTAAGCGGGTTAGAAGTGGTTCGCCATTCGGAATTGCTCCCACAACCGTTGAATAACTCTAACGATGGTTCCGGAGTCCAACACTTGGTTCGATTCTGCTTCGAATAACTTGCTCTTCAGCGGGTTAGAAGTGGTTCGCCATTCGGAATCGCTCCCACAACCGTTGATTCTCTCACGTAAGCAGCGAGTTCGGAGCTAAAGCTCTCCCCTAGAGTTGCTCATCACACTCGTTTCACAAACAGCTCTCTTCCAGATCCGAACTCTTCACTCCGCTCGCCTCCGAAGCGGACCTCTTCTCAACAAGATCGGAGCTCACAACTCTCTCCTAGAGTTGCTCCTCAAACTTGTCTTCCAAATGGCTCTCTCCTAAAGCCAAGCTCTTCGTTTCGCTCACCCCAAAGGATGGGTCTTCCCACGGCTCTTACAAGGGTCTTCCGGGCACAAGGGTCTTCCCAGCACAGCTTCTCCGCCCCTAGGAGTGGAGCTCCTCTTCCAAAATCCCCACGACCAAAACACTCCTCAACTTCATGAAGACAAGGATGTTGCGGGGCTATTTTGACCATGAAGGAGGGTGAATCTTCATCTCGCTCCTGAAGAGAAGTTGTAGATCTTCGGATTAGCTTCGAAACAAGGGGTCGTACGCCCCGAGCCGACCTCCGTAGCACCGGGAATATCAAGAAGAACTCTGCAGGGAAAATTGGAGTTCGGCACCATCTGCCGAGCGTTCTTGCCACCGACCGTATTACGGGCTTGAGTTCGGCAGTCAAGACCACCAAAAATTCAACAAGTCTCAAACCTCGGCACCAGACGCCGAGCGTTCTTGACACCGACCGTATTACGGGCTTGAGTTCGGCATCCGTGCCGAGCGTTCTTGCCACCGACCGTATTACGGGCTTGAGTTCGGCAGTCAAGACCACCAAAAATTCAACAAGTCTCAAACCTCGGCACCAGCTGCCGAGCGTTCTTGACACCGACCGTTTTACGGGCGTGAGTTCGGCTCCATTTGAGTTCGGCACCCTCTGCCGAGCGTTCTTGCCACCGACCGTTTTATGGGCTTGAGTTCGGCACATTTGAGTTCGGCACCCGCTGCCGAGCGTTCTTACCACCGACCGTTTTACGGGCTTGAGTTCGGCACATTTGAGTTCGGCACCCGCTGCCGAGCGTTCTTGCCACCGACCGTTTTACGGGCTTGAGTTCGGCTCCAGTTGAGTTCGACACCAGTCGCCGAACGCTCTCAGCACAAGACCCACGAACAACCAAAAAAAAGGGGAGAGACAAGGGGCCGGGTTCGGACCCATTAAGGGGACCCGAACCCAAACCAAAATGCCACGTCACCCTCCTTCTTTCTCCTCCTACGTTTGGCGCCAAAGCCCCAGAAATGAAGAACCCAACTTCTTCTTCGAACGAACCCACACCATCTTCGAGCATAGCCCCCATCGCCGAGCTCACAAAGTCTCCGCCACCTGCAAGAACTTCGAACTCATCACGAAGCTTCGTCGCCGAGCTCATCTGCCGAGCTCGCTTCGTCGCCAAGCTCGCCTCCGAGCTCGCTTCGCCGCCAAGCTCATCCCCACTCGCCATCAGCTCCCTCTTCGAGCTTCGCCACGGCTGACCACGATGCTGAGCTCCGACATCTCCTCAAGCTCCGTCTTCTTCAACCTCCGACGCCGAGCTCACACCCCCACCTTCTCGCGAGCTCAACTCCGACCTCCATCAAACTCCGCCAAGCTCTCCTAGCCCGTCGTCAACTCAACGAGCCATCTCCTCGCCGAGCTCTCCCATGGCCGAAGCTCGAGCTCCACACCGTCGCTGCCAAGCTCCGTCGATCTCTTCGCCACAGCAGTCGAGGTCCCCCACTATCGAAGTCGTGAAGCTCAACTCCGCCGAGCTCCGCTCCACTTCGACGAGCTCCTAAGTGCCGAGCTCCACCTTGCCTGCCTCCGAGCTCCGCCATGGCCGACCACCTCCACTTCCGACGAGCTCACCCCGTCGTCGAGCTCCGTCATCACAAAGCTCCGAACCCACCTTCTCGCGAGCTCAACTCCGACCTCCATCTACCTCGTCGTCCGACCTCTCGTCTACTCCTCGACCAAAGCTCCAACGCCTCCCTCGTCTCCCTCAACCGAGCCCCACTCTCTCCAAACTCGACCTCTCCACTGCGCCAGTCGAGGTCGGAGAGGGTGCGAAGTCGGGGGCAAGACGGCGTGGCCTACGTCGAAACAGCGGAGGAAAAAAAAAAGAAGAGGGTCAACGCATACCGTTGACTTCGCCACGTGTCGCCCACGTGGACTTCGGCCACCTTTTCCGAGCGTTCGGCACTAGCTGCCGAGCGTTCTTGACACCGACCGTTTTACGGGCTTGAGTTCGGCAGTCAAGACCACCAAAAAATCAACAAGTCTCAAACTTCGGCACCAGCTGCCGAGCATTCTTGACACCGATCGTTTTACGGGCTTGAGTTCGGCACCAGTTGAGTTCGGCACCAGCTGCCGAGCGTTCTTGACACCGACCGTTTTACGGGCTTGAGTTCGGCACAGTTGAGTTCGGCACCCGCTACCGAGCGTTCCTGACACCGACCGTTTTACGGGCTTGAGTTCGGCACCAGTTGAGTTCGGCACCAGCACAGACCCAAAAAAAAAAACAAAAAAAAAGTTGGAGGGTAAACGGGTCGGGTATGGATCCGATAAGGACCCGAACCTTCAACCCCACACTTCCCCTCCTTCTCCAAACTCCTGGCGCCAAACCCAAGTAAAAACCAAATAGCACAATACAGTTCGTCACCTTCTCGCAAGCTTCAAACCCAACACACGCCGACTGCCTCCTCCATCAAGCTCCGCCGCCATGGCCGAACTGCCTCCTCCATCAAGCATCACCTCCTCGCCTCCGCTGCCGAGCTTCGAAGCTCCTCCATGGCTGAACGCTTCGCCCAACGCCAGCTCCAATGAGGAGCACAAGCATCTCGAGCCCCCCCCTTCGTCGATCATCAAGCTCCGAACCCACCTTCTTCGAACAATCGAGCTCCAACATCGTCAACACCTTCAACTTCGAGCTCCACCCACGCTCGAACCACGAGCTCCTCCACGGCGCGACCTCCGTTCGCAGCCAAGCCCCGTCGGCAACCAAGCTCTCCTCAACCTCGACACCACCGTGTCGTCGACCAGCTCGTCATCTTCAACCGAACAGCTCCATCGTCAAGCTCGAGCTACCATCAAGCTCTCTCCCTCGACAGCCAAACTCTACTCATCTCCTCGCCGAGCTCTCCCATGGCCGAAGCTCGAGCTCCACACTGTCGCCGCCGAGCTTCGTCGACCTCTTCGCCACAGCAGTCGAGGTCCCCCGCTATCGAAGTCGTGAAGCTCACCAACGTCGGAGCTCTACCTCCGACGGGCTCCGTCACCAAGCTCCGAAGCGTCTCCAAAACCCAACACATCGACGAGCTCGAACGTTCACCACTGCGTCGAACGGACCCCTTCGCGAGCTCACCACTGCGCCAAGCTCCGACGGCGAGCTCGCCTCCGCTGCGAGCTCCGACGAAGAGCATCGTCAGCTTCTTCTGAGAACAGAACCCACCTCCAAACTCCTCGACCAAAGCTCCAACGCCTCCCTCGTCTCCCTCAACCGAGCCCCACTCCCTCCAAGCTCGACCTCTCCATTGCGCCAGTCGAGGTCGGAGAGGGTGCAAGTTCGGGGGCAGGGCGGTGTGGCCAACGTCGAAGTAAACAAGCAGGGGAAGAAAGAAAGAACGAAGAAGAAGAGACAGCCAGCGCGCGAAAGCAAAAAAAAAAGCAACAAAAGAAAGGGGGGTCAACTTTTGACTTGCCACGTGGCGTCCACGTGGACTTCGGCTACTTTTTGCCGAAGCGATTCATGGCACCGACCCTATTACACCAAAAAATGGCCTCCTCTTTCTCCTCCCGATGCGCGCTCGCTTGATCGTGATCAACGCACACGATCGCGCCACGTGTCCAGGTAATATTTATTTATTTAATTAATTAATTTATTTTTGTTTTAATTATTCAAAAATCCGAAAAAATGTTTAAAAATCGAAAAAAAAAAAAATAAATGAAAATTCTAAAAATAATTATAAATTCAGAAAAATTATTTTAAAATTCTGAAAAATATAATTATTTAATTAGAATAATTATTTAATATTTTCGATAATTAATTATTTTATTCGGAAAATGAATAAAAAATTCAAAAAAATGAGAAAAAATTCAGAAAAATCTGGAAAAATCACCAAAAATCCAGAAAATTCTGAGAATATTTTTGAGCATTTTACAAGCTCGGAATAACACCGTTACACCCCGAGCAAGATCCAAACTCCCTTAAGAACACCGATAAAATCCCGTACGCCATTAGAACAGTAAAACTACTCCTCAAAGACTGAAAAAACTCAGTCTCTAGGAGTGGGGGGCTCGTGATATGGCTAAAAATGGGATTAAATCGGGACCGTTCACATCGGACACGAATCTTAAAGCTCAGGGGTAAAACAGTAATTTCGCATACAAATGGGTCTGAAGCGGGTACTGGGTCTCCTTTTCACAATTCCAATAACCCGCGAACGGATCCACCTCAACTGGGTACGGGTCCCGATCCGATACAAACCCAGACCAACAAGAGGAAATCAGGATCACTGATTTGACTAAATCAAAGGGCCTGATTTGCAATTATCCTCTCACCGGGGAATTAGGGATTAGTTTCCTAAACTAATTGTGAGGATTTTGCTCCTAACAGTTAGACAGGAAATCAAGCCCCTAATTTTACTCCCATGGTGACTATAAATACCCCCCACCCATCTCCATTAAGAGGTAATCAATACTTTTCAATAAAAAGCTCTTTCTTAATCATATCACTGGTTACTGACAAGAGCGTCGGAGGGTGCGTCGCCGGGATTAAACCCGGTGTCTCGCACTTCCTTGCAGGTGAACGGCGGGAGTCAGCGGCCCAACTCCGGCGAACAGGTTCGGATCTACTATTCAGGTTTCTCGCGAACCCACAAATTTATCTGTTTACCCCCACACCAAAATCAGCGGTAACAGAAACTTCATGGAAGTTTCCTATTCTCATAGTCAACATGCACATGGTATTTTATTTCCACCATTGGATCTTTATCAAGATCAAGCCATGATCATCATGATGCTAGGGTTCCTAACCCTAGGTTAGGTCAAGGAACCCTATGTCACCATATTCCCATTCTAACCCTAGTGCACAAATACAATTTATATTTAATCCAAGCACTAGCTTTAATTGAAAGTAACCCATATATTAAAATCTATAAAATATAGATTTTGTAGAAATTATAGCTTCCTCCCGACAATTGTCTGGTCGAAACAATCGGGACGAAACTACAGTTTAATTGAGAAGATGTTCCGAGTTTACTTCATCGGATTCAGAACAGCCCGTATGTCTGAAATCTCTCAATTTAACTGATAATTTCTAGGAAAAATGTAATCGTGTGTAATACTTAGTCAATGCACGGGTTACAGTGCATAGCCATATGCTATTTTGCGGGGTATTACAGTTTTATTTTTATTTTTTGAATTTTTTGTTTGATGTCGCTATTAGTGACCTTAGTATATATGAGGCCGCTAATGAGATTGGCGACCTTTAATGAGCTGTATTCTAACACTTAGCAAAATCTAGAGAGTTTTGCTATCTGAAAAATGACAATCAAATAATTTTTAAAACTAAGGTCGCTATTCGGAATAGAGGCCTTTATTGTACTAAGGTCGCTATTCCGAATAGCGACATTAGTTGTATGACTATTTTGCAAATTTTACAAAGAACAAGGAGATTGTGTTTCCTACTGAGGTCGCTATTGGGAATAACGACCTCAGTTTTAAATTTTTTGGGAAAGCTCTTTAGGAATCGCTAAGTGTCTCAATACATTTATTACTAAGGTCGCCAGTGAAAATAGCGACAGCAAACAAAAAATTCAAAAAACATTTAAAACATAGGCCGCTATTCCCATTAGCGATATTCAAAATGGCCCAAAATCGCAAATAGTTTCAAAAAAGTGGTCTATGACAGCAAAAAATTCATCTTTGTATAAGACTACACACTACATGCATGAGTAATGCTACATCCACTACCAATTTTACTACCATTTTGTTCACTATCTTAGGTGGCACACTCCAATAGGTAGGAGAAGATAGAGTAGGTGGGGGAAATCTCCAATAAGAATGTGCCACCTAAGATAGTGAACAAAATGGTGGTAAAATTGGTAGTGGATGAAGCATTACTCTACATGCATTGCATATGCTTTCTTCTTTTCCTCAAAACACGTGCAAAACACGCGAAACTAAACCGGAACCTACAGCACAACCTGTCCCACAGCGCCAACAGCATCCTATTAGTTTCCTTCATTCATTCCTCCATTCCTGAATCCTTATACTACCATGCGCATCTCTTCTCTCTCTTCTACTTGTTTCATCTCTCTCCTCACATCGCAATCGAAATCCTAGAGAGAGAAAGACGATGACTAGAGAGAGGATCGCACGACTTCTCATCCTCTTCGCCTTCATCTCTCTGCAGCTTGTTCAAGGTAACAACCCCCTTCAAGATCTGTTAGGGTTTCGTAGATCTGTTAGGGTTTCGTTTACTCTTTTCTTTTGATCGAATTAATGAATTAATTTAAACCCTAAAGTTAATGAATTGATGATTGTTTGAATTGCGGTAGTTCAATATTGTAGGTTAACTTGATGCTGGATTTTGAGATTCTTGAAATTTGTTAGTTACGATTTGGTAGTTGATATGATCAATGGTTAATGATGGCTAGATCCTGGTTACTGCACTTTAGTGCAGTATTGTTCATTTGTTTGATTGGTGTCTCATTGTATGTGTTGAAGTAAACATTGGAGATGTTATTGAAGTCGAGTTGGTCATGCGTTTGTATATACTTGAGAATGGTTTAACTTGACATCTTTCTGCTCTGCTTGAACTCAACTTAGGTAGATTGTTTGTATTTTTCTGGTGGGTTGATTAATCAATTCTCTTTCTCATTTCAGTTCCATATTTGAGCAATCAGAATGTATGCTGTTACGTTTATTTGAATGTAAAATTGACTCATGGTTTATGTATATGTGTGTGTGTACAACTATTTATGTGTACGTGCTTTGTGTGTTCACAAGATACGGGTAGCAAGTGTTTTGATGTCCTGAGTGTTATGGAGATTTCAGTTAGGGACATCTGTATGTATATTTGACGGGCAATAGTAGAGTATCTTAACACCATAGTTCTAGAAAAAGGGTAAAAATCCCGTTTAAACGGTTGTTTAAACAAATTTTGAGCCTACCATTCCGATTATGGGAAAAACGGTGGTTGAAAATGGGTTCCTCCATATTTTTAATAAAAAATTGAAGAAAATGGGTAAAAATGGGTTAATTGAGCATTAAATGTGTCCACATTTAAACGGGTTTAAAAAACACATTTTTGGGCTTGGATTTTGAATTTTTATCAAATAATTTTATTAGAACCAGATTATTACCTATATAACAACCCGACTTGTTACACTTTGCAAGTTTCCTTAATTTTACAATGAACTTGTGGATTTTAGATTTATTCATATTTGTGCATATGAAATGTCATGTGATGAATGCTTTAATATTTGACATTTTCCATATAATTTTTCCCTTTATGTTTGGAGTTTTATATATTTTTCCTTAATGTTTCTTATTTATAATTTCCCATTTAAACCCCATTTAAACGAAAACAAACCAAACAGTGCCCCCGACCGTATTGATCCCGTTTTCGTTTTTAATAACCTTGTTAGTACTCAATTTATTTTTCATGTTCTTCTTTGTTTATTTGAGTTCGGATTTGTTAGCTTGTTTAAGCTTTGTCTAAAACCAATTAGCCTTTTCCATTAGTGTTTTCCATCGGCTGCACCTCTTCTTCTAGTGTTGGAGAGAAGTTCCCCTTCCCTTCTTTTCCTATCATTCCATTTTTTTTAGATCCATATAAGAGAGAGGAATAGTTAAGGAAGGAATTTTTGGACCCCTTCACTCAGTTTGGCCAACGATCTTCTGTGTGGGAGAACAAAAAGAGAGTTTTAGCAATATTGTTTCGCCATTGGCAAGAGGATTTGTGTCATCATTAGAGATAATGTCCTCAAGATATGTTGAGGAAGTTGTTGTTGGAGATGTTTATATCGTTTTGTCTACTAGACATGGATGTGAAGCTTGTATGCTTTGGATGTTGATGTTCTTGATTCTTGATAGAGAACTCAGTGGTAGTCAACGAAAATACTGAGATTACTATGTTACATGGGTGACTTCTGGCGTACAACAAATGGAATTGGTGGAAGTGCTCCGGAGCCTTGGACAATATAAAGGTCGACCGAAGGTTGTGTGATTGTGCCTACATCAAGTGAGGACACTTAGGGAACACCCTATGGAGGAAGTGGAATAAAAATTAGTTGTATCTTAGGTGGCAGTTTACTTGGTGTTTCCTACCTAAATCATGAACTTGTAG
Organism: Hemerocallis citrina; assembly: GCA_017893485.1. NCBI lineage: Eukaryota > Viridiplantae > Streptophyta > Magnoliopsida > Asparagales > Asphodelaceae > Hemerocallis > Hemerocallis citrina. The sequence continues at coordinate 183,831,798 of CM030367.1, forward strand.
TGTGGGAATAAACTCCAAGAGTTTTTAGTCCAAGGATGCCTATATAGAAATCAATTATATATCCAGATGGTACACTCAAGAATTCATAAATGGACCTGAAGCACATCTTTGTGCTTACCATCCTGCCAACAGATGGTATTCACTATTCATTCGTGTCATTGGTGGGATTGACAGGATGACAAGCATGCTGGAAATTTTGGTGATATTTAGTGGAAATATTAACTTTAGATTGTGGCAAGTTAACGCATTTTATTTGCTGGTACAAAGAGGCAGGTAACTGCTACTGATGATTATGGATTTGATCATCTTGATCCATCTTTGTTTGACTGATGAGGCAGGGATATCAAGTCAGTAATTTAAGATTGAAATATTTGATGGTAAAATGAACTTGTAATGTTAAGAAACAGGGAAGGCTATTAAGAGTATCCTTAACGGAACTTTGGAAGAAAGTTTGCAAAAAAAATGCAAATAGTAAGGATTTGGAGACTAATCTGAAGGGTTATGTTCGGTAGTCGGTAGATGAAGTTGTATCCTGAATGCATGATTCATGGTTTAAGTGGTGATGTTATTACTGTATTTAGTAAGGATGGTTTATAAAGGTAAACTGCTATATAAAAATTTTTATTGTTAAATAATATACTGGTTCCTTCATTGGCTATTAAAACTATCAAAATTGCTTATAATCATGGGAACAGTTTATTATTTGCTATATGATAAATTAGTACTATCAAATGACCTTTTCAAGAAAATATTTATTTTATATGTTTTTGACAAGAAAATGGATACCAGATTGTGGAAGTGATATTATTCTAGATTGCCCATAGTTTCCACCAAGATTTATTTTATAAGTAGGAACCTAATGCCTGAAGTTGAACAGCTGTATTCCATTGTACATACTGAAGTTAGGAATAATCTATTTCTACTGTACGTTATCATTCCTTAGTGCCTTCTTTTTTAGTGCTAAAATTATATTTATTTTATTTTACTTTATCAGGGCTGGGTGGTGACCCGTCCGAACATGGTACTAAGGCTGAGGCTCCTAATTCTAGTAAAAGCACAGGGAGTAAGGTGCTGTTAATATTCCTGGTTGTGGCTGCACTAGTTGGATTCGGCTTTTTGGCTTTCAAGCTGTGGCAGAAAAAGAAGAGGGAAGAACAGCATGCTCGCCTGCTAAGGCTGTTCGAAGAAGATGATGAGCTTGAAGTTGAACTTGGACTTCGAGATTGAGTCTTCCCATTCACCATTGAAGTGTAATATACACTGAGGTACTATCTCTCAATAGTTTTATCTTCTTTAATCTGAAATAGGTAATCCTTGAGTAACTTGTAAATGTGTCTGCCTATCATAAATGAAATTCCCTCCATTTCAAAATATAAGTTATTCTAGATTTCTAGACGCCTATTAAGAAAAAACCTAGGATAAATGTCCAATTTACCCTCCGCTATAATTTTAGTATTACTCCTTTTATAAAATAGTTAAGGGTAAAATTGGAAATCTCATAAAAAAGTACTTGATGGACATTAAAGAATGACAAGACATTTGCCTCTCAAACCTAAAGTGACTTATATTTTGAAACAAAATAAAAAGGCTAGACTGATTGATATTTTGAAACGGAGGGAGTATTAGCTAAAAGTTGACAGACTTAAGATTTCACGACAATAAGATATCTTCATTCTTGTAGTTTTTTTCCTTGAGATATTTCCAAGTACAAGATAAGGATAATCATATATACTTATCCTTATGATGATGAGAAGGAAGTGAACATTAATATAGTTTTCCTCAGGTTTATAACTAAGTGAAAGAGATACTGTGGATAAATATTTTCAAACTATTTTTGACTATCTGATTAAAACCTTGTAGTTACTCTGACATTCGGGTAGTTTACCTATGTGAAAATTAAAAGTCCCTTCCAACTGTGTAAACTTAGAAATTTATTCGCACAACTGAAGTGCTGTTGATTAATATTAAAACTTGTTATTCCCTTAAAATGTAAAGGAAAATGGCTCTATCTTTTCGTTCGAATTCATTTTTTGACTCAGATCATTACAAATTAATCCTAAGTTATAGTGTCCAATCATCTCCATAGTATATATTTCTAATTAATAGCTTCCGATACATACAAATGAGTTACTTCTAGAATAAAACAAAATAGTAGTCAAGATTGTTTTATTGCAGTACCTAATGTTGATTTTGCAAATGTCATCTTGTTTCTTTTTGCTGCCAAAAGATTTTGGTATGAAGGCATTGTTGTTGCCGATTCCGGTTTTCTCCAAGTAATCTCTTTCTTAATTGTCAAGATTCGAGCACGGGTATCTCTTATTTTGTGTATATGGAACCACAAATGAGAAAGTGATGAAGGTTAGGTGATGTAAAACCAACCCTAAAATAGAGAATTTTCCAAGAATTTTAATGGGTTAATTTTACCAACATGAAAGTGCTGATCTAAGTTAGAAATTTTTAACAGTTAACAGGTTGATGGGTTTTCAAGAATTGAATCAAATGTAACAGTCCCAATTAATAATTCAACCTTATAATCAATTAAATCCCTATGTGTTTAGCAAGTAAGAAGTCCAATAATGATTCGTACTCTATTCAGGTATGTGGAACACTCAATCTCAATTAATTTTGTGGACGACAGGCAAATCAGATAATAAACTAGATGATATGGCAGTAAAACACAAATACTTAATAAAGGAAAGAGTATACCGAATGCGAAGAAATCCAGCGTAGATGTAGGAGCAGGCAACAACCAAGATCACAGCAACACAACTAACAAATCAGCAACGAAGCCACGAAGATGGCAGATCTGGTCGCCGGTGATTGACAGCGAGCGGGGCGGTGGAGTCGTCGGCGAAGTGCGACAGTGTGGTCGGCGCCGGTTGCAAGGAGGGGGAAGCAGCAGTGGTTGTCGGGGTGGTTGATTAAGGGGTTGGGTTTTTCTGGTTGGGCTTCGGGAAAAGAGGGACGAAGGCAGACGACGGGTCGGCGAGAGGTCGGTTCGCCGGAGGGTGAAGTTGAGGATGGGGCAGAGAAGGCAGTAGGGTTTGGGAGAGGTTCGATGGACGGGAGGATTGGATTGGAGCTCTGGTGGGTTCGACGGTGAGGGGTTTTTGCGGGATGGAGGCCGGGAGTGGAGGGGAAGGGTAGCGACGGGTGTAGGGGATGTGGGATTTGGGGTCGGGTGTTGGAGAAGAAGAAGGAGAAGACGGCTGTTAAGGGGGGGTATGATTAGGGTTTGGTTATTTGGGATTAGGTTTTGATTAATTTGTAATTGGGGAATTTTTTTAATTGGAGGATATATTTTAGAATTAATCACTAACTCTAAAATTAGATTAGGATTTATCACAAACCCTAATTTGATCTCAATTGTATCACACAAAGGAGAGAAAATGAAGAGCAAAACTCCACACAGAATTTTTTGATCAATAATGGCCTACTTTTCTCATTCATCTCAGGGCCTTTAAATAGGCTCAATTACATCTTGAAACACATCTCCAAAATATTCTCAAAATCTAAAAATTACAAAAAGATTACATATGACTATAATTGCCAGAAATAAAAATGGTAATAAAATAAAAATCCTAAACTGGAAAGATGTCCTCATCATTCTCTCCGGGTGGGAGAGAGCTCGACCCAGTCGAGTCAAAACCAGTGATCATGTCATCGTGCTCCAAAAGATCTGGATCCAGTTGCGGGAGCCCCTTACGATCACTGCAAGTATCATCCGACTTCGGTTTGTTTTTCCACCTCACCAAATACTTGTGCATACCACCATCTCTTGTGGAGATTATCTGATCATCTAAAATATTATCCAATTCTTCTGTCGGTGGGTGAATAGTATCAGGTAAAGGGGTAAATGTGGGAATCTCACCATTAGGCTGCAGGGTAGGCTCATCTATAAGAAATTTCTAGGGTTGAATTTTGAGCCTTCATAAAGTACTAGATCCTCAATATTGAAAGTCTTACTTATGCCAAAACCTTCAGGAAGGTCAACGATATAGGTATTATCATTGATTGCATGTAGAATCTTAAATGGGCCTGCAGCACGTATATTCAAGTTCTTAACGGGTCCAACAGGAAACCGTTCCGGATGAATCCGAACCATCACTTCGTCACCAATATCAAAAGTTATAAATTTCCTTCTAGTATCTGCTATTAACTTGTAGTTAAAATTATTCTCATTAAGTTCCTTGGAAATTTCTCTATGCAAGTCATGAATATTATATGCAAATGTGGGTGCAGACTCTGTGACTTTGTGATGTTCTAATACATGAGTAAAATCTATGGGTTGCCAAGTGACTTGGGAAGGAATGGGTGTCTCGGGTATACTCAATAGAGGTGACTGGATAGGCTGAATACAATTAAGAGGCTGGTCATCCTCTTTTTCATCAAAGTCATCACTTATATTAGGTTCATAGGTAAACTCATTGTCGGGCTCATCAGCGATGACTGCGGTACCCTCTACTATATTAATCCTACTTGGACTAGGACAGTTGCCAGCAACATGACCGTATTCCTTATATTTATAGCACTTAGTGAGAGGGTCAATCTTACTGTAATCTCCTTCGGTGTTCTTACCCTTATGTTCATCTCTATGTGAATTAAAATTTGAATTAGATTTGCTGGGGTAAGATTTGTTGGGGTGCTGAGAGAGGCTGAGGTCTAGGTGGGTCAGTAGAGGTCATTCTAGAGGAATGATCTCTCGAGTCGCTGGACCTAGAATCAGAACTAGCTTTAAGGGAATCCATGTCGAGGACTAGGGCGTAGGCTGCCGCTATTGAGTCTACGTTTCTATAGATTAGCTCGTTCCTAAGGTCAGCTCGTAGTCCAGCTCTGAACCTAGAGAGAGTTTGTTCTTCATTTTCTTTACCTAACGCATTGCACCGAATAAGGAAGTCATCGAATTTATCAACATATTCTTGTGTGGATTTACTTCCTTGATACAATTGGTTCCACGAATCTAGCAATCGGGTGTGGAACGATAACGGTACATACCTCTCAGTGAGCTTCTCTTTCATGGCCTCCCAAGTGGCTATGGGTGCCAGGCCTCGGCCTCTGCGGGCATGTTCAAGATTGGTCCAATGTTGTTGATCTTTACCCGTTAATTTCATAGTGGCAAATTTAACTTTAAGGGCTTCGCTCATGTCGAACCACACAAAGTAGTGGTCCATGGCACGGATCCAATCGAGGTAAGCTTGGGGTTCCATGTGGCCTTCAAACTGGGGAACGTCAGCCTTAACGTTCTTTTTATAATGTTCGTCAGGGTCACGTTCTTGACGTCGATCGTCATGAACATTCCCTTGAGGGATCTGACGATGGCCATGAAGCTCAGGGACAATGGTTTGATTTAGCTCCACTTTCTCAAGCCTCTGATTGATATTGGCAAGAGTCGCTTGGATGGCAGCTAGGGTAGCGGAGATATCAGGGTTGTCCATTTCAGGTCTGGGAAGTCTAGGGTTCCTAATTGGGTGATTGGGAAGGGCTAGGAAAGGCTCTTCAGGGTCTGTGATGGTGCTGCGAAGACGCATTCACCAAAAGTGGAAGCTATGGGGTGTCTTTTTTTTTTTTTTTTTTATAAATGATTCTGAACTAAACTAAAATAAAATAAAAATAAAATAAAATAAAATAAAAGACTACACGATACTAAATGAATGCAAAAATGATGCCTACGATGCAAGAACTAAGGTTTTAAGAACCTTCGCTCTGATACCAAAATGATGTAAAACCAACCCTAAAATAGAGAATTTTCCAAGAATTTTAATGGGTTAATTTTACCAACATGAAAGTGCTGATCTAAGTTAGAAATTTTTAACAGTTAACAGGTTGATGGGTTTTCAAGAATTGAATCAAATGTAACAGTCCCAATTAATAATTCAACCTTATAATCAATTAAATCCCTATGTGTTTAGCAAGTAAGAAGTCCAATAATGATTCGTACTCTATTCAGGTATGTGGAACACTCAATCTCAATTAATTTTGTGGACGACAGGCAAATCAGATAATAAACTAGATGATATGGCAGTAAAACACAAATACTTAATAAAGGAAAGAGTATACCGAATGCGAAGAAATCCAGCGTAGATGTAGGAGCAGGCAGCAACCAAGATCACAACAACACAACTAACAAATCAGCAACGAAGCCACGGAGATGGCAGATCTGGTCGCCGGTGATTGACAGCGAGCGGGGCGGTGGAGTCGTCGGCGAAGTGCGACAGTGTGGTCGGCGCCGGTTGCAAGGAGGGGGAAGCAGCAGTGGTTGTCGGGGTGGTTGATTAAGGGGTTGGGTTTTTCTGGTTGGGCTTCGGGAAAAGAGGGACGAAGGCAGACGACGGGTCGGCGAGAGGTCGGTTCGCCAGAGGGTGAAGTCGAGGATGGGGGAGAGAAGGCAGTAGGGTTTGGGAGAGGTTCGATGGACGGGAGGATTGGATTGGAGCTCTGGTGGGTTCGACGGTGAGGGGTTTTTGCGGGATGGAGGCCGGGAGTGGAGGGGAAGGGTAGCGACGGGTGTAGGAGATGTGGGATTTGGGGTCGGGTGTTGGAGAAGAAGAAGAAGGAGAAGACGGCTGTTAAGGGGGGGTATGATTAGGGTTTGGTTATTTGGGATTAGGTTTTGATTAATTTGTAATTGGGGAATTTTTTTAATTGGAGGATATATTTTAGAATTAATCACTAACTCTAAAATTAGATTAGGATTTATCACAAACCCTAATTTGATCTCAATTGTATCACACAAAGGAGAGAAAATGAAGAGCAAAACTCCACACAGAATTTTTTTGATCAATAATGGCCTACTTTTCTCATTCATCTCAGGGCCTTTAAATAGGCTCAATTACATCTTGAAACACATCTCCAAAATATTCTCAAAATCTAAAAATTACAAAAAGATTACATATGACTATAATTGCCAGAAATAAAAATGGTAATAAAATAAAAATCCTAAACTGGAAAGATGTCCTCATCATTAGGCTTACCAAATTAATCCATATTAGAGTATTATAAAATTTACTTTTTATTGTCCTATATAGAGAGGAGAGCGTGTAGTCTCTCCTAGTCCTGTTGCATTGATATAATAAGTCTATTATCTCCCAGTTCAATGTAATATTTTTCTCCATCTCTGATTTATTATAAAAGGGTCCTACCTTCCCTCAGAAAACCTAGGTACCAACTCTTTATCATTCTGCCGCCTTCTGTTTCTCTCTGTGCTTGCTGTGTCCCCAATTCTCTTGCTCATCTCCATTTGCATCACCTTTGCCTAATGCCTATACTTTTATCTCCTTCCGACATGTCACACTCATATGTTGCTCGTCTCACTTATACCCACGTAACACACTACACGTGCTTCCACTTGTGTTGACTCCTCTTTGTCAGACTGAACTGCTGCATTCCATTATCGCTCTCTCCCCCAACAACTATAATATTGTAGGAAACTTTCTTATGCATATCTGGGGTATTGGGATTTTCTGGGTTATAGTTAATCAGTTGTTTCTCAGTTTTGCTTGTTACAATGAGTATTGATTCCAGTGGTTTGCCCTACCCAGTACTACCAATAAACAAATGGCCTTGGCGCATACCTTCTAGTTTCATCGATCTGAGTTTTACTACTCTTTTGAATTAGATAGGTCAGTCGGTATGACCATACATGGCTGATACCAAGCTAATATTTGAGAGCTTGTGCTTACGATTTCTGGACTCATTTTCCAGCTAAATTTAGTTTTATTTCCATAATTCCATGTAAATATCAGTTTTGGGTTTATGATGCTTTTTTTGGATAAGTTAGAGATGGTGTGGGATGGAATCTTAACCGGAGTTTGCTTGACTGCTTTTCTAACCATCTGGTAATAATCCATGAAGCACAAAATTTATTGTCCTGAATAAAAGTGCACATCTTGTTGTCCGTGTTGAAAATCAGAACCTTACCACCCAATATTACCAAAAAACAAATGGTCTTGGCGCATACCTTCTAGTTTCACCGATCTGAGTTTTACCTCTCCTTTTGAATTAGATAGGTCAAAATCTTAGCCGGTATGACCATACATGGCTGATACCAAGCTGATATTTGACAGCTTGTGATTACGGTTTCTGTACTCTTTTTCCAGTGAAGTTTAGTTTTATTTCCATGTAAATGTCAGCTTTGGGTTCAAGATGTTTTTTTCGGATAAGTTAGAGATGATGTGGGATGGCTGAGCAATCTTAATGGAGTTTGCTTGACCTCTTTTCTAACCATCTGGTAAAAATCCATGAAGCACAAAATTTCTTGTCCTGAATAGAAGTGCACATCTTGTTGTCCATGTTAAAAATCAGAACCTTACCACCCAATACTATCAATAAACAACTGGTCTTGGTGCATACCTTCTGGTATCACCGAGTTTTACCTCTCTTTTGAATTAGATAGGTCAAATTCTGAGCCGGTATGACCATGCATGGCTGATACCAAGCTGATATTTGAGAGCTTTTGCTTACGGTTTCTGTACTCACTACTCGTTTTCCAGCGAAGTTTAGTTTTATTTCCATGTAAATAACAGCTTTGGGTTTAAGATGCTTTTTTCGTTAAGTTAGAGATGGTGAGAGATGGCTCAGCAATCTGAACTGGAGTTTGCTTGACTGCTTTTCTAACCATCTGGTAATAATCCATGAAGCTCAAAATGTCTCGTCCTGAATAAAAGTGCACATCTTGTTGTCCATGTTAAAAATCAGAACCTTACCGCCCACGATTCAGAATAGCAGCATATTGCATTGTGTCCTGTATCTAATGATCTGTTTCTGCGGCTCTTTAACATGTACTGTCAAACAGCATTCTCGGCCCAGTTTATTTGCTTTCTTATTTCCCGGTTTTATCAGTAGAACATTAAGCAACTTCTTTGACTTGTTCTCTGAGGTTAACCTATTGTTTATTTATCAAATTGACCCGCTGGCATCATTATCTTGTGTAAAAATTGTTCTTACTCTCTTTATGGTAGATCAGGTCCATCTGATGCCAATTTAGTAAAATCCTGTCCTCGTTCCTGTAAGCAAATCTGCTGCTGGTGTAAAATCTGGTTGAATATGGTCCATTTCGTCTTTGCTTTGTACTTGGAAATGCAGGTTTTAGGATTAGCACATTCTTGTGGAATACAATTGTTTGATTTTATTTATCTGGAATTTTCATGTGTTGTAATTACAATTGATATTGGCTGTTGAACTGATATCGATTTCAGAAAAATTCCTAATATTAAATTGATATTGACATATATATTTGACAATTTGCACATTACTATCATAGTATCATTGATAAAAAAGCCTGAAATTCCAAATGGATCCTTTTTTTTTGTTGAAAACAAGATCGTAGCCCCAAACCCGCCCCCCATCCCATACACACACACACACTCTCTCTCTCTCTCATCCCATAATAAGGGATGAACCCTTTCTGGTGGCAAAATTTAATAGTGGATTTAAGCAGCACTGGTTGCAACCAAAATGAACCCTTAGTGGAAATAGTGTCTATGTAAACTCAAACTGGGTTCCTCATCATTTTTAACTAGAGCAGAGTTCCCAAAATAGATTTGCATACACCATATGAAATTGATTTCTTAAATATTGGTACTTTCTGTAGATAATAACTTGGTCCTTGTTGAAATTCTGTGCAGATTCAGGAGGCTTTGCTCAACTGCGATATGATACTTTTGCATGTTTGTATGAGTATAGATTTGTACCTCACTTTATGATCAATGCAGCTGAATTTCAGATATAATTCTTGTTTCTAATATGTAGTTATTGTATTGATGTTAAAGGACCAAGTAGCTTGCCCCTAGGGAATCTTCTTTTGTTTCTATATGATAGCCAGCTGATTCATCGGCATGTATGTTCATTTCATTTACACTATACAAGGTCCAGTGTTTGCATTTCATTCATTCATATTTCTGTTATTGGGTTTTGGCTTGGGGGGGAGGGGGATGTCTGATAACTCGAAAGTTTCAGAATTTGACTATTGCAAGAGAAGCATTCAAGAGTGAGTTTGGTAGCAAAGTTAAAATCTATTGTTTGTTGGTAATGCCATTGGTGTTGAATTGTATTCAATTTACTTTGTGTCATTAAGATGATAAACTCTGATAAAAGAAAAAAAAAAGATAAAAAAGAAGATAAACTCAAAATTGATGTTGCAAATTTCTCGGCCACTAAATCTCTTAAATCTTATGCTTTTCTTTTCGGTTTACACAAGGTTTCCATTCATTCTTAGTTGATTTGTGGTGTCTGTTTGAGTTTGTTAATGTTTGAGTTTGTTAATATTTCTGATTCTTTCTATGTAGTATATTAGGTATGCTGATCTTGATCCTTCCCAACTTCATTACACTGTTATAATGGACTTCTTATTGATTATAAGTTTATAACTGCAGAAGTATGTTAAAACTATGAACTGATATGAATTTATTTTGTCCTAAAAAATGTCCGTTAATGCTCATGTTTGGACTTAAATCAGGAAGTTTATTTTATTGAAGTTGTTACCGAATTTATGATATCGTAAACTTTGCTGCTTTTGGTAGATAGTAACTTCGTTTTAATTGAAATCTTGTTCAGGTACTGCAATATGTTCACGTACTTATGCATGTTTGTATGAATATATGTACCTCACCAGTCACACTATAAGATCAATGCAGCTGAGTTTCAGATAGAATTCTTGTTTCTAATTATTGAATTAACTTTAATTTAAAAAAGATGTAGTTTATCTCCATTCAATAAAGATCCTGTTGGGTTTAGATGTAAATCATTGGTGTAGTGCAAGCCGAATTAAGACTTTCAGGCTTTTTAGGAGTCCTAATTGGATGAGGATTGTTTTCTTATTTCCTTAATTAAGGATTCCGATCCCTTCGAACCCTTCTCCTTATCGGCCTGATACTAGACGTCATCGGAGTTGCCTGCAGGAGCAATCGTCGTCACCAAGGAACTCCATGGGTTCAGTTACTTCAGCTGTATTTTTTCTGTTTTGTCTGTTTTGAGTCTGTATTGGAAATGTATGTGCGTTGCACATCTTTGTTAAACAGTTTATGGCGGGAAGAGGGCGGGAGATGCTTTTGTGCGTTGTGCACGTGTCTTTTGTATTGTCTGTCCTGTAGCGTAACCGCCTCATTGTTCCCGTATATAAACTGAGCTGGAATTATTTTTCAAATATCAATAAAAATCCAGTGATTCTCTCCTCTAATCTCTCTCCCTCAACCCTAGATCTACAAAGCTTCTAGCTATGACGAGATCACGGAGTAATCGCAATCTGACTCCTGATAATGTGGTATCAAAGCAGGATAACTTCGATGACGATGGCTGCATTAAGGGGAGCACGACGGTATAAGGGGTGTGGCGAATCTAAGGAGCCAGATTGCGGAAAGACAGCTCCAGACCGGTTACCTGACTGAGAGAGTAGAGGCCATCGCAACCAGTATTGGGGAGAGGTTTTCGACGATTGAGGCCAGAATGGAGTCGATGATGGCACTGATGCAGCAAGGCCGACCACTCCCTTCGAACCCTCCCCTACTTCCAAATCCAACTCATCCCCCTCTTCACAGGGAGGTAACTATCTCAAACTCTAATCCAATGCATTTCACAAATCATGGTGAAGGGGGAAATGTGATTAGAACCCCGTTCAAGGTAGAATTTCCTATGTTTTCATGAGGGAGATCCTACTGAATGGATCTGCGGTGTCGAACAATTTTTAGAATTCTATGAAATTCCAGAGAATCAAAAGTTGAAGTATGCTTCCCTGAACTTGAGGAGCAGAGCTGCACAGTGGTTCAAGAGGCATGTGAAGCCGAGGGTTCATGAGGTAACGTGGACTGGGTTTCTGGAAGAATTACTAACAAGATTCGGCCCTACGGAGTTTCAAGACTATGATGGCATATTATCCAAGTTGCAGCAGAAGGGGGTGATCGAAACCTCTATACAGGAATTTGACAGGATTTTCAATTTCGTAGAAGGGTGGACTGAAGCCCACTATCAGAGTACCTTCATCAGTGGCTTAAGGGATGAGATACGGTGGGATGTGAAGTCGCAGTGGCCCAAGAATGTGAATGAAGCAATTGGATTAGCACGAGGATATGAGGAGAAGCTAGTTTGTTTGAGGAGAAATTTCAAAAATTCCCTGGGTCCTAAAACTACTGTTCCTCGTGCAAGGTTCACAAGCACCCCAAGCTCTACCAATCACTCCCATCCTATTTCAGCTGCAACATGCAACCCACAATCCTTTACCAGTAATTTCCACCCTACCCCGATTGCAGCTTCAAACTTTGTGCCTAAACGACTGAGCATTCCAGAGATGAGGGAATGAAGGGCTAGGGCTGCAATCGAGCCGAGCCGAGCCGAGCCGAATATCTTCAGGCTCGAGCTCGGTTCGAGCCGAGCTTTGACCGAGCTTTGACCATATTCGAGCCGAATAACTCACGAGCTTAGCCTAAAAAAAAAAATCAAGCTCGAGCTCTGCTCGTTTACGAAACGAGCTTGGATTTAAGCTCGAGCTCGGTTCGAGCCGAGCTTTGACCGAGTTTGAGCCGAATAGGTCGCGAATAGCTCGATTCGTTTGCAGTCCTATGAAGGGCCAATGGGTTATGTTTCAACTATGACGAAAGATATACCCAAGGGCACATTTGCAAGACGCAAAAGTTCTTTTTCTTGGAAGGTTTGGAAAAGGAGGAAGGTGAGGAAGTTGTTTTTGAGGCAACTCAAGTTGAGGAAGCCCCCAAAACCACTCTGCAGACACCAGTACAGGTCCCCTTGCACCCAGAGGTCTCTTTTCATGCACTAATAGGGAAAGTTTGTCCTCAAACATGGAAGTGAACATCCTCATCGACTCTGGTTCTATACACAACTACCTGGATCCTCAAACTGCACTCAGGGCCAATCTTCTGATCATGAAAGAGCCTTGATACAATGTTACAATGGCTAATGGTCAATGTATGTATAGTGAAGGCAAGGTGTCAGGTGTGAATTTTGTAATGCAAGGTGTGGATCTGCAAGCTGAGCTCTTGCTCTTGCCCTTAGGTCCTGCACAGATGGTCTTGGGTGCACATTGGCTAAGGTCTCTAGGCCCCGTAACAATGGATTTTGCACTAATGACTATGAAATTTAAGGTTGCAGGACATCTTAAGAAATTGCAAGGAATTGTTAATTCCCAACTGTAGCTTATGGAGGTAGAGATACTAGCTAAACTTAACAACTGCGTTTGCCAAGCCTACATGATCCAAATACAGGAAGCTGTGGGGAGTTCAAGTTCTATATTACTCTTACCATATTTCGATTTGACAATTCTCAAACAAAATTTGGTATTTATAAACCACATAAAAATTATAATTTCCTGTTTTTCCTTCTTCCATTAACCCAATGCATAGGACAATTTTTATACATTAGAACCAATATCACAATAGTTCATTTAGTGCATAAATCAATAATTTCATCTACTAGTAATTTATGATCAATCTCTGCACCATCATGGTTCCAATTTAACATTTCCATGACTACAAAGCAATTTTTACTACAATATTAAGGTTCATAACAAATTAACATACAATTTACCAAGCATTAATAATATAGGAAGCTGTGGGGAGTGAAGAGGAGTTCAGTTGTTTTTCGCAAGTGCATGCTGAAGCTGCAGACCTGCAGCAGGTTCTACAAGAGTTTCCTTATGTATTCACTGAAAAGCTAGCATTACCACCTCAAAGATCCATAGATCACCAAATTCCAATCGTCGAAGGGTCTAAACCTGTATGTGTTCGTCCTTACAAGCACCCCCACTACCATAAGAGTGAGATTGAAAAACAAGTTGAAGAAATGCTGTCATTGGGGTTCATACAACCTAGTAGCAGCCCCAATGCCTCTCCGGTGATTTTAGTTAAGAAATCGGATGACAGCTGGCGACGTTGCATCGACTACAGGGCCCTTAACAACCAAACTATCAAGGCTAAATTTCTAATCCCAATCATAGATGAGCTCCTTGATGAGTTAAATGGAGCTAAATATTTCTCCAAGATCGACTTGAGATCGCGGTATCACCAAATAAGAGTAAGAGACACTGACATTTTCAAGACTGCCAAAGGCACTCACCATGGCCATTTTGAGTTTGTTGTTATGCCCTTTGGGCTCACGAACGCCCCTGCGACCTTTCAATGCATGATGAATGAGATTTTTAAAGAATACCTCCGCAAATTTATAGTAGTCTTCTTCGACGACATCCTGATCTATAGCTCATCTTGGGAGAGCCACCTCCATGTTTCCACTGCCTTAACTGTTTTGAGGAAGCACCAGTTGATAGCTAAAACTAGTAAATGCACATTTGGCCAAAGAGCAGTTAGGTTTTGGGGCCACATCATCAGTGAACGTGGAATTTCCGTCGACTGCAACAAAATTAAAGCTGTAGAAGGGTGGCCAAAGCCACAAACTGTTAAGGAGCTCAGAGGATTCTTGGGATTAACTGGCTATTAGCGGAGATTTATGAAGAATTACGGAAGTATCGCTGCCCCCTTCACTCAACTCCTGAAGAACTCCCTCAAATGGACCTCCGCAACAACAACAATGTTCAATGCTCTTAAGAAAGCCATGACAACTACACCTGTCTTGAAGGCTTGAAGGTTCCTGACTTTGCCAAACCTTTTGTGGTGGAGACCGATGCATCACATGCTGGAATTGGTGCGGTGCTTATGCAAGGATCTCACCCAATAGCATTCATGAGTAAAGGGTTAAAAGGGAAACTACTGGTACTCTCAACCTACGAAGAGGAAGTTTTTGCAATTTTGCAGGCCATCATACAATGGAGGCAATATGTTTTGGGGACATTATCTTTTGTGCTCTGATACCACATTATCAGGAGTCGGATTGCGATTACTCCGTGATCTCGCCATGGCTAGAAGCTTCGTAGATCTAGGGTTGAGGGAGAGAGAGAGATTAGAGGAGAGAATCACTTGATTTTTATTGAAATTTGGAAAACAATTACAACTCAGTTTATATACGGGAACGATGAGGCGGTTACGCTACAGGACAGACAATACAATAGACACGTGCACAGCGCACAAAAACGTCTCCCGCCCTCTTCCAGCCATAAACTGTTTAATAAAGGTGCACAACGCACGTACATTTTCAATACAGACTCAAAACAGACAAAACATAAAAAATACAGCTGAAGTAACTGAACCCAAGGAGTTCCTCGGTGACGACGACTGCTCCGGCAGGCAATTCCGATGACGTCTAGTATCAAGCCGATCCTTACAGTTCCTCCGCTTTTAAAAACGAACTTGTCCCAAGTTCGAAATTTTGAAAACCTGCGACGAAAACATCGATATCAACCCATGAAGCCCCCTCAACTCCCGAGTTTTTCCACTTGATGAGCAATTCGATTCCCATTTGATTCTGCTTTTTGAACACCCTTCTATCAATTACTGCTTTTGGAGACTCTTGGGTGTCTTCTTCCACCCACCGGTTAGGAAAATCAGAGGATTTTTGGGATTAACTGGCTATTACCGGAGATTTGTGAAGAATTACGGAAGTATCGCTGCCCCTGTCACTCAACTCCTAAAGAAGAACTCCTTCAAAATGGACCTCCGCAGCAACAACAGCATTCAATGCTCTTAAGAAAGCCATGACAACTACACCTGTCTTGAAGGTGTCTTGAAGGCTCCTGACTTTGCCAAACCTTTTGTGGTGGAGACCGATGCATCACAGACTGGAATTGGTGCGGTGCTTATGCAGGAGTCTCACCGAATAGCATTCATGAGTAAAGGGTTAAATGGGAAACTACTGGTACTCTCAAACCTACGAAAAGGAAATTTTTGCAATTTTGCAGGCCATCAAACAATTGAGGCAATATCTTTTGGTGAGTACGTTCGTCATAAGGACAGATCAAAGGAGCATCAAGTACATCCTTGATCAGAGAATCAATACAGAAATCTAAGAAAAGTGGCTCTGGAAATTGTTGGGTTACACCTTCACTGTGGAGTCTAAGCGGGGAATTGACAATTCGGCAGTCGATGGCTTGTCGAGGAAAGAAGGAGCGGGGGACACTTGTTGTGAAATCACCTTTGTAGTGCCAGAATGAATGGAAGGCATCAAACGTATGGTCTTGGAAGATCCTTACTTCGCTACATTGCAAGAGAAGCTTCAAGGGGGACAGCTAGACCCAGAAGTGTACAAGAAAGTTGGAGGGGTTTGGTATTATAAGAAAAGTATTAGTGAGCCCTATCGCAAATGGGAGGAACTGTCAGGATCATCAGCCGATCATCAGCCTGATACTAGACGAGATCATCACATTATCAAAACGAACGTAGACTCTCCATCTACAAATAAAGACAATTAAATTCAATGAAATGACAAATAGAGGCCCCAAAACCGGGCCCTAATTATCAGCAATATTTGTCTCTCTGATTCTAATTGTTAAGCATGGTGACAAGTTATTACCCCCTGGATTGATGTTTGTACCAAGTGAGCTCGAACTCGTGTTGACAACTACTTGTCAAAGATGGCTAATAACATGTCGATCTCCTCTCCTAGGGTTCGATCCTCAACTTCAATGTCAATACCTTAGAGCCATGGAAACTCCATAACAGTAAGTATACATTGATCGATCTATATCTTAACTTGGTACTTTTTTTGTCATCTTAGATAATGAAATTTGACAGATTTTTGGTGTTACTTTTGCAGAGGAGTTCCAAGTATGGTGTTGGCAGTGAGGCCTACACCTATTACTTCACGAAAAGAAGAAAACAGACGAACGGTCTTAGGGGATGCATTTACTCTACATAACCAGGGAATCTTCCCAATGGTAAGTTCATTGTAATTTCAATCTCATGCATAATCTTAGTATTGTTGTGCAACTTTTTAGTATATCGTACTTTCTTTTGCAAAATTTTTGTAGAATGAGTTCAAGTATAGGGTTGGGAGTGAAGCATACTACTTCACAAAGAGAAGCCGAAATAAGCGGTCTGGGACTCAGATTGACCGTACTGCGGGTGAGGGAACATGGGTGGAGAATGGATAAAGAAAACCCATCAAGAGCGTGGGCGAAGGTAAGGTGGTTGGCTGCTTAAAAAAACTGATGATGGCAAGAAGGTTAAACTAGGAAATCATTCTTCTGAGTCAGTTATGAAGGAAGGGGGAGACTTTCCGATTATAAGCCATTCTTTGGGGATTATAAGCCCTTCTTTTGGGACGGTATTGGAGGAAGAGGGGTGGGCGAATATTTTTTTGGGATGATGAGTTTGACTCTGTTTTGAATGAGTTACTTTTCAATGATGATAATAGTAATAGTAGTCACTTTGTGGGATCATTTGGGGAAAGCATATACTGAAGAAGAGAAGTAGATCTGGAAATCCTTCCAAGGCAATGTTTGTAATAATCCTTATGAAATCAGTCTGAAAGTTTTTGGCAGCTCTATATGTAACAACATTGCAATATATGTTTATCAAATTGATGTCGATAGCTGCAAATTGTCTCCTCTGTTTTCTTTTCATTTTACATCATGTTTCAGTTGTCAATTCAGTTCTGATCGGTTTTTTGGCATGCTTTTCTGCAACAATTCTGGCCACGTAAGATAAGTACTTGGCTTATTTCTCGGAATGAGTTAGATGTAGAAGATTAAATTAATTTTTGTACAATTTCTGATCAAAACTTCAAATAAATACATACCGAACTGCGTTTGAGGCTAGGCCAAATGTCTACGAGCAAAGGTCTACATTATCAGCACATACAACAGGTCTGCATGCCCGATACTAGACTGAATCTGACCATAGGAGAACTTCAAATGTAGACCCTTGAATTATCTCTGAGTGTAGCTGTTGAAGTCGAGATGTCACTTCCAGTATAATACACCAAAGCAAAGGCACAATCTGCAAACTATAATACACCAAAGCAAAGGCACAATCTGCAGGATAAGAAAGATCATTCTACAAATGAAAGTCTTAGATGTTTCTCAGTACAATTTACAAATACATGGGGTGTCATGAAAGATGGATGAACCACAAATCAATCAATCGATATATCCCCAGATCTCATTTAAAGAGTAGGAGTTCTTTCAATCCCACCCGAGATGACAGTGAGCAAGTTGTTGCCGAAAGGGTCACTCAGATGAGCTGCCAGGTTCTCGACAGGCCCTTCTCCGGTGACGTATGCTTGCAAGAAGAAGCCGAGCATTGCAAACATCGCCAACCGTCCGTTTTTTATCTCCTTCACCTTCAGGATTGCTGCTTGGTCTGGATCATTGGCTAGCCCCAAGGGATCAAATGGGCCTCCTGGGTGAAGCTTGTCCTCCAAATCCTACAATTCCCAACCCCAAATGTATTAGCTTCAGATCATTAGTTTAATTATTTCAGAAATATATCTAGAAACATGTTCATAGAGCTAACACAGCTTCTGAGTCTCATGACTATAGGAAGTGAAAGAAATTACCAGGCCATTGATAATTCTGTAGTACTCTGCACCTCCAACAAGCACCACCTCGGCAATTACAGCGATAATGAGATTGATAGGGATGTTCTTCCCAAAGTAGTTCAATGTGTTCCCATCCAGGAGAAGAGCACCAGTCTGCAACGAGTACGAAAAAGATATTAGTCACTATGTACAAAAGTTTTCTCTCAACAGTGAAACCACAAGAGTTATAGTACGATAATTGAATTTGAGCAATACTAGACCTTGAACCAAACAGCCTCGGGGCCACAGTTTGCACCGTATTTGTTGAAGGCTTCAGGGATGATGAAGCCAGCAGCACCGAGCATGGCCCAGCGGGCATGGATGAGCTCATAAGCTTGGTATCTGCAAGTAGAGTTGATGTAAAATTAATATAAGCTAACCTAAGCGAACTTATCTTAATATGGTTCTAGTTACAGAATACTTACTTGGCAAAGTTTTCTGGCTTCTTGCTCAGACCAAAAGGATCATAACCATAGCTGCAAAAGGAATCAAAGTACATTTAGTTTTTTTTTTTTTTTTTTTTTTTTTTTTGAAGACTCATTGTTTTCTGAATTTCTGAAATTAAATTTTCATCTGTAATAAGATTTACTTAATTTTGTCTGTATAGTTGGGATCTTTACAGTAGATTTTTTCACACGCTCAATGTGTTTTTTTCTTCTTCTTCTTCTTTTTCTAATGAGTTCAATTTTGAAGGGGTTATCTCAATTTCTTTTCTATGTCATTTCTTGAAAATTGAATATAATGTATAGCCATATTTATTCAGTTTTTTGGGGTCTGTCTGAGTATATGAGTCAATACTTTCATACAACGCCAAAACTGTGTTTTCGTTCCAAGTAAAATACTGAACAATAAAAAGGAACAAAAAATAAAAAAAACGAGCAGCTTGTAGAGAGTGAGAAGGGGCTTACTCTCCGGGTACCTCTCCGTTGAGGTACTCTGGAACCTCCGATCGGTCCAAAAGACCTTCCGGCAAGAAGATCCTTCTGTCAGGACCTGCCAGTTACAACGAAAATAAACATTCTTAATATTTGCAGAAGACATCAGCAACTAATACTGACTACATACACAAATACTTCAGTGCTAACTAAGAGCAATGAGGCTTACTCACCATACCACTTGGCCAGTTCATCGCTGGCCGGGGTAACAGCTGCAGGCTTGGCCTTAGGGGGAGGAGCAGTAGTCTTCTTCCCAAAAAGCGCAACAATCTTGGCAGGGCCAGCATTGGCAACTACAGTGGACTGAGCAGACCGGGCCGAGTTCAGTGCATTTCCAAACATCTCCGACACTCCCAAGGAGGCCGGAGCAGCTGCAGCAGTGAGGGAAGCCATCGGGATGATTGGTTCTCGGCCTGAGACACAAAGACAGAGGAAGAACAAAGGAGGTGAGGGATTGGGGAGGCAAGAGGAAATGGAACGGTAGGTTAATATGGTTGAAGTGGTGGGCATGAGGAAGCCATGTGGGATTAGGAATGGACAAGTGTGATTGGCGGAGGATGGGAGTGTGTAATCTAGACGAAGGATTTGGTTGGATGAGTTGCGATGATTTGGCCGATTAAGGAGCTGAGTTGGAGAGATTTGAGCCTATGAGAGTCTATTCCTGTGAGGATAGAGACTCGGAGAGAGTTGACAGAGAGTGAGAGATTGAATGAGAGGTTGTCATCTTTTCTTTCAGTTTCTGTGATTGAAATAAGAAAACCTTCTGTGGTTGAAAATGGACGGGGTCAAACAAAAACTCACACAGTTAGATTCAAAACACACACAAAAAAATGATCAAACCGGATTGAGCAAGAAGCAGACTTCACAAAGAAAACTGATATCAGTACTAAGCATGAGACATGGTGATGAATTTCCATGAAGAGAGAAAAACTTGTGTAGTGAACTGACTACATTATGTCGTTGGAAGTGGCTGACTTAAACACGCTCACTGTAGTTACGATATTATGCAAAGTTTAGAGGTTACACATACGTTTGCTACACTTGCATTTTCCGAGCCTTTACCTACAGTTGCACACTTGGGGTTTGGCAATTTTCTAGGTTTTGGGAAACGTCGTTAAAAACATCCGTAAATATATAAACAGGATACCAATAACAGATTCTTAAACATGAAGAACCCTAAATCTACAAATAAACAGCATGCATGATAATTTGACAATAGAACTACCGACATAACATACAGCATATGACATCTATAATCACCAATTCAGTACAATATCTCTAAACTCTTAAAATTGACAGTATCAAGAAACAGTGCACAACTAACTCTTCTAGTGTAGCTTAACAGCTGCTGAATCAAGCTACCAAACCCACTAAACCCACCATTTGAATTAAAGCTTGATCATGGCCGGCAAACAATGGAGAAGATATAGTAAAGCTCTATGGGAATATGAATACAAGTGTTGGCAACAAGAACATAAAACACCAGCAAACTAGATCTGCACCAGTTACATCCATTCCAGATTCGACATGGAACAGGCCCAGATTATACGCATAAATATGATGCCTGTACAAAACTATACAATATTTAGAAATATGATTCATTTTCTCTACCACTGTTTTAATTCCAAACAGATGCACAGTACGCATGTATTACAGATACAAATTATAATTCCCACGTTATTCATAAGCTCCAAAGGCAGCACGATAACGCAAATTAGGACAGAGTCGGTACAAAGTCTACCTGAAGAACATGGATGCTGCTTGAAGGTTATATTTCTTAAGAGGTTAAGCAGGATGAAAGCACTGAATAAGTAAAAAATAAAATCGCCATTGCCTCATCACCGCCATTTTTCAATCTCCCTTGAAGTTGCTTTAATAAGCTTTTTGGTAGTCACAATAAGATCATCAACCAAGGCATCAATCCGCTCCCTGCAATTGAAAA
Source organism: Hemerocallis citrina (assembly GCA_017893485.1). NCBI lineage: Eukaryota > Viridiplantae > Streptophyta > Magnoliopsida > Asparagales > Asphodelaceae > Hemerocallis > Hemerocallis citrina. The sequence goes on from CM030367.1 coordinate 183,853,083, forward strand.
GAGTAGATCATGAAAGTTGCAACGTAAGGAATATCAAATTAGCTACAGAAAAGTATCGGCAATAGGAACACTAAAAACTCTTGAAGGACTAGCTAAATCCCTTTTTCAGTTAAATAATCACAATTATCTTAAGTACCTAGTATTGATATCAAATTTACAATTGTGATACTAACATATTCCGGTAATAATTCCCACCATTTCAGTTCAGGTAATTTCTCAAACAGCACTGTACAGGAACACTAAGTATCATATAGGTGGGTGCATTGGTAGAGGGACCTTATAAGAAAAATCTGGATTTTATGATATTATGTACGGATGCAGAGAAAATCAAACCCTTTTTTTATAAAAGAAAACTGATTTGTGGAAGTATGAGTTTCGATGATGACGATAAATAAAATTTTGAGCTAAATGAAATAGTACATGCAAGTCTACTGAAGGCACATGACATCTAATATATTTGTAGTGAAGAAGACATGACGGGATGAGGAGCTGCAGGCAAACTAGGCAAAAATTTTGTAGTAATTATCAAAATATTGAAAAATAAAATAAAATCAAGCATAATCAGAAGCAAATGGCCTTATAGTTAAACCTCAGGATAATTTACAGGCTAAACAACCGAAACTTCAGATGAAGTTGAACCTCTTTGTATAAAATCATTGTTCCCAAAATGTATCCCAAATATTTAGGTGATATGGCAGACCGTGAATATAAGGGTTAACACATACACAACAAGAATTTATAAGGAGAAGATAATTACTGAGATGGGAAGGTTCCACTTTCACTTCCACTTCGACGAAATAGCTTCCCCACATTTGTGTATCTTTGGTTTTCATCATATGCAACTCCTCTACCTGCACCATATCCAAAACCAATACCAATCCCACATCCAGCACCAATTCCTGCCCCAAGCTGCAAGCCTGGAAACCCAGCTCCTAAGCCAGCACCTATTTTAATTTGAAACAGAATGAAATGAGTTCCATATAGGAAATAAACCAAGTATCTCAGATTTTCTCGGTAGAGCTTTCAAAGTTTTCATTCAAAATTTATGCTCATGTGCTAAATGATAATAAACACAGGAATATCTTGAATGCAAACAAAAATACCCTTATGCTGAATTGGAAGGAAAAAGAAAACTGTATTTAGTTACAATTTTGGTTCATAATCATAATTCACAAAGTGAAGCTTCCTAAATAGCAGATATGGCAACAGGACAGTAGAAAACTAAACAAGGAATTATGGGAATTTCGGTCATCTCATAGTTACAACTTAAATACAATTAACCAATAGTTAGGTAAAGGTAAGATGGTAAGATATCCAAATATACTCTTGTTGAATGAATCTAATCCCTACAGTAGCACATAAGAGAGTACTACTTTGGAAACAAATTACTGATCTATTTAGATATGTTCCTATATTCCTCCTGTAATACTATAAACAGGTTTTCTTACCAGATGCAGCTCATAATAATCGTATGATTTCTTATAGAGATTTGCGTATTTCTAATTGTATTGAAGCCATTGTGAAGGGGTCAGAGTTCAAGCATATTAATTGAACAAGTTTAGAAATCTGTTTGGCTAACAATACCCCACCCCATTACAATTTCGTCCTACAATTTTACACCAGATGTCAAGCAAGGAATGATACCCTATTGACCACTTAGCTGCACTGGAAACTAGAGTAGGTGGATATCCAGATGAATATCCTGAACAAGTAACAATCCTTCTTTGTCTTCTGCTGACAACCCAAAACACACCAATCCAAACAAACACCATAATACAATTCAAATAACCCAACCTTACAACTAAGCCCACAATCCTAAGATATTTGGTTGTACCCTTTTACATTTTGGTTTGACTTAAGAACATGAACAATCTGGTTCAGTGATGTAACTTCCCTGAGAGATCTTGAGCTGCTGAGTGCTGAGGTTAGCAAATGAAGAAGGCCCTAATATATGACTATGGAAGACAAGGTGCCTCCAATTTCATCATGATATAGTGTGAGATCCATCAATAATGTATCCTGTGTGAACTTATAGACAATCAACAAGTAGGTTAATCGCCTTCATGAGGAATTAAGTATACATTCAGTGTGGTAAGGAATTCTATTAAACGGCATCACCTTAACCTTCTTGTCTCTAAATAAAAACAACGAAATTATATATTTGTTAGAATACGATTGAGTATTACTCCAACTAGTACACCTTAAGCACACTGTTGTATGATTGTTATAAAATATCGCATAAGGAGTATATTCAACAAATTTCTCCATTTGCAAATCTCTATGGGTATTTTGAGATCCGATGGGAAAAATACGCAAGATGATAATGCCAACGAAGGATATAGTAGAGGTTCATCATATACTATATAATCCAAAATCCATGTCATTCAGGATTTAACCTAATGTTCATAAGCTAGTAAGCTCTGCATCAGAGCTCTATATAACTATATCATGTAAATTGGAATTATGTTTCTTTATATGTACTCGTAACTTATAACTTCAATTCTGCACGTATAAACTATAAATATTTCATTCAATTACACCCTCAATCCTTAGAAGATGTCAGGCTTGCCAGCCAATTTTGACATAAGAGTGACCATGGAATAATTAAGCCTAACTTTTTATCCGAGCACAAGTCCGAACTTATGCAATCCAAACTCAATTCCTCTAGATGTATTGAGTTAGCTAGAGGATTTCAAAACAATGTTGTATTGCTTGATGCAAAGGGAAGTTTACGCAACTTGACTAACAAAGTTACTGCAAAATATATCCAACCACACAACAACCTAACACGTCTAACTCATACTGCTTCACTGCATAATATACAAATCTCGCCGTATCCATCTCTTACCTACAATTAGTTAATTATATTGAACAACTCTCCTTCGAAATTTCAGCAACTTTGCATTTCTTCACACCACAATCACTAATCCTTGAATCACAAGATTCACAACTGCAATTACTTTCATCGGATTGCTCGTGCAAGGCGAAGATCTAACCTTATACTTCTGAGAATGAGTCAGAAATTACACATACTTTCTAGTCTCGTTATAAGAACTTGTTCGGACAAAAGAATGGGTTTCGAATACCCCTGAGGGAGAACTTTTGGCAGAACAGACACCATACACTACACCATAATGCAGCTCAATCCCTGCGAAATTTGGAGATCCGATTCACAGAGGAGGAAGTGAAAGAGGCGATCACTCAGATGGGGCCGGATTAGGGGCCAGGGCCAGACGGGTTCCTTACGATGTTCTACTAAATCTTTTGGGACGAAATCAAAGAAGGTATTATATCCCTTTTGGATGAATTCTTCGACCACAGTCTGAAATTGGGCATGTTCAGCTTTGCTAAAATTATCGTCATCCCCAAACGAGCGAACCCCATGGGGTGGGGAATTTCTAACCCATTAGTCTCCTCAACTGTTTGGTTAAGATTATCTCCAAGATCTTAGCCAATCGTCTGGGGAAGATACTGGATGGTTTAATCAATCGCGAACATTCTGGTTTTATAAGGGGAAATGTATTCTCGACTGCGTGGACACTACCGAAGAGGTGATTCGCCAATATCATATTACAAATGAAAAAAACTACCTTCTGAAGTGACTTCGAGAAAGCGTAAGATTATGTGGACTGAGAATGCCTGTTAGAAGCGCTCAAAGAGAGAGGGTTTGGTGATAGATGGATCATATGGATCAAGCACTATCTGATTACGAGTAAAACGTCCATCTCAGTTAACGAAAGAACAGGCCATCCCTTCTCCTGTAGGAAAGGACTGCGTCAAGGGGATCCTCTCTCTCCCCTTCTGTTTACCCTTGTTGTGGATGTGCTTAAGTCCATGTTAGACAACTGTAAGCAAGTGGGCTGAATCTCACCAGTAGCTAATGGTAGGAATTGGCTGGGTTGTACGATTCTACAACATGCGGATGCCACGATTTTATTCGATAACGGGGATAGGACGGAAACGATATGCTTTAAGGGAACCCTCTACTGCTTTGAGGTGTGGTTGGTTTTAAAAGTTAACTGCTATAAGAATGCTTTGGTTCCTATTGCTCACAGATGCGGAGACACACGCTACCATCCTCAACTGTCAGAGAGATGGATTCCCTATCAAATACCTGAGCCTACCACTTAGACCGGGTAAACTTAAGAAGTCGGACTAGCTTTCGATCATTGGCAGAGTGGAGGATCGATTGGCAGGATGGAAAGGCAAGTCCCTATTTTTTGGTGAAAGAGTGGTCTTTATCAACTTGATCATGTCTAACCTACCTACTTACTACATGTCCTTCGAATTACCAAAATGGGTGATCCAAAGAATTGATCGCATCCGGAAGAGATTTCTCTGGAAATGTGCTGACACGGATAAAGGTGGCTATTATTTGATCAGATGGGATAAAACATGCATGAAAAAAAAAAGCATGGCAGGCTGGGCATCATCGATCTCAGAGACATAAACCTTGCCCTGTTGGGCAAATGGTGGTGGAAATTGTTCCATCCAAATGGTGAAAACTTGCATGAATTCATTCACTCTTAATTACAAAGAGAAAGGAACAAGAAATTTAGGTCTCCGGGTGGGCTCTAAGGTTTCTTGGTTCTAGAAAGGTATCGTTAAAATCAATAAGCCATTTTGTACGACGACTGCATCATTTATAGGCAATGGCCAATCGACCAAATTATGGTGGGATAAATGGTGTGGTGCCCGGATCCTTAGAGAAACATTTTCGGACCTATACGAGTAAGCATCCCAACCACATACTTCTGTGGCCAAGACGTGGAGAAGGAAAACTTGGAAACCATCATTTCGAATGTGGCTTAGTACGGCTCTTATTGTGAGACTAGGAGCCCTCCAAGAATATAATGCCCAGGCCGGGGTGAAGTGCTCACACGGCCAAGATAGAAGATCATAGGGGTTGGAGAACAATGGCTCTTTCATGGTTCGCTCCTTATACAACCGTATCCACTTCTGGATGGAGACCTAAGTGGGCTACGATCCTTTGGAAGGCAAAGGCGTCCCTCAAGGTCAGGGTATTCCTCTGATTGATGCTCAATAATGTCATCCTCACTAGAAAGAATCTGGCCAAAAGACAATCGAACATTGTGACCATCTGTGGGTTTTGCAACTTTCATACGGAATCACTGAACCATCTGTTCATTGACTGCCAGCGGAGTAAGGCAACGCTTGTTGAGGTTCTGAGAGCCTTGGGTACGAGTGAGATCCCAAGACATGAGAATTTGTGGGTGGGTCCCAAATTTGCCACTATTTGGCACGAGAAGAAAGATGTGTGGTACATCGCTATCGCTGTTATGACCTGGATTTTATGGCTTAACAAAAATAACTTTTACTTTCGTGGGACCAGTAATAGTACATCTGGTATTTTAACTCATATCATGCATCTTATTTTCTCTTGGGCTACAGCTGCTGCTACAGGTCCGAGAGGGAGAATTGTTAGAGCCTTCCAGGTAGACGAGTACAATTATGAGGAGGTAGAGTTTGGACCTACCCTAGACTGAGCAAAGAGACGGCTTATATATACTCACCTTCCAAAGTTTTGTTGGAAGGACCGCTATGTGTGTACTTGTATTGTTTCCGTACTTGTTATGTTGTATTACTTTTTGATATGTCCCACCATCTGGGACGTTGTTGAAGGTTTATATTTTATTTCCTGCTTTATAGTCCCTTGTATTCTCCCAGTACTCTGGGGTTATTTTATTAAAATAATATTAATGAAACAGGATGACGGTATTCCACCTTTTCCTACAATTTTTTTTTTTACTTCCAACGACGTCACGATAACCACAATGGTTTTACCGACATCAACTTATTAAATATAGAGTTAAACTTATAACCATATCATCTAATCTAATCAACAATCAACACCCTCTTCTCTAAGATTCATAACCTATGCTCAAATTATTCAATTAACTCCATAATTATCCATCTTTTTACAAAATGATCAAAACTTCCAAATTTTTAAATTTCCTTACTTACCTTCTATAAAGAACTAAAATTTTAAAAAGGGTTTATAGTTTATACTCCACATACCCTATGCAAAAAAAATTCAATTAACCCCATGATTATCCATCTTTTTACAAAATGGCCAAAATTTCCAAATTTCTAAACTTCATCACTTCCCTTCTACAAAGAACTAAACTTTAACAGATGGGTTTACACTCCACATCAATTACAACATCAAAAACCAAAATTTGAGATAAAGAACAACATCTAATTACAAATCGAAGCTCAAAGGTTTGTAGTGTGCTCACCACCGACAAGTCCGATACCGAAACCGACACCGCAACCAATGCCGAGCCCGAAACCTGGACCGAGTTTTCCGATATCTTTCGATTTGATTACTGGAAGGTTCCAGATTAAACCCTTGTCATCCATTTCTGTAAGCTTTGGAACTCAATCACTAGAAAGGACAGTTGTTTTTTTGTACTTGCGGAAGGGTGGTTTTGGGTCGGGTATGGTAGATCCACTATGGACTAAACCCAATAACTTATGGGTATTTAAAGAGATTTTTAATTTAATCTTATTTTATTAAAAAAAACCTTTTTTAAGAAGGGTTTTTAACATGTATGTCCCTAACAAATATGTGAATATCACATATACCCCTCACAAATGTGTATTTTCATATTTACCCCTAACAATGTGTATCCAACCTCTTAGTTACCCCTTAAGTGTAAACTACATTAAAAACATAAAAATATATAAAATATACAATTCTATTTGAGTAGATTTTGTGTAAAATGACTGAAATACCCTTCCTCCGCTAGTCAAGCTTCTTCTTCTTACTTTTTTATAAACTCAATCGACTATAAAACAAACTGAAACACATCAACAATTCTCAATTTTTTTTCAGTTTTCTTAATAAATGGACAAATTTACATACATATTTATAATTTCATCTTCTTTCTCATGTTTTCTAGTCAAATTCGTCACTAATCTTATAAATTTCAAATACACGTAGTTTGAAGCAATTTTTAAGGGTAAATAAGAAATGAGATCATATTGTTAGGGGCATATATGAAAATACACATTTTTGAAGGGTATATATGATATTAGCATATTTGTTAGGGGTATACATATTAAAAACCCTTTTAAGAATTGAAGTTTAATTTGTACGTTGTACTCATTGTTTTTTTTTTTTAGGAAAAGGTGGAATAATGCCACCCTGTTTCATTAATAAGTGATTAATAAAAAACCCCGAAGTCTCGGAAAAATAAAAGTACAATGCAGGAAATAAAACATAACCCCCAACAAAACCCTGGGGGGTGGGTTACATCATCCAGCCTAAAGGCAACCAAAACATAAATACAAAATACAAAGGCCAGATACAAAATACAAAGGCAACCAAAATACAAAGGCCTGATACAAAATATGTAGTAGAGAGGCGGGTGTCCATTCATCAGTCCAGAGTTGGCCCGATCTCTATCTCCTCGTCGTCAAAATCATCCACCTGGAAAACCCTTGCAATTCTCCCTCTTGCTCCTGAAGCAGCCGCTGTAGCCCAAAAGAAAATTAGATGCATGATATGAGTAAGATTACTAGAAATAGAATTACATGAAGCACGGAAATAAAAATTATTCCTATCTAGCCATAACACCCATGTGGTTGCCGCAATGGCAATAAACCATGCATCTTTCATATCATGACGGGATGATGCAAATCTGGAGTCGACCCACAGTTCCTCATAGTCTCTTGGGTAGTCACTTGTTCCTAGTGCGCTCAACACCTCTATCATGATGGCCTTGCTTCTGGTGCAGTGAAGAAACAGATGATTCAAATCTTCCACGTGTATGTTGCAGAACCCGCAATTGGTCGCAATGTGAGGTTGCCTCTTGACTAGGTTCTCTCTAGTGAGTATGGCATTGTTGAGCACAAGCCAGAGGAAGACTCTAATTTTCAGAGGTGTTTTAGTCTTCCATAGTACCATTGATGGACGGAGATACCTAGGCCCTGATCAGTCTTATGTCATTTAGTGTTCGATAGAAAGCTAAACGTGTTAACAATGTGTTGCATTAATATAACTCATTTTTTATTTATTATTAATGAAACGATGACGGAGTCATCTTTATTCTTAAAAAAAAACTCATTTTTTATTTTTGTGTAAGATATATATATTTTTTTATGTGTGAGTTTGAGATGTAATAGATATGAATGGAAATGAAATAGCTCTAATTTTAAACCATATAAATATGTATTTGTAACATGCAATTTTCAAGCAATAGTAGAGTGTGTGTTTGGTTGAAATGGTTTGAGTGTTTGGCTAAAGATAAGTATCGACTCTTCGAGCAATGATTTTATTTGTGGTTCATCCAGAAGAAAAATAACTGCAATAATATAGCAGTACAAATTAGGCATGATGATCATTTGTGCATTGGAAATTTTACTAAAATTTGCATAATTACTTTAAAAACAACAATAATGTATATTGCAGATAATATGGATACAAACCAATAAATAGTAAGAAATGATTACAAATAGTAGACAACATATCAATTGGTAATTTCATGGGATCCTTTCTTGTTCAAAAAGAAGAAGAAGAAAAATAAAAGGATCCTTTCTATTTTTATTTGATTTTTAGGAAGCAAATACCCTTTTTTTTAATAGGCCACCTTTTGAAACTATTTACAGAAAGACAACAGTTGTCAATGCTCGTGGACTCAACAACTAAACTCGTCGTTCCAACGGTGAGTTTAGTTGTTTTATGCTCGCTGTTGGAACACGGCGAGTGTAGTTTTTTTTTAGAAACTCGCAATTCCCAACGGTGAGAACGGCGAGTTTAGTTCAATTCATAATTTTTAATGAAGACTCGTCGTTCCAACGGCAAAAACATTTACACTAGACTCGTTGTTGGGAATGACGATTTTTTATTTTTTTGGGAATCGTTGTTTCCAACGGCGAGGATATTTACACTAGACTCGTTGTTAGAAATGGCGAGTTTAGTTCAAAAAAAATTTATGTAGAGTTTTTTTTCAAAAATTCACTATGTCCAGTAGAGTATTTCACTCTCTGTGAATTTTCCTACATCCTCGCTGTTCCCAACAACGAGTCTAGTATAAATATCCTTGCCGTTAGGAACGGCAAGTCTTTATTGAAAATTTTGAACTAAACTCGCTATTCCTAATAACGAGTCTAGTGTAAATGTCCTCGCCAAAGGGAACGCCTAGCCTTCATTGAAATTTTTGAACTAAACTCGTCATTGGGAATATCGAGTTTCTCAAAAAATTATCACTAAACTTACCGGGTCCCAACGGCGAGCATAAAACAACTAAATTCACCGTTGAGAACGACGAGTTTAGTTATTGAATTCACGATCGCAAATACTTTGGTAATTATCTCATTTCAGTAAATAGTTTCGAAAAGAGGCATATTAAAAAAAATCCAAATACCGCATATGTATCATAAGAAAAGTCTTTAAATAAGGGCATATACATCCTTTTGTTAACTTTTGGTCTCTAACATCTTGGACAAATAAAAATTTTGTTTAATCGATTTCCTCTGTAATAACATTGTCATTTCTTAATGTCGTACGAATGGTTTGATGTGGGAATTGATAAGGACAACGAGATGCAATTTGTGATGAACTTTAGGAAATTGGTTAAAGTAACAATGGGTGGTTTAATTATTTAGGTTTGTTGTGTTGAGTGGAACTTAGGTACTGTTCTTTTTTTGTTCCTCTTATAAGAGATTACCTCTTATAAGATATTTATCGTAAGAGTCTCTTATAAGAGCCGCTTTTGGAGGTGTTTTTTTTATATAAAAATAACCTCTTATAAGAACCTCTTATAAGAAATTTCTGTTCTTTTTTCACCTCTTACAAGAGTCTATATTACCTCAAAGTCTATATTACCCCAAAGTATAAAAATAGTGAGATGAAGGACAAAAAAAGATAAGTTCAAATTACTAATATATAAACTAGTTTAATGGCAAGTTAAATTCACAAATCAGTGTAAATCATCAATTATAATTCCGGGCTACTATAGACTTTTAATTAGTATGAAAATTAGTATGTATAAATATAAATAATAATAATTTGTTTTAAAGAAGTTGGACTAAAAAAATTTAAGGTCAATGAGCTAATATAAATTCTCCCTTAGCTGTAAATAAATAATAAATAATAAATAAATAAATAAATAAATAAAATAAAAAATAAAAAAACATGACCGACTACAGAATTTGAACATGGTGGCATCATAACAGGACAAATCAACTAGCCACAACTTAAGTAATGTACTTACTGGACGTAAATATATATATCTTTAAATAAATTAGTGTTTCGACAGCATCCCTAACATAATGGTTCGAGATTGTGAAGAATGAATTCCTACACTTTTTCTAAGATAGCATATTACAGTCAACTACGTATATGATTACACTTTTTCTAAGATAACATATTCCGGGCTACTATAGACTAATATATAAACTAGTTTAATTAGTAACAATTATAATATAGACTTTGGGGGTAATATAGACTTTTTAAGTGATAGAAGTTTTATAAGAATTTGAAAGAGGCTACTAGAAGTCTTTTAAGCTTATAAGATATTTTGAGAAAAATGTCTTATAAGAGGTAAAAAAAAGAACACTAAAAAAACTCTTGTAAGAGGGGGACCACCTCTTACAAGAGATAAATCTCTTATAAGATGAGAAAAAGAACACTACCTTAGTCTTAGGCTCTGTTTGGTTCAAAAGAGGAGAGGGGAGGGGAGGGATTTTAATGGAGGGAAGGGGAGAGAAGGGAAAGGGAGGGGAGAGATTTTAATCAAGACTCTGTTTGGTTCAAAAGAGGGGAGAGGAAGGAAAATAATTATCTTCTTGTTTGGTTCACAAGGGGAGGAAAGGAATTTTATAATTAACTTACTTTTATACCCTTTTATATTTGAGGAGAGCCTATGTATTATTGTTTCTAATTCTAATTCTATAATATAAACAAAATAATGAAGACCAATAAACAAAATGATGAAGACAGATTGATTGATAGTACTTGATAGAAACTGTAGAGAATTGGCTAATAGGTTTGTCTGTTAAATCTAAGTAAAGTAGGTCGTGTAGCCGTAGGTGTCAACTACCCTGTTATTAAGTAAAAGTTTTAGTCAAATTGGATTCTCATCATTGGTTAGTGGCTCAAAACCTTGAACAAAGTAGAGCACTGACTTGATGGAGAAATAGCTAAGACTGTAACAATGATTTTCCCTCTTCATCTTCTTTCCCCTCTTTCTTCTTCTTTAGTTTTATACGTTTATTTGAGATTGAGTAATCCAAGAGCTCTGGGATTCAGAATGTGTTTAGGGCCTCTAACAAATATGAAATATGAGAAAGAAATTGTTTCCTTATGCATGATGTGCAGAAAAGATGAAAGATTAAAATTATTGATTACAGCTACTTCTCTGCAACTTATTGATAAATTTGATGTCACGCCCCGCTTCCCGGAATACAGGAACACAGGCACGTAACTGAGGCCCAGCGAATGATATAAGTATGCCAACTCATATCATCCATAAGCTGTACCAGTCTTAATCAACAATATAAAAAAATGAATCACAATCACGCAGGAAACATAATAATCACATAAACGAGAATGAAGTTCAATAACCAATTCTGGAATATAAGAACTTACCAAAATAACTCGATAGACTTCTGCTCCAATTGTAGAAGATCTGCTTATCAATGTCTCCTAGAAATTCTCTTTATGCACCTGTGCTTGATTATCTAAAAAGAAGGAAAATTTGTCCTTAGAGCAAGTACGGACAGCAAGTAGTGACAAGCAGAGAGTAAAGGAAACGGTTACATGAAGGAATATGAATCAAGATCAAATATACGATGACAATAATGGCAGTAATAACAATGGTCTTAATAAAATATACATATATGTCAATTTATGTTCATTAGAGTGTAATTCCTCCTATCTAGTGCACGTACTACTGCATCCCATACTACAGATTCGGTGCACGCAAAACAGTGTACGTTTGAGACATAGTGGTGGGGTCTACAGAGCGTGTACTCGGTTTCAATAACAATCATTTACCATTTTCATTCATTCATTCACATTCATTACTTCTCCTTCCATTTCAATACCATTTCAATATAGGCCCTCGAGTACATTTTCTGAGATTTCCCACTACTAGGTCAACCCTTATAAACCCCGGCTTGTTTAGTATTTTACTGTTAAATCATTCATGCTCATGCAAGTGTAAATAAGGATGTCAAGGGAACGATATGAATGCAGCAACATGATGCATTGCACAATAATAGCATGGAATAGTAAATCTGAAACAACAATTCTCTTTATATTATTTTAACTAATTTCAATTATAACTGGGTCGAAACCTCAGTACAAGACAGACAATGCAGCAGTAACTTATAAAAAGCCATCACATATATGTTCATTCAGGTCGATAAACAATAGGTTATTGTATCATGAAATGCATTACACTGTTATATAGCAATTAGAATGTCCATTACTGTGTACAATTCAATTTATGAAGTCATTAATCCAATCACGATTGTCTCATTCAATCAATGTATACAATTACCATTCATTTCCTTTGTACACAATTCTATTCATTTTATTCACTTCAATTATATCTATATGGGCTTAGGTTTGAGTCAATGGACAATTATAAGAGGTCAAGAGTCGGTCGGGTTAGCTCGTGTAAACCCTCAATACTCCCAACGGACGGGACACAAGGCAAATTAAGGTAATTAAAATAGAACTACTTGCAGGAGATCAATTAAGCTTGAACTAGAACATTAAAAGAGTTCAAGTGGACTTGCCTTTTTGTAGTAGTTGATCCGTATAATTTAAGAATAACGGGATCAGTATCCCGGGAACAATCCCAAGAGGCACGTGCAAAGATACGTACGAAGAACTCCAAAAGCAACAATCAGCAAACAGTAGACCAATTCCCCCCCTATCGGATCGACCAAAACAGCGAACAGCAGGAGGATTCGCTGTGCGCCGAACAGCAAACAGCAACGACAGCGAATCAGGTTCGTCTGCGCAGCGGATCTGCGCCAGAACAGGGGACACCGGACCGGGATCTGCTGCGGGTGAAGCACGAAACAGCAATCAAATGCACGAATCTTGGCGCGATCTACTGGCTGAGCTTCGATCCCGCCTTTTCCCTTTCTTCGTCTTCTTCGTTCGCTGCTTCGAACCATGGAGAGAGAGAGATGGGGACGGCGACGCTGGCAATGGCCTCGACGGCGAGGCGGCGTGACTGCGACGCTGGCGGCGGCGCGAATGTGACGGGAGGCGACGGTGGTGGGTGCTCCTCCGTTCGTGGGTTCGAGAGCAAGGGAGTGCGGAGCTGGGCAGCGCGAGGCGTTGTGGTGGCTGGCGGTAGCCTCGACGAAGTCGATGACGGGGAGTGGCGGAGCGCTACAGTTGGGAAGCAACCGCAGCGGCGAGGGGCAGCGACGGCGACGAAGCTCTGTTCTTCTCGAAGAACAGAGGAGGAGCTGGGCGGTTGCTTCGATGGCGAGCTCAGGCTCCTGGGCGGCGACGAGGACGGAGTTTCGAGCGGCGGAATGGAGGATGACGACGCTCCAGTCATCGCGGTCGAGAGGCGACGAAGTCGATGAGGATGACGATGATTGTTGCGGAATGGAGCTGCGATGGATTCTCGGCAATGGCGATAACGGAGTGATGAGGAGGCACTGCGGGAGGCACAAGGAACTCTTCGGAATGGCGGCAATGATGGTCGATAATGTCCGGTTGAGTTCGATGAAGGCGATGGTAGGCTCGAGGAGTTGCGGCGACGGTCTGCGATTGGCTGGCTCAGGGAGGGGAGCTCGACTGGTTTGGAGCTTCGATGGGGAAGACGAAGCGAGTGGAAGTCGTCAATGGCGGAGTTGGCCTTGCTTTGGGTTCTCGGAGATGTTGTCGAGGAAGAAGGTGGGTTCGGTGGTGGTTGCGGAGCAGCGGAAGAAGGAATCGAAGGGAAGGCTCTGTGGTTTTGTTCGTGTTTTGGAAACAACAGAGAGAGGGAGAGAGATAGTGACGGGAGAGAGAGAGGGGTTTAGTTAGTGATTAAGAGATAATCAGGGGTTAGTTAGAGTTTGTGGGAGTGTGGTTACGGGATTGTGGGGAGAGTGGGAAAAAGTTGAAAAGTTGTATACGGGTGTGTGTATAGACTTGATTCTGTACAACATAGGGGTAATGGGTTCTGGGTTAGTGGGCTTGGGCTTAAAAGGAGCTCAAAATATTTAAATAAAATAATCAGGCTGTTGGGCTAAATTTCTGGGGCCGGATTAATTAAATAAATAGTTAAGATCAAAATATGAAATTGGGTTTGATTATTGGGCTTCAAATGAATATAATAAATTCAATAGGAATTGTTGGGTTTCAATTAAATAACATAACATGTATCAAAATCAATGGGCTCCAAATGAGATAAATAAAAGAAGAGAGACAAATTCTAACTTGGAATATAAATTTGGGTTTCAATATGAGATTCAAAATGATTTAAATGCATTGGAAGGATTTATACGGAATTTGAAATACAAGAATACATAGAAATCCGTATAATCGAAAACAAGGGTTACATTTGATGTTTAAAATTCTTTGAAACAACAAGAATAAAAATACCTAAATAATCTATCCACATACAACCACTTGATATTGACAAAAGAGGACTACATTCACTGGAGGAATTGCCTTGATCGGAACTTCACAATCAATGGGTCACGACCAAGTTTCCCACTGTTTTGATATTTGATCTCTTGTTTTTTTATACTGGATGCTATTTGTTCATACCATTTTGTTCCTGTATATATTTTACTCCTGATCATTTTCACTTGCACGACTAATATGAGCACAAACAACTAAAATGGGCTGGTTGAGAGTGAGAGTGGGAGAGAGAGAGTCGGGAGAGAGAGAGAGGATATCTTTTTTATTTTAGGGATTTAGATCTAAAAATGGCAGTTTAGTCCAATCACTTTAAAAAAATTAGATCCACTTTCTCACCACTCTAAATCTCCCAATATTGGAGGGGAGCCAAAATTGGCTCAGGAGGGATTCTGCACCCCTCCATTCCCCTCCTAAAAAATGAACCAAACAAAAAATGTTTTAAAAAATCCCTTCCCTCCCCTCCATTCCCCTCCAACCAAACAGGCCCTTAGGTGCTTTTTATGTATTGTCTAATTGGAACGTTAGAGACATGAACTTTCCAAATGTGGTGGGTATTGTATAGACGAGAATATCTAGATCTCAGAATACATGCTTTCATGATATCACAAGGAATGTCAGTTTTGAGTGATCACACAAGTTAGCGGTGGGACAGTCGGACGGGATTTCGATTGGCTTGGACTCAAATATTTTCAGGTTAGAGGATTCATTCAAGGGAGACTATACTATTTCAGTGAAGATCCTTGATAAATCGAGTTGGAATTTTTAGACCGTATCGGTCGTATACGGTCCCAACAACATGTTAGAAAATGAGTATTTTATACACCATTTACGAACTAGTTTTTAACAATTTATTGAGTAAGATCCGTTATGAATTAGTGAGAGATCTTGATGGATTTGTGTTCTCCTTCGCGAGTAGATCAAAATCATATATTTACTTGCTCAAAACGTGTAACCCCTGTTTTCATTAATACATATTTTTAAAGGTATTTTTCCGTATTTAAATTTTCAGTATATTATAACTATTTTTCCAAAATTTATTTTGTTAGTTAAACCATTTTTATGAACCCAATTGTTTAGTAATTTATTACAAGCCCAAGTTGTATTTTCTTTCTATTATTTGTTATTTTGAAATTCAATTGTTATTCCAAGCCCAAGTTACATTACTAATTTTATTAGTTTTATTAAGTGTGAGCCCAATTCTGCATTTTGATTTGTTAAATTAATTTGAGCCCAAAAATTTAGCCCAACATCCTATTTGTTTTATTTAAATATTTTTAACTCATTTTCAGCCCAAGCCCAAGCCCATCCAATAAACCCAGAACCCATATATAGTACAGATTATTATTATACACCTATCCCTATACAATTCTCCACACCCTCCCCACTTTTTGTCCCGTACTCCAACTCCTCCCCACTCCTCAAATCCAGTACAGCACTTTCCCCATTCTCCTAGTAACTACCCCACTCTTCTCACCCGTTACTTTATTTATTCCATTATAATAATCTCCCTACCCCGTTCTCTATCTCCCCCGTTACCACTCTCTCTCCCCGTTTCATCTCTTCTTCCGCCCCCCCCCCCCTCTGTTCTTCAACCAAAACCAAAACAGAACAAAACCCAAAAACCAGCTCTCCCGTTCTCCTCCTTCTTCGTCCATCGAACACCTCGACATTCCCCCGCTCGAGTGCCACCCACCTCGAACTCCACCGCCGTCTCCGCAGGCTTCTCCTGCGCTCGCCACCGCCCGCCATTGCCAACTCACCCGAGCTCTTCGACTTCGCCATCTCTTCTCCGAGCGCATCCCGCTCACCTCCACTCTCGCTTCCCCGTCGACTTCGCCAGACGCCCTGCCACTCATCTCCTCCGTTCTCGCCTCCACCATACTTCTCCGCTCGTCGCCCTCGCATCCGCCATTGTTGCCGCTCACGCTCCTCTCGCACTCAGCCACGCTCTCGCCGTCCTCGCGCCCCATCTCCTCCATTCCTCCGCTCGACTCGGCCGCGTCGTCTTCAACCTCCAAGAGCCAGTCCCCGCTGTCGCCTCGTCTCCCTCTCGACGCCCGCCATCTCGCCGCTCTCCCCTTTCCTGCGCTAGAACCAGTCGAAGCCCCGTCAGCCTCTTCTTCTCCGCAGTCGCATCCAGTCGACTTCCGCCCCTCGTCTCCGCCTCGAGAGTGCTTCCCACTCGCACCGTTGCTCCCACCGCTCGTCTTCTTCACCGCAAGATTCAACCGCGCTCGACCCCCCTCCGAACCCATCGAGCTTCACCCCTGAGCGCCGCCGCACTCCACCTCAGAGGCCCCTAACCCCGTCGTCTTCAACCTTCGACTCAGTCGCTCGCCATTCTCTGCACCAGTCGAAGCTCCTCCTCCCTCCCGTCGGAGCTCCTCACCTCCAGTCACGACACCTTCTCGTCGAGCCTTCCACAGTCAGCCACTCCTCTCCATCGCCTTCCCCGTTCGAGCACGCTCCACCGCGCCTCCAGCCGTCGCTCACAGTCGCTCCCTTCTCCCGCTCGCTTCCCCTCTCTCTCTCTTTTTATCTCTCTCTCTCTGTTCTGAGTAAAAGAAGAAGAAAAGACAGGATTGGGGAATTGTGTGTGCTTGGGTTGATTATATTGGTGTTGGATTGCTATTGGCCTTGTATGCTGTTTGGTGTTGTGGAGGGTTTGCTGTCTCGGAGTTTGTGAAGGAATTGGTGCTGTTTTGGAGAAAGGAGTTGCTTGCTATTGGAGTTGCTGTTTGGAGTTTGCTATTTTGGGATTTTCTGTTTTGGCGTGGCTGCCAAACAACTTGCACGTGTTCTACTGCCCGGGATACTGATCCCGTTATTCTATTTTTAATTCATCGCCGTCGACTAACAGGCAAGTGTCACTTGTACAATTTTATTTGTTCTAGTACAAGCCTTTGTAAAAATACCGCAAGTATATTATTATTTGACTCCAATTCGCATTCATAAGTCGAATTGATAACTGTTTCCATACATAATCCGTATCTCGTATTCGTACAAGATCACGAATACTTTGTTGCCATGTCCCTTGCATGAACACGATTCACATATATACCATTATACATGATATTGTGCATGAATTGTTTATTATTAGGTTGCATGTTGTTATAATATATTATATTCTTGATTAAGTGTTAAGCATGCCATTAGTTGCATCATATGTTATAAGTCCTAAAATATGTTTCCTGCCTCGTATAAGTCTTGATACCTTGATCTTGTCATGTTACCCTTGCCATGTTACTCGTCCCTATTGTTGCATGTAGTTTTTGTTCATGTTTAATTGTAATTAAAAAGATAACAAGCCGGGGTATAAAGGGAAAAGATTTAGTAGTGGACAATATAGAAGAGCGTACTCGGACGGGGGTTCGTGGTTCCTCGCTGCAAATTTGTAAGTTACAAGTTACAAGTTTGCTAAATTACAGGGTTACATGTGCACGTTACAAGACACACTAACTACATGTTCCACATTGCACGTATCTTGATACAAGATATACTTGACTCGGCTTGACTTGACTGGATATGTTTCCCGAGTACGTGACCTATAAAATCCACCACTAGTCTAAACGTTCACTTGTTTGCGAGTAGCAACCATGTAGTATGGGATGCATGAAGTGCTACCTAGTTAGGTTAATAAAAGACATGACATGACACGTACACTTGCATGATCCGTTTACATGTTACATGGTTATGATGACTTGTTTACTTGTTTACATGTTACTAGTTCATGTTGACACGTTTACTTGCTTACTCGTTACATGTTACATGCTCATATGGATTAATTACTTGTTTATATGCATGCTATTTGTTCCATAAGGCCTTGTTCTTGATTCTGTCACATGTTGTATTTGCTCTATTATATGATTCTTGATTCCTTGCTCGTTTTTCCTGCTTTTGTTTCATCCTATTTTTGTCCCGTAGCTTGTATTACTTGCGGCCCGTGACTTGCATTAACGGGTACCACTTGTCTCTTTCCTTGTAATAATATACTTGCAGGCCCAGATGGAGAACTACCTGAAGGTGTTGCCGAGCAGAGATTCTAGTCTTGTTTAGTTTCATGTTATTTTAGTTCATGTTTATTCATGTAATCCTTGTTGTAATCCGGGCGTGTTTGCCCCGTAGCTATGTTTCTCTCCAGTTGTTGGTTCATGTAATATTCATGTACTTTGTTATCCTGTTGTGATTTTATATGTTATCGTGGTTGAAATTGTTATCTTGTTGTTGAGTTAAATTTACAGCTTATGAATGATGTGTCTGCATCATTCGCTGGACTTCAGTTACGTGCCTGTGTTCCTGTATTCTGGGAAGCGAGGCGTGACAAAACGATTATCGGGTGAATGAAAAATTGTCTCCCGTAGTGAGGCAGTTTCATCTTTGAAAATAAGTTGATGAATTTTAGTCCTACATAGGAAAAAACAAAGGAAATAGAAGAGGATATATAATAACCTCTTTCTTTGTATTGTAAGATAGCAAGCCAAGAGGCTCTCTCTCGCGCGCGCAGGGTGGTGCAAATCTCGGACTGGTTTGCATGCGACTTGTATGCACCAGCACGTCTTGCGGACACGAATGCCGGACCAACGTGAACCCACCCCGTGCAGAGCCACTTTTTACTACAGCTTTTTCCCCCGATCTATAACGACCGTTGTTACACTAATGCCTTCAACCTCATGTCTGCCGTTATAATTAATGCAGTCAATGTATTGTCCCTCTCCCCTGAATCAAGACACCAGAACCTCCTCTCTTTCCCTAAACCTCTGTTCTGTGCTCAAAGTCCAATTTCTTTCTTCGGTCCTACGGTGATTGAATTCATACGCTGTCTAGTTCGAGAACTTGGCATGGTGCCTGCGTTGAGCTCTTCTGTCGTTGCATCCTGGAAGACAGACGCCTCAACAAACTCCAGCACCCAGGTGAGGCGAATATGTTTTAAAGAGATTGCGTGATACACAAGCCTCGACACAAATCGATTTGGTTTTGTTATTTTCTTTTTCTTTTTAATTTTATTAGTTTTCTTCTTCTTCTCCTTCTCTGATTTGTGACTCTAATTCATACTTGATTTTATTGCAAACGATTTTGTAATCAAAATATTCTAACAAACTTAAAACAGATTGCATTTCCTTGACTTTTATTTCTTTGAATTTTGAGGCAATCCTTTTTATTTTCTTTTCATTCTGAAAAATTTACACTCGTGTTGTGTATTTTCAGATTAAAAAATTACAAACGCATCTGAGAATGCTGTTGTGGCTGAAACGGTCCAAGTGTCGGTTGCTGATGTGGGACAAGTGCATATTGTTGCTGTGACACGAGTGCCAATGCCAGCCGTTGTACCTGTCTCAGTCTCCCATAGGGAGAAACCTGAGAAGTTCAACTGGCAGAATTTCAAGAGGTGGCAACAGAAAATTATGTTCTACTTGACCACCTTAAATCTCGCAAGATTCTTGAACGAAAAAGTTCCAAATCTTAAGAAGGATAAGCAAGACTACCAAGTCATCTCCTTTGTAGATGCTTGAAAAAGTTTTGATTACCTATATTGGAACTACATAATGAACGGATTAGCCGATTCCTTGTACAATGCTTATATTGACAAAAGAACTTCTAAAGAACTTTGGAAATCACTAGATCATAAATATAAAATTGAGGATGACAAAAGAACTGCTAAAGAATTTTGGGAATCACTAGATCATAAATATAAAACTGAGGATGTCGGTGCCAAGAAATTCATAGTGGACCGCTTCCTAAACTATAGAATGGTAGATTCCAAAATAGTAAACATTCAGGTTCAAGAGATTCAATTGATCTTGCATGAGATACATGCTGAAGATATGAACTTAAGTGAAAGTTTTCAAGTTGCTTGTATTATTGAAAAATTATCAGCAGGTTGGAATGACTTCAAAAACTACCTGAAGCATAAGCAAAAGGAAATGGGCATTAAGGATCTCATTGCCAGACTTCGTATTGAAGAAGACAATAGAGGATCTGAAAAAGTCGGAGCAATCAATCATGCGGCCAAGGCTAACGTGGTAGAACATAGTCAATGTTCCAAAAGGCACAACAACAAGGGGTCCAAGTTGGGGCCTAAGGGGAAAATCTCCAAGAAGCCGAAGTTTCAAGACAAGTACTTCAACTGTGACAAGCTAGGTCACAAGTCTACTGATTGCAGACTACCCAAGAAGAACAAGAATAGAGAAACAAATATTGTTGAAGGAATTGCTCAAGATGTTTCTGATATCAACCTTTCAGTTGTGGTCTCGGAGGTGAACATGATGGGTTTAAACCCCAAGGAATGGTGGATTGACACTGGAGCTACTCGACACGTGTGCTCCAACAGAAGTATGTTCTCCACTTTCGAACCATTAGAGACTGGGGAGAAGATGTTTATGGAGAACTCGGCCACTTCAGAAATCAAGGGTCAAGGCAAGGTCTTCTTGAAGATGACTTCTAGAAAGGAACTGACTCTGAACAATATTGCATATGTTCCTGATATCCGTAAGAACCTGGTACTTGGTTCGTTGCTTAATAATCACGTATTTTGTTTAGTGTTTGAGTCAAACAAATTTATTTTGTCGAAGAGGGGAATGTTGTTGGTAGAGGATATATGAGTGGTGGAATGTTTAAACTCAATGTAATGACAATGGTCAAGAATATCAATAAAGCTAGTTCTTTTACTTATATGTTTGAGTCTTCCATTTTATGGCATGGTAGACTAGAACATGTTAATTATGATACTTTGCATAGATTAATTAACTTGAATCATATACCAACATTCTAAATTGATTCCAAAAATAAGTGTGAAACTTGTGTTGAGGCAAACCTGACAAGATCATCCTTTAAAGGTGTTGAAAGAAACACTGAACCTTTTAATTTAATTCACACCGACATTTCACATTTGCGATCTAAAAATGATACAAACCAGAGGCGGTAATATATATTTTATTATCTTTATTGATGATAACACAAAATATTGTTATGTGTATTTGCTTAAAAGTAAGGATAAAGCTATAGAGGAATTTGTTCTCTATAAAAATGAAGTTGATAATCAATTCAACAAGAAAATTAAGACGCTAAGAAGTGATCGAGGTGGAGAGTATGAATCGCCATTTGCTGAAACTGTGCTAAGCATGAGATTATACATGAAACCACAGCGCCCTATTCTCCTCAGTCCAACGATGTTGATGAGCAAAAGAATCGAACATTAAGGAAATAATGAATGCAATGTTAATAAGTTCTGGTTTGCCACCAAACTTGTGGGGAAAGGCTATTCTTTCATCTAACTACTTTCTGAATAAGGTACCCAAAAGGAAAGAAGAAAAACACCATATGAATTATGGAAAGGAAGAAAGTCATCCTACAATTACTTACGAATGTGGGGATGTCTTGCTAAGGTGGTAGTTCTCCACCTAAGAAAGTTAAAATAGGACCCAAAACGGTTGATTGCATTTTCATCAGCTATACACATAATAGTAGTTCTTATCATTTCTTGGTGTACAAATCTGATATCTCTAAGATACCAAAGAACACGATAATGGAGTCTAGAAATGCATCGTTCTTTGAATAGGTATTTCCATGTAAGTCTAAGGAAGAACCAAGTTCTTCCAAACAAACACATGAGACTATAAGTGACGACAGTGAAAACCAAGATGAAGAAGTTGAGGAGGAACCTAGACGTGGTAAAAGAACAAGAGCCGAAAAATCGTTTGTTCCAGATTTCTTGACTTTTATACTTGAAGATGAACCTCAAACTTTCAAAGAAGCGGTGAGCTCTAGTGATGGTCCTTTATGGAAAGAAGTCATTAAGAGCAAAATTGATTCTATCTTGCAAAATCATACTTAGGAGCCAGTGGATCTTTCACCAGGTACTAAACCTTTAGGTTCTAAGTGGATTTTAAAGAGAAAAATAAAACCTGATGGATCAATTGATAAATACAAGACAATACTTGTAATTAGAGGTTATTGATAAAAAGAATGTCTGGACTACTTTGATACATATTCTCTAATGACAAGAATAATCTCCATTAGGATGGTACTTGCAATAGCAGTCTTATGCAATCTTGAAGTACATTAAATGAATGTGACAACAGTCTTTCTTAATGGAGATTTAGATGATGAAATCTATATGAAGCAACCTGAGAGTTTTTCAGCTCCAGGACAAAAAATCAAAGTTTGTAAACTAGTGAAGTCATTATATGGCTTAAAACAAGCACCAAAATAATGGCATGAGAAATTTGACAATATCATGATGACGAATAGTTTCAAGATCAGTGAATGTGATAAATGCGTATATGTCAAAGACATTGAAAGTGGATATGTCATAATATGCTTGTATGTAGATGACATGCTTATTGTTGGAAGCAATGATAAGATGATTAAATCTACTAGAAACATGTTGAACTCAAGGTTTGACATGAAAGACATGGGACTAGCTGATGTTATATTGGGAATTAAAATCACAATAACATCAGACGAGCTTGTTTTAAGCTAGCCACATTATATTAACAATATTCTTGGAAAATTTGATAAAGATAATTCTGGAATTGCCAAGAACTCCAATAGATTTAACTTTACATTTATCTAAGAATAAAGATAAGAGTATTTCTCATGTAGAATACTCTAGAATCATAGGTAGACTAATGTATTTAATGAGTTGTACAAGACCAGACATAGCCTATGCAGTGAGTGAACTAAGTAAATATACGAATAATCCTGGAAGCGAACATTGGCAAGCAATTACAAGAGTACTGAAGTATTTGCATTTTACTCGTAACTATGAGCTTCATTATACGAGATATCGACTGTACTTGAAGGATGCAGTGATGCGAACTGGATATCTAGTGATAACTCAAAATCCACTAGCGTCTATGTGTTTACACTAGGTAGTGCAACAGTTTCTTAGAAATCCTCAAAACTAACAATGATCGCTAAATCCACGATGGAATCTGAATTTATCGCACTGAACAAATGTGGGGAAGAGACTGTATGGTTACGCCACTTCCTTGAGGATATTCCAAGGTGGACAAAGCTTGTGTCTCCAATCTGCATACATTCAGATAGTCAATTTACAATTTGCATAGCACAGAGCAATATGTATAATGGTAAACCTAGACATATTCGTCGAAGACATAATACCATTAGACAACTACTATCTACTGGGATTATCTCTGTGGACTATGTAAAGGCAAAAGATAACATTGCGGATCCGCTAACCAAAGGGTCAAACCGAGAGTTAGTTGATAAATCATCGAGGGAAATGAGACTAAAGCCCATGAAAGAATAAATCGATATAATGGACACCCAACCTAGTTGACTAGAGATCCCAAATCTAGGTTTAAAGGGACAACTAAATTATAAAGACCATGTTGGATCGCTGTGGGGATTTCCTCATGTTCATTCCTATGATGAAATAATGATACCCGTAAGGCTAGAGGCTAAGCTAGGCTTTTAATGATTCTGATGCATCGAAAATTCGTGCAGGATAATGCAGGTTACTCTTAACTAAGATATCACCTATGCGAGAGGGAAGAAGAGCCGCTTCCAAGAGAATAATGTAGGGCAATATTCCTGTTAAACTCTTGCAAAACTAGGCATATGTTCATAGCCAAAACAAATATAACAGTGCGAACTCAAATGCATTAGGAAGATTCCCGTATGAGATATGTCATCGTTTACACAAATGACAGAACAGTTCAAGGACATCGCGTCTACTGTTTAGTTAGTAAAGTAAACATAATTTCATAAGGGAAGGTTCAAAGGTAACACCTACCTATCCTATGAAGGTCTCGACCATTGAATTCTATCACCAAGTCAGTCGTGTGTCTATGGTTGTCAATTTCTTTCATGTGGGGAATGTTAGAAAATTGGTATTTTATCCACCATTTACGAAACATTTTTTGAGAAATTTTTGAGTAAGATCCTCTATGAATTAGTGAGAGATCTTGATGGGTTTGTGTTCTCCTTCGTGAGTAGATCAAAATCATATATTTACTTGCTCAAAACGGTTATTGGGAGAATGAGAAATTGTCTCCCGAAGTGAGGCGGTTTCATCTATGAAAATAAGTTGAGGGATTTTGGTCTCACATTAGAAAAAATAAAGGAATTAGAAGAGGATATATAATAACCTCTTTCTTGGCATTGTAAGATAGCAAGCCAAGATGCTCTCTCTCTCGCACGCAGGGGGGGGGAGTGCAAATCTCGGATCGATTTGCATGCGACTTGTGTACGCCCGCACGTCCTGCGAACACGAATGTCGGACCGATGTGAACCCATCCCGTGCAAAACCACTTTTTACTACATTTTTTTTCCGATCCGTAACGACTGGAATAAATGTAGAAACAGTCTTGTCTGACATTTATTCACGATTTAAACTGCAAAAATGGTTTTGTCCACCGATACACTGATGCCTTTAACCTCATGTCTGCCGTTACAGTTAATGCAGTCAATGTATTGGCTGCCGTTACGATTTTTACCCTTGGCCCTATAAATAGAGGCCCCTCTCCCCTAAATCAAGACACCAGAACCTCCTTTCTTCCCCTAAACCTTTGTTCTGTGCTCAAAGTCCAATTCCTTTCTTTGGTCCTACGATGATTGAATTCAAACGCTGCCCAGTTCGAGAACTTGGCATGGTGCCTGCGTCGAGATCTTTTGTCATTGTATCCTGAGAGATATGCCTCAACAAACTCTAGCACCTGGACGAGGTGAATCTATTTTAAGGAGATTGTGTGATACACAAGCCTCGACGCAAATCGGTTTGGTTTTGTTATTTTCATTTTCTTTTTAATTTTATTGGTTTTCTTCTTCTTCTCCTTCTCTGATTTTTGCCTCTAATTCATACTTGATTTTATTGCAAACAATTTTGTAATCAAAATATTCTAACACGACACATGAAGAAGAGAGGAACTATGAGAGGAACTTACGGGGATTAGAAATAGGTGGACATGAATGTGGGTTATCATGGGGGGACTTCAATATCACGATATTTTTCGCCGAACACACTAGAAAAGAGGGATCACATAGAGATAGAAGGAGATTTAAAGAGGTGATTAATGAGCTCAAAGTACGCAAAATTCCAATAGTGCACATATTGTTTAGCTGGTCGAATAATATGGGAAAATTTGGACATGGTATTAATATCAGATTATTGGGAAAGTAGGTTTCCATTAGCATGTGCAAATTTGATTCCAAGACTTACCTCAGATCACATACCGATTTTGTTATGTGGAAAGGAGGAATTTTGTAATGCCCCGATTTTTCATTTAATGGAAAATTATTTATTTTGCACATAGTGTGCACGTGCAATATTTTTTGGTGATTATAGATATTTAAATGTGTGCTTTTAATTATTTTATATAAAGCCTTCTTTCAATTAGACAAAAATCCTTTCTTCTTAAAGCCCAAAAATTTAATTCATTTATTATTTTTATAATTATTATTTTGGCCCAAAAACTAAAGCCCATGAGCTATTTTATTTTTTTAATACAACTTGTCATGTAGGATACAATTTAAAGTTTATTTTTATGTAAAATATAATGTACAAATTTTTGGAGGCAAATGCTTGCATGTGCATTGCATGTACACGTGCAAAGTGTACTCTCCAAGTATGGCCGGTTGTGATCTTGGAGGGAAATGAAAATTTTGAGTGGAGTTATGGTGGTGGTGGTTACTTGATCATGGGTAGTTAGTGTAACTCCTCCTTAAATCTTAGCCATTTGTTCCTAACTCCTACTCCAATCTTAGCCATCCATTCACCTATTTTTTTAGTATAAATACCCCCCCCCCCCCCACCCCCTTTGGCTAGTATTATTGTGCAAATTATTTTCCTCCAAACCTATAGTCTAAAATACAATTATCTAGTAGTTAGTAAGTGAGCAAAAGATTGAGATTGTGTGGGAGTATTGTGCTTGCATCAACCAAGAAGGGAAGAGGCCGGCTAACAAGAAGGAGAGCTCTCGGTGGTGTGCTTGGAGGCTCGTGTGCGCGTGTTCAAGGAGGAGGATCACTCTCGTTTGCAAGGACATTCGTTTAGGAGGTTGCTAGTTGTATTTTCTCTCCATTTAAGGTGGGAAAATTTTCTATATTTCTAAATAGGAATGCATGCTAGATTTGAATGGAAAAATGATGCACGAAAAAGATTAATAAGAGTACATATTTAAATTGGAAAAATTGATCTATAAATTGATTGGAATGTGGATGTGCAACTGTATATGGTTTTATTAGTAAAAGTCTAAATTTTGTGTGAATTGATTATAGCCATGGATTGTTAAAGAAAATCTTATTATCTACACCATGAATTATAGACACAAAAGTTAGTAGATTAACAATGCTACTTTATGTGTTTAAATGAACCTTTGTGTTGTATTGAAATGAATGAATTAAAATATAGATTTGTATGTTTGATAAATGATTAAAAACAAGGAATTAATATGAAGTTTGCTAATAAAGAGACTAGTAATATTAATTGTTAAGAAATGTCGAAAAAGAATAAATGTGGTAGTGATAATTTAGAATTCGAATTAATTGTATGAAAAACATGTTTTAATTATTGAAAAAATTATTTTCTATATACTGGAGTATAATTTATGATGATATTAGTCAATCTGGACATTTACAGTAATTTTTATAAAAGCAAAGTGAAATGAGAGCTTGTTGAACAGCGAAATGTTTAATAAACAGAGAGAATTGTTTTAAATAGACTTCGGGTTGAACTAGTGACAACCTGAGCGCATAGCTCAAGTGGTTTGGATGGTCCTAATCGCTACAGTAGGCCTCGGGTCTCAGGGGTCTGCGGTTCGAATCCCGTGGGCAATATATATTTTGTTTGGTATTTTTAAAACAAAACCAACTGCATTTAATGCTCTCAGTCCTTTTTATACCGCCTAGCACCTTCGGCCTAGTGGTCTGTGCCTTTGGTTGTTTTCCCTATGGTTGTGGGTTCGATCCGTGGCTTCATGAAGTATGTTTAAGTGAGGAAAAAAAAAATTTGGGTCATTTTTGATGATGAAAAATTACAAAAAAAAAATGGTTATTATTCTAAAATTATGTGGGACTTGTGAAAAATAATTTGAGGATTATTTGCATTAAATGAAGTATGTTTTGAAAATAAAATGTATAATTTAGAATTATAGTTATACATTTGTATATATAAAAATTGCACTTTACAAAAGGACTTGAAATAAAATATTAGAAAAGAAGTATAATAAAGATAGAAATTATATGTAGTGATGTGATGTGAATTATTCTCATTGGAAAATAATGTGGAAATTATGAAATGTGAATATTCATGTAGTGATGTGATTTTAATGTGAAAAATGATATTTGATGAAATATAATTCCATGTATGGCTATGGACTTATGAATAAATTAGAGATCATGCTATTGAAAAAAAAAGGAAAACCTGTGACGATTATGAAAATGAACTTATGAGCTAGAAATGCTCAAATTTTGGAAATTGTGAATTGAAATTGAAATAAAAGAGTTGCTAAGTCTCCCCTGGCATTTGGAAAGAAATGAAATGAAATTTGAAATAGAAGACCAAGGTTGGTCATGTTTGAATGAATGAATAAGTCCGGTTTAGTGGAGAGACAAACTCTAGAGCTTTGATTTTGTTCATGATTCTAATAAAAACTAAGGATTAGTACATAGTGGAGACGTGATGAAAGTGAGAGAAAAACACGAGAATGAGAACTAGAGTTTACGGTGCGGGTGTGAGCCACAAAATGCATGCTTGATGAGTCAAGACATGGCGTGGGCACTACTCAGTAATGATCGGGCACTACCCAGTCAAGACAAAATGCATGCTTGATGAGTCAAGACATGGCGTGGGCACTACTCAGAAATTATATGTAGTGATGTGATGTGAATTATTCTCATTGGAAAATAATGTGGAAATTATGAAATGTGAATATTCATGTAGTGATGTGATTTTAATGTGAAAAATAATATTTGATGAAATATAATTCCATGTATGGCTATGGACTTATGAATAAATTAGAGATCATGCTATTGAAAAAAAAAAGAAAAACCTGTGACGATTATGAAAATGAACTTATGAGCTAGAAATGCTCAAATTTTGGAAATTGTGAATTGAAATTGAAATAAAAGAGTTGCTAAGTCTCCCCTGGCATTTGGAAAGAAATGAAATGAAATTTGAAATAGAAGACCAAGGTTGGTCATGTTTGAATGAATGAATAAGTCCGGTTTAGTGGAGAGGCAAACTCTAGAGCTTTGATTTTGTTCATGATTCTAATAAAAACTAAGGATTAGTACATAGTGGAGACGTGATGAAAGTGAGAGAAAAACACGAGTATGAGAACTAGAGTTTACGGTGCGGGTGTGAGCCACAAAATGCATGCTTGATGAGTCAAGACATGGCGTGGGCACTACTCAGTAATGATCGGGCACTACTCAGTCAAGACAAAATGCATGCTTGATGAGTCAAGACATGGCGTGGGCACTACTTAGAAATTATATGTAGTGATGTGATGTGAATTATTTTCATTGGAAAATAATGTGAAAATTATGAAATGTGAATATTCATGTAGTGATGTGATTTTAATGTGAAAAATGATATTTGATGAAATATAATTCCATGTATGGCTATGGACTTATGAATAAATTAGAGATCATGCTATTGAAAAAAAAAAGGAAAACCTGTGACGATTATGAAAATGAACTTATGAGCTAGAAATGCTCAAATTTTGGAAATTGTGAATTGAAATTGAAATAAAAGAGTTGCTAAGTCTCCCCTGGCATTTGGAAAGAAATGAAATGAAATTTGAAATAGAAGACCAAGGTTGGTCATGTTTGAATGAATGAATAAGTCCGGTTTAGTGGAGAGGCTAACTCTAGAGCTTTGATTTTGTTCATGATTCTAATAAAAACTAAGGATTAGTACATAGTGGAGACGTGATGAAAGTGAGAGAAAAACACGAGTATGAGAACTAGAGTTTACGGTGCGGGTGTGAGCCACAAAATGCATGCTTGATGAGTCAAGACATGGCGTGGGCACTACTCAGTAATGATCGGACTTTAGCCACGCTTGTGGGATGTTTGGTGACTGCAAAAGGATCGTGTGCCATGAAGGAGGCTGAATTGCCACATGTAATTGAAAAGTTTTCAATCTATGAACGCCCTCATGTATTGCAATCCATTGATCTACTCCACTTTGCAAAAACTAAAATGATGGAACGGTTTTGAATTGCAAGAAGAATGGTCCCTTGAAGTATTGAAAAACTTTCCACTTTTCATCTGTTTTGTATTTATTTTTCAAGTATTCTTAGGATTTACAATACCTAAGATTTAAAATCTCAACAAATCCGAATCGAAACACTATGATTTTTTTTTTTTCACTTTTTTTTGGATGCTCGATATATAATATTTAAGATCTCAACCAACAAAGCCTAATCAAAACACCCCGGCCCTAAACAAATCCTAATCCTGAGGGATCCTATATAATTTCAAAAGCTTAGTTTCTTTCGTAAAACTAAATGTCATAAATAGCTTTTGTAAATTGTCCTTAAAAAACATGTTTTTTGCACACTATCACGAAGCCTACCTAACTAATGTTTTATGTCCAGATTTACAGAATCATACATAGGTTTCGAGGATTCATGTCAACAGCATTTCAAATTTTACAAAGAGAGCTATAAAAGTGTTTTTTTTTCTAATGGAACTATATATATATAATCTGTTTTATGTACAAAAAAGAATGAATTCAACGGAGGCTGTCAACTTCTACAGCTAGAAACAGCACTTGATACAGTTAAACCCTTGTTATACATCCTCTGGATTTCTTCCCGGTATTCGGTCAACGACTTATCAGGTAATGTCGGAGTCAACTCCACCACGTCACCCATCTTAAGCTTGCATGTTGGGTCACTAATAGGCTTGTGGTTTAGCCGAGGCCTTAACTCCTCCTTCACGGGGATGGGAACCCATTGAACGCCCATCTTGAACCGCCTTGACTGGCCCGCCGTTTCCAACAGATCCACCAGAGTTGAGTTTACAGGAAACTCTACTCTTGCACAGACATCTGCAAGCAAAAATATTCGATCAAACTTTTTGCACTATCCTGCCGACAAATGTAGTTTGAGAAAATTATTAAACATTTTTTTTCCCCAAAATTTTTCAACAATCAACGGGACCAAAACATTTTTTAAGCCTTTGTCGTATGGATCAACTAGGAATGCCGTCGTCTTTTAGATTTAGGTAAGAGGATTGTTTGAGAGGTCATGTGGAATGTTTATTTCATTATGAGCTTGATCACTAATCCTCTCAAATAGTGAATGTAATTTGTTCTCTACAATTTTGTTAATATAATCCATACACCTTTATTACAAAAACAACTGTTTGGCCAAAGTTAAACAAAAACCCAGATAACTTTGAAAATTACAAAAGCCACCCTTGAGGTTACAGTGGAGCTAACAGTCAATGTGGTTTTGTAATTTTCAAAGTCAATTTTTTTTTGGTTCATACCTCAATCCTCAGGGATAGTTTCTGTAATCATCACTTGTTTATATATTACGAAATACGAATTGCATCGTCCGAAAGTGTCTTTTATCAAAAAACTACAAACCCCAAAAGGACATTTATAATAGCTGAAAAGGGGTATTTCTAATTATAAGATATAACTGAGGTTTTAGGAATTGGACTGAATCTCAGGGGGTCTTCTAATCATCAAGGGTCTGTTTGGTTGGAGGGGAATGGAGGGAAGGGGAGGGGAGGAAAGGGGTTTTTTAATACTTTTCTTGTTTGGTTCAATTTTTAGGAGGGGAGGGGAGGGAAATGGGGGGTGCAACACCCCTCCTGAGCCAATTTTGACTCCCCTCCAAAAGTGGGGGGATTTGGAGGGGAGTGAAAATATGGCTAATTTTTTAAAGTGGCTAGACTAAATTACCCTTTAAAAAATCTAAACCCTAAAAAACCTCTCTCTTTCTCTCTACTAGAAAGTAAGTAAAAGATAGAGATCGTAGGCGAGGGAAAGAGATCAGAGAAAAAGGTAGTACGTAGAAGAGAATAATTTTGGTATATATATATATTATATATCCTTGTGTAAGCAGGTTTTTCTATCGTGAGACAAAGCTGCGAACAAATAAAGCGTTGCTGTTATATCATAGTCATTGAGATTCTCAAACTGTAGAATCTGCTGTTCTCATGTTCCCCCCACCCTAACGTAAGTTTCATCACCAATACAACCATTTTGTTAATTTCTGATAGATATTTGTATAGCTATGTGAATTCAAAGTTAACACAAACTAATTAAAATCATATTAGTAATCCAATGCTAACCATTTTGCTTCAAAATTTTTTCTGATTCACTAAAATCCTTTTTTTTCTGATTACTAATTTTTTCTGATTCACTTCAAAATTTTAGTCTTTACACCCAATCTCAACCATTTTGTGACTGTATGCATCACAGGTAATTACTATTAGCTCTGCCACACTGGCATCTTGATGAGATTTCATCAAAATTGATATCGATGCTGTATGCATCACAGGTAAATACTATTTGAGTTATTTGATAGGGTTATATGTTTATTACTTTAGATTGATTTTTATCCCTTTACTCTATGAATAGATTTCACTGAGGTGGATATCAATGCAATCAAATAAGATAGTCTTCCAAGACCTGCTTGAAACATATGCAAACAGAAAGTTTGTGAATTGGGTTTATGTCTGCCCTAAGGTGATATCAGCTTATTCGGGCCACAAAATTTGCTCCTAGACTCACAAGCCGGAATTGGGCTTGAAATGAAAATAAAGATGTGAACCAAAGACTCAGAAGGTTTGGTTGGGCTCAGAGCTGCTGTAAAATAGCACATACTGTAACTTTTCGCTGCTGTCGTGAGCAGGACTGCGTAAGGCAGAGCAGCCAAGTTGTAATGAATATGAAATCAACAACCATACAAGAAGAAAGGGTGATTGATAATCTGTCGTGCACATTTCAGCAAGATAATCTCCATTCTCCAATATTTCCATTCAATAACCACATAAACATATGTACAGATGATCAAATTAATTTGAAAGCAGAGAAACAAAGATAAGGACGAAACCTATTTGACAGTAATACAACTGTGGTGATTTCAGTTAAGAAAGAAACATCAGTACATTTAAAATTTCTTCTGATTCACTAATATCCTTTTTTTTCATCACTCGAAGATAGATACTCCATCCAATGCTAACCATTGGATGGATTAGTAATCATATTAGTAATCCATGCTAACCATATTAGTAATCCATGGCAAACTAATTAAGGAGATAGATAATTAACTAGGGTTAGTTTAGTTGAGATTGGGTGTTTGTGTCTTAACAAAAGAAGGTAGGGATGAAGAATGAAGTGGTTGTATGAATTTCTTATTATATGCAAAAGGTATAAAAGTAATTTTATTATAAAATCTATTCTCTCCCCTTGTGAACCAAACAAGAAAATTATTATTTTCCCTCCCCTCCCCTCCTTTGAACCAAACAGAGTTTTCATTAAATCCCTCCCCTCCCCTTCCCTCCCCTTCCCTCCCCTCCATTAAAATCCCTCCCCTCCCCTCCCCTCGCCTCCTTTGAACCAAACAGACCCCAATAAACTCAATGAAACTACACAAGTACTGTGTTTTACTAATATCAATCATTTTCCATATAAAAACTCCATAAGGTATCATCTACTTTAAAGTCTTGAAAATAGAAGCAAATAAGGATTGAGAAAAGTATCACGAACAAACCTTGTCATTCTCGATCATGATAATAAAGACAGGACCATCAGGGCCACATCGAGGTTTGCAAGAAAATGTGCAATCTTTATAATGGGTAGGAAACACGCAAGGTGGCTTCACAGAGTCGAAAAATCCAACGGATGACCTGTCTTTGTTCATAGCCTCACGTTGCCAGGTAATGACCCATTGAGCCCATTCGACCATCTGAAGGACAAAGTTGGAGTATTTGCAATCGCCTTCTTTGTATCTCCAATGAGCAGCAAATCCATACTCGGCTTGCAAATGCATCTTTTTTGTTCGTATCTGAATTTCAAGGGAAACTGTACCCTCACATATGACTACTGTATGTAGAGATTGGTACCTGTAATGTATATTGTTTCATCGTCTATCGAGGTTTGGAAAAAAAAAAGATTTTGCAGTTTGCATTTACTTGACAAATATCTTTCTTTCGAGTTTGCAATTAGTAAAATAGAAATGAGTCAAGTGAGTATTGTAATTTTAAGAAGTCGCTAGTTTTTTTTGTCAACAGAGTAAACATCAATGGTATTTTTCGTAATTAATCCATAAAATAAATCATACCCATTACACTTGGGATCAACAATGTAGTCCTTGAACCTATCAGGTACTTCATGCCATAGTTGTTGTACGACCCTAAGAGCTTTATAGCAATCTTCTTCAGTTTCAACAATCAATCTCAATCCATGAATATCATGAATTTCATCCATATCTAGCTTCTTCCTGCATAGTAAGATGAAACAAGCTCATGAAATACAAATACAGGACAAAGTAAATATAGAACCACCACTCTTTAGTAGATGAAACCAAATGTATATATTGGCTCACTGTGTTTTCAACACATGTGAATCAACAAATTAAAAAATCATCCATACAAATAAATGGAAAAACTTAAGATCTCAAAGACAGTGATAGAAGAGGAAGTCAGTCGTACTTTAACATCTTGGAATAGATGCTGAATAAGCTTTTATGCCTGCCTAAAAGACTGTGGTAAGAAATTGCCCCGGCCTTGAGCGCTTGATCGAGCTTCTGCACAGAATAAGTAATTATAGCCTCATCGAAGGACTTCACAAGTTTCAATGACAATTTTTGGTGCTCGTCTGGATTGAGATGCTTGAAACAGATATTCTCTAGCTGCTCTTTCCAAGTATAGATCCCTAACCTATTGGCAAGTGGCACAAATATCTCAGATGTTTCATTTGCAAACCTCTGTTGTTTGATCAAAGGTAATGCATCCAACGTATTCATATTATGCAATCGGTCAGCTAGCTTTATTAGAACAGCCCTAGCATCTGCCATTGCCAAGAACATGGTGTGTAAACGATCTGCCTCAATAGTTTTATTAGCAGTGTTGTTTTCCCGTGCGAGCTTGCTTAATTGGCTGAGCTTAGACACCTGGCAAAATCACCACAAATTAATTCAAGTGTTGGGGCGATTAACATATTATTCGCAAAACAATTTAACAATCAAAATGCATGCACGTATATTTTAAACTCCCAAGTCCCAACCCATGTCTATATCACTTTCCAATTATTCAATTTTATTAGTGAATATATTTTCATATTGATTAAGAAAATGTTCCTTAATTTAGTTAAAAACTGCATTTTCCATTTACGCCCCTATGCTTAATTAATTGTCTACTCTGTTTCTGTAAAAGTTAGTTTTGGTAAATAAAGTAGTCTGATCCCAAAATAATTAAACAGGGGTGGGGCTGCAAATGAGCCGAGTCGGGCTTCTGAGTGTCCATGTGCGGCTCGTCTAAAAAATTAACTAGCTCAAGTCGAGCATATACCAAGCTTCAAAAGTAGAGGCTCGAAATAGGCTCATTAAGTTTAAAGAGTCTGAACTCAAGCTCGACGAGCTTTAACGAGCCTAGAAGAAACCGAGCACAAGCTTATTTATTGAAGTGTGGAGTCAATTTAAAATCTACAATTTTTTCAATGTTTTTTCATCGAATATATTATAAATAACAGGTATTATTAATTGGAGTGAACTTTGTATAATATTATATGTTTAGCTCACGGACCACCTAGTGCTTAGGTTCGGCTCGTTTACTAAACGAGCTTAGGCCAAGATGGGCCTCAAGCGAGCCAAGATCTAGCAGCTCGGCTCATTTACAACCCTAAACAAGGGTACACATAATAATGAAAAATTAATGACATTCTAAATATGGTAACGAGTCTATCTTTGTGAACCTGGAATAGTAAGTAATGTGGCCTATCTTTGTGGGAAGGGATGGAGGGGGTATTTTGTTTAGGAAGTGTAACAACTTCGATTTACATAACAAAAAAGAAATTATTGAAAACACAACAGCTAAGTAACATTTGTGCAAATCACAGATCATTAACTATAACTGTTGTGCCCAATACCCAATCTAAGAAAGAACAACAGAGGTTTTAATCTCCCTTACCCCCTCAACTAAATCGGCTACTCCAGCTCCGAATGACCTTGAAATCTGTTCATAAGTAACAAAAGAATCGTCAATGGTGTCATGCAAAAGCCCTGCAGCAACAACTGTAGAATTAGCACCAATCTCCGCTAGCAGCATCGCCGTCTCTAGGCAGTGCTGCAAATAAGGATGCCCACTAGCTCGTTTCTACACACATCAAAAGCATCAAATCATAATCTGAATTTTCGCACAATAACTACGAATTTCCAAATAGGATGTAAAATATACCGGGCCTCTATGGGCCTTCTCAGCTTCATAAAAAGCCTTGACAACAAAATCATCCCTAAAAATCAAATGCCTCGACTGTGCATCAGAAAGCAAGACTTTAGCATAAGCCGGCAAGTCCAGCTCCATGAAATTGTCCTCCATGTTAAACGTAAGTTCATCCGAAGACATGAAGAAGGCAAATTGAAGTCCTTATCATCAATCGCCAAATCGGACAGATCGTAATCCACACACGAGCCCAATGCATGTCTCACGAACGAATTAAACATAACCCCACTCCCTGACCTAATTGAGCTGAAATCCGCGCTGAATCTCAGGGGCGGGCTTCGAGAACCCAACCCGGCTGAACTATTCGGGCCTTGGAGCACAGAGACCGGGCTCTGATGAGCCTGATCTCGTTTGGAGGACGAGCTTGACGACGAGTATCGATAAGAAGATCCTAATTCCTCGGTTCTATCATGCCACAAGAACCCTAAGTCCTCGGATCCAGCTGAAAAACTCGCCGATTTAATCGCCGGCGTGGAAAACAAGCAGGATAGGCCGCCGGTTAGAGATTTTTGAGACGGAGATGCTGATGCCGACGCCGATGAATTTGGCCGGCCGTTGATATCGAGATCGCACGGAGCGTGGGAATTGACCTGGTGCGGAGCGGAGCACACGGTGCTCGGGCTCGCGTAAAGCGCTATCGTTGGCACCATAACTGAAAAGGGGGGAAATGATTGTACATGTAACTGAAGAACTATGACTGTAATATATACACAGAAGTTTTGAAAAACGAAAATGGAAAATTAAAAAAGTCTTGAGAAAAAATAGAGAGAAATTTGTGAGAGTGTTTTGAGAGAGAAAGTTCTGAGAGCTTTTTCCTTCTTCTTCTCCGATAT
Source organism: Hemerocallis citrina (assembly GCA_017893485.1). Taxonomy (NCBI): domain Eukaryota; kingdom Viridiplantae; phylum Streptophyta; class Magnoliopsida; order Asparagales; family Asphodelaceae; genus Hemerocallis; species Hemerocallis citrina. Next base: position 183,889,977 of record CM030367.1, read on the forward strand.
TTTCAACTGGCTTTTGAAGTCGGTTACTCGGTTGCTCTTAGCTAGGGCTGCAAACGAATCGAGCTATTCGCGAGCTATTCGGCTCGAGCTCGGTCAAAGCTCGGTCAAAGCTCGGCTCGAACTGAGCTCGAGCCGAGCTCAAGCTCAAAAATAGGCTCGTTTGGTAAATGAGCCGAGCTCGAGCCTGAAGGTATTCGGCTCGGCTCGGCTCGATTGCAGCCCTACTCTTAGCCAGTGAAGAGAGTGGATTACCGGAATGCCCTCGGAATGTAACTGAAATAACAGAATGATGAACTTTTATAATGATTGCGATATATTTAAAAACCAGTCATAGAGATATATGATATATTTTTTTTTAAAAAAAAACATCAGAATTTTTTGGTGTCTTACATTTTCACGCCAACTATTTATTGAAGTAATATAATATTGCTGACTTTACTAAATATTTTACGATTATTTTTAATATTGATGATGATATACATTATTTATTACATAATTTACATTTATTTTTAATTTGAGAAGTCTGGGATTTTAAACTAACCCAAAAAATTTAGGGGTCATTTTGGAATTACAACAGTTATAAAGTTCTGTATTTTATTATCGCAACTCGCAAAACAACCAACATCTAATTGTGAATAACTTAATCCAACGTGTCTTTTTTTTTTCTTTTTTTTTTTATTATTTAAAGGCAAGCAAATTGGTCTTTGGATAAGAATGAAACGTATCAATGTGCGTGTTTGGACTTTGGAGTAACAGAATTAATATAATATTCTTTCTCAAATAAAGAAGAAAAATAATTAACTACTCATTGTGCGTGTTTGGACTTTGGAGTAACAGAATTAATATAATATTCTTTCTCAAATAAAGAAGAAAAATAATTAACTACTAGCAGTGCTCGGCTCGTCCGCATTCTGGAACAAACACACAGTAAAATGATGATACAATCATACAAAAGCAGAATGTAAATATCAGTACTTGGGATTAACCTAATTTGTTTTGGACAGTAGACTTAAAAAAAGTTAACCTATCGCTATCACTGTTAATTTATAACCAAACATGTCGACCATTATGTAAGTTGCATAATTGATTATGCGTTAGTTACAAATCATTCAACCATTTCAATGATTAATGTCATGGCCAGGCCGTCCTCGAGGTCGATAACCCGGAGAGCGATTTTGTTCACCCTCGGTAAAGAGGGTGAACATTACCCTCTATTATTTTATTATAAAAATTAGAACACAATTTCTGCCTACACCACGTGCCCCATCCAACGCCTGCTGATGTCCAGTTTTATGATGAGTTGCAGGCCATGCCACATCACACATTTAAGGTACAAATTAATTACTATAAAGCAAGTTTTAATTTAAAAAAGACCCACTTTCATATAATTTTCAAATTTCTTTATAATTTTACTTCAAAAATCTTGTAATACAAAAATGAAAAAATAATATATATATTGTAAGAATCCACTGGCTTATCTTTTATATTTGTTGTATTTTTAACATACAATTTTTGACAATTTGCCTTTGGTGATCACAAATATTTGTTGTTGTTCCTGTTTTTTTTAGGATATTTTTATTTTTTTATTTATAAAATAACAAATATACATATGTTTGATATAATTAAAAGCTGTAAGAGAATTGTAAAACATTGGTTTCTTAGGGTTGTTATGAAAAATCTGTTTATAAATTGAAAAAGAAAATATAAAGTTAAAATTGATTTATTTAACGTAAAATTTTTTGTGAGAAACCAGGGACAAGATCGTTGCAAAAAATTACCGAAAATATTTTATAAGTGTTGTTACAAACATTTCAAAACCTGCTCCGTTTGCCAGTCGTCCGTTTCTACGACCTCTGCGACTATTCCATCAATCAGGCCTTCCGGGGCCATCAATAGCGTGATTTGCCTTTCTTTTCAATCGATCGCTGAGCTTGCTACTTTGGCCAAGTAGTCTGCCCGTTGGTTCTCTTCTCTGGGGATCTGGATGATCTCCAGATGATCTAGCTGCTGCTCGCATTCTTTGAACCTCTCTACATACCGTTTCATCCTTTCCTCTTTTATTTCGAATTCACCCTTCACCTGTTTCGAGACGAGTTGGGAGTCTATGTGGATCAGCACCCTTCTAGCCCCTAATTCCCTGGCCATCTGGAGTCCATGCAAGAAAGCCTCGTACTCAGCCTCGTAATTGGAGGCCCGGAAGTTTAGACGGATAACATACTCCATTTCATCACCTTGGGGGTTTATCAGGACTATCCCGACTCCCGCCCCCATGACTCCTGAGGATCCATCCACGTACAGTATCCATCTACCCTCCTCCTCTGAGGGCTTCGTCATCTCCTGGACAAAGTCTGCCAGTGCTTGGGCCTTTATAGCTGTCCTTGTTTCGAAACTGACGTCGTATTCCCCAAGCTCAATGGCCCACTTGACCAGCCTCCCAGAGACCTTGGGCTTGTTAATCACCTGTCCTAAAGGCAGGTTTGTCCTTACGACTACCTGGTGTGAGGAGAAGCAAGGCCTCAGCCGCCGGGCGGTCGTGATAAGAGCTAGTGCTGCTTTCTCGATCTCTGCGTATCTGACTTCTGCCCCCCGCAAGACTTTCACTACAAAAAAACCGCCGAATGCTGAGGGCTATTTCCCTCAGGAATCCACCAGGATTCAGAATCCTAAGGGAATGCCGAGAGATATTGGCCCTCAGCATTTGGTTGATCAGTATTGTTCAATGCTGAGGGATTTTTTGGTCCGCCAGAGATGCTGAAGGAATTTTGGCGGCCAAAAACCGTCCGTATTAGGCCCTCAGGAATCCTAAGGGTTTCAACCGCCAGAAATGCTGAGGGGTTAATCCCCCAGGAATGCTGAGGGTCTAGTCCCCCAGGAATTCTGGCTGTTTAAACCCTCAGGATTCCTGGGGGACTAGACCCTCAACATTCCTGGGGGATGAAACCCTCAGCATCTCTGGCGGTGGAAACCCTCGGGATTCCTGGGGGAATATACCCTCAGGATTCCTGGGGCCAAAACCCTCAGCATCACTGGCGGATAAAACTATTTGAAATGCTGAGGGTTTGACCCTCAGGAAGTATGATTTTTTTTGAATGAAATTAAAACAAATTCAAATTGGAATTGGAATTGGAAACAAACATAATCAAACTTGAAATTCAAATTCAAATTAAAAAACAATCTAAAAAACACATCACTATCAAATTCAGAACGCAAAGTTCTAAAATATACACATCAAAATCATCGTCCAAATAGCAGCTGGCGGTCTAAAATATACACATCAAAATCACCGGTAACTACAATTCTTACACCTAGGTTGTGGGCAAGGGCATTTCAGTTTATCACCGTCTCTCTCTGTAGAATCAGCCGTGAGTGCAAATTCTATGAAGCTATTTACACCGGTCACGAAAGCGGGATTTAGAAATCCGTCAATATTCCGTTTGTACATCCAACTACGATCAGGAGCCATCCTAAGGTTTTTGAGTGTTATTCGTGAATTTGGAATGAATGGACGAAAAAGAATGTAGCAAGATTCCGGCAGCATTACGAGAAGAATTAAGATTCACAGTCCACACTATCGTCTGGTGTTTTTTAATTAACACCAGTTTTCTGATCTTGTCTTTTGAGGTCACAATAGCATTAAATTAATGAACTGATCCTCTCCGCACTTTGATTGCTTCGATTTTCTGACCAGAATGTATTCGAATTTGGCCCACTCTCTTGCGCAAAACTAACAATGAATGCTTCGAATTGTGCCCTAATAAGCAAGATCAAATTGAAAAATTGGATGTTGGAGCAAATTAATGGCGACTGGAGGTGAGTTCTTTTCTTGAATGTTAAATAGGGCTTCGGAATTGAAGTACAGTGATGATGCTAACCTCATATTTCATATTGAGTTTTGTAAATTAGTGATTCGTCACCAGGTGCTTAGTCTTGATTTTGGGATTGGTAATTATTTTTATCATTTTTTAGCATATGGCATGATTTTGATTTTTGGGTGTGCTAATTTTATCATCACTAGGTGCTTAGTTTTGAGTTTAGCTTTGCTAATTTTATCATTACCATGTGCTTAGTTGTTAACTTGCTAATTTCAGGTATGTTGATGTTTAGATTATTGAAATGCTCATCAGAATGTTCTTTTATGATATTTAGAACAAGTCAGATGCTAGTTTGAGATAACATGGATGCTAATTTTAGATTACATGGATGCTAGCATTAGATTACATTGTTGCTAATTTTAGATTATATTGATGCTAGCATTAGATTACATTGATTCAATAGATTTAAGATTCTATTGATGCTATTTTAGGTTCAAACTTGATGACCTTTTGAAATTAACAAAAGATGATTAGGTTGGAACTAAAATAATCAGTTATAATTAACTGCTGCCATGAAGTTTTGAAACTGTGTTAGTTCTGCAATATTTGTGCTTATTTTATATTCAAACTGTACTAAAGGAAGGTGATTTGTGGTGCTAAAGAAACTGTGTTAAAGGAAGGTGATTTGTTGTTGTAATGTGCCAAAGAAACAAATTTAGGGTTGATATAATAGACAACTCCATTGCTATGATTCTGCATTGCCTGAAACGAAATATGGGAATATCCCACTATTGCTGGTATGAATAACATTAAATTAAAAATATATTTGTTAATAAGCATCGAAGTAAAGGCTAGTTCATCTAATTTTGTGCTCCAGTTTGCTGAATTATATTTCAGTTTCTGAACGTTTGTTTAATAATGTCCGCAAACAATTTTATTGTTCACATTAGCCTTTTTCTGGCTTATGCTTGTTGCTAATTTTCATTTGAATTGATGCTATATAGTTGTATCAAGGCTGCTACCCATACTTAGTAGTAATGTCTGATTTATGGTGGATCATTTTTGCTTTACTAGTTGAGTGATGCTAATATATCATATTAGTGTTTAATTGTTTTGGAATAATATGTTGATTTATGATGATGAATCCTTGCTGCTTTACTAGTTGAGTGATGCTAATGGAGCATGTTAGTGTTTAATTATATAGGAGTAATGTGCTAATTTATGATGGATCCTTGTTGGGTTTTATTTTTGGTTTTATGAAAAATATTTTGAGTCAAGGGCAATTTGACAAGGCGCCCTTCTGATGACAGAATTTGTTGTTCATGCATTAATACATGTTAGCATATTTTTTTACAGACAAGTCCACAAAATATAACTCAAATTATAAACTAAAATCAAGCATGCATTTCCCTAAGCACCCACAATTATGATCCGTTAGCACTGAACATTGGGGATTTTAAACTGCCGATCTAAGTGGATTATAATGCTAGATATTGTCTATTACAATGCTACTCTACAGTGATTGTCTACCTTGATTGTATTGCTAGTTAATGCTTATTAATATTCTACTATCACGAGGGCGGTTAATCGCACAATATTGTTTTTACCTACAATGTTGGTGTAAGGTGATTTAAAAGCTATTTGTTGTTTGTTATAAAGCTAACATGTAAAATTTCAAGTTAATTAATTTGAATCGTTGTTGAGTACTCAGACTAAATATGTTGGTTATACAATAATGTATTGTGCTCTTATTATGCTTCTCTAAGTTTATTGTAATGCTATTTATCGTCACTTAAAATGCTATTTATCTAGATAGAAAATAACCTATTTAGTTTAAGTTGACTTCATAGCTATTTATTCCAACTTCAAATGTTAACTTGTAATACTACGAGTTAATAGATATGAAATCCATTTTATAGTGTAATTTTATGTACTGTTAATTATAATGCTTAACCTATATAATTAAAAGTACATAGTTGTAAATGTCATTTTTAGTATGATGTTGATGCTTTTTATTGTCTATTATGAGCAAGCGAAGTAGCTTGAAGACGAACAAGCAAAGTATGTCCAACAATCTTACCGGTGTAAATCAACCTACACAAGCAACACATTCATTACCCGAGGTCTCGTGAGTATGGTCCAATAGTTATGGAGAATTTACTACCTTATCGATCTTGGTATTTTGTTGTAAAACAACAATTACGTAATTCTAACAAGTCGTTATGTCCATATATGTTTTTTTCTTTCTTTGAGACAATGCTTAAATAGTAGTGGGTTGTTGTTATCACAAGTGACAACTCATAATACAACAAGCTATTATTCAAGAAAAACATTAGATTGTATCATAATTAACATCAGTTTGTAACAACAATGAGCATTAAGAAAATAGAAGCATGAAAATGTATTTTCATTAGCAACAAATAAATAAATATTAGCATCAGAAAAAAAGAAAAAACTAACCTTGAAGTTACTAAAAGAAAACCTTAATATTTGACTAGCCTTGCAATTGAACCAAAAGTAAGCATCATCGTCACAACTGAACAACAACATAAATAGTGTTTATTGCAATCTCCTCTGTTTTCAGATTGTACAAACTAGGGGAAAAAGATAAGCAAAATAAGAAAATCAAGAACCTGCAACTGGAGGGTCCATCAATTCCATTAACACGATGAAGATGACACCAAGTTTGTTGTGCAAACAAAATTTTAGTTTATCTCATTAATATTCTGAATAAACTGAAAATATGGATGATTTTTTGGGTTGTTATACATAGTTTTTTAGATTTTTCCTTCATTGATATTGACGACATAGGGTTGGATTTTGATATGTATTGTTGCAAAAAAAAAAAAAAAGTAAAAAAAAAGGTGAGATTACAGAATCAATAAAGACAGATTTTTTTTATATGAATTGTTGTAAAAAATGTCTAATTGATATTTTACTTGATTTTTGGTGAAACCAAAAGGCTAAGATCATGATATTAATGGCTGGAAAAAAGAAAATCTGAACCCATTCATTTTTTTAGTGAAGGCAAAATCTTCATATGAATTGTTGGAGAAAAATCGTTGATATTTTGCTTAATTTGGGTGAAGAAGAAATGCTCATTTTTTGTTATTAATTGCCCAGCGTATTGTCTTAATTGTTTCATGAGATTATGGAAATATAATATTAATGGCATGTTATTTATGGTACGAACTCGAAATTCCATTTTGTATTATAATAATTAGATAATTATATAATGAATATACATAATCTCACCCTCCATTTCATTTGATCCAATGATCCATGTAGGTTCCTAGTTCCCACATGGGGGAATGGTTCCCACATGATTTAAATCCTATATATATATATATATACCTCTAACAATTAACCAACAATCCAACAATTAACAAAAAATCCAACAATTAACAATTAACCTCATTCAAAATTTCAATTAATTAACCCTAATTTGACAATTAACCAAAATCTAACAAAAATCTAACAATTGAAATAACTTACCTCAACTCCGGCGAAGGGACGAACGGCTGGTCGGGACGGGGCTGACGGTGGGCGGCGGTGGGTGGCCGGACGGTGGGCGGCGGTGCACGGGGCTGTTGCTGGCTGGGCTGAAGCGGCCGCTCCAAATTGGTGATTTTTCCTTTGCAGAATTGCAAATGGCAGCGGGCTGCGCAGCAGCTATTTTAGTTTATTTACCGACGGACCTAATCCCTCGGTAATCCTTCGGTATTAAATGATTACCGAGGGATATTAACTTTCCCTCGGAATATAAAAAGCAAGAATAAAATAAATAAATATCTCGGTTATTACCGAGAAACCCAGTTAATCTCTCGGTAATTACCGAGAGACTGTATTCCTCTCTCGGTAATTACCGAGGGACCTCACATCCCTCGGTATTTCTAATAAATAAAATAAATATAAATAAATATCGAATCACGATTTTAACGATCAATTGTTGTTTCTCGTGCTTCCCTATCACAATTGTTGTTTCTCGTGCTTCCCTATCACATTCCACACACTTATAAAATACATGATAATACCACTAATTGAAATAATATGCATTCACAGTTCAATTCGACCAACACTTGTAAGAATTGTATTTCGTAAAGGATCGATCGAATTGAACTGTGAATGCAAATTATATCAATTGGTGGTATTATCATGTATTTTATAAGTGCGTGGAATGTGATAGGGAAACACGAAAAACAAAAATTGATCGTTAAAATTGTGTTTCGATATTTATTTATATTTATTTTATTTATTAGAAATACCGAGGGATGTGAGGTCCCTCGGTAATTACAAAGAGAGGAATACAGTCTCTCGGTAATAACCGACTATTTTTTTAATTATATTTTGCTATTTAAATACCGAGGGAATTGGAGGTATACATATTCCCTCGATATTCCGTCGGTATATCCCTTGGAAAATATGGTGGGGAAATTCCTGCCTAAATACCGAGAGAAAAAATACCGAGGGAATGTTCCATCGGTAAATACCTCGGTAACAGAATCCCTCGGTAATTCTCTCTGTATTAGTGGGAAAATCCCGAGGGATTGGATTCCCTCGGTAAATCCCTCGGTTTTCGGCGGTTTTTTTGTAGTGAAAACTACAGTTGATGATGACGGCTACCCGATGTATAAAAGAAGAGACACTGGGCACAATGTTGTTAAGAATAATGTGACATACAATAACAGAAATGTTGTTTCGTATTCTTCCCAATTACTTTTCAGATACCAATGTCACATTAACGTTGAATGGTGCAATCAGTTGAAATCTGTCAAATATCTTTTCAAGTATATAAGTAAGGGTCCTGACCGTGTGACGGTGTCTATCACTGATGGCGATAATGCTGAAGTGGGTAAGGAAGATGTTGTTGATGAGATAAAAAATTACTTCAATTGTAGATATATATCACCGTGCGAGGCTGTTTGGTGTATTTTTGGTGAGAAAATACATTACAGGAAACCGTCAGTACAAAGATTGAGTTTTCATCTTCTAAATGAACAACCTTGCTTCTATAATGATGATGATACTATCGATCGAGTTGTTGTTGTAGAAGACGGACGAGACTTAATGTTTCTTGCATGGATGGAATGCAATAAAAAGTATCCTCAAGCCAGAACCTTAACTTATGCAGAATTTTCTACAGGATTTGTTTGGCATGGAAAGGAACGTTATTGGTCTGTTAGAAAAAAGGGCATTATGATTGGTAGATTAGATTATGTCCCACCTGGTGTCGGAGAAGCATACTATTTGAGTTTGATGCTACACCGTTGTAAAGGAGCAATTTTCCACGAAGATATACGAACAATTAATGGTGTTGTATATCCTGATTTCAAATCTGCGTGTTATTCCTTAGGTTTGCTTCATGATGATAATGAATATGTTGATGGGATCATAGAGGCAAGCTTTTGGGGTTTACCGACATTTCTCAGAAATCTTTTTGCTTTTTTGTTACTATCAGGAAGTGTTTCAAGGCCAGAACATTTGTGGGACAAGACTTGGCATTTGCTTGCGGACAACATCCTCCATCGTCAACGTAGAAATCTTGGTATACAAGGTATTTATATTTTCTTATATAGTTGCATATTTTATTAACTTTATTATTCAATTAAATTATATTTATGATGAATATTTAGTTAAACTACATATTAAAAACTAACTGAATCTCCGTTCTTTCTCATGTAGATCTTCACCTAAGTGATGATATGTTGAAAAATTATACCTTGATTGAGTTGGAAAAAAACTTGCAAAGTAATGGAAAATCTCTTAAGAAATTTCCTAATATGCCTATTCCCGATGATTCCCTCATGAATGACGGAAATAACAACCTTATACAGCAAGAACTTAATTTTGATAGGAAGCTTGAGGAAGTCGAACATATTAAACTTTGTACTTCATTAACAGTTGAGCAAAAGGCAATATATTCTGAAATATTAAGTGCCACGTCAAGTGATACTGGTGGTGTTTACTTTGTTTATGGCTATGGTGGTACGGGTAAAATATTCATTTGGAGAACTCTATCCGTTGCTTTACGATCTAAAGGTGAAATCGTCCTTAATGTTGCATCGAGTGGTGTTGCTGCACTTCTACTTCCTTCTGGACAAACTGCACGCTCCCGATTTGGAATACCCTTGACCATCACTAACGAATCTATGTGTAAAATAACACCCGGATATGAGTTATCTGCTCTTATGGATCGTGCGAAGTTGATAATTTGGTACGAAGCCCCAATGATGAGTAAATTTTGTCTAGAAGCTTTGAATAAAAGCTTGAAGTTCTGTGCACCACAAGAAAGAAAAAATCTACCGTTTGCTGGTAAGGTTGTAGTTCTTGGCGGTGACTTTAGACAGATTCTTCCTGTTGTACCAATGGGGAGTCGGGAAGATATTGTATTCGCCAGTATATGCTCATCTCGCATATGGGATCATGTTAAGATACTTCGTCTGACAAAAAATATGAGATTAACTGTTGGACAATCATTGTCACCATCTGTCGCACGTGAAATCAAACAGTTCTCAGACTGGATACTCAAAATCGGTGATGACACAATTGGCACCGAAGTAGATGATCAATTGGTAGTTGATATACCAGAAGACATACTTCTCCAAACTTCCGATGATCATGTTGCTGCTATTGTTGAGAGCACTTATCCATCTCTCTTGGAAAACTTTCAAAATGAATCGTACTTTGAAGAAAGAGCAATTCTCGCACCAACAAATAGCATTGTTCAGACGGTAAATGACTACGTGATGTCTATACTCCCTGGTGATGAAAGAGAATATCTTAGTGCTGATACGATTTGCAAAACATATGTCAATGGACAAGCTGAACATGTGGTGTACTCCACAGATTTTCTAAATTCGATCAAGTGTTCTGGCATTCCGAATCATGTTTTGAAGTTGAAGGTTGGAGTACCTATAATGTTAATTCGCAACATGGACCAAGCTTCAGGATTATGCAATGGCACAAGGTTAGTTGTAACTCGACTTGGAGATAGGATAATTGAAGCAAAAATATTGTCAGGCAAAAATATAGGAACTAAGGTTTACATACCTCGAATGTCATTAAGTCCTTCGGATAGTAGAATCCCGTTCAAGTTTACGAGAAGACAATTTCCTTTTATTCTTTGCTTCGCAATGACTATTAATAAGAGTCAAGGTCAAACTCTATCGAACGTTGGATTGTATTTACCGAAACCAGTATTCAGTCATGGCCAATTGTATGTTGCAGTTTCTCGAGTCAAGAGCCTTTAAAGGGTTGAAAATTTTGTGTTGCGATGAAGATGGTGCTATTGTTAATAAGACAATTAATGTAGTTTACAAAGAAATTTTTCAAAATTTATAATGAATAATGTTGTATTTCAATTTATTTATCTTCAATTCTTTTTTTAATATAATTATTTTAAGATTTTTATTTTTTATTTTTGCATGTCCCGCGAAACGCGTAGGTTTCATACTAGTTATATATGATTTTTAGTAATATTTGATGATTTAATTAATGTCACTCGTGTTTATTAAATGTGAAAACATAAATGGGCTTGTCAACCTATAGTTGAAATGAAAAAGGGATTGACAACCTAACTTCCATGTATAGGTGGGCAACAATTAAAGAAGGGTTTTCCTTTTATAAATAGTGATCACATTCACATGCAAAAGCATAAATTAAAGGGGAAAAAAAACAAGTAACCATAAAACAAAATCAAACTAAACCAAACAATATGGCCTTATTACTGAACCCATTCCAAATGTTTTGTGTTTTGCTTTTTTTTTTGCCTTCCCCAACCATTTCCCAAGATTCTTATTACCAAGTCGTGTTCCAGTGGCCCTCCTCCATCTGTAATATACCCGATATGATAAGCCGGCCGTGTATCCCCAACCCTCCGCAACAAATGTCTTTTACACTATACGGCCTGTGGCCAGATAGTGTGAATGATCAAGAAACTCCCGTACATTGCAATGATGATCCGTATTTGGGTCCCCGGGTAAGTATCTGAACATGCACTTGTATTGTTAAATAGACGAAATATATTTTCTAATTAATGTGTTTGTAATATATACTGCAGGATGAAACACAAGAAGGCTATATTGCGGAAATTTAGCCTAATATAAAGAACACTGAAGATAATATTGGTTTTTGGCGCCACGAGTGGGACACCCACGGCACTTGTGCTAAAGATATTGATCAAAATCAATATTTTGCATTGACTATCGTTCTTTTCGTAGATGTCGACTTAACAGACACGCTACTAGCCCCGGGAATGGGAGGCTTGCAGGTTGGGGCCGTTAATAATTTGAACTTGACACAATTTTTTATAGACCAAATTAATCTCGTTCCAATCGTTAAATGTAACAAAGACAGCGCAGGAAATGATCAATTGTGGGAGGTGGTATTTTGCTACGATGACTTCATTGGGTATGATTACATAAATTGCCCACCCAATAGATGGCCAAGAACGCATTGTCCACCCTCCTATAATCTGCCTCTTGCAGAATAAATTAGTAGTGGAATTATAATGTCCCTGCACGATAAATAATAAAGAGTATTGAAATGTGCCTGCTGCAGAATAATGTAAATTAATTTGATCGATATTATATAGCACTACAAGAAAGTAGCTCATGAGTAGTCACATTTTTATTTGCTATGAGAGAGCCTATAAATAATAATATTAGTAAATTAGGTAAGATAAATAAATTAGCACAAAAGTACATCAAAATAACAAAATATCAAATATATAATACAAATGAAACTACATACAACTAGAAAAACAATTTAGCTGAGAAATAATGCTCTTTCGATCACATACAACTTTGTACTTTCAGAAACATTTATATTATCTGTAACAATCAGAAAGTTAAATTAATATATTAAAAATTAATAAACATAATTATACACATAGTGCCTTGGAACATTCGCGGGCTTAACTGCCCCACCAAACAAAGGGCCATTTACGACCTTATCTCTTCCTCCCACTGTGATATCATCTCGATTCAAGAGTCTAAAGTAGAATCGCCCTCGCCGCACCTCTTTCGTTCTCTTGGAGGTTCGGTTATTTCCAATTGGATCTCGCTTGACGCCATCGGCTCGAGAGGCGGGATTCTGTTTGGCTTCAAAGACTCCTCCTTTACCCCTATCTCTATCCATAGACTCAATTTCTTCTTAATAGTGCAACTGCACTGGATTATCCCTGATTGCGACATCACCTTCATCTCAGTTTACGGCCCCTCCGTAGCCAGCGGGCGGCCGCTTTTCTGGGATGAATTCCTTTCTCTCCACCAATTTGTGCAAGGTTTTGCTGTGGTTTGTGGCGATTTCAACATCACGCGCTATGCAGCGGAAAGATCGAACTCTTCTGCTCCGGACTAATCCTGGATTTTTAACGATTGCATTAGAAATCTCCAGTTATCGGAAATCCCCATCAACGATAGACAATTTACTTGGTCCAACCAGCGCCTTTCTCCTTCTTTGGCTAAACTCGACAGGTTCCTTGTCTCGCATTCCTGGTTCTCTAAATTCCACAATGCATATGCGAAGGCCCTTCCTAACCCTTCATCAGATCACGTGCCCATCTCTCTGTCCTCCAACTTCCACTTCCCCTATCACCGTCGATTCCGTTTCGAAAAATTCTGGCTCAATGACCAGTTATTTATCAAATCTACCGAGGATTGTCTAGCGGCCGTCACGGGATCGCGAGGCCTCGGCAATTTGCTTCTGAAACTTCATGCTATCAAATTCGGGTGTAAGATCTGGCGACGTGAGCGCCAATCTAATACCAACTTTCTCAAAGAGAGTCTTCTTGCCTCCATTCAGTCGATTGACCTGATGGAAGAACAAGCTCCTCTCTCTCCCTCAGCCCTCGCGGAGAGGCGCGCTTGCAGGCGTGATTATGCTGTTATTCTCCAACAAGAGCACCTTAAGTGGGCGCAAAGGGCTAGGTTTAAATGGTTGAAGGAAGGTGATGGCAACACCGCCTTCTTTCACCAATTTGCCTCCCATAGGCGCCGATGTAATCACATCCCCTTGATTATCGATCAAGGTGTGGAGCTTCGCTCTGACACTGATATTCACAAATCATTCCTCGCCTTTTACAAAAACCTTATCGGCTCCTCCAAGCCTCGTGTGATCTCCCTCGATTGGCAACAACTCTATGGTGACCCGGACACCGACTTATCCTCGCTTGAGGCGCCCTTCTCTTTAGAGGAGATCAAATCGGCTGTCTTCGCCTTAAAAAGCGAATCGGCCCCTGGCCCGGACGGCTTCCCCGCCTTCTTCTTTCAAAAATTCTGGTCATGGCTTAAGGATGATCTTTTCGATCTTTTCCAAGACCTGCATCAAGGCTCTTTCTCCTTTGAGCGCATCAACTACGCACATATCGTGCTTATTCCAAAATTAACTGGTGCCAACTCGGTTTCTGATTTCAGACCGATTAGCCTGATTAACACCTCCTTCAAAATCATCATGAAGGTCCTGGCTTCCAGGCTTAGCGCCGTCATCCCTCCCCTTATTGATCCTGCCCAATCGGGCTTTATTAAGGATCGATTTATCCTGGATAGTGTAGCTGCAGCTCAAGAGATCATCTCACTTAGTCACTTTCACAAGCTGGAAGGTATTCTCCTTAAACTCGATTTTCAAAAAGCTTACGATAACGTGCATTGGGACTTTCTCCTGGATATTCTCCGCCATCGAGGCTTCGGCCAGAAATGGATCGGATGGATCCAGTCCAGCTTGTTATCTGGCACCTCGTCCATTATTATCAATGGATCCGAGGGCCATAAATTCAAGATTAAGCGTGGTCTTCGACAAGGAGATCCCCTTTCGTCCCTTCTTTTCGCCTTAGTGGCAGATGTCTTCAGTAGACTTCTCCGCAATGCTCGCTCGGTTCATGCTATTGAGGGCATTGGTCGTTCCCAAAATTTTGACGGTATCCTTAATCTCCAATATGCGGATGACACCATCATTTTCTCTAAACCGGATCGCTCCGTTTTACGCAACCTAAAGCTCCTGCTGTATTGTTTTGAACAAGCCTCCGGGCTAGCGATCAACTTCAATAAGTCTTCGGTTTATTGGCTTGGCGGTAATGATCTCCGCCATAATGAGATCGCTCAATTCTTTAACTGCCGCATAGCCTCCTTCCCTATCTCTTATCTGGGTATTCCCCTCAGATGGGGTAAACTCCTCAAAGCGGATTGGCTCCCCATTATCGATAAAATTGAGTCCAGATTGAACGTGTGGACGGGTAAGTTCCTCTCCCGAGGAGGGAGGTTAACACTTCTTAACTCCGTTCTCTCGGCTATGCCTCTTTATCTGATGTCATTCTATTATATCCCTTCGTGGGTCATTAAGAGAATTGACCAAATTCGTAGCTACTTTTTCTGGTCTGGCGCCGGACATTATAAACAGGGCTCGCATCTATGCAATTGGAACATCGTCTGTTCCTCCAAAGCCAGCGGGGGCTTAGGAGCTTTGAACCTTCGTGATCACAACTTGGCTCTTTTAGGTAAATGGCTGTGGAGATTTCACAAGTTCCCTGACCTCTCGTGGGTGCTTTGTGTTAAGGAAGCGTACTTCTCCTCTTCCCCATGGTGGCATTTTAATTCCCCCATCCATCGTTTTGCCTCCCCGTTCTGGAAAGGCGTTTGGAAAGTCGCTCCTGTCTTCCAAGCCAGCATTACTCGCCTTTGCGCTGATGGTTCGAGAACCAAATTTTGGTCCGACATTTGGTTAAGCAATATTTCTATTGCATCTACTTTCCCTTCTCTCTTCAACCTTGCAGAGTTCCCTGACGCTTCAGTTGAAGAGTCATTTATTTGGATTAACAACGCCAGATTTTGGTATATCCCTTTAGTCTCTCCCCTGTCCCAAAACCTTATTGGGGAGATGCAACAATTGCTATCGTTTCTCAACCGCTTTGAGTGGCACCCCTCGGAGAGCATCAGCTGGCGCTGGAATGCCTCGGGTAGCTTCTCAGTTAAATCTCTCTATAGGTTTCTTAACTTTCGTGGCACTATGTCACCGGCGGCAGATTTCATTTGGAAATCTTGCGCTCCTCTTAAGGTCAAAATTAACTCGTGGTTAGCCATCCACACCAAGCTTCTCACCGTCCAGGTTCTTAATAAAAGAAATTTAGCGTGGGGTCAGCCTTGTGGTCTCTGCCTGGTGGACTTCGAATCAGCGGATCATCTTTTCGTGGATTGTCCCTCCATCAAGCCCCTTTGGAAACTTGTGGCCCTCGCTTGGTCCAACCCAACCCTTCCCTCTTCTCTTCTTGCCAGTTGGCATTCGCCTTCGTGTCTGTCAAGATATCGTAAGGGGTGGCTCCTATCTGTCCACATCATTATCTGGATTACCTGGAAAGAGAGAAATCGTAGGATTTTCGCCAATAAGGCATCTCCTATCTCCTCTCTCTTAGAAGAGTTCATGTTTCTTTTCGAATTTTGGACTTCGGCTCTTACTGCCGTTAAGCGTCAAGGTTTTTTCTCCCACCGTCTTCATGACTCGCTCATCGTTCTCTCCTCCCTCAACGCGCTCTAATTTTCTCCCCTTTCTTTGTTGCGGTTACGTTCTCGCCGGTCCCTTATTTTCATGCTCTGGTTATCACAAGCCAGTTGTGTTTTCGGTCTCCTAGGCCGTTAATCTTCGCGTTCTTACTGTTCACGATTTTCGCCTTTGATTTTCCACTCTCTCAGCGATCATTAGTGGCTCGGTTTGGGCATTGTCCCTTACCTTTTTTCCTTCCTTCCCTGCCCTATTCACTGTCTTTTCCTTTCATTACCCAAGGCCTTATTAGCTTGCCTCTTTAAGCCATTACGTTCGATTAGCTTAGCATTTTGCTGTTTGGGTGTATCTGTGTTTTTTTGATGCATCAGTACTCATTGTGCTTTTTTTTCTGCTTTTCAGTTTGTTCTCAGATTTCTTTCCTCTGTGCCAGTTCTTGTTCTCACTCTGTTTTACTCTTCCTGCAGGGCTGAACATCTTGGGACTAGTGGTGAATTTTTGACCCAGTTTTTGTGGTGTTGTGGTTTGTTTCGGGGGCCATCATATTTGGACAAGTGGTGCATTTTGGCCCAGTTTTTGTGTGGGTGCTCTGGTCCCCAGTTTGTGTGTTTGGCTCTGCGGCCTGTAGCTAGCTGCCACAACTCTTTTGGACCTATTTGGTTCCTGGGTTTACCTCTTTGTCACCCTCTCTAAGTCCTTTATATGTTGTATTTCTCCTCTGTGCTCTAACTCTTTGATTGTTGCACTGTTGTTTCACCTTAAGTAGGCTGTTTAATGGACGGTTTATCCGTTGGGATTCTCTGTGATTTGCGATTACTAGTTAGGTGGGCGAGCGTGGTTGTATTCCCGCTCCATCTCTTTGGCTTGTAATCGGTACTGTCTATGCTGTTGGCCTTTATTTTATCCCAGCTTTGATTAGATTGCTTGTTGTGATCTTGAGCGGCTTATTGTTCTTCTATTTTCTGTCTCGCTCTAGCTTGGTTTACTCTCATTCTGCAATTTCTTTTCACTTTGACTTCTCTATTATGGCCTTACCCTGGTTGTGCTTCGCGGAGGATCGCGCGCAGCTGCGTTATCTGGCTGGTCACCATTGGTGATTGGAGTCAGTTTTTTATTTTTTCGGTGGCGGGTGGACTACCCTTTTGGGCAGCACAGCCCACTCCCCTTCTCGGTTTTGTTCGGTACTTATCCGCAGCACTCTCTCGCTGCGTTGTTGCTCTGAAGCTCCCACCGTCGCGTGTTGTTCCGAGCTGAGTGCTTGCGTCTCATTGCAGCGGTCCCCCCCCCTCCGGTGGTTGCAAGCACCCTTCTCCCACCAGTCAAGGCCGATGGTAGTTTATCTCGTAGCTCTGGCGTCCCTTTCTAGGCTTGGAGCTTGGTCATCTCTTCTTCCCTCTCCAGGAGTTCATTGCCTTAGCTGTTTCGGGTCTGAGTGGTGGCTCTTTGGCTCTTTTGTTGTTATTATTACTGCTGGTTTTATTTCGTCTGCTGGTTGTATATTCTTATCTTTGTTTTACCTCTGGTAAAACCCTCCGTGATTGCTTTTGTACTGTGATTTTTATTTATTATATTGATCTGGCTGGAGTCTTTTGACTCTATCCGTTTGCATCAAAAAAAACATAATTATACACAATAGATTTAAATGTATTCATAACCATTTTTTAAATAATTTCGAAGAAAAAGATACTCATAATTCCAAATAAAATAAAAAATATATATAATTGAATTTAAAGCATATTTTAAATAAAATTTATTCTAACATTTCTTATCAAAATTAATTTAAATGAACATATACGAGAATAAGTATTTATAATATAAATTAAATAATAAATATAGATTCTAAAATTAATTATAATAAATATCTTAATGTAACAAGTTATAACAATCTTACTCTGTTTTTTTAATCAAATCTCAATTCAATTTTAATAAACTTATTTGAAATTAAAAATAAGAATTAAATAGTTTTCTTAAAAGCCCAAAATACGAATTACTAAATAAAACAACCCAGCCAAGCCAACCAACCCAAAACGCATGAGGATCCTAAGGGTCTGTTTGGTTTGTTGTTTTTTCCTTTTTTTTGTTTTCCAAAACCTCAAAATCCGTTTGGTTATGTTGTTTCTTGAAAACAGTTTTCACAAAAATCCACTTTACCTATTTTCTGTTTTTTCACATCCTCTTTCCAAATCTATTTATATATATTATTATTATTATATATATATTTATAATATATTATTGTTACATATATTATTATTATTATTATTATTATTATTATATATATGTATGTATATATATATATATACACACACACACTATCATTATAATATATATTATTATTTGATATATACTATTTTATATATACTATTATAATATTCCATTATAATAGTTTTGGGTTGGTTGGCCTGGCTGGGTTGTTTTATTTAGTAATTCGTATTTTGGGCTTTTAAGAAAACTATTTAATTCTTATTTTTAATTTCAAATAAGTTTATTAAAATTGAATTGAGATTTGATTAAAAAAACAGAGTAAGATTGTTATAACTTGTTACATTAAGATATTTATTATAATTAATTTTAGAATCTATATTTATTATTTAATTTATATTATAAATACTTATTCTCGTATATGTTCATTTAAATTAATGTTGATAAGAAATGTTAGAATAAATTTTATTTAAAATATGCTTTAAATTCAATTATATATATTTTTTATTTTATTTGGAATTATGAGTATCTTTTTCTTCGAAATTATTTAAAAAATGGTTACGAATACATTTAAATCTATTGTGTATAATTATGTTTATTAATTTTTAATATATTAATTCAACTTTCTGATTGTTACAGATAATATAAATGTTTCTAAAAGTACAAAGTTGTATGTGATCGCAAGAGCATTATTTCTCAGCTAAATTGTTTTCCTAGTTGTATGTAGTTTCATTTGTATTACATATTTGATATTTTGTTATTTTGATGTACTTTTGTGCTAATTTCTTTATCTTACCTAATTTACTAACATTATTATTTATAGGCTCTCTCATAGCAAATAAAAATGTGACTACTCATGAACTACGTTCTTGTAGTGCTATATAATATCGATCAAATTAATTTAGATTATTCTGCAGCAGGCACATTTCAATACTCTTTATTATTTATCGTGCAGGGACATTATAATTCCACTACTAATTTATTCTACAAGAGGCAGATTATAGGAGGGTGGACAATGCATTCTTGGCCATCGATTGGGTGGGCAGTTTATGTAATCATGCCCAATGAAGTCATCGTAGCAAAATACCACCTCCCACAATTGATCATTTCCTGCGCTGTCTTTGTTACATTTAACGATTGGAACGAGATTAATTTGGTCTATAAAAAATTGTGTCAAGTTCAAATTATTAACGGCCCCAACCTGCAAGCCTCCCATTCCCGGGGCTAGTAGCGTGTCTGTTAAGTCGACATCTACGAAAAGGACGATAGTCAATGCAAAATATTGATTTTGATCAATATCTTTAGCACAAGTGCCGTGGGTGTCCCACTCGTGGCACCAAAAACCAATATTATCTTCAGTGTTCTTTATATTAGGCCAAATTTTCGCAAGATAGCCTTCTTGTGTTTCATCCTGCAGTATATATTACAAACACATTAATTAGAGGATATATTTCGTCTATTTAACAATACTAGTGCATGTTCAGATACTTACCCGGGGACCCAAATACGGATCATCATTGCAATGTACGGGAGTTTCTTGATCATTCACACTATCTGGCCACAGGCCGTGTAGTGTAAAAGACATTTGTTACGGAGGGTTGGGGATACACGGCCGGCTTATCATATCGGGTGTATTACAGATGGAGGAGGGCCACTGGAACACGACTTGGTAATAAGAATCTTGGGAAATGGTTGGGGAAGGCAAAAAAACAAGCAAAACACAAAACATTTGGAATGAGTTCAGTAATAAGGCCATATTGTTTGGTTTAGTTTGATTTTGTTATATGGTTACTTGTTTTTTTTTTTCCCTTTAATTTATGCTTTTGCATGTGAATGTGATCACTATTTATAAAAGGAAAACCCTTCTTTAATTGTTGCCCACCTATACATGGAAGTTAGGTTGTCAATCCCTTTTTCATTTCAACTATAGGTTGACAAGCCCATTTATGTTTTCACATTTAATAAACACGAGTGACATTAATTAATTCATCAAATATTACTAAAAATCATATATAACTAGTATGAAACCCGCGCGTTTCGCGGGACATGCAAAAATAAAAAATAAAAATCTTAAAATAATTATATTAAAAAAAAGAATTGAAGATAAATAAATTGAAATACAACATTATTCATTATAAATTTTGAAAAATTTCTTTGTAAACTACATTAATTGTCTTATTAACAATAGCACCATCTTCATCGCAACACAAAATTTTCAACCCTTTACGGCTCTTGACTCGAGAAACTGCAACATACAATTGGCCATGACTGAATACTGGTTTCGGTAAATACAATCCAACGTTCGATAGAGTTTGACCTTGACTCTTATTAATAGTCATTGCGAAGCAAAGAATAAGAGGAAATTGTCTTCTCGTAAACTTGAACGGGATTCTACTATCCGAAGGACTTAATGACATTCGAGGGATGTAAACCTTAGTTCCTATATTTTTGCCTGACAAGATTTTTGCTTCAATTATCCTATATCCAAGTCGAGTTACAACTAACCTTGTGCCATTGCATAATCCTGAAGCTTGGTCCATGTTGCGAATTAACATTACAGGTACTCCAACCTTCAACTTCAAAACATGATTCGGAATGCCAGAACACTTGATCGAATTTAGAAAATCTGTGGAGTACACCACATGTTCAGCTTGTCCATTGACATATGTTTTGCAAATCGTATCAGCACTAAGATATTCTCTTTCATCACCAGGGAGTATAGACATCACGTAGTCATTTACCGTCTGAACAATGCTATTTGTTGGTGCGAGAATTGCTCTTTCTTCAAAGTACGATTCATTTTGAAAGTTTTCCAAGAGAGATGGATAAGTGCTCTCAACAATAGCAGCAACATGATCATCGGAAGTTTGGAGAAGTATGTCTTCTGGTATATCAACTACCAATTGATCATCTACTTCGGTGCCAATTGTGCCATCACCGATTTTGAGTATCCAGTCTGAGAACTGTCTGATTTCACGTGCGACAGATGGTGACAATGATTGTCCAACAGTTAATCTCATATTTTTTGTCAGACGAAGTATCTTAACATGATCCCATATGCGAGATGAGCATATACTGGCGAATACAATATCTTCCCGACTCCCCATTGGTACAACAGGAAGAATCTGTCTAAAGTCACCGCCAAGAACTACAACCTTACCAGCAAACGGTAGATTTTTTCTTTCTTGTGGTGCACAGAACTTCAAGCTTTTATTCAAAGCTTCCAGACAAAATTTACTCATCAATGGGGCTTCGTCCCAAATTATCAACTTCGCACGATCCATAAGAGCAGATAACTCATATCCGGGTGTTATTTTACACATAGATTCGTTAGTGATGGTCAAGGGTATTCCAAATCGGGAGTGTGCAGTTCGTCCAGAAGGAAGTAGAAGTGCAGCAACACCACTCGATGCAACATTAAGGACGATTTCACCTTTAGATCGTAAAGCAGCGGATAGAGTTCTCCAAATGAATATTTTACCCGTACCACCATAGCCATAAACAAAGTAAACACCACCAGTATCACTTGACGTGGCACTTAATATTTCAGAATATATTGCTTTTTGCTCAACTGTTAATGAAGTACAAAGTTTAATATGTTCGGCTTCCTCAAGCTTCCTATTAAAATTAAGTTCTTGCTGTATAAGCTTGTTATTTCCGTCATTCATGAGGGAATCATCGGGAATAGGCATATTAGGAAAGTTCTTAAGAGATTTTCCATTACTTTGCAAGTTTTTTTCCAACTCAATCAAGGTATAATTTTTCAACATATCATCACTTAGGTGAAGATCTACATGAGAAAGAACAGAGATCCAGTTAGTTTTTAATATGTAGTTTAACTAAATATTCATCATAAATATAATTTAATTGAATAATAAAGTTAATAAAATATGCAACTATATAAGAAAATATAAATACCTTGTATACCAAGATTTCTACGTTGACGATGGAGGATGTCGTCCGCAAGCAAATGCCAAGTCTTGTCCCACAAATGTTCTGGCCTTGAAAACACTTCCCGATAGTAACAAAGAAAAAAAGATTTCTGAGAAATGTCGGTAAACCCCAAAAGCTTGCCTCTATGATCCCATCAACATATTCATTATCATCATGAAGCAAACCTAAGGAATAACACGCAGATTTGAAATCAGGATATACAACACCATTAATTGTTCGTATATCTTCGTGGAAAATTGCTCCTTTACAATGGTGTAGCATCAAACTCAAATAGTATGCTTCTCCGACACCAGGTGGGACATAATCTAATCTACCAATCATAATGCCCTTTTTTCTAACAGACCAATAACGTTCCTTTCCATGCCAAACAAATCCTGTAGGAAATTCTGCATAAGTTAAGGTTCTGGCTTGAGGATACTTTTTATTGCATTCCATCCATGCAAGAAACATTAAGTCTCGTCCGTCTTCTACAACAACAACTCGATCGATAGTATCATCATCATTATAGAAGCAAGGTTGTTCATTTAGAAGATGAAAACTCAATCTTTGTACTGACGGTTTCCTGTAATGTATTTTCTCACCAAAAATACACCAAACAGCCTCGCACGGTGATATATATCTACAATTGAAGTAATTTTTTATCTCATCAACAACATCTTCCTTACCCACTTCAGCATTATCGCCATCAGTAATAGACACCGTCACACGGTCAGGACCCTTACTTATATACTTGAAAAGATATTTGACAGATTTCAACTGATTGCACCATTCAACGTTAATGTGACATTGGTATCTGAAAAGTAATTGGGAAGAAGACGAAACAACATTTCTGTTATCGTATGTCACATTATTCTTAACAACATTGTGCCCAGTGTCTCTTCTTTTATACATCGGGTAGCCGTCATCATCAACTGTAGTTTTCACTACAAAAAAACCGCCGAAAACCGAGGGATTTACCGAGGGAATCCAATCCCTCAGGATTTTCCCACTAATACCGAGAGAATTACCGAGGGATTCTGTTACCGAGGTATTTACCGATGGAACATTCCCTCGGTATTTTTTCTCTCGGTAAATCTCTCGGTATTTAGGCAGGAATTTCCCCACCATATTTTCCAAGGTATATACCGACGGAATATCGAGGGAATATGTATACCGAGGGATCCAATTCCCTCGGTATTTAAATAGCAAAATATAATTAAAAAAAAAGTCGGTTATTACCGAGAGACTGTATTCCTCTCTTTGTAATTACCGAGGGACCTCACATCCCTCGGTATTTCTAATAAATAAAATAAATATAAATAAATATCGAAACACGATTTTAACGATCAATTTTTGTTTTTCGTGTTTCCCTATCACAATTGTTGTTTCTCGTGCTTCCCTATCACATTCCACACACTTATAAAATACATGATAATACCACTAATTGATATAATATGCATTCACAGTTCAATTCGACCAACACTTGTAAGAATTGTATTTCGTAAAGGATCGATCGAATTGAACTGGGAATTTCACCTACAAACGGTAATTTCACCTACAATTCGACCAACACGAATCTTAAAGCTCAGGGGTAAAACGGTAATTTCACCTACAAACGGGTCTGAAATGGGAACTGGGTCTTTATTCAAAGCCCAATAACCCATGAACGGATCCACGTCAACTGGGTACGGGTTCCAACCCGCTGCACACCCGATCCAGCAAGATACAATCAAGGTCCCTGATTAGATCTTAATCAACGACCCTGATTCACATTTATCTTTTCACTGGAATTAGGGATTACATTTCTTATCTGATTACTAGGAGAATATTCCTTATCTAATCACGGGGATTACATTCCTAATCCAGTCCCCAAGACGCCTATAAAAACCCCCATCCATCTCCATTGAGAGGTAATCAGTATTTTCTCAATTTACGCTCTTTCTTAATCATTTCTGATTACTGACTTGAGCGTCGGAGGGTGCGTCGCCGGGATCAACCCCGGTGTCTCGCACTTTTTGCAGGTTAACGGCGGGAGTCAACGATCAATCTCCGGCGGAACAGGTTAGAGGTTTGCTATTCAGGTTTTTCACGAATCCACAAATACTATCTGTTTACCCCCACACCAGATTTAGCGGTAACAACTTCGATGCTTATTAACAAATATATTTTTAATTTAATGTTATTCATACCAGCAATAGTGGGATATTCCCATATTTCGTTTCAGGCAATGCAGAATCATAGCAATGGAGTTGTCTATTATATCAACCCTAAATTTGTTTCTTTGGCATGTTACAACAACAAATCACCTTCCTTTAACACGGTTTCTTTAGCACCACAAATCACCTTCCTTTAGCACAGTTTGAATATAAAATAAGCATAAATATTGCAGAACTAACACAGTTTCAAAACTTCATGGCAGCAGTTAAATATAACTGATTATTTTAGTTCCAACCTAATCATCTTTTGTTAATTTCAAAAGGTCATCAAGTTTGAACCTAAAATAGCATCAATAGAATCTAAAATCTATTGAATCAATGTAATCTAATGCTAGCATCAATATAATCTAAAATTAGCAACAATGTAATCTAATGCTAGCATCCATGTAATCTAAAATTAGCATCCATGTTATCTCAAACTAGCATCTGACTTGTTCTAAATATCATAAAAGAACATTCTGATGAGCATTTCAATAATCTAAACATCAACATACCTGAAATTAGCAAGTTAACAACTAAGCACATGGTAATGATAAAATTAGCAAAGCTAAACTCAAAACTAAGCACCTAGTGATGATAAAATTAGCACACCCAAAAATCAAAACCATGCCATGTGCTAAAAAATGATAAAAATAATTTACCAATCCCAAAATCAATGTCACGCCCCGCTTCCCGGAATACAGGAACACAGGCACGTAACTGAGGCCCAGCGAATGATATAAGTACGCCAACTCATATCATCCATAAGCTGTATCAGTCTTAGCTCAACAATATAAGAAAAATGAATCACAACCACGCAGGAAACATGATCACATAAACGAGAACGAAATTCAATAACCAATTCTGGAATATAAAGACTTACCAATTAACTCGAGAGACTCATGCTCCAATTGTAGAAGATCTGTTCATCAATGCCTCCTAGAAATTCTCTTTGGCTCACCTGTACTTGTTCATCTAAAAAGAAAGAATAATTTGTCCTTAGAGCAAGTACGGACAGCAAGTAGTGTAAAACAGAGAGTAAAGGAACAGGTTACATGAAAGAATATGAATCAAGATCAAGTTTGCAAGGACAATAATGGTACTAGTAACAATAGTCTTTATCAAGTATATATATATACATGTCAACTAGTTCTATTATCAAGTTGTTTTCCTATCTAGTGCATGTACTACTGCATCCCATACTACAGGTTCGATGCACGCACAGCAGTGTTCGTTTTAGACTTCGTGGTGGGGTCTACAGAGCGTGTACTCGGGTATATCACGACAACAAGATAACAAGATAACAAGTTTACGTCTCCACAAGTAATTCTCCACCTTCTACGTCAAGTTTTCATGTAACAAGATAACAAGATAACAAGTTCACGTCTTCACAAGTATTCTCCACCTTTCACGCCAAGTTTTCATGTAACAAGATAACAAGATAACAAGTTCACGTCTCCACAAGTAATTCTCCACCTTCCATGCCAAGTTTTCATGTAACAAGATAACAAGTTCACGTCTCCACAAGTAATTCTCCACCTTCTACGTCAAGTTCAAGTAACAAGATCTCAAGTAATAACATGTATTTAATCACGACGTGTTTTCTCATGTCAAGTTCTATTTGTTTTATTCATGTCAAATGTATGTCTAGGCTTGGGTTTGAGTTAATGGATAATAAAGAAGTCAAGAGTATGTCGGGTTAGCTCGTGTAAACCCTCGATACTCTTAACGAGATGGGACACAAGACAAAATTATCGATAAATAATTTGGAACTAATTGCAGGAGATCAATTAATTTTGAACTAGAATGAAGAAAATAGTTCAATGGACTTGCCTGTTAGTTGACGACGATAAAATTGAACACTAGAATAACGGGATCAGTATCCCGGACTGTAGGACACGTGCGAAATATGTGGCAGCCACGCCAAATCAGCAACAGCAACTCCACAAAATAGCAGTCAACTCCTTCAAAGCAGTAAACAGCAACTCCACTTCAACAACTCCAAATATGAGTCAACTCGTTCACAAATTCCAAGACAGTAAACACCTCCAATCCAATCTTCTACTCCACAACACCAAACAGTAAACTAATAACCCCAACTTCACTTCACAACACCAACTCCAATATACCAAGTCCAAACAGCAACAACAATCCCCAAATACCAACACACCACAACATCCCAAACAGCAAATCAAATTGAATCCCAAAACACCCTGTTCTTCTTATTCACAACCACCAAACACCAATACTGCACTCAAACAGAAACCCAATAATTTTATCCATCTTCTCCAACACAACAGTCAAACACTAACCCAAACACCAATAAATAAATCCCGCCCTCTTCTACTTACACAACAGCGCACCCAAAAGCACTGTTTCTTCTCCTTCTTCCCAAATACGACACACAGAGGGAGAGAGAAAGAGAGAGAGAGAGAGAGCGCGAGAGGGTGGAGCGACGATTTGAGCGGGAAGCGCTCGTCGGGGTGCGGGGGAAGACGACGGCGGCTGATCGCTGGCGTCGGGAAGCGATGGCCGTGCGATGGGAGGCGCGATTGGAGGTCGCGCCGCTGGCTGTTGACGACCGGCGAGAGCGATCGATCGATGGGGAACAGGGTGACGATGGAGCGGTGGCGCGGCGCGCGACTGAGTGACGACGGAGGGGAGAAGGCGGAGGCGCTTGAAGTCGGAGCTCGAGGGCGATGCTTCGGGGGAGGCTCGAGCGGGAGGCGCTCGCGAGCGACGGGAGTTCGATTGCGAAGGCGGCACCCGAGCGGGAGGATATGGAGGCGACGCGGCTGGGGAAAACTTCGACTGGAGGTGGGTTCACTGGTGGTGATGGCGCGCGGCTGCGGAGTCGAGCGGCAGGGGAAGAGGACGATGGTGGGAGGAGGTGAAGACGGGGAAGATGGAGGAAGTCGATCTGTTTTGTTGGGTTTGATTTGCTTGTGGCTCTGTTTTGTTTGGTTTGGTTTGTTTGTTTGTTTGGTTTTAACAGAGAAGAAGAGAGAGTACGGGAGAGAGGAGAGTGGAAAGTAGTGGGTAGTTGGAGATTCTGAGGATGCAGTTACGACATGTGGGGAGAGTGGGAAAAAGTGGAGAAATTGTATACGGATGTGTGCATGGGTTCATGGGTTCATGGATTTGGGCATGGGCTTAAAAAGGGGCTCAAAATATTTAAATAAACAATTCGGATTTTGGGCCAAACTTTTGGGCTCAGATTAAATATAATAAAATCAAATCAAATACGAATTTGGGCTTTTAATAGACAATTGAGTTTCATAAAATAGTTTACCTAATAAAATCAATTTGGGGAAAATAGTTATAAAATACCGAGAATTTAAATACGGATAAATAATTTTAAAATATGTATTAATGAAAACAAGGGTTACAATCAAGACTAAGCACCTGGTGACGAATCACTAATTTACAAAACTCAATATGAAATATGAGGTTAGCATCATCACTGTACTTCAATTCCGAAGCCCTATTTAACATTCAAGAAAAGAACTCACCTCCAGTCGCCATTAATTTGCTCCAACATCCAATTTTTCAATTTGATCTTGCTTATTAGGGCACAATTCGAAGCATTCATTGTTAGTTTTGCGCAAGAGAGTGGGCCAAATTCGAATACATTCTGGTCAGAAAATCGAAGCAATCAAAGTGCGGAGAGGATCAGTTCATTAATTTAATGCTATTGTGACCTCAATAGACAAGATCAGAAAACTGGTGTTAATTAAAAAACACCAGACGATAGTGTGGACTGTGAATCTTAATTCTTCTCGTAATGCTGCCGGAATCTTGCTACATTCTTTTTCGTCCATTCATTCCAAATTCACGAATAACACTCAAAAACCTTAGGATGGCTCCTGATCGTAGTTGGATGTACAAACGGAATATTGACGGATTTCTAAATCCCGCTTTCGTGACCGGTGTAAATAGCTTCATAGAATTTGCACTCACGGCTGATTCTACAGAGAGAGACGGTGATAAACTGAAATGCCCTTGCCCACAACCTAGGTGTAAGAATTGTAGTTACCGGTGATTTTGATGTGTATATTTTAGACCGTCAGCTGCTATTTGGACGATGATTTTGATGTGTATATTTTAGAACTTTGCGTTCTGAATTTGATAGTGATGTGTTTTTTAGATTGTTTTTTAATTTGAATTTGAATTTCAAGTTTGATTATGTTTGTTTCCAATTCCAATTCCAATTTGAATTTGTTTTAATTTCATTCAAAAAAAAATCATACTTCCTGAGGGTCAAACCCTCAGCATTTCAAATAGTTTTATCCGCCAGTGATGCTGAGGGTTTTGGCCCCAGGAATCCTGAGGGTATATTCCCCCAGGAATCCCGAGGGTTTCCACCGCCAGAGATGCTGAGGGTTTCATCCCCCAGGAATGTTGAGGGTCTAGTCCCCCAGGAATCCTGAGGGTTTAAACAGCCAGAATTCCTGGGGGACTAGACCCTCAGCATTCCTGGGGGATTAACCCCTCAGCATTTCTGGCGGTTGAAACCCTTAGGATTCCTGAGGGCCTAATACGGACGGTTTTTGGCCGCCAAAATTCCTTCAGCATCTCTGGCGGACCAAAAAATCCCTCAGCATTGAACAATACTGACCAACCAAATGCTGAGGGCCAATATCTCTCGGCATTCCCTCAGGATTCTGAATCCTGGTGGATTCCTGAGGGAAATAGCCCTCAGCATTCAGCGGTTTTTTTGTAGTGAAAGTCTTGCGGGGGGCAGAAGTCAGATACGCAGAGATCGAGAAAGCAGCACTAGCTCTTATCACGACCGCCCGGCGGCTGAGGCCTTGCTTCTCCTCACACCAGGTAGTCGTAAGGACAAACCTGCCTTTAGGACAGGTGATTAACAAGCCCAAGGTCTCTGGGAGGCTGGTCAAGTGGGCCATTGAGCTTGGGGAATACGACGTCAGTTTCGAAACAAGGACAGCTATAAAGGCCCAAGCACTGGCAGACTTTGTCCAGGAGATGACGAAGCCCTCAGAGGAGGAGGGTAGATGGATACTGTACGTGGATGGATCCTCAGGAGTCATGGGGGCGGGAGTCGGGATAGTCCTGATAAACCCCCAAGGTGATGAAATGGAGTATGTTATCCGTCTAAACTTTCGGGCCTCCAATAACGAGGCTGAGTACGAGGCTTTCTTGCGTGGACTCCAGATGGCCAGGGAATTAGGGGCTAGAAGGGTGCTGATCCACATAGACTCCCAACTCGTCTCGAAACAGGTGAAGGGTGAATTCGAAATAAAAGAGGAAAGGATGAAACGGTATGTAGAGAGGTTCAAAGAATGCGAGCAGCAGCTAGATCATCTGGAGATCATCCAGATCCCCAGAGAAGAGAACCAACGGGCAGACTACTTGGCCAAAGTAGCAAGCTCAGCGATCGATTGAAAAGAAAGGCAAATCACGCTATTGATGGCCCCGGAAGGCCTGATTGATGGAATAGTCGCAGAGGTCGTAGAAACGGACGACTGGCAAACGGAGCAGGTTTTGAAATGTTTGTAACAGCACTTATAAAATATTTTCGGTAATTTTTTGCAACGATCTTGTCCCTGGTTTCTCACAAAAAATTTTACGTTAAATAAATCAATTTTAACTTTATATTTTCTTTTTCAATTTATAAACAGATTTTTCATAACAACCCTAAGAAACCAATGTTTTACAATTCTCTTACAGCTTTTAATTATATCAAACATATGTATATTTGTTATTTTATAAATAAAAAAATAAAAATATCCTAAAAAAAACAGGAACAACAACAAATATTTGTGATCACCAAAGGCAAATTGTCAAAAATTGTATGTTAAAAATACAACAAATATAAAAGATAAGCCAGTGGATTCTTACAATATATATATTATTTTTTCATTTTTGTATTACAAGATTTTTGAAGTAAAATTATAAAGAAATTTGAAAATTATATGAAAGTGGGTCTTTTTTAAATTAAAACTTGCTTTATAGTAATTAATTTGTACCTTAAATGTGTGATGTGGCATGGCCTGCAACTCATCATAAAACTGGACATCAGCAGGCGTTGGATGGGGCACGTGGTGTAGGCAGAAATTGTGTTCTAATTTTTATAATAAAATAATAGAGGGTAATGTTCACCCTCTTTACCGAGGGTGAACAAAATCGCTCTCCGGGTTATTGACCTCGAGGACGGCCTGGCCATGACATTAATCATTGAAATGGTTGAATGATTTGTAACTAACGCATAATCAATTATGCAACTTACATAATGGTCGACATGTTTGGTTATAAATTAACAGTGATAGCGATAGGTTAACTTTTTTTAAGTCTACTGTCCAAAACAAATTAGGTTAATCCCAAGTACTGATATTTACATTCTGCTTTTGTATGATTGTATCATCATTTTACTGTGTGTTTGTTCCAGAATGCGGACGAGCCGAGCACTGCTAGTAGTTAATTATTTTTCTTCTTTATTTGAGAAAGAATATTATATTAATTCTGTTACTCCAAAGTCCAAACACGCACATTGAGTAGTTAATTATTTTTCTTCTTTATTTGAGAAAGAATATTATATTAATTCTGTTACTCCAAAGTCCAAACACGCACATTGAGTAGTTAATTATTTTTCTTCTTTATTTGAGAAAGAATATTATATTAATTCTGTTACTCCAAAGTCCAAACACGCACATTGATACGTTTCATTCTTATCCAAAGACCAATTTGCTTGCCTTTAAATAAAAAATTTAAAAAAAAAAAAAAGACACGTTGGATTAAGTTATTCACAATTAGATGTTGGTTGTCTTGCGAGTTGCGATAATAAAATACAGAACTTTATAACTGTTGTAATTACAAAATCACCCCTAAATTTTTTGGGTTAGTTTAAAATCCCAGACTTCTCAAATTAAAAATAAATGTAAATTATGTAATAAATAATGTATATCATCATCAATATTAAAAATAATCGTAAAATATTTAGTAAAGTCAGCAATATTATATTACTTCAATAAATAGTTGGCGTGAAAATGTAAGACACCAAAAAATTCTGATGTTTTTTTTAAAAAAAAAATATATCATATATCTCTATGACTGGTTTTTAAATATATCGCAATCATTATAAAAGTTCATCATTCTGTTATTTCAGTTACATTCCGAGGGCATTCCGGTAATCCACTCTCTTCACTGGCTAAGAGCAACCGAGTAACCGACTTCAAAAGCCAGTTGAAAATATCGTAGAAGAAGAAGGAAAAAGCTCTCAGAACTTTCTCTCTCAAAACACACTCACAAATTTCTCTCTATTTTTTCTCAAGACTTTTTTAATTTTCCATTTTCGTTTTTCAAAACTTCTGTGTATATATTACAGTCATAGTTCTTCAGTTACATGTACAATCATTTCCCTCCTTTTCAGTTATGGTGCCAACGATAGCGCTTTACGCGAGCCCGAGCACCGTGTGCTCCGCTCCGCACCAGGTCAATTCCCACGCTCCGTGCGATCTCGATATCAACGGCCGGCCAAATTCATCGGCGTCGACATCAGCATCTCCGTCTCAAAAATCTCTAACCGGCGGCCTATCCTGCTTGTTTTCCACGCCGGCGATTAAATCGGCGAGTTTTTCAGCAGGATCCGAGGACTTAGGGTTCTTGTGGCATGATAGAACCGAGGAATTAGGATCTTCTTATCGATACTCGTCCTCCAAACGAGATCAGGCTCATCAGAGCCCGGTCTCTGTGCTCCAAGGCCCGAATAGTTCAGCCGGGTTGGGTTCTCGAAGCCCGCCCCTGAGATTCAGCGCGGATTTCAGCTCAATTAGGTCAGGGAGTGGGGTTATGTTTAATTCGTTCGTGAGACATGCATTGGGCTCGTGTGTGGATTACGATCTGTCCGATATGGCGATTGATGATAAGGACTTCAATTTGCCTTGTTCGTCTTCGGATGAACTTACGTTTAACATGGAGGACAATTTCATGGAGCTGGACTTGCCGGCTTATGCTAAAGTCTTGCTTTCTGATGCACAGTCGAGGCATTTGATTTTTAGGGATGATTTTGTTGTCAAGGCTTTTTATGAAGCTGAGAAGGCCCATAGAGGCCAGGTATATTTTACATCCTATTTGGAAATTCGTAGTTATTGTGCGAAAATTCAGATTATGATTTGATGCTTTTGATGTGTGTAGAAACGAGCTAGTGGGCATCCTTATTTGCAGCACTGCCTAGAGACGGCGATGCTGCTAGCGGAGATTGGTGCTAATTCTACAGTTGTTTTTTTTTTTTTTTGCATGACACCATTGACGATTCTTTTGTTACTTATGAACAGATTTCAAGGTCATTCGGAGCTGGAGTAGCCGATTTAGTTGAGGGGGTAAGGGAGATTAAAACCTCTGTTGTTCTTTCTTAGATTGGGTATTGGGCATAACAGTTATAGTTAATGATCTGTGATTTGCACAAATGTTACTTAGCTGTTGTGTTTTCAATAATTTCTTTTTTGTTATGTAAATCGAAGTTGTTACACTTCCTAAACAAAATACCCCCTCCATCCCTTCCCACAAAGATAGGCCACATTACTTACTATTCCAGGTTCACAAAGATAGACTTGTTACCATATTTAGAATGTCATTAATTTTTCATTATTATGTGTACCCTTGTTTAGGGTTGTAAATGAGCCGAGCTGCTAGATCTTGGCTCGCTTGAGGCCCATCTTGGCCTAAGCTCGTTTAGTAAACGAGCCGAACCTAAGCACTAGGTGATCCGTGAGCTAAACATATAATATTATACAAAGTTCACTCCAATTAATAATACCTGTTATTTATAATATATTCGATGAAAAAACATTGAAAAAATTGTAGATTTTAAATTGACTCCACACTTCAATAAATAAGCTTGTGCTCGGTTTCTTCTAGGCTCGTTAAAGCTCGTCGAGCTTGAGTTCAGACTCTTTAAACTTAATGAGCCTATTTCGAGCCTCTACTTTTGAAGCTTGGTATATGCTCGACTTGAGCTAGTTAATTTTTTAGACGAGCCGCACATGGACACTCAGAAGCCCGACTCGGCTCATTTGCAGCCCCACCCCTGTTTAATTATATTGGGATCAGATTACTTTATTTACCAAAACTAACTTTTACAGAAACAGAGTAGACAATTAATTAAGCATAGGGGCGTAAATGGAAAATGCAGTTTTTAACTAAATTAAGGAACATTTTCTTAATCAATATGAAAATATATTCACTAATAAAATTGAATAATTGGAAAGTGATATAGACATGGGTTGGGACTTGGGAGTTTAAAATATACGTGCATGCATTTTGATTGTTAAATTGTTTTGCGAATAATATGTTAATCGCCCCAACACTTGAATTAATTTGTGGTGATTTTGCCAGGTGTCTAAGCTCAGCCAATTAAGCAAGCTCGCACGGGAAAACAACACTGCTAATAAAACTATTGAGGCAGATCGTTTACACACCATGTTCTTGGCAATGGCAGATGCTAGGGCTGTTCTAATAAAGCTAGCTGACCGATTGCATAATATGAATACGTTGGATGCATTACCTTTGATCAAACAACAGAGGTTTGCAAA
Source organism: Hemerocallis citrina (assembly GCA_017893485.1). Classification (NCBI taxonomy): domain Eukaryota; kingdom Viridiplantae; phylum Streptophyta; class Magnoliopsida; order Asparagales; family Asphodelaceae; genus Hemerocallis; species Hemerocallis citrina. The sequence continues at coordinate 183,924,159 of CM030367.1, forward strand.
GGAAACATCTGAGATATTTGTGCCACTTGCCAATAGGTTAGGGATCTATACTTGGAAAGAGCAGCTAGAGAATATCTGTTTCAAGCATCTCAATCCAGACGAGCACCAAAAATTGTCATTGAAACTTGTGAAGTCCTTCGATGAGGCTATAATTACTTCTTCTGTGCAGAAGCTCGATCAAGCGCTCAAGGCCGGGGCAATTTCTTACCACAGTCTTTTAGGCAGGCATAAAAGCTTATTCAGCATCTATTCCAAGATGTTAAAGTACGACTGACTTCCTCTTCTATCACTGTCTTTGAGATCTTAAGTTTTTCCATTTATTTGTATGGATGATTTTTTAATTTGTTGATTCACATGTGTTGAAAACACAGTGAGCCCATATATACATTTGGTTTCATCTACTAAGGAGTGGTGGTTCTATATTTACTTTGTCCTGTATTTGTATTTCATGAGCTTGTTTCATCTTACTATGCAGGAAGAAGCAAGATATGGATGAAATTCATGATATTCATGGATTGAGATTGATTGTTGAAACTGAAGAAGATTGCTATAAAGCTCTTAGGGTCGTACAACAACTATGGCATGAAGTACCTGATAGGTTCAAGGACTACATTGTTGATCCCAAGTGTAATGGGTATGATTTATTTTATGGATTAATTACGAAAAATACCATTGATGTTTACTCTGTTGACAAAAAAAACTAGCGACTTCTTAAAATTACAATACTCACTTGACTCATTTCTATTTTACTAATTACAAACTCGAAAGAAAGATATTTGTCAAGTAAATGCAAACTGCAAAATCTTTTTTTTTTCCAAACCTCGATAGACGATGAAACAATGGAAAGCACTTCGATGATATATATATATATATATATATATATATATCCTTATTTGATGCCATTTTAATATTACAATATACATTACAGGTACCAATCTCTACATACAGTAGTCATATGTGAGGGTACAGTTCCCCTTGAAATTCAGATACGAACAAAAAAGATGCATTTGCAAGCCGAGTATGGATTTGCTGCTCATTGGAGATACAAAGAAGGCGATTGCAAATACTCCAACTTTGTCCTTCAGATGGTCGAATGGGCTCAATGGGTCATTACCTGGCAATGTGAGGCTATGAACAAAGACAGGTCATCCGTTGGATTTTTCGACTCTGTGAAGCCACCTTGCGTGTTTCCTACCCATTATAAAGATTGCACATTTTCTTGCAAACCTCGATGTGGCCCTGATGGTCCTGTCTTTATTATCATGATCGAGAATGACAAGGTTTGTTCGTGATACTTTTCTCAATCCTTATTTGCTTCTATTTTCAAGACTTTAAAGTAGATGATACCTTATGGAGTTTTTATATGGAAAATGATTGATATTAGTAAAACACAGTACTTGTGTAGTTTCATTGAGTTTATTGATGATTACAAGACCCCCTGAGATTCAGTCCAATTCCTAAAACCTCAGTTATATCTTATAATTACAAATACCCCTTTTCAGCTATTATAAATGTCCTTTTGGGGTTTGTAGTTTTTTGATAAAAGACACTTTCGGACGATGCAATTCGTATTTCGTAATATATAAACAAGTGATGATTACAGAAACTATCCCTGAGGATTGAGGTATGAACCAAAAAAAAATTGACTTTGAAAATTACAAAACCACATTGACTGTTAGCTCCACTGTAACCTCAAGGGTGGCTTTTGTAATTTTCAAAGTTCTCTGGGTTTTTGTTTAACTTTGGCCAAACAGTTGTTTTTGTAATAAAGGTGTATGGATTATATTAACAAAATTGTAGAGAACAAATTACATTCACTATTTGAGAGGATTAGTGATGAAGCTCATAATGAAATAAACATTCCACATGACCTCTCAAACAATCCTCTTACCTAAATCTAAAAGACGGCATTAATTCCTAGTTGATCCATACGACAAAGGCTTAAAAAATGTTTTGGTCCCGTTGATTGTTGAAAAATTTTGGGGAAAAAAAATGTTTAATAATTTTCTCAAACTACATTTGTCGGCAGGATAGTGCAAAAAGTTTGATCGAATATTTTTGCTTGCAGATGTCTGTGCAAGAGTAGAGTTTCCTGTAAACTCAACTCTGGTGGATCTGTTGGAAACGGCGGGCCAGTCAAGGCGGTTCAAGATGGGCGTTCAATGGGTTCCCATCCCCGTGAAGGAGGAGTTAAGGCCTCGGCTAAACCACAAGCCTATTAGTGACCCAACATGCAAGCTTAAGATGGGTGACGTGGTGGAGTTGACTCCGACATTACCTGATAAGTCGTTGACCGAATACCGGGAAGAAATCCAGAGGATGTATAACAAGGGTTTAACTGTATCAAGTGCTGTTTCTAGCTGTAGAAGTTGACAGCCTCCGTTGAATTCATTCTTTTTTGTACATAAAACAGATTATATAATATATAGTTCCATTAGAAAAAAACACTTTTATAGCTCTCTTTGTAAAATTTGAAATGCTGTTGACATGAATCCTCGAAACCTATGTATGATTCTGTAAATCTGGACATAAAACATTAGTTAGGTAGGCTTCGTGATAGTGTGCAAAAAACATGTTTTTTACGGACAATTTACAAAAGCTATTTATGACATTTAGTTTTACGAAAGAAACTAAGCTTTTGAAATTATATAGGATCCCTCAGGATTAGGATTTGTTTAGGGCCGGGGTGTTTTGATTAGGCTTTGTTGGTTGAGATCTTAAATATTATATATCGAGCATCCAAAAAAAAGTGAAAAAAAAAAATCATAGTGTTTCGATTCGGATTTGTTGAGATTTTAAATCTTAGGTATTGTAAATCCTAAGAATACTTGAAAAATAAATACAAAACAGATGAAAAGTGGAAAGTTTTTCAATACTTCAAGGGACCATTCTTCTTGCAATTCAAAACCGTTCGATCATTTTAGTTTTTGCAGAGTGGAGTAGATCAATGGATTGCAATACATGAGAGCGTTCATAGATTGGGTACCCGGTCCGCGAGCATTTGTTTTAACCCGAACCGGAAGAATTGGTTCCACAAAAATCCGAACCGCGAGCAATTCCACAACAAGTGGTACCCGACCCGATCTAATTAAATGAACTATAAAGTGAAGTATTGTGTATTTTTTTTTTCACAATTAAGCATTAATTAACATGTTGACACTATATAAATTACAACTAAAGTATTTATCAAATAAGTAATTACCTTAAAGAAAAATCATACTCAAACAATAACAACACCTCATAAAATAACAATAACAAATTAGTATTTGAGTGACCAAATAATAAATGAGTGGATGGTGTAAAAATAAAAACCAAGAAGAAACCTAGTGTCATATTTGTCTACTCGGTATAATTTTTTTATAAAATTGTTCCTTTTAGTGGGCCGGTTTGGGTACCCACCGGTTCACAGAATGTCGAACCGTTACCTGCCCCGACACTCCTAAAACCCATCCATGTACCCGCCCCGGAGCCACTTAGCGGTTTGGTTACCCTATCTTTTCAGTTCAGGGTGGTTCAATTTTTTTAACAGCCCTAGGAACATTGAATGCAATTTGTAAAAGAGAAATAAATGGCAAGCTAGAATTTACTACTTGTAATTTTGAACACTTACATATTAATGGTTTTTGCTCCTCAACTGGAAGAAGTAAACTGCATAAACTCTTACAACACTAAATTACTGCTAAAGATCTCAAAGACGAGCTTTCAGAAAACAGAGTTATCTTGGATGTTTAGCTCCAATGGGAAACGAAACGCGCTGAGGAGCTCCTTGAGACAAATCTCTTTGGTCGTGTGAAGGATTAGGATTGGAATTAGGATCGGCAACTTCTTCATCTTCTTCCGTCTCTTCAGCCGGTTGACTTATTTGTCTTCCTGGGATAGCGAGTTTATAATTTGGGCTGATCAATGTGTCCTGGTCCGGAGGCAAACGAATTCCAGCACCTGCTATTGATTTCGGTAACGGGACTTTTATTTCTGTTCCTTGCCAACTCCAATAGCACCTTCAAGGAATTTAGTATGAAATTTGTTGCCATGCGCAAATACCAAAAACAAAATGTGAAAAACATGTGAAAAAAAAAAGAGCGTTTCCACTAAATATGAACCTACTTGCCAACTTCCATCAATATTTCGCTAACCCCTTAGGTTTTGCCTAGTTTCAAGAAAACCCCTAGTAATCTTCAAAATTGCAGATAAGCCCCTGACATTTGGGTTTCTTTAACAATTTGAACTTGCAAAAAAAGGGATATTTGTTAGGTGCGTAAAAACTGAGAAGGTGCTTGAAACACTCTAACAGGTATTATAGTAATTTCGAAAGATAACTGGGTTTTTATTTTAATTTTCTATTTTTTTTTGTAACCACGCGAAAACCTCGTGGAAGTTTTTATAATTATCCCTACATCTTTTATCCCAATCCTATGAGAATCAGAAGCATTAAAGAAAATAATCCGACTCCGATATCATTTTAATCAGAATCATTAATTAAAATGCTGAAATCCAGGTTTTATATATCATCGTATGAAGAAAGCAATTCTAGTCAACTATCTAACCCTATTTATGTTTTTCGTGATGAAGCTGCATATTTGAAGCTAAATTGGGATTTTGAAAGATATTGAGTTTTTTTTATGTGAAGAACAAATCATGTAAAAAAAACTACATTATGATTACTACGGAAAATTGTAAAAAATTTCAATCGCGCAAGATTATTTGTCTCAAACTCCAATAAAAAGAAACTCTTTGGTACACAATCCTTTTTACTCATCTGACACTTAAACCTTATTGACTATTATACCCCTTAATTCTCACCTGATTATGCTTGCTTCTCATCCGATTATGCAAGGAGAATGTTGCCTTTTATCTTAAAATTGAGCTATATGACAATAAAAAAAAATAGGCCGGATTATTTGTTCTACAATAGCCAAAATTTACCAAATTTGATCCTTTTTCCAAGATACCCCTCCTAGTTATTCCAAGAAAATGTTTCAAGTCAATAATAAAATACCTATATATATTTATTACCTCTCGCGGTGGAGGCTGTGAGAAACTAAAATTGACCTTAGACTGAATCGCGAGCTTCACATCATCAGAATCGACAGTAGACTTCCCAGCGTGCTCCCTCCGAGTAGACGTGCGCATCTGTAAGCACATCGGCAACATACCGATACCAAAGCTCCAAGAACTGGTGCACAACACGAGGCTCATAATCTTCTACGCTCATCGATTTCGACAGAACAAGGTTCAATTTTGATATGTAAGTTTGTGACAAAAAAATGAACTGATCCTCTCCGCACTTTGATTGTTGGGGTGTCTATTGCACATCGACTACAAACGACTGGCTTGTTAGTCGATTGTTGGGGTGTCTATTGCACATCGAGAGTTTGTTCATCACTTAATATGCATAATTGTACAAGAATCATTAGAGGGCTTTGGAGGGTTGTAGTGTGGGCTCTTTGGTAAGGTGTGGAAAATATGGGTGAAGTGACTAACTCACGATCTAACCTAACGTGATCTATAAACACTCAAACCACTACTACAAAATAGGGTTTTAAAGGCGGTTATTTTTTGGCTTTAAAGGCAGTTTTTGAACCGCCTTTAAATCCACCGCCATTGAAGCTCACGGCGGTTGTCAAAAACCGCCTTTAAATGTGGGGTTTTTAAAGGCGGTTAAGAACCGCCTTTAAATGTGGGATTTTTAAAGGCAGTTTTTAACCGCCTTTAAATATGGAGTATTTACGGTGGTTTTAAAACCGCCTTTAAATCTTTATAATTAAGGGCGGTTTAAAAACCGCCGTAGTTCTTTTCGCGAGTTCCTTTCCGAGCTAAAGGATTTGTCTCCCTCTTCAGCGGGTGCATCTTCGTTTATATTATTGCTCCCTTATTGACATTCTTTGTCTCCTAGATAGGATTTCATTGTGTTTAATTCGCTCTTGTTGTTTTACATCTTGTAAAGCCATTGATTATTTATTTGTATCTGTACTGTTTTATTGATTAATATATTTTTGATGGCGGGAGCCTTTTGGCTCTATCCGATAACATCAAAAAACCGCCGTAGTTTGTACAAAAAAATTATAAAAAAAATTAAGCTGTTCTTTCATCACCCAAATCAAGAAATTAAGCTGTTCTTCATCCCAAAAACAAACATATACAGAAGAAACTGAACAAAAATCTGAACAAATCTGTAAATTCATTTATACCAAAAGCAAATTAAATTACAAAACAACAAAACAAAAAGAAAAAATATGCAAATGAAAAAAAAACAAATCTGCATCTTTCTCAACGGATCTTCAAAATCGTAATTTATAACAACACAAATCTTAATCTCTAACAAAATCATCAAAATCAAAAACTGCAAACAAAATTGAAAAGAAAAAGGACTTGGAGGTTGCTGGCAGCCAAAACCACCGGTTTCTGTGACGAGGCGGCAAGGATGGGTCTCCGGTTTCTGTGACCGGATCGAAGGTAAACGGGGCGCGGGACTCCGGCGAAAGACGGCAAGGGTCTCCAGTTTCTGAGTTGAGGGTGTCGGGGGTTTGATAAAAGTTGCTCGTACAAGTGCTGAGTCAGAATGTCGGATTTGCACCTCGCATTTTGCCAATTCACGCCCGATCCGTCAACGCCGATCTCGTTTCTGTTCAAATTGGCGGATTCATGAGAAATCGTGATCATCGAGGAGTCGTTGGACATCTGCACATCGTCGGCGGCGTTGTTCCTCTGCAGAATCGAGCGCTAGAGCCACTGGTTGTTGGGGGCGGCGAAAGGCGTGGCCGGGACGGTGGGTTGTGGTGTTGTAGATCTGATACAAAATCGAAGAACAAAATTATTCCGGTCATTTCAAGATTGGCCGCAGCAGTGGAGGAAGAACAAAAATCGATGAACAAAATCCGCGGTGTTGTAGATCTGATCACTTGGCTTCGCAGGAACTGATACAGTTCTACCATGAACTGTATTTTATCGCGTGTCAGTTCTCGAGTAATTTTCTTTCTTTGTTGGTGTTTTTTTACGAATGTTAGGAGTTTTGTAATTAAGCCCTCTTTTTACTACGGGTTGTGCACGGGCTTATGGTTCACCTATTAGTACTCATTGTAATCCTCTTATTTCTATTATGAATGAATATGAACTGAAGTGTCTTTCTTCTTCTTTCTTCTACTTCTTCTTCCTCTTATCTCTTTCTCTTTACCTTGCTCCCCAAATTATAATACAGTTCTTCTTTCTTCTCCCATTATAATAGTAGAGATTGAGTTGCCCATTTATAAGAATAAAGGAGGCGTTTTCAGGAAACCCATTGCAGCAAAAGGATGTGAAACAAATAATGACGTGTTTGATCCAGGTATACGAAAAACATCATTTCAAATTATAATTGTTATTACTTATTAACTTAACTACTTAAGTAGTTAATTTGTTTATTTATTTCTTTTTAATTTATGCAGCTACTTGGTGGTTAAACTATGGCCATGGAACACCTAACTTGGAAAGAATTGCTATGAGAATCTTGTTATTAACCACTAGCTCGTCTGGATGTGAAAGAAATTGGAGTGCATTCGAAGGGGTGAGATTTGTTAAATATGTTGAATATGTTTGAATAATATGTTGAATAATATGTTGAATAAATATGTTGAATATGTTTTAATAAGTTGTTGAATAATATTCTGTTTCATTTCATGAATAATATGTTGAATATGTTTTAATAAGTTGTTGAATAATATATATATATTTTTTTGAATAATATGTTGAATATGTTTTAATAAGTTGTTGAATAATATTCTTTTTTTATTGTGTACATTGTACAGATACATACTAAAAAGAGGAATCGATTAGATGTTTCACGATTAAACAATCTAGTTTATGTTCAATTCAATTTACGTTTATTCAACAAGCGCAAGAGGGGATTTGAGAAGGATGTGCTACTTGCTAATGATGCAAGTAAAGCACAAGGGTGGATCATTCCTGGGCTAAATGACGATGAAGATGAAGACGAGGTGGGTGATAGACTTGATGACGATCCCTTGAGGGTGAGAGAGCTTGAGGAAGAAGATTTTGAGTCCGAGGATGAGGAGGAAGTGAATGACATCGAATTTGAGTCGGATGAAGAGCGTGTAAGAGAGAATTACGGTGAAGAAGAAGTTGAAAATCCTTTTGGGGTTGATTAGTCTTTTTTCATTTGAATATTTCAATGTTTGTGTTGTTCACTAGTTATTTGTGATGAGACTTATTTGTTTTTGTTTGTGTTGTCTTAATTTCGATTTCCTCTTGTTGGTTTTAAACTCGAAGACTTATTTGTTTTTGTTTGTGATGAACTTGTTTGTTTGTGTTGTTCTTAGTTTCAGAATTTGTGTTGTTTTGAAGTTTAAATTCTAGTGTGTTGAGTTGATTTATTGAATATATGTCAAATTATTGGAATATTTAGGGAATTTATGCCAAAATTCCAGGCCCCGCCCAGGCCCCTAGACGGTCTCCCGCCTAACGGCCGCCTAGCGAGTTTTAGAACCATGGTGCGAAGTATGCTTGCTAGCTCCAAACTTCCTAAGACCTTGTGGACTGAAGCTCTTAAAACGGCAGTATACATTTTAAACCGGGTTCCGACAAAGGCAGTCCCAAAGACGCCGTTTGAGTTATTCAAGGGTTGGAAATCGAGTTTGCGACATGTACGCATTTGGGGATGTCCGTCTGAAGTAAGAGTTTACAATCCTCAAGAAAAGAAGTTGGACCCGAGGACCATAAGTGGTTATTTCGTTGGATATGCCGAAAGGTCTAAGGGGTACAGATTTTACTGTCCATCTCATAGCACTAGATTTGTGGAATCAAGAAATGCAAAATTTCTTGAAAATGACTTGATTAGTGGGAGCGGTCAATCTTTGGACATTAGTTCTGAGAAAGACCATTCTGGTGATCCCATTATAAGTGATAGAGTGATAGTTGTTGTTAACAATGTGCCTCAAGCCCAAGCACATGTTGAGCAACCAATCATGAATGTTCCACAAAATGTTGATCAAAATCTTGTAGATCCTAAAGTTCAACAGATACCTGAAACAGTTGAACAACCTGTTGAACAACATATTGTGCAACAAAATCTTGACACACAGGATGATGTTAATCAAGGGTTGAGGAAATCTACTAGAATAAGGAAGTCAACAATATCAAGTGACTATGTTGTGTATTTGCAAGAGTGTGACTACAATATTGGAGCCGAAAATGATCCTGAGACGTTTTCACAAGCCACAAGTTGTGAGAAATCAAACTTATGGTATAATGCCATGGAAGAAGAGATGAACTCTATGGTGTGTAACAAAGTCTGGGATCTCGTCGAGTTGCCTGATGGTGTAAAAGCCATTGGTTGTAAATGGATCTTTAAAACAAAGAAAGATTCACAAGGCAACATCGAGAGATATAAAGCAAGACTTGTTGTTAAGGGGTTCACTCAAAGAGAAGGAATTGACTACACGGATACTTTTTCTCCGGTATCTAAGAAAGATTCTCTTCGTATAATTATGACATTAGTAGCCCATTTTGATTTTGAATTGCATCAAATGGATGTGAAGACGTCATTTCTCAATGGTGATCTAGAGGAGGTTGTTTATATGAAACAACCTGAAGGTTTTCCCTCTAGTAACGGTGAGCATTCAAAAACTATGCTTGATCAAGATCCGACGGCTCAAATCGAGCCATGTTGCTCGGAGTCAAATCCGAGCAAACGTGGCTCCGAACGTGAAAATAGGGAAAAGTTCATCGCGTTAATCGCCCGTGATGAAGATCAGACTGCTCCCCTCGGAGCAAAATCCGACCAAATGTGGCTCCGAGCTTGAAATTGGCAAAAACGTTGCCTAAAAATCGCGCTCGATCAATATCTAATGGCTCAGATTGAGCCACATTCCTTGGAGACATATCCGAGCAAACGTGGCTCCGAGCGTGAAAGTGTGAAAAAAACGTTGCCTAAATAATCGTGCTCGATCAAGATCCAACGGCTCAGATTGAGCACATCTCTCGCAGCCAAATCCAAGCAAACGTGCCTCCGAGCGTGTAAGTGTGGAAAAATGTTGCCTCAAAAATCTCGCTCGATCAAGATCCAACGGCTCAGATTGAGCCACTTCCCTTGGAGCCAAATCCGAGCAAACGTGGCACCGAGCGTGAAAGCGTGGAAAAACGTTGCCTCAAAAATCGCGCTAGATCAAGATTCGACGGCTCAGATTAAGCCACGTACCTCGTAGCCAAATCCATGCAAACGTAGCTCCCAACGTGAAAATGGGGAAAAGTTCGTCCCGTTAATCGTCCGTGACGAAGATTAGACAGCTCTGGTGTTGCCACGTCCCTCAGAGCAAAATTCAAGCAAACGTGGCTCCGAGCGTGAAAGTGTGGAAAAACGTTGCCTCGAAAATTGCGCTCGATCAAGATCCGACGGCACAGATCGAACCACGTCCCTCGAAGCCAAATCCGAGCAAACGTGGCTCCATGCGTGTAAGTGTGGGAAAATGCTGCCTCAAAAAATCGCGCTCGATCAAGATCCAACGATTCTGATTGAGCCACGTCCCACGGAGCCGAATCCGAGCAAACGTGGCTCCGAGCGTGAAAGTGTGGAAAAACGTTGCCTCAAAATCGCGCTTGATTCTGATCTGTTGGCTCATATCGAGCCATGTCCTCCGGAGCCAAATCAGAGCAAACTTGGCTCCGTGCGTGTAAGTGTGGGAAAATGTTGCATAAAAAATCAAGTTCGATCAAGATCAAACGGCTCAGATCGAGCCACGTCCCTCGGAGCCAAATCTGAGAAAAAGTGGCTCCGAGCGTGAAAGTGTGAAAAAACGCGGCCTCAAAAATTATGCTTAATCAAGATCCGACGGCTCAGATCAAGCCACGTTGCTCGGAGTCAAATCCGAGCAAACGTGGCTCCGAACGTGAAAATAGGGAAAAGTTCGTCGCGTTAATCGCCCGTGATGAAGATCAGACGGCTCTGGTGTTGCCACGCCCCTCGGAGCAAAATCCGACCAAACGTGGCTCCGAGCTTGAAATTGGCAAAAACGTTGCCTAAAAATCGCGCTCGATCAATATCTAATGGCTCAGATTGAGCCACATCCCTTGGAGACATATCCGAGCAAACGTGGCTCCGAGCGTGAAAGTGTGGAAAAAACGTTGCCTAAATAATCGCGCTCGATCAAGATCCAACGGCTAGATTGAGCACGTCTCTCGTAGCCAAATCCAAGCAAACGTGCCTCCGAGCGTGTAAGTGTGGAAAAATGTTGCCTCAAAAATCACGCTCGATCAAGATCCAACGGCTCAGATTGAGCCACTTCCCTTGGAGCCAAATCCGAGCAAACGTGGCACCGAGCGTGAAAGCGTGGAAAAACGTTGCCTCAAAAATCGCGCTAGATCAAGATTCGACGGCTCAGATTAAGTCACGTCCCTCGTAGCCAAATCCATGCAAACGTAGCTCCCATCGTGAAAATGGGGAAAAGTTCGTCCCGTTAATCGCCCGTGACGAAGATTAGACGGCTCTGGTGTTGCCACGTCCCTCGGAGCAAAATTCAAGCCAACGTGGCTCCGAGCGTGTAAGTGTGGAAAAACGTTGCCTCGAAAATTCCGCTCGATCAAGATCCGACGGCACAGATCGAACCACGTCCCTCGAAGCCAAATCCGGGCAAACGTGGCTCCGTGCGTGTAAGTGTGGGAAAATGCTGCCTCAAAAAATCGCGCTCGATCAAGATCCAACGGTTCTGATTGAGCCACGTCCCACGGAGCCGAATCCGAGCAAACGTGGTTCCGAGCGTGAAAGTGTGGAAAAACGTTGCCTCAAAACCGCGCTTGATTCTGATCTGTTGGCTCATATCGAGCCATGTCCTCCGGAGACAAATCAGAGCAAACTTGGCTCCGTGCACGTAAGTGTGGGAAAATGTTGCATAAAAAACCAGGTTTGATCAAGATCAAACGGCTCAGATCGAGCCACGTCCCTCGGAGACAAATCTGAGAAAAAGTGGCTCCGAGCGTGAAAGTGTGAAAAAACGCGGCCTCAAAAATTATGCTTAATCAAGATCCGACCGCTCAGATCAAGCCACGTTGCTCGGAGTCAAATCCGAGCAAACGTGACTCCGAACGTGAAAATAAGGAAAAGTTCGTCGCGTTAATCGCCCGTGAAGAAGATCAGACGGCTCTGGTGTTGCCACGCCCCTCGGAGCAAAATCCGACCAAACGTGGCTCCGAGCATGAAATTGGCAAAAACGTTGCATAAAAATCGCGCTCGATCAATATCTAATGGCTCAGATTGAGCCACATCCCTTGGAGACATATCCGAGCAAATGCTGCTCCGAGCATAAAAGTGTGGAAAAACGTTGCCTAAATAATCGCGCTCGATCAAGATCCAACGGCTCAGATTGAGCACGTCCCTCGTAGCCAAATCCAAGCAAACGTGGCTCCGAGCGTGTAAGTGTGGGAAAATGTTGCCTCAAAAATCGCGCTCGATCAAGATCCAACGGCTCAGATTGAGCCACTTCCTTGGAGCCAAATCCGAGCAAACGTGGCACCGAGCGTGAAAGCGCGGAAAAACGTTGCCTAAAAAATTGCACTAGATCAAGATTCGACGGCTCAGATTGAGCCACGTCCCTCGTAGCCAAATCCGTGCAAACATAGCTCCCAACGTGAAAATAGGGAAAAGTTCGTCCCGTTAATTGCCCGTGATGAAGATTAGACGGCTCTGGTGTTGCCACGTCCGTCAGAGCAAAATTCAAGCAAATGTGGCTCCGAACGTGAAAATGTGGTAAAACGTTGCCTCGAAAATTGCACTCGATCAAGATCCGACGGCACAGATCGAGCCACGTCCCACGGAGCCAAATTCGAGCAAACGTGGCTCCGAGCATGAAAGTGTGTTAAAACGTTGCCTCAAAATCGCGCTTGATTCAGATCTGTTGGCTCATATCGAGCCATGTCCTCCGGAGCCAAATGCGAGCAAACTTGGCTCCGTGCGTGTAAGTGTGGGAAAATGTTGCATCAAAAATCACGTTCGATCAAGATCCAACGGCTCAGATCGAGCCACGTCCCTCGGAGCCAAATATGAGAAAATGTGGCTCCGAGCGTGAAAGTGTGAAAAAACGTGGCTTCAAAAATTATGCTTGATCAAGATCCGACGGCTCAGATCGAGCCACGTTGCTCGGAGTCAAATCCGAGCAAATGTGGCTCCGAACGTGAAAATAGGGAAAAGTTCGTCGCGTTAATTGTACGTGAGGAAGATCAGACGGCTCTGGTGTTGCCACGTCCCTCGGAAACAAAATCCGACCAAACGTGACTCGAGCATGAAATTTGCAAAAACTTTGCCTAAAAATTTGCGCTCTATCAATATCCAATGGCTCAGACTGAGCCACGTCCCTTGGAGACATATCCGAGCAAACATGCCTCCGAGCGTGAAGTGTGGAAAAATGTTGCCTAAATAATCGCGCTCGATCAAAGATCCAATGGCTCAGATTGAGCCACGTCCCTCGTAGCCAAATCCAAGCAAACGTGCCTCCGAGCGTGTAAGTGTGAGAAAATGTTGCCTAAAAAATCGCGCTCGATCAAGATCCAACGGTTCAGATTGAGCCACTTCCTTTGGAGCCAAATCCGAGCAAACGTGACACCTAGCGTGAAAGCGTGGAAAAACGTTGCCTCAAAAATCGCGCTCGATCAAGATCCGACGGCTCTGATTGAGCCACGTCCTCCGTAGCCAAATCCGAGCAAACGTGGCTCCGTGCGAGTAAGTGTGGGAAAATGTGGCCTCCAAAATCACGCCCGGCCAAGATCCAACCGCTCAGATCGAGCCACGTCCCTCGGAGCCAAATCTGAGAAAAAGTGTCTCCGAGCATGAAAGTGTGAAAAAACGTGGCCTCAAAAATTATGCTTGATCAAGATCCAACGGCTCAAATCGAGCCACGTTGCTCGGAGTCAAATCCGAGCAAACGTGGCTCCGAACGTGAAAATAGGGAAAGGTTCGTCGCTTTAATTGCCCGTGATGAAGATCAGACGGCTCTGGTGTTGCCACGTCCTTCGGAACAAAATTCGACCAAACGTGGCTCGAGCATGAAATTTGGAAAAACGTTGCCTAAAAATTCGCGCTCGATCAATGAAATGTTTTAAACTTGTTATTTTAAAATGATTCATTTTTAGGATAAAATGCTTTTTACTTATATATACAGATGGAAAATATTGATGTGATTCATGTTCAGACAGCCACACAAGACCTCCGGAGCGGAAAGTATGCAGCAGAGGCAATTATCAAACAACTAATTAAAACACTTGGTGGTAGAATGAGAGTAAATGCTTATAAATTAAATAATTCACTCTCCAATCGAATTGACTGAAACTAAGCTTTCAGAATACGGATACAGATCATAATCTCCATAAATTGGAAAATGCCGAACGTTTTGGTGTTGAAGGTTGCAGGAGACTAACTGTCTTTCACTAGTACTGACTACGAGTAGCTGCTGCTCATCCCACAAGGCTAAAGGACGATAAATACCCAATAGAGGCCCGATTTTGAAAAGCCTAGTCCAAGACTCCTTCACACCATATTCGGTCATCACACAAACCTCAAACCGGCCACTGAAATCATAGAGAATAAGGGAAAGCTGGGATTTACTTGAGACAAACAGTACGTTTCTGCGAGAAACATCAACATCAAAAAAACCTGCAGGAGGGAGTGGTATCGTTTCAGTCACCTCATCGCTGATGCGAAACCTAAGGATATCGTTTGAGTCACCCCAGGGGCCCCAGTGAAATGCTCCGTTTAACGAGATGGCACGACGCGAATAGCGAAATGCGCCCGGGTTAATGGCCTTCTCTCGCCAGGAATCAGTACTGAAGTCGTACACCAGAAATTCGTGAACAGGGGGTTTATTGGGTCGTCTTTTCCCACCAGAGGCAGAGGCAGAGGCAGAGGCAGGACCCAAAAGTTGACTCTTATCATAAGGCGCTACAATCATCACAACCTTGTATTCGCCTATGTTGGGATCGGATCCGAAGGCGACGGAATTAATGTAATAACCGGAAATATTTCCAGGACAGGAATTAATGCGAAAACGACCAAATCTTCTACCGAAACCGAATGAAGAGGGGACGAAAAGTGACCTGAACTCTCGTATCGCCGGATTGCAGATGAGAACCTGGTCATTAAAATCGGTTATACAAACGAGGCCGTCGCAATGACCGGATAAAGAGACCATACTCCAGGCACCAGAAATGGAGATAGGTATGTTGATGTCATTGCCCAAATGATCTAGGGTTTCATATGAGAAAAATGATAGGACGTGTCGTCGTCGTTCGATGCAGCGTGTGACGATGAAACAGTCGTAATTTTTGCTACGACTCGTTAGATGGAGGTGGATGAATTGAGGGGATTTGATGAGAGAGTACCATGACTTCCGGACGCACTTACATCGCAACAGAGATTTTACGGGAAGCTTCGACAGGATCAACGTCATCAATTCTTCAGGCAAACCTTCGATCGCCATCGGAGAGAAATTGTTTAATTAACAAAAATAACTCTGCAAGGTAGGTAATTAAAATAGGTTTACTTGTCTTTTATCTTATTAGGATTCGGATTCGGGTTTTAAAGTTTTTTTTCTTCTTTTCGATGCTTTGTTTATCTAACCGTGATAATTTAGGGTTTCTGCTTTTATACACTTAGGTTTAATAGATCTGGATGAATATGGTCCGTCCGATTTCCGTTGACCATTTGTAGCCACTCGATTATGGTCTGGGTTTTATGATGGGTCGGACTTTGCGTGGTATTGGGCTGATCATAGGGTTGGGTCTCCTTATTGTATTGGGCTGATTATACGGGCTTTAAATTAAACATATAAGTATAAGGGGGGAAAATGCCATAAATTATCTATCACCTTTAAACTTTTTGTTTCCAATTATAACTATAGTTAGTATTTCTACCATTTTTACAAGGTTAATATATTTTAAAACATTCTTTAATAAAAAAGAGATCCACAACTACGAGAGTCTGGTTAGATCACAATTAGCTAATTAAAGTAATATTTACAATTTATTTACCATTAATTATTGAGTGTTTTAAATGTCTACTACCAATTATTCTCTCTCATATCAATCTTTCTCCTCAATATAATACTTTACCTTTTTTTATATTTTATTTTCTTTCGTCTCAATTAATATCTCAAACTACCATATTTCATCAAATTCCTTCAAATTATTAGCTCTCATGACGAGAATCAGAGACTCCTAAAAGAAAAGAAAAGAAAAAAATCGGTTGTTGTTCTTGACGCCGGATCTACAAAACTTTGTTTTTCCTTAATTTATTTCTTCATGTTTTGCTCGATCTTTGTCAAGTTCTGGGGATTTTGTGATCGGTTGTAAATTCATATTGGCATGCTTCATTTTTGGGATTCTTTTGGATTTACTTTCTTAAAAACTATGAATAAAAAGATTTGTGGGAAATAAGAGTGATGTAGAATGATTGATTTGCTGTCTGCTTGATTGAGCTTGTGGGTGTTGATTGATGATGCCACAGCAACAACGTACGTACATGGGTAATTTTCCCAAATATGTTTATTAGATACTAGTATCATGATTATTTAGTTATAACATATTTTAAATAATTATCAGCATGCATATTATTCAAGTGTAAATCTTGCAACTTTTTCCATTGACTAATGCAACTCTTCCATCTTCAGGGATTGTAGACTGGACATGATTACGTACGCAGAGTACTTAAAGTTTCCGATGAAGACCTCCCGATTGATGATTTCGATGCTGAACTCACTGGAACGCCTGACATGGGTCTTGTGGAAACATGCAAAAATGAAGATCGGTGACGACTATAAAAAGCGAGGACGAATCGCCAGGCGATTTACCGGCAGAGATAAGGGGGGACACCTTGATATAAATCGATCAGCTAGCATAAATAATCTATCTAGTGGACTCCTATTCAACTATCATAATCTTTCATAGCTTTCATTTTCTGTCGGATTTTATCTCAAGTTGCGCTAGCTTTTTGAAACTATTTCATGACAATATTTGTTTTTTGATCTACTTTTAGACAGGTTTTTGTCGCGAACTTTGTGCTTATAGTTGGTTTACCGGACTAGTTCGATCACAGTTTTTCTTATTGTTAAAGCAACTTTACAATTAGTTTATCTGCAAAAATCTTTGGTTTATGATTGAGTTTTTCAACTAACTCCAAAAGCTATATATTATTGGTTTATCTGCTAACTCGCAGGTTTATTTATTTTTTTTCCTCCATACAATAATAATTCATTTTAAACAATTTCTGCGTACATTTCCGGTTTACAAAACTCGTATATTACTACTGGTGCAGGTTTATTGTTGGGTCTAAAAACACATGCATCAACAGGTTTCCTTCATGTATATATATGATTTGTTTATGACTCGTTTACCACATATATAGCTATTCGACTCCAATCGTACGGTTTATAATTTTTTTGTAGGGAAACACGTTGATCCATTTATCCATACTTCATCCACAGCAGTATCGCGCAACAACATTAATTATCTGAGTTTCTTTACCATATGTATCTTTTTTTCTTCCTACCTATTTATGCACACTTGTCTTTTTAACTAAGTGAACGAACGACTATCAAAATTTGTCTACATATCCAATATGCACAAACTATCGATAAACAAGAAGCATAATATATATTTATTATTATTATTTTTGTACAACTAGTTCACGGTAAGTGAATTGGAATTTCTTACGTCTACATTGGAATAACAATTAAGTTATACCACGACAAAATTATTTAATTACAACCAACCGCCACTATTTTTATTAATGTTTTAATTTGCGGATGGTGGATCCCTACATATGTTTTGATGGTGTGGCTTGGCCCGTTCCTACATGCCGCTGCACAATAAAGAAACAAACAATTAACTCCAGAAAATCAAGCATAAATTCCAAGTCATATATATATGTATGTAATTCTTTGAATTAAATAAACTATTCCAAATATACATGTGCGGAAAACAGGTATATATGTGGGAAACAAATAAATCTCAACATATTAGTGCTCTAAATTAAAGTTGCAGTTAACAAATAAACCTCCAAAATTTCTATTCCATTTTTTTTTTTCAAAAAAGACGAAAAAGATGACAAACATTTATTATGCATTAAATTAAACATGTTGTTGTTTTTTTCTAAAATAAGTCTGTGTGAAAACACAAATTAAATACTGTATAAAAAATAACAAATAAACCTCTGAAAGTTCTATGCCAGAAAGAAAAAAAAAAAAGTAGAAGAAGAGAAACAGTAGTGCACTAAAATACAGTTGCAGTTCCAATAAAAAGTCTGCGTTAAAACAGAAAATACTGTGTGAAAAATATCAAAGAAACCTCTGAAAATTCAATGCCAGAGGAAAAAGAAAAAGAGAGAGAGGGAGAGAGAGAAACAATATTGGTGCAACAAATTAAACATACATGTGAATCGAAAAAGTTCTCGACGCCTTTGTTTGTTTTTTTTGTTGGTGGATGTATGTTGATCTCAGAGAAGGTACCCCCTGATGCAAAAATTCTTTGATTTCAGGCTTTTTTATGTTCTCTGCGGTTATCACCTCCATCTTAATTCAATTCTACAACCAATAGTTTACCTTCAATTATTAGAGTGATTTACGTTAAGATTATTTTTACGTTTGAACTAATAAATGCTGCTCAATTTTATTTAAGGTTAGTATATTTACTTTTGTGATACAGATTGTGTGAGTTAGTTTCTCGTTGAAATGGCAATAGATTTTAGTGTAGTTAGGTGTTTATGGAATTTCATAACTAGGGTAACCAAAATGGAATCAAGGCACCATATTCATGTAACCTCGTCTTTTTCCCACATATAAGTGCTTTAATTTTATTTGTTTATTTATAAACCAATAAAAAAATTTATAATTAAATTAATTATATATTTTTTTTGATTTTTTATAATTTATTTTACCTTGAATTTGTTTTTCTTATTTCATATAATTATTTCATTAAAATAAAATTGAATTTCAAATATCATAAAAAAAATATTACGTGTTGTTTTTTGTTTGTTAGCAAATATATTTATTTCAAATTTTATTATTATATATATTTTGATAAAATAAAATTTTATATAAATTTCACTTATAAATTTGTATTGTTTTTATTTATTTAATTTAAATTATATTTTGTGTGAAATGTTAAAATAAAAGTTATTTTTTTCTAATAATATATTTATCTTTATGTCGGTATTTGTTTCGTTTGAATTATTTGTAATTGGTAATTAATATATTTAAATTTATTGCATGTAATTAATTTGGTTCATTGTTTTTTTTAATGTTTGTGTTTCAATTTTTTTAATTTTTGCAGGGAATATAAATATAAATGTGTTTGATAGTACATGCCCGTCTATGATCCCAATAGTTTTGTCGAGCGAGGCATCGAATACTCAATTTCCAAATTCTCGGGTAAATCAATCATCGAATTGTATATGGTTACTTTTGTATTTCATATTTGAATTTTTTTATATTAATATACGTTTGTGTAATTTTATATATTTAACCTGTTTTACTAATATAATTATTTGTAGGTTCTCGCATAACAAATGAAAATGAAAATCTTACTATTGAGCCGAAGAGACACAAGTCTAATAATAATATTATTCAATTTCGAAATTCGCCTTTGAGTGACATCACAAATGGTATATTACAACATTAATGTAGCTCCAAAGTTAATAATCACGTTAAATTACACTCATTTGATAATCTCTAATTTATACTTTTATGATGTCAATTTGTTGCAGTTGTTGGTTCTGAACGATTGTCTGTACGTCACAATGAGCTGTTAAACAAAAATCATAATGATTCTAAAAACAAAATATTTATCGACCTCGCTGATGATGATCCAATACAGAATACAAATGAAAATGTCAGTGTTGTCTCTGGAGAGAAAAACAATGACATTGAAAAGTTTTCAAATGTCCGTCAAAAATCGACAAATTCCAGTGCCGGTATGTCTTATACTAGAGCTAGAGCTAACTTAAAAGTATGGTGATGCGATTGTATGTAGCATATGTAACTATTAGCCTGTTACGGTATTATTGAACTTGTTATCCCTTCTTTGTTTCCCAATTTTGTAATACAAGTTGCTTTGTTTCATTGTGGTAGTTGATCTGTGAACCTCGGTGGTTTTGGGGTGTTTTCCTGTATTCGCTTTGTTTCTTTTTTGCTGGTCATTGTGTATTTGTATTGTTTTGAGTACAAAAAGACGAGAAAGGAAAATAGTGACCATGATATCTGTGTACAAAGTGATTATAATCACTTGGTGAGCCTTTTATGGATGATCCACACTTTGATTTTTGGTAGACTACTCCTCATGGCATAAGAAAAACACAATGAACGGTTTGTATCATCCATAGGATCGATGATACGTGATTGGAATTACTCTATATGACTAAATTTTCTCCTGCTACTATGTTGCACACTTTCCTCAGTGTGTAAATACAGTTTAACCCAGTTTTAGGAAAACATCAATGAAGATATTTACTTTGTATGTAATGGGATTTATTGCATATCAGTTAGCCACATATTTGCATTCAACACCAACAATGTGCAGTCATACACATAACTTCCCTTTGCATCCCCAAAAGTCAAATCCTAATCGATAGCGAATACGAATAAGACAATAAGTGAGTTCCTGCCACCGAGGAGAGATGAGAAGAAGAAAGCAAGAGCAAAAATGTCAGAACCAATAAAATCAGTTAAAGATACCAGGGTATTATTCAAAATTTCGAATCGAAACTTATGTAAGGGACTAATTTTTTGTAAATTCATTCTCAACAACTTGAGGATGAATGTACAAATAGCAATTTTTTTCTATAAATGAACATTCAAATACTAGATGTGTTGGGGACTGATATGCAAAATTCTATGAATCTATAGTTCAAACCATGTAACGCTACAACCCTGGCCTTCATAATGCGAATCTCTAGATACCAAGAAATCAGCCAAAATTATGGACTATGACCCACTAAATCGGGTGAAACTAGTGTAACTCAAAGTCTCTCGAAGTCAGCCAAAATCAATGAACTATATAACCCATGAAATCTGTCGAAAATGATAAAATTTCATAATCTCTCGAAATCAAACAAAATCATTAGACTATAAATCACGAAATCGGACCAAAATGCAAATTTCAGGATCTCTAGAAAGTTGTTAAAATCGGTGGACCTACAAAGTTGGGCATAAATAGTGATTCTAGAATTCACTCAAAATCCAGCAAAACTAGAATGCAAAATTAGTCGAGAACGCTAAAACTTCAGAATCTCTCGAAATGGCCAAAATTGAAGCGACCAAAATTGGTGGATTATAACCCCAAGGAATCCGAAAAAATTGGTTAAATTTTAGAATCTCTTGAAAACGGTCAATATCGATGGTCAAAATTGGTGGGGATTATAACCCCATAAAATCGGATGAAAATGATAAAACTTCAGTATCTCTCGAAATCAACCAAAATCAACCCTCAAAATAGGACGAAAACACATACATTTCAGGATATCCGAAATCGGACAAAAATTGGTGAAATTTCATAATCTCTCAAAATCGGCCAAAATTAGTGGATTGGGCGAAAATGCTAAAATTTCATAATCTCTGGCCAAAATCTATGTACCATAACCCACAAATTCAGATGAAAATGATGAAATATCAAAATCTCTTGAAATCGACCAAAACTAGTAGATTATAAGCCATCAGATTGGGCAAAAATGATGAAATTTTAAAATCTCTAGAAACCAACCACAGTCGAAGGACAAATTTTAGAATCTCTCAAAATTGGCCAAAATTAGTGAACTATATAATACACGAAATTGGACAGAAATGATAAAATTTTAGAATCTCTAAAAAACGGTCAAAATCAATGAAATTTCAGAATCTCCTGAAATCGATCAAAATCGAGAAAATTTTTCAAACCCATGAAATCAGGCTAAAATGATGAATTTTAGAAACTCTTGAAAGCCAAATTCGATCGACTACAACCGACAAAATGTGGCAAAAATAAAGACAATTTTTAGAATCTCCAAAATCGATGGACTATATAACCCACGAAATCGGACAAAATTGCTAAAATTTATGAATCTTTTGAATTGGCCTAAATTGATTTTTTTACCAAACTATCCCCCTTTTTCTAAGTATGTACGAAATTGTCCTTGTTTGAAAATTTAATACCAAAAATTTCCTGTCGCTAACTGAATTAACACGCCTAGTACTTTTCTTCGCGTTTTCTTAGTTAGCGTGTGTTAGGGATAACACTTTTCCCCTAAGCAGGGTGTTTGCAAAAAAAATAACCAAGTTATAGACACGCTAACTCCGTTAGCGTGCCTATTTAAACCACACGCGCTAACGGGGTTAGCGTGATAGATGGACAATAGGGATGTAGGCAAAAGACCCCAAGTAATGTGCAGGAAATTTGAGATACTCACACACGTTAACTAAGTTAACGTGCCACTTTTTACCAAGGCCGTTAACTGAGTTAACGACTGTTGGGATTTCAAATTTTCCAGAAAGTTGAAACTTTCTGGAAGTTTGAGATATCCACACACGTTAACTCGGTTAATGTGCCTCTTTTTACTAGGCACGTTAACCGGGTTAATGCGTGTCGTTTGGGCTTTTATTAATTAAAGCTCGCTATCTCACTCTCATTTCACTTTTCCTCTCTCCGAACAACAAAATCCAGCGATTTTAACCCAAACCCCCAAACCCTAGTCTTCGATTCCGCCCTCTAAGCATCCCAATCTCTCGAAATTTTCGGTCGAATTTCTTCTTCACTCCCAAAACACTCATCTGAGTATACAATTTCCCCAAAAAATTGCCTATTTAACCCATAAAGAGTTTCCCCCAAATTGTCGAAAGGAGAGGCTCGTGGTGCTTGTCGTCGACTTCTTACTTCCACCCTACAATCGTTTGTATGTCTTCGTTATTTATGCTATATAATTTTTGTGATTTTGGGTCTAGGGTTTGATTTGCAATGTTGGGTTTATTTGTGCCAAATTTATGAGAACATCAAGTAGAATACCATCTATGTTTCTGATCTGGTTCATGATGAAATAGGAGTGTAGAAGGAGGGGACTTTCGTTCAATATATTTGTTAACCATCATGTTGAATACGCTACTTACATGTTTGATATCAGACATTGTTAATTGTTGGAAATTAGACATTTTTACTTTTTGAGTAATAATGTTTGATATTTAAATGTTGGAAATTAGTCAGTGTTAAGTTAAATTTTGAGTAATAGAAGTGTAGAAGGAGGGGACTTTGTATAAGTAATTTATAGCGATTTTAAATTAAATTTGTTAACATATATTATCTAACATGTAGAATTCAATTTGATATAGGATATGGCACGGCCAATGGGTAATCCCGAAGAAGGGAGTAGTAGTAGACCTCCAACTACCCGGGAAGGTCCACGAACATGTCACGGACAACCTCCCAAAAAATGCACCGTGGTGGACATAGACGTACCACTGTAAGATGATTTGACATTAATTTCGTACGTATAATTTTAACATCAAGAAAATTATAAATATATATGTTGAATTTCAACTTTTTATGGTATAGGTTGAGGCTGGTACTTCTTCTTCTCCGGCAACTCAAATGGGCCCGTCTCCTCCTCCTCCAAATCAACCTGGTCCTTCCTCTCCATCTAGTCAGCCGGCACCATATTCTTCCTCATATGTTCCTCCGGTAACATGATCGTTGACATTATTGAAACCATCAATAAGGTTCACATCGACATAATTACTCTCATTTAAATTGATATTTACATATTCATCTTCTTCTTCCTCGTCTTCATTTTGTAATCCCTCTTCAAGTTCATCATCTGTTTCTTCGTCATCTTCTTCATCATTGATTAAATCATTATTAACGGCAGCATTTTCAAATATCGCAAAAACATTGGTATTCGGAAAGTAATCATTAACCAAACTTGGTTGACGTGGCAATTCAAATTCAGTAGGATATGGGCTTGTAGTATTTGTAAACGTGTCTTCTTGTGAGGACGGTGGGATTGCATGGGATGTTTGAACTGGATTCGAAATGATCTTATGGATCGGCACTTCACGTGCGGAGCTTGAACCGGGGTTAGCATGTGGTTGGGCATTAACATTTTCAGTTTGCTGAAAATATTTTCAGCATGTGGTTGGGCATTAATATTTTCAGTTTGCTGAATATATAGCTCTAATGCAGACCGACTAAAATTCAGATCAAGTGTTCTACCAATCATGGACTTCAGAGAGTTGTCGTTTCCTACGGGCACAGTCATAAAATATTGACCATCACCTTTTCCATTGCATAACATGCTAAAATTTTAATCTTCCATCGTTCTCTATCCCAATTAGTAACCTCATGAACCTTCTCTACAAGTCCTTCAATTGTGATTGTACGGGGTACCCAAATTATTTCGGGATCGACGACACTATAACAACAACCTATTTTTGGGTCACGAATAATTTCACCACCAAAATAAAGCCAAATAGGAATATCGTAATCTATATCTATACATATTTATAAAAAAAATAATCATTATCTACTAAACAAAATATATTCGATAAGATGATATACAAATCATACCTTAAAATGTATGAACCGAAAAGATGAGAAATTTCGAGCTTCGAGAAAATGGCGTAGTGAATGGGTTGATAACAAATCCGCTATGTAAATCCCCAAACAAAGAAAAGCCCAAACATGGATTTAGGGTTTTCAATGTGGGAGGAGATATGAATGTGAGAGAAGAAGAAGATGAATGTGAGAGAAGAAGAAGAAGATCCTTTAAGATTTTGTAGAGTATTTTTGAGTAATATCTACAATTGAGATGCTAGGGTTTTGGAGTTGGATTCCGAAATTGGGGAAGAAAAAGAAGAGAGAGAGAGACTATAAATATAATGATGTACCAATCAGCGAATGAGATTTAATATGATCCCAATCGACACACACTAACCTGGTTTGCGCACCTGGTATAAAGAGGCGTGCTAACGGGGTTAGCATATCTATACTTGGGTTTTTTTGCCTACACCCATACTGTCCACCTATCACGCTAACCCCGTTAGCGCGAGTGGTTGAAAGAGGCATGCTAACGGAGTTAGCGTGTATATAATTGGTAGGTTTTTTCGTACACTCCCACTTGAGGGGAAAAGTTGTATCCCCTAGAACACGCTAACTGAGATAGCGTGAAGAAAATTACTAGTCGCGCTAACTCAGTTAGTGACAGAGATTTACAGTTTCGTACATACTTACAAAAAGTGGGATAGTTCAGTAAAAAATTCATTTCAGCACTCCCAGAAAAACATGTCTCCCCCCCACCCGATAAGAGGTGGGGGTCCCACTGTTTGAAAAAAAACACAGCAGATGGCTGTGTGTGTGGATTGCTGATGACGTCAGCAATCCTGTGGGGGGCCCGCCTGCGGTATGAAGAAAATCAGAAGAGATGCGGTCTTGGATTGTATTGTTGGGTGACGTGTGCATATGAGGGGAGCCCACGGGCTTTCTAAATGTGCACACGGGATTGAATTGGGGGAAGAATTGATTAAAGTTATCCAAAATTAATTGAGTATGAATAAAATTGTCTATGATCAAGAGTCACCTAATTGGTTAACCACCTTTTGAGAGGCAGCCTGTGGTGGGCAGGGCGTTACAAATGGTATCAGAGCCGACTTTCGACACCGGGTGTGGAAGAGGGCCTATCCGCGCCTGTCCTCAGCACGTAATTTCGAAGATATAAATATATATATAAAATATATATATAATGGTTGAGGGGCCCACGCGCTTTCTAAATGGGGATTAAAATTGCCTATGATCATGAATCACCAAATTGGTGGTGGTGGTAAGGGTGGTTATCTGAATGCATGAGGAGTAGGGGAGGCGGTGGTGATGGGGGTGGTTTGATGGGTGTATATTGGGTGGTGGGTGTACTCGGGAGACGATTGAGCATTTGTAATTACTAATTTGTTGTTACAAAAATTGTGAAATTTTAGCACTTGATGATATAGTATAAATGCTTACGTGGAGCTTTCCTATTGGAGAACTTATATGTTTTGTAATTTGCATGGTTCGTATAATATGCAGTTCTGCATCCATCATTTCTATACAATATATTATGCTAAACCACTTTTAGTTTAAGTATTTTTCTAATTTTTTATTTTAAAAAAATAAAAAAGGAGAGAAAATGTAGGAGGTAACCCCCGACTTTTTTACCATTCAAAATTTAAAATATAATCATACCCCTTAATTCAACCTTAAAAAGCGTGCGATATTGTATAGATATTATTAGAGATTTTTTAAAAAATAATTTTCTTATTTTCTTATTTTTTAAAATTATGTGTAATATATTGCACATGGTTATAATATGTGAAGCTAAACGAAATTTAAGGCACTTTCCAACTTTTTTTTTAAATTAAAAAAAATAAAAATAAATAAATTTAGGCACTTGATCGAATTCAACGTATGCTTTATTTTTTCTAGGCCCATTGATCTGGCTTTATCCATACAAGGCCTTTAGCTGGGCCATTTGTTTCTTCTTTTTGTCCTTTTTTTTCTTTCTTTTCTAGCTAGAACTGAATGTCTGAATCAATGTCGCAGTGTATCATAATTCCGCTCCGAAACCCTATTTAACATCTATCCAATTAAGGTCGGGGTTTTGCTATCCAATTAGAAGAGCACTTAGGTCTCTATCAATCGGAATCAGCTGCCGTAATGCGATTGGGGTGGTGCGTAAGAAATCAGAGCCGATGGGTTTTATATGAGAAGGTGCGTCGAATTGGCGAGGAAAGCGATTGGGTGTACTTCTTTGAATTCGATGGTGGGGTTTGGGCGGTTGGTGAAGTGTTTCATCCCAAAGTTGGGCAGTGCCATGATAAGGTGCCATCTCTTTACATTTATTCTTCAAAAGGTAGGATTGTAACGTTGTTGTTCGAGTTCACTAGAGTTTTCGTACATAAATGCTGCCATGTTTGCTATTTGCAGAATATTCGTCACTTCTTAGTAATGTTTCATCCCAAAGTTGGGCAGTCCCATGCTGAGGTGCCATCTCTTTACATTTATTCTTTAAAAGGTAGAATTGTAATGTTGTAGTTCGAGTTCACAGGAGGTTTCGTACATAAATGCTGCCCTGTTTGCTATTTGCGGAATATTCGCCGTCACTTTGATTTCTTGCAGCAAGATGGAATGTTTGACATGTTGGCCAATGTTGGGTGTTCCTGGAGATTTGGGTAGGATTGTAACGTTGTAGTTCGAGTTCACAGGAGGTTTCGTACATAAATGCTGCCTTGTTTGCTGTTGGCGGAATATTCGTCGTCACTTTGATTTCTTGCAGCAAGATGAAATGTTTGACATGTTGGCCAATGTTGGGTGTTCCTGGAGATTTGAGTAGGATTGTAACGTTGTAGTTCGAGTTCACAGGAGGTTTCATACATAAATGCTGCTCTGTTTGCTATTGGCGGAATATTCGTCGTCACTTCTTAGTAGTTTGATTTCTTGCAGCAAGATGGAATGTTTGACATGTTGGCCATTGTTGGGTGTTCCTGGAGATTTGGGTAGGATTGTGACGTTGTAGTTCGAGTTCACAGGAGATTTGGGTAAGATTGTAACGTTGTAGTTCGAGTTCACAGGAGATTTGGGTAGGATTGTAACGTTGTAGTTCGAGTTCACAGGAGGTTTCGTACATCAATGCTTCTCTGCTTGCTATTTGCGGAATATTCGTCACTTCTTAGTAGTTTGATTTCTTGCAGCAAGATGGAATGTTTGACATGTTGGCCATTGTTGGGTGTTCCTGGAGATTTGGGTAGTGACCAATATTGATGCTTCAAACAGTAAAACTAAAGAATGGGACTTCACTTGGCCGTTTGCTAATACTCCCCCACGACACTCTTTTGATGCTTCAAACAGTAACATTGTAGTAAGGACTTGGGCGTTTGCTGATACACTCCACTCACTTCTGATGCTTCAAACCGTAAGACTGAAGGATGTTCTTGGGTGTTTGCTGATGCTCTCCCACCACACACTTCTGTTGCTCCAAACCGTATTACTGAAGAATGGAATGGAACTTCACCTCTCCGTCTTGGGCATTTGCAGACACACCACTCAGTGCACTCACTTCTGATGCTTCAGAATCGCCCACAGGTGGATTTCCTCAGCACTGATTCAGAGACGGGAAGTGATTAGTAATACGAATGGTCGACATCAGAGGATATTCAAACACAAGAAGAGATCGTTAAATTATTTTTTATGGGCAAACATGTTTATGTTGTTTAGATGGTTTCTAGTTCCTATAGTTTTAAACAAACTTTATTCATATATGTAGCTTTAAAAGAATTTGCAGCAACTTTATAATTTTATAAACCAAAATAGTTGAACTTTATAGTTTCAGTTACATTTTTCTTTATCAATATCTTCAATTTTAAGGTATTTCTGCATTTCTCAAGTCAAGCTTCTAAGTAACATGCAAAGATTTCTTGTGTTTAGCCTGCTTTCAGGTGAAGTGTGTGAAGTGATCTTGCTTACAGGTATTAAGTTATTTCAGATACATTAGATTCTTCCATCAAATTGTTTAGTTCTTAAAACTGCTAGTATGTCACTCCCAAAATGAATCCAAACTCTTTAACCAAAGAAAGCAGTCATAAATCTTAACATAAAAATGCAGGTGAAGTGAATCTTAGCATATTTTAAGTTTCCTAGGAGGGAAATGAATTTTGTTGACATAACATTATGATCATAATTTCATCGTAAAATCAAAAATTGAGACCATGAAATTGCTTAGCATCAAGTTTAGCTGAACCCAAAAAGGATAATCTGATTAGCTATCATGACATTAGATATAGTTTATGTACTGTTATTTAGGGCTGCAAATGAGCCGAGCTGAGTATCTTGAGACTCAGGCTCGGCTCGTTAAGTTATGCAAAAGCAACCAGAATGTGGTATTGGAGTGAGTAATTATTAACATATATAGGTACGCAGTTGTGTCTCATCTAAGTTCAATAACATGCCTCAATAACATGTCTCATCTAAATGAATGGTCGTTGCACTTTTTGAGGGAAAAAAAACTAGAGATATTTAAAGGAATTGACTAAATGAATAGTTGTAACTAAATAGTTAAGTTACAACTATCAGTGCTGGCTGATACTCAAGAAATAATTGACAGATCAAGAGACAACCGTTCGAAGTTAATTGTAACAGTCAATATGTCAATATGCCTATCAAATTAGACAAACAAGAGAACTTGCACATAGGGTACTCTGAGAAATAGCATGGCAGTCATTTGAATTATCTTGCCAATGACTCAATATGCATTGAAGGTGCAAGTGTGTGAAAGCAGGAAATGGATATTAATCATGTCAACATATCTCCTCACTCAATTATAACTCAATATCATATTTATTATTTTTGAAATATTATATTCAAAACTTTCAAAATTGATATCAAACCAGAACATATAGAGATTAAAACCGAAAGTGAAAGTTTCAAAACTACAAAACAGATATCCGCACTTAATTTCTTTACATTGGTAAATGCTAGGCTCTATCTAATTTTGAAAAGCTCATGCAACAAAGTTTGTCAATGGATTGAAATGAATAATGTTAATCAGGTAAAGCTTTAGCAATAGATTATGTGGACTATATAGTTAAAGGGGATCTAAAATCCAATTCAAGATTACTGAGAAATAAATACACAAAGACCAAACACTATTAGCAGCCTTCAAAGAACTATAAGTCAAATAAATTGGGAAGATTTGCTCTTACTTCTGCAATTGCTCTGACATTCACAGTGTTTTGTATCTACAGGAAGATTTGATATTACTTCTCCAAAAAACTATAATCTCAATTAACTGCCCATTTTGGTAAAGAAGACACCAGGTTGCATCAAAACCTCAGTCAAACTCTATCAAAAGATGGGCACACCTCCGTCATTAATTAATTAATTAAGCCATATATACCATCACTTTAATTGTCAGGTTCCATTAGATATTCTGTTATTAGTTTGTTCTTTTAAAATTAAATTAGTGAACATTGCTCACCTTCTTATTAACACATCTCTTTGCTACAAGGCAATAGCCATGCACACTCCACGCACACACTTACTCTTATCTCATAATAAGGAGTTGGTGTAAGTAAGGTAAATCTCCCAACTTCTTGCTTACTAACGAGTAGTTTACAGTTTTAGTGACACTCACTTTGGTTGTAAAATTTGAAAATATGATACTTTGATCAAGGTTATTTCTAACAGACTTATCATTACTATTATGTTTAACTCTCAGAGAATATACAAATTTCTTAATGTAGTAATAACTAGTAATCTAACGGAACCTTCTTTTTTTGGGGAGGAAAATAGTATAAAAGGTGCCATGATATATTAATCTGAAAATACAACCAAATTACCTTCAAAACCTCATTTGGTTGAGATATAGGCACACAATCTATTCCCCTTGGCCCCCTTCCTGGGCTGAAGAGAGAATCATGCGTTGCATTAGAACGGATTTCACTGTAATACTTTATTCTTTCTCGATGGACAAGTTGTTTATACTCACACTGCAATTTTCATTAACAGGAAACAACAATCACGTTCAAGCATTAACATATATAACTGAAATACTTTGTGCATTAATTGATACCTTCACTATAGGTATTGAACAATAGAAAGGCTACGCATGTAGTTAAAAATATTTCTTTTGGACCATGCAAAGAACAAATCTTTTGGACGATGAGTTTGGATACTATGCATCAAAGATTCAAATTAAGTGGTAGCTGTTTGCAGAACAGGAAGATTAATACCTGGTTCATTTCAGTCCGAAGTAACAAAATTAGCTTGCTGACAAATTTCTTCCAAAGTCAAAGCCATGGGGGCAGTTGAGAGTGTATAGCTCGGCTCAGTACATTCTACAAAGTCGGAAATAAACGTTGTTTTAAAATAGAAGAAGAAAAAAAAAAATCAAATATTTGAAAAGTGCTGGCTATTATGGAACGAAAACATTTGGAAGATTTGGTTCAACCTATATGACTGCATAACTCAAGTATAGTTCACGGAGTGTCGTGTAGTCGATGTGTCTTGTGAGCATTATGTGAGTGGCAAGCAGGTCGAGGATGTTGGTTTAGTTAATTAGAAAGTTTACTCAAGGATTCACATAGATTCACAAGTTTCAGTTTCTTTTTTCTTCATCAAACATTTAACTTTAAAAAGTTGAGTCTGTAGCATTTCTTTCTAAACTCTTACAAGAGGAGAAAAGGAGAAAAAAATAATCATAAAGTTTGGGTTCCTCATATTAGCATTACAGTTGAATTCTGACTTAAAAGAAAGAAAGAAAGAAATATCAAATCCTCATATAAGCACTCTCTCTGCCATCTACGTCGTAATTGACAAAATGATAAAGAGAATGAACAATAGTCCCTAAAATAGAGTTAAAAAATGATAGAGATATCAACCATTTGAGAACATCAAAAGGCTGTAATGTTTGTTCATCATCCATTCATTCAATTCATAGTACAAAATGATTCGGGGAATTAAGCTAAAAGTAAACTGTAACCACAAGGCGCGGATGCATCTAAGTGCCAAAGTTAGATAGCAAACGTATGAAAACTAATACTTTGATTTATGATCATGGAGAAGTTACTAGGATCTGGATTCTGCTTGACCGCCTGAGTGGAGAGTAGTCACCACTTCTTCATCTTGGTATCCCAGTAGGAAATACCGAGATGAAGCAGAGCAGAGATGTTACTATATAATCCTATCCTCTCTTCTAACTTTACACTTTCAAGGCAAAATAAAAATGAACAATATACAAAAAAGCAGCAGCAG
The DNA here is from genome assembly GCA_017893485.1 of Hemerocallis citrina. NCBI lineage: Eukaryota > Viridiplantae > Streptophyta > Magnoliopsida > Asparagales > Asphodelaceae > Hemerocallis > Hemerocallis citrina. Next base: position 183,955,920 of record CM030367.1, read on the forward strand.
CAACTTAGACCTTTTTGACGGACAATTTTGTCGTAAGTAGTATAGCTTCCATAAGAAGTAGAAGAAGATGCCGCGGAGTCCCTTCTCAGCCTTCTCTCATAGTTCCAGCTACTGCTTCACTCACTTCTGATGGCCCCAACTCGCTCATAGTCTCCTCATTGTTAATAAGAGAGTCCTTGACGGTGGTGTAAATTTGGCTGCTACCAGAAACTGATTTAACCTTATTAGCTATTGGCCTTTCCTTCTGGATCATTACAGTCTTCTTCTTTTGTTTCTTGGTAGTGGCAGCAAGCATAACACAAGAGGCAAGAAAAATCCCAGTACAGACATGAGATGAGATACATCAAGTGAGTTTTTTGGTTGGGCATGGTCTATGACCACAACATCACTGCTATCTTCTTGAACTGAAGGAGCTTCCCTACAGTCATTCGCAATCTCTTCCTCAGACATCAATTTTACTTCATTGTTCTGTTGTGCATAAACAAACTTGGACAACTTCTTCCTCGGTGTTCATCTATCTCTTCATTCTTGTCATGATTTAGCTTAGCAGACCAACCACTTTGGATGTCTCAATTTCAAAACTCTGAGCACCAAAATGAGATTCTCCGGCATCTTCTGACCAAGACCGCCCCATGTCAATCAATCTCCTCGACCTCATCTTGCATCACCACCACTTTCTATCACAACTCCAGATGCAATCATCTCTTCTCGTTCACTTTCCATGACCACTTCACTTCTGGGGTTTCAATTTCATGCACATAGCAAACACGCCCAAACCTTCAGTCTCATCTAGATGATACACAAGCCAACATTCAGGCTACACAAGTAAAATAATTAATGCAAGAAGTTGACCGACCAGTGTTTGAACCTTGGAGATTGACTGACATCAACACTCTCTGCAAACCTTCCAAGACTCCATAGGATCCTATGTGCTGTACATGTAGTTTTGGGAGATAATGATTTTGCAACAACAATTGAAAGAGGAAGAAGAAATGATAGGCGAGTCCGACAAGGGGGGCATAGACGCAATTCCATGACCATAACCAGAAGAAGAGGGAGGGGCTAATCTGAAATTGAAGGGAAGGGCTCTGATTTCAGTGCAGGTTGAGTAACATGGATTCTTGATTGTTCAACTTCATCATCCACATGGCATGGGCCTTCAAATCCTTCTCTGTGAGCACAGTTTCAACATCCTTACTGCTCTCCTCGAGCCCGTCTCCCATCTCCCACATCAAGAACCTCTTCTTCTCCTCTGTCAAGGTAATGCTCGATTCGGGGGCTAGGATTATAGTGAAGAAACTTAGGCCGAGGTGAGAGGTAGTTGTTCTTGGGATCATATGGAGGAGGAACAGCAACCGCTTGCTTGCTTGGTGGTTCTTGATCATAGAGTCCCTCCCGTCTTCTCTTCTTCAAGCCGCAACCACCCAACACACTTCTTGAGAACCAAAACTCATCACTGATTTCGCCCCAACCTCGTGAGTCGTCGTCCTCACACCTGCCTTGACTGGACTGGAAGCTTCAATGAATCAGAAACCGGAGTTATTAACTCATTCCTTTCTTGAAGAATCTTCTTTATCGGGGTGACATGAAGTTCTTCGGCCCTTTTCAACTTCACGGGCTTCAAGAAGTTGGGGTCCTTGTTCTCGTTAAGGTCGAGCCAAGTGCCGGGAGACGAAGACTTGGTAAAAGAGTTCCATGGAGGAATTTCTAAAACAAAATGAAACCCACAAAAGATTAAGCCAGGAAACAAAATGGTGAAACCAATAAGAGCAAAGAGATGAGGGTTTTTACCTTTACTCCTTCTTAGGCTGTTGGCACTTTCTGGGGTTTTGGGTCTGCAAGGAGATCGAGTTGCCATGGATCTTTGCTATCCTTCCTTTCTTAGTTTGTGAGGATCTCAGATTTGATTAGGGTTGTGAGTGAGAGAAGAAAAAATTTTGACCGTTAGGAATTTGAAATGAATTGGACCGTTGGGAATTTTTGAAATTAATTGGGCCGGTATTGGAATTAAACAAATGAATTAGATGGACACAAATTGGAATATGTTCAAATTTTCTATATACTAAATGGGCTGGGCCTTAGTCAAGAAACATTACAAATCCCGAATTTGTCTATTTCAGCCCAACCCATTCCCATCCCACTTGCATCTCAAAACACATTAAAAGAATAATGATACATAAGACAATATAACGATAACATGCCCAAAAAAAAAAAACCAAAAAAAAAAAAAATTTAAATAAAAAAAATGCAACCGTACGTAAATAAACATAAAGTTACCAGAATATCCCCTGAATAATGCCAATAAAGAGGTTATAACTAATGAGAAAACAACTCACATTTATACAATGTTATTACAACTTGAGGTGAGTTGAGCTGGCTTAATTTTTTTAAGGGATAATTTAGCAAATGCCCATACTCAAAATATAGAAACTAGCATATAACCTTACTATTTTTTTTTAAAAAGAACTAAGAAATACCTCAAGTTTGGATTAAATCGTTAAAATCCAGGTTAAGTGAACTCACGTGCATCACACATGATATGTAAAATAACCTAAATACCCACGATAAAATGGATTTTAGCAAATACCCTCATTCATTACTAGTAACCTGCACGTGCGATGCACGTTTTAATTAAAAAATTATTTTTTATTTTTTATAGGGTAAATAATCATACGTAAAATGTCATCGAACCTGAGACATCCATTTACTCATAGATATTTTATTATATTTTAAAAAAGTTAGTTCCCAAAAATGACAGCTGTAACACAGCTGACATCGGTCAGCACTGCGTCAAACTCACATAGTAAATAACTATACATTTCCTGCCGATCACGAAAAAAAAAAAAAAAAAAACTCTAATGACAATAAATAATCTCTCTAAATCAAGGTATAAGTGGAAGTGTAACATAAATTAATACTAACATACCAAGAGAGGAGGAATGGCTGAGGCAAGCTATTGTCGACGTTGATGATCAAGTTGTCGTTCGTCACCACCTCAATCCTTGATCCCAGAAACTGCCCATTTATCAGAATCCCCTGCAAATAGTTAATATTTTTTTTTGTATATAAAAAAATAATAATAAGTGAAGATTTTAGAAGTGAGTGAAACCTGTTGTTTGATGCCGAGGGGCCAGATGTCGCCGTAGGTGATGTTCCAGGTGAAGAACCTGTAGGGGTCATCGGCTGTGGAGAGGGAGAGAAAGAGAGAGATGAGAGAGAAGGCTAAAAGATGCCTCATTTTTTGGTGATGGTAAATATACTTTTTTTTGTTTGATAAGATTTTTTGTTGCTAAAAATGAAGCTTCACAAATGGGGATAGGGAAGGGAAGAGGGCAGATCTATGGGTGCATTTCTAACAGTAGTGTGGTGGGTTTGGGGTTTCTTATGTATTTATGAAGAGAGAGAGAGAGAGAGAGTAAGCGGTTAGTAATTAAGGGGAGAGAGATGAGTGTGTTAGCATGTTACAGTAAATGTTGCTTGTTAAGAGCTACTAAGCATTTTATTTGTGTGGGCTCTTTGATTCACACGTCTTTTTGGCTGCTTTTAATTCGATGGAGTGAAGGAATAGACGATTTTGATTTTTGAGGGAATTGACAGAATTAACCTTATGTATTTTTTAAAGCTTTTTATGTATATGGGGGCATGATAGTAAAAAATCTGCCAAAATGGGGCTTTGCTTAATAATAGTATAGATGTGAAAACTAGCATCTACTCCCACTATTTAAGAAAAAATGGATATTTGAGATATTTTAGCAAATGCCTTCATTCAAAATGTGGAAATTACCATATATCCTCACTATTTAAAAAAAAAACTATGAGATATTGTTTATTTGGACGGAACAGTTTTAGGGTTTTGATTAATATATAATGCATGTTTGTTGTTTTGACAAAATAACATCAATGCCAGCATCAACGCTTTGTTTCCACATCTCAAATTTGGTGTTGTTGAAGATGATGTACAACCTAGTGCAGCAATAGATAATACCATATTAACTAAGTTTGTGTATAATTTGTTAAATTCGCAAATTATTCATGGAGAAATAATTTGTAGAATATATTCGTGAATTATTTGCAGGTTTGCATTTAATTCCCGCAGTTCGCAAATTATTCACGAATAAAACGAATGTAGCGCGAATAATACGCGAATTTAGTGAATTATACAATAAATATTTATAGATTTATATATACTTTTACTTAGGTGATGGGTACTAACTACTTATATACATTAAATTTTGTACTAACTACTTATGATTTTGGTTTTCTTTGATTGTATATATTGCATCTGGTTGTTGAATCATCTCTGTTATCTTGCTTTTATTCTCTACTTTTGGTTGTTGTTCTGTTCGGTGTGTTGGTGCTCCTTTTGTTGTGACTTTTTGCTCAGACTTGTTGGGAATGCTAGCTAGCTCTGTTGGTTGCTTTTCGTCTTAGGGTGATCTTTGTTTTGGAACTAGGTGTTGGACGCTGCGGGTCTTTGCTAGCACATTTTGTTGGTGTCTTTGTTGCTGTTTTCGGCATTAGCCATGGTATTGTGTTATGGTAGTCCTCAGCGTTGGTGTTTGTGTCGTTTGACTTGCTAATATTTTATTTTGTATATAGTCTAACTTTACGATTTTCCTTTCTTGGTTTTTAGTTTCATTTTTGGGCATTTTTTACGCACGCGACTTTCAACTTAATTGTAATTTTTGAACTTTTTTTGCGAGTGGCTCTTCTTGCGCAACCGACCACGGGTGTGTTGTTTTTTATCAATGGAATTCGATGGTTGGTACCATCTCAAATTTTTTAAAAAAATATATTGGAAAAATAATAACAAAATGATCCTAATTGGATCACTTCTTTTTCTGATCTAAATCAAATATTAGAAGATAATATAGCAATTTATACTATATATTATACAAATAGGACCAGCCTTGGCTCAGGGCGGGCTGGGTGACCGCCCAGGGCCCAATTCAGGAGAGGTGCCCAATTTTTTTTAAAGTATATGGACTAGTATTTTACACGTGCAATGCACGTGGGAAAAATTTGGGGGAAAAAAATTTGAAAAGGATAAAAAAGAAAAAAAAAAGAATTAAGCTCACCAGTCACTCAGTCAGTAATTGAAGATAGAAATTAATAGGTTTGTAATTAATATTTGAACTAGGAATTTTAAAGGTCCCCTCTTTTAATTGATACATTTCAAGTTCCTAAGTGTACACACTACACAGTAGTCTCTTTCTCTCTCCTTGGCAATACTTTCCCTTCTTCATTTTTTTTATATCATTCATGCTGTGAGTCACTGAGTTCATGTTCATCTTCACTGGATCTTCAGTTCTTCACTGGTAATTTCTAAGTTTTAATATCAGTTTGTTTATCAGTTGCACACTTTGATTTTTTTAGGTGTCATTTTCAGTGAAGTTTTTTCTTTTTCTTTTTAATTGTATTTGACAATGAGAATAATTTTGTGATAGATTGCACAATTAAATGATCAATTGTATACTTAATTTTGTGATAGATGCACACTAAGTTTTAGTACAGTCAATACTTAAATGATCATAATCATTAATGAAACAACAAGAAACAAAAGTAGAGCCATGGGAAGTAAAGGGTTCGATATTATTCGCTTTCAATGGTAACACTGACGACCTTAGGCTATTACAATTGCTCCTATCTACACCACATCACATTGATCCCATTGCATCTTTATTGATCAAGTGTATAACAGTATAAGATCACAGAATAGTAACATTTGCACTGGGAACTAATTGAGCATGATGCAGGGGATGCTCAACTTAAACAACAACATAAACTGAAGTTTAGATGCTTGATGTAATCAACATTCAACTTAATACACCACCAGCATGGCAGCATATGGTTGTGGATACACTTTTATTGATGTGAATGAACTAGCCCTTCAACTTGCTATATACCTTTCATGGCCGCAAGATAAAAATAATATTTTGTCCGCATTATAATTCCAAGAATTACACTCTTGCGGATGTCCTCCTTTGACATTCCCGTATGCGCATTATAATTCCAAGAATTACACTCTTGCGGATGTCCTCCTTTGACATTCCCGTATGCAGCTCCTAATTAAAACAATAGAGAAGGTTAATAAGTCCAATTTCGAAAAATCCATGAATTCATTGCTTATATAGAGATCTTATTGTTCTTTGAGCCGTTACACTGATTATATAGAAATCTACAGAAATCCTAGTTTGATGTCATAATGTAAAACAAAGGTAACATTTATTTTTCTGGGTATTGTTTTTTGCTCCCCGCCGTTATATTATATTTTTTTAATATATATAAAAATACTTGCATGTCTATAAAGCGCCCCAATTTTATTTTTCGCTCAGGGCCTAAAATACCTCAGGACCGGCCCTGAAATAGGTCTATCCCGTCTCTCATTCATCCATTGTAAAATAGAAAAATGAGAGCAAAAGTAGGAACTAACACGTGCTCAGTGCATGTAAAAAATTTACCTTACATAAATAAGGGAAAAAAATTCCTCATCTTCTCATCCACTTCTTCCTCCTCTTCTCATTTTAGCACTGCTTGCCGCCATCGTCTCTCTGTCACCGCTCGTCGTCAACCACACGCCTTAAACTAATTGTATCCATCAAATTTCAATGAAAAGTCCCCTTATTATGGTAATAATATAAAATAAAGTTAAAAAAAAAAATCTAATTTTACCTAAAAAGAAATTCTAAAAAGAGGACAAATTCAAAAGAGTTTAATTAAGTCTCCTAATTAATTGCCTTTCTAATCTCTCTATCACTCAAATAACAACACATTCTCATTTCTCTTATTTATTAAAGATCACTACAACATTTCATAATCTTCTTCTCAAAACCTAAAAAAAAAAAAAGAAAAAAAAAAGATTTTTAAGACAATGACATCTCCATTGATAGTTTCGTTTGGAGAAATGCTGATTGATTTCGTCCCTGACGTAGCAGGGGTGTCGTTGGCGGAGTCCGGCGGGTTCATCAAGGCACCAGGCGGTGCTCCGGCCAACGTCGCCGTTGCAATCTCCAAACTTGGCGGGAAATCAGCTTTTATTGGAAAGGTGGCTTTAATTTTAATTTACGTTGTTGTTATTTGATTCTTAGATTGTATTAGTTTTAATTAAAAGTAATAATTTTAATAATTTTGTTCTCACATGATTAGCCTTGTAATTTTGGTTGATTTAATGTTCTTTAAGTTTAGATGGAATATGAATAATTATTATTTTCAAATTACAGTAGAAGATCTTAAGCTATGATTTATAATTTATAATTTATAATTTTGTTTATATAATTTGACAGTGTCTGAACTATGTAGACATTCATAATCTGGAAAAAAAAAGGTTTTATATAGAAAAAAATTTAAACCAGGATGCCAGAAGAAAAAAAAAACTGATGTTTCATTTACTATTGCACATAGTTGCATTCATGTGCTCACATACATTGCATAATAATATGTACATATATTACATGTGCATGCATCCATATATAAATTTGTACATATGTACATACATATATACTATGAACTTATCGTATACATGTCATTTAGAAGACCGAATGTATATAAATTTAGTAATAAATTAATGTTACATAATCTTTTGCCAAATTCGGGCACCCACTTTTGTCAAATTAGCGGTAATGTTTGTGGCCCCCTCCCCACTATTGCCAGCATATTCTATGATTATAGGCTACTAGTAATTTACATATGCGATGCACATCTTAATAAATATAGTTTTTAAACTTAAAATTTAGACATAGTCTAGATTTGAACTTAGAACTTCTTTTATAATAGTTATGCAAGAGTATTGCACGGGTTGGTAGATTGACAAAACATTTACAAATGACACTAAGGCCTTCTGCCATTATTATATTAGAGATGAAGCACGGATACATGTACGGGAATGCGCCAATATCTCAAAAACTAGGATACATGTACGTTTGGATACGCAAAAATAAAATAATTTTAAATATTAATATTATAGATATATAAATAGTAAACTAAAATATTCAATTCAATACGAACATGAAAAAATAAGAAACAATAACATGGCAATTAATATTAATACATGCCAATGTCAAACAAAACACACTAATGGATCATTTCAAGTTTTCAACAACACTAATACAAATATTACATGACCGAAATGTTCAGATAAAAGTGTTAGAACATGAACTTCATAAAACAGAAAATACTAACAATATTTGTGAAGAATTACAAATACAGGAAATGAAAGAACAGATCATACAGTACAATACAGAGTCGAGATTTTAATATCTCTGTCCTTAATTAAAGCAAAATTCGCCTCGTAGTGTGACGGTGGCTAGCGAATTGCCTCCCAGGATACAACTGTATTACCTTTCCCTGAAGAGCAGCACCCTAACTCCAGAGATCTCAGCGAACCTGTTGATGTGTTGCACTCTCAGATTTTGAACCAGAGGAAGAAGAAGAAGAAGGAGATTCGGATTACAAAAACTGTGTAGGCCAAGCCAGACCAAACCGAACCTAGCCGAGCCGGGCTGGGCCGGGCGCGCGTGTGTGTTTATCATTTTGGCTAAGTCCTATCTCCACTCCACGTTAGTGGTAACCCCTGGGCCACGCCATTTAGTTCATTTTTTTAGTATATATACTAGAAAAAACTTTTCCCATTTTTGATATGGGACTATTCATTTTCTCCAAATTTCCAAGTTAGTACATTTCGAGTACCCAACTTTGAACCAATATTTCTCATTCATACGGAATCCGTTTTGGGCAAATGAGTACATCACGGAATAGTACTCGACGAGAGGATTGCAATCCAATCATTATCCGGCGCCGCCGGAATCCGGCTTGAAAAGTAAGCCAAAAATTATTCCAACAATCCGCCACATGAATAGAAATGACCAGACTATGTAATTTAGACACGTCAGAAAAAGACATGACAGAAAAGACATGACAAAAAAAAACTCTGAGAGTACAATCGGAAAATCACTGCATCAGAAATGGTAGTAATTTTTCAACTTTGAACCACCCTTAGTAAGTAGCTATCGGATTACTTGATCAGATAGTGAACATGATGTCTTGAACTACCCAACCTTTGATGTGAACCTAGATAATAACTATCACACAGTTTCATCTCCTCATAAAACTAGGTTTTCATGTTGTGTTCATTCTGGCCGTGAACAACCCTGGTTAATTGTGAGTGAACTTGGAGAATGTAGCCTCTCTTCATTCTCCTGGAAACGGCCATATTTCACACTCACAAGGTGACTGCCTATAAAGAGTATCCTGCCATACCCCACTTTTATTTCAAAACTACGGGAATCATTAAAAGCCAAGCTTATCCTTACACCTTGCAGGCAGCACTATTTTATCATCCTAAGAGTGGGTACGAGATTTTAATCTCTCAATGCTTACGTCGAATCAACAAGATTGGTTGTCCCCTTGAACCTAGATCCTGGGATCTCCAATTTCTAGGTAGGGTTTCCATCAAGTATCCTCTTTCGTCATAGATTTTAAACCCATTCCTCTTGATGATCATACAACTTGCTCTCAAACCTTTAGTAAATGGATCCGCTAGGTTGTCGGCTGATTTTATATACTCTATAGAGATTACTCCATTTGAGAGCAGTTGTCTGATGATTTTGTGTCGCCTTCTGATATGACGAGACTTACCATTATACATATAACTCAGTGCCCGTGCTATAGCCGATTGGCTGTCACAGTGTACGCATAAAGCAGGAATTGGTTTTTCCCACATAGGGATATCCTCTAAAAAGTTTCGAAGCTATTTTGCTTACTCTACCGCTTTGTCTAAAGCAATAAACTCAGATTCCATGGTGGATCTGGCCAATAACGTTTGTTTAGAGGATTTCCATGACACAGTTGCACCACCAAGTGTGAAGACATACCCACTTGTGAATTTTGAGTTCTTGGAGTCCGATTTCCAGTTGGCATCGCTGTAGCCTTCTAGTACTGCTGAGTATCTGGTGTAATGCAGCGCATAACTCTGAGTATATCGCAAGTAGTTCAATACTCTAGTTATTCCTTTCCAGTGACTTCGTCCTGGATTACTTGTGTAGCGGCTCAGTACATTTACTCAATGTGCTAGGTCCGGTCTTGTACAATTTGTTAAGTACATCAGACTACCGATTACACGTATATATTTCAGTTGTGATATGCTGTCACCCATATTTTTGAACAAGTGAAGACTGGGATCCACAGGACTTTTGGCAGTCCCATTCGAGTAATTATTGAATCTTTCAAGTACTTTCTCAGCGTAATGAGCTTGAGACAAAGTAATTCGCTCAGACGTCCTGGAAACTTTGATTTCTAGTATGACGTCTGCAATTTTCAAATCTTTCATATCAAACTTGCCACTAAGCATGCTCTTAGTTTGTTTGATAATGTCATTATTGCTCCCAATAATGAGCATGTCATCTACATACAGACACACCAGAATGTATTCATGTGGAGTATCTTTGATGTAGATACACTTATCACATTTATTTATTTTGAAACCATTTGACATCATAACATTGTCAAATTTTGCATGCCACTGCTTTGGAGCTTGTTTCAGTCCGTACAGGGATTTTACAAGCCTGCACACCTTGTTTTCCTGTCCAGGAACTACGTAACCTTCAGGTTGTTTCATGTATATTTCTTCTTTTAAATCCCATTTAGAAATGCAGTTTTAACATCCATTTAATGTATTTTCAGGTTACGTAGAGCTGCAATAGCTATCAACATTCTTATGGAAGTTATTCTTGTAACCGGAGAATATGTATCAAAGAAGTCTAGGCCTTCCTTTTGCCTAAATCCTTGTACCACAAGTCCCACCTTATGTTTCTCTATTGAACCATCTGGTTTCAATTTTTGTTTGAAAATTCATTTGCATCCTAGAGCTTTACATCCAGAAGGCAAATCGACCAACTCCTATGTATAATTTTGCATAATGGAGTCTATTTCACTTTTGATTGCTTCCTTCCACATAGGAGCATTAGGCGTAGATATGGCTTCCTTGAATATTCTGGGCTCATTCTCTAACAGAAAGGCCGCTACAAAGTCAGGACCAAATGACTTTGATGTTCTAGCTTATTTACTATGTCTAGGCTCATCATTATCATGTTCTGGTTCATCAACCAAAGTGCTTGCATTTCCTTATTCACGTGTACATTTGGGATACGTAGTATCCTTGCACGGAAACACATGTTCAAAGAAGGAAGCATTCCTTGATTCCATTATTGTATTCACATGGATATCCGGTATATCTGATTTATATACCAAAAACCGATATGCACTACTGTTGTGTGCATAGCCTATGAATATGCAATCAATCGTCTTAGGTCCTATGGTGACTTGTTTTGGATTAGGTTCTACCACTTTTGCTAGACACCCCTACACTTTGAGGTATTTATACGAAGGTATGTTACCTTTCCACAGTTAGAATACAGGAAAAATTTTGCTTTAAGATTGTTAGAATATGAATTTCATAAAACATAAAATACTAACAATATTTGTGAAGAATTACAAATACAGGAAATGAAAGAACAAACCATACAGTACAATACAGAGTCGAGATTTTAATATCTCCGTCCTTAAAGCAAAGTTCGCCCCGTAGTGTGACGGTGGCTAGCGAATTGCCTCCCAGGATACAACTGTATTACCTTTCCCTGAAGAGCAGCACCCTTACTCCAGAGATCGCAGCGAACCTGTTACTATGTTGCACTATTAGATTTTGAACCAGAGGAAGAAGAAGAAGAAGGAGATTCAGATTACAAAAACTGTGTAGGCCAAGCCAGACCAAACCGAACCTAGCCGAGCCGGGCTAGGCCGGGCGCGCGCGTGTGTTTATCATTTTGACGAATTACCTCTCAAGATACAACTGTATTACCTTTCCCTGAAGAGTAGCACCCTAACTCCAGAGATCTCAGCGAACCTGTTGCCCTGTTGCTGTGTTGCACTCTCAGAGTAATGGTCCATTAGTTTGTAACAGCAGAGTAATGGTAACAGTATAGTATACTGGGGGAGCTGAAGCCGAAGCCAGGCCGGGCGCGCGCGTTCGCGTGTGTTTGTCATTTTGGCTAAGTCCTCTCTCCACTACACGTTAGTGGTAACCCCCGGACCACGCCCTTTAGTCCATTTTTTTAGTATATATACTAGGAAAAGCTTTCCCCATTTCCGATATGGGACTATCAATTTTCTCCAAATTTCCAAGTTAGTACATTTCGAGTACCCAACTTTGGACCAGTATTTCTCATTCATACGGAATTCTTTTTTGGCAAATGAGTACATCACGAAATAGTACTCGACGAGAGGATCGCAATCCAATCATTATCCAGCACCGCCGGGGGCCGGAGGCCACCGGAATCCGGCCCGGAAAGTAAGCCAAAAATTATTCCAACAAAAAGTAGGCTAGTCTTAAACATATTCAATAGAATCAATATCATAACTACATCTAACTTCAAAAGTCATAATCATTCTATATCTATTATCTTAAAGAAATTTAACACTCAAACACTAAAGCGAGTAAAGATGCAGCAACTTGTACAATAATATCAAGTAGTCAATCAACCAAAATAATAGCAAGAACTACATCCTACATCTATCATTTTTTCGACGTCTTTTAAATGAAACAAAATAATATCTTTTAATCAAATGAAATTAGGATTTGAAAGGAGAAGAAGATATATATCCAAGAGTATCCTCACCTATCTCCAGAGTATCCGATCTTTTTTTATAAAATAATTGCTGTTACGTATTCGGCGAGTATCTGGTGGGTATCCCACTAGATACGTATTCAGTACGAGATACACATCCCTGAGAGTATTTGTGCTTCCGAGACTATAGGTATCGCAATTTTAAAGAATGTTTATTTTGTTTCCTAGGATCAATAGAAGAAATTAACGATATTTTATTTTTCCGTACTTTTCCAGAGTACTGTATTAGTAATTTACATCATTTAAACCCTGTATGCAGGTTGGTGATGATGAGTTCGGTATCATGTTGGCGAATATCTTGAAGAAAAACGGCGTGGATGTGGAGGGAGTGCTGTTTGATAAACACGCTCGCACTGCCCTTGCCTTTGTGACCCTTAAGGCCAACGGCGAGAGGGAGTTCATGTTCTACCGAAACCCTAGTGCTGACATGCTATTGACTGAGGGAGAGCTCAACATGGGACTAATTAAGCGTGCTAAGATCTTCCACTATGGCTCCATCAGTCTCATCACCGAGCCTTGCCGCTCTGCCCACATGGCAGCCATGAAGGCGGCTAAGGCAGCTGGCAATATCTTATCCTACGATCCAAATGTACGCCTCCCTTTATGGCCATCAGAAGAAGCTGCCCGAGATGGAATTCAGAGTATATGGAAGGAAGCTGACTTTATCAAGGTTGTCGGTCTATGTTTTTGCGTCTAATAAATTTTGTGCGATGTTTCATTGTAGCTAGATGGTCTTTGGACAATTAGTTTCCTTCTGTTACATATCTATCTGGTGTTGAACATGAAAAAATGAAGACATCTCGTTTTCTTAATTTAACCACCTCTGTTTTTTTTTTTTTTTTTTTTTATAATTGTTATGGCAGGTCAGCGACGATGAGGTTGCTTTCTTGACAAAGGGTGATCCAACAAAGGAGGACGTCGTCTTGTCTTTATGGTTCGATGGTTTGAAGCTGCTCATTGTTACAGATGGCGAGAAAGGATGCAGATACTTTACAAAGGTATACATACCCTCATCTACATTTGTAGTAGCTTCAATTGTGTGAAATTTGACGACTCCTAAAATGCATCCTTCCTAAATACATCAACTGTGATTGCCGATTAAACAAAAAGAAAGAAAGCCCTGTTATACACAACTTAATATAGCTGAATATAGAACAAGGCTTCTCATAGGAGGCCCCAAAAATCGAATGTTTGTAAACGTTATAGTTTGGATTCAATTTTACCTTATCTACATGTGTGAGAAGTTAAACATTGCATGCGTTAATTAATAGACGAATAGCTTTTTATTTTTGCTGATTCAGTATTCACCTAACATATATATATCCTGTTTATTTCTGCTTTAACTTTTTTTTTTTTTTTGGTACGACGGGGATTCAGACATTTAAAGGAAGCGTTCCCGGGTTTGCAGTGAAGACAGTCGACACAACTGGAGCTGGAGATGCTTTCGTTGGATCCTTCCTCTGCTCCCTTGCCAAAGATGAAAACCTTTACCTGGTTATTGTTCTCGATCCACATGCAATACACTACTAGTATTGTTATATGATTATATTCCTGACATATATATATATCGCCTTAAGCTTAACCTTGTTGCGCATAAATTTCAATACTTATTTTTTGTTTTCGCTCAATCTTTTCTGTTTTGTGTTAAATATATATAGGATGAAGCAAAGCTGAAGGAAGCCCTTAAATTTGCAAATGCATGCGGAGCCATTGCTACCACTCAGAAAGGAGCTATCCCTGCACTCCCCAACTACGCTGATACTCAAGCCCTCGTCACCAAGGGAAATTAAGCTCATACATCACTCATTCTCTTGATGGTTTTGAAGCTCATTAATTTTGCCAGGAAAACCAATCCTTTGTTAGATCGATGTATGTTTTGAACAGCTTCTGCAAGGGGATTCTCTTGTTCAAGTCAAAAGAAACAATTTTTGTGTTTCGGTTTCTAAATAAAGAAATTGTGAGCCATGAGTAGAGTACTTAACAATTACTAAAGTAGGAATTAGGAGGGCAAATGCAATATCATACCAGTATGTATCATTTTTTTTTCTTCATGTAGCCCTTTGATTTTGATATCAAAAATGAAATGTGAGGTTACGCAAACAATTATGTAATCATATTATTGGCATGCATTTCCTATATATTAACTCTTTTTAGTTATCACTACTAAATCTCTTCGCGGTGCTCATTTTCCCATTGATTAGCAGATCGTTTTATCATGTCATGCGATGAATAATTGCACTAGATCGATTCAAGTACATCTCAGAAACAGAAAATAATGTTAGCGAAGTATATAAACTTCCTGCTACATTCTCCAAATTCCTCGTGTATCATCACTGATACAAGTGTGTCTCTGTTTAATGTCGTCATGCTGCAACTCACTTGCTTGAATCCAAACGCAATAACTTACAGGTTCATATCTACACTTTACATGAAACTGACAATATCCTCGCTCTCTAGCTACTGGATACAGTACGACTCTACCTTTTCGGATAACTTCTCCTTTAGCAGCCTGCAGCATGTTTTATGCGAAAACCCGTCAGTTTTTTACTGCATTGGTCATCATCGGTGGCAGGGCCGGCCCTACCCTAGAGGCGGGTAAGGCGGCCGCCTTAGGCCCCCGGAAATTTCGCGATTTTAGGGATTCCAAATTTGAACTTTCCTTGTAAATATAGATATGTATTTTGTGCGTAAAAAAAAAAACGTTATTAGGGGTTCCATGTCGGAAGTTCGCATAGGGCTCCCGGGAACTCAGGGCCGGCCCTGGTCGGCGGCTGAGTCAAATTCATATTTCCTTGAAGTGAGCTTATCAAGATAACCAAAACAATTTACTAGTCTGGTTTTTTCTTAATATGATACAATATCTCCTAAATCCAAATCCCTACAGTTCCTTCAAAGTCAGTTCACCACTTCACCTACTCTATCCCATTTTACGCACGTGCAAAAATAGGGCTGCCAAAAAAGACCAACAAAAATAGAACTCCTCGTTAATTCCTTCAAAAAAAAAAGCTGTCTCTTTTATTTCCGTTGCTTTCTTTTCTCTCCTTCGGTTTCATCGCCATTGATCCCAAAGCTCCCTCCTTTTCTCCACCACCCAAAGAAAGGAGCCGCCTTTTCCCATCAAAATGACGATCCAGTTGAAGAACAACGCGCAAACCCTAACCCAGCAAGAGTCGCGAGTCCGCATACGAGAAGCAATGCGAACAACCCTGGCTTCTTCTCCGTCTCCGATTTCGGTGGCGTCGGCGGATCGGGTGGTGGAGGCGGTGGTTGGATTTGGGCCGAGATTGGAGGAATTGAAGAATGGGGAAGTAGGGGAGGTGAAATTGGGGAATAGGGTTTTGTGTTGTGAGGTGGTGGATGGGAAGAGGTGGAATTATGTGATGGATGTGAATGAAGGAGGGAAGGGAATGAGGAGTTCTTCGTCGTCGTCGTCGTCGTCGATTAGGGTTGTTTCGTTGCAGAGCCCCATGAATCCGGCAGATGTAAGTGGGACTTGTTTGGTTTCTTGTACATTTGATTTGATCTTTGAGATGTAATACAATAATAATAATGATAATTAGAAAACCTATTTTATAGATTTAGTATTCATTAATTGGTGTCTTAGTGAATTTCTGCTAGGTATCTTGAAGACAACAAATACTAAAGTTTGAGTATAGATGTTACTATATAATGCGAGAAGGGTGAGTTTGGTTGGTCTTTGTTTAGGAGAATAAATGGCGATAGAATATGTGGGATGTGCATGTCGTTGCATCTCTATTTGATCAATTTGCAGTGATGTTGGAAATTTAAGAGAATTGTTGTGCATTTAGAGACTAGTTGAAGGTTGAATGACTAGGATTATGAGGATAAGAACGCATGCATTGAATGTGCTGATGATCGAGGAAACTTTAAAGGTATAGTTATAACTTATAAGTGGCATTCTGATATATCTGATACATGCGTCTGTCTGATATGACAAGATTTTAAATTGGAATAGTCCCATGCTAAACAAGATTTCATTGTTCCCTTAATTTGAGTTTATTCTATACTATAGATTACCTCGGACTCTTAACATGGAATCGATCAAAGGGAAAAACATGATATACAAGTTTCTGCTTGCGTTGAAAGGAAATTTGGGATTTGATGTTAAATTCTCTTGGGTCCCACAGAATGAAAATTATAGAAAATGACAAATTACTGTTCTATTAGATTTATTGTTTGTTGAGTTCATAATGAAAAAGAAAAAAATATAATTAAATAATTTTCCGGAAACATAATGGATGATCAGCTTTACTAATGCAAAGGTTTTTTTAAGGCTTTCCTCCTGTCAAATTCATTATTGAACGTCTAGAGTAGATTCACACTTCATAAATGACTTATCTTTGATTTCGAAGAACGAAGATGTGATGCAGTGTAGGAATGTGAAAATTATCATTGATAACAATTCTAATGTATAAATTATAATATATACTTGAAATATTATTTTTTCCTTGAGCTTTCTCGCTTGTTTTATCTCGATGTGTTGTCGCTCTTAAATTCTCTCATTTGTGGTTTTCCTTGATGTGCCAACATATAAATAAATAACGAGGACCAAAAATTTTAATTGCTTAGTATTGGGATTTGTTGTTCATACTCAACTACAGTATCAGCCCATACCAACTTTTTAGACAAATATCAGGTAAGCCAAAAACCGAGAGAACTCATCGGGATCTATTAAAACTAATGAGCCCATCAAAACCTACCTATCTTGGAATTCATCTATTACCTCATCCTGCAATTCCGCTATCTTCTTTTGTTTAAAAGTTTTACAATTGGGTATATAGATCTTTTATTTTTTGGTTTCCGAAAGGGTAGATCTTTGAGCAGTGGTTGAAATTGTGAAAGCCTTCCGTGATGCAGGAATTGATGTCTTTCATAAGATCTTATGTAGTCCCTGAAGGTTTTCCAGATAGTGTTACTCCCTCATATGTGCCATACATGTCATGGAGAGCTTTGAAGGTAATTTCTAAACTCTAGATTTATTTCTATATCTGACGCTAAATGCAGTTATTAGTTATCCGTGCAAACTTGTGTTGCATCGGTCATTACCTCTAGTTTGCTGATGGTTTTAAGTTTCCTTCAATTTCCTGATGTTTAAGAATTACTTTCCAGCATTTTTTTGGTGGAGCAATGGGTGTTTTTACAACGCAGGCACTATTGAGTTCTGTTGGTGTATCGAAGAACAGGGCAACACCAGGTGCTGTTGCTATTAATTGGATTCTCAAGGTAAACAAAGACAATATTTGTGATTTGTTTTTATTCATCTCCAAGCAGGGGGTCTTCTCCTTACTAAATACATAGCAATATTTAGTTTTTCATGTTACTGTGTCTAATTATTAGTGTTTGACAGTGATATAATAAGCTTATATTCTCTACCTCATCACATTATTTGCCAGTGATAATGTCATTCTATTCTCAAGATATGATCTTGATTTTTTGATAGTTGAAAAGAAGATTGACTTCTTACCCACATGACACTTCGTGCAACTGCTTAATAGACGTGATATCAGCTCATTCTCTTTGATCAGTTTTCTCTATCTCCTAATTTATGCTTAGTAGACACTAACACTAGATGATTCTGGCAAGAGGGAGCAGAAAAAGTGTCTTATTTGTTAATATACTTAATAATGATGATATAAAGAAATACTCCTTTGAGTTTCTCCTAGACTAAAAAAGGAAGGAGTGAAAATCTAGTGTTGTCCATAAGGAATTGCATACAATTTTAGGGCCTGGATAATAACCTAAGGTGCCCTGGTAATCTAATAATTACAAATCACTATTTTATGAAAAAAATTAAGTTGATTGTTTTGATGTGCCTCTTCAAATTGAGATTATAAAAGTGTCATCTTAACTATTATAACTAGAGGTGTGTCGTTGTTGCTGTGTCGCTTATCCCTCCTGCATCCCTGAATGCATAACAATTTAAAAAAGTGCGTCCTATCCGAATAAGTCTGTATGCAAGGTTTGAAAAACCATGAAAAGAGTCATTCACCCATCCCCCCCACCCCCCCACCCACACACACACACATACACACACACAAATAAGAATTGAACAAGAATTTCTAAAGGGAACAACATGTGCATTGAGGTCCATACAAATCTAAATTGCATCAGCTACTACCTCTATGTGAGATGTACATGTGAAAATGTCTAGTTTATTAAGCATTAACCGGGGTCTCATTCTGACACTGCTAATATACAGGATGGAGCTGGTCGTGTTGGGAAAATGCTTTTTGCACGTCAAGGAAAGAAATTTGACTATGATCTAAAACAGGTAGATAGGGATTCATCTTTCAATTAAGGACCTTATTATCACAGATCTTACTGTCAAAATTAAAATATTAAATACCTTGCAGCTCCGCTTTACTGGTGATCTTTTAATGGAGTTGGGAGCTGGAGTAGAGCTAGCGACTGCTGCTTTGCCTCAACTATTTTTACCATTAGCATGTGCAGCCAATGTGCTGAAGGTTAGTAATTTATCTGAAGACTATTTTTTTTTTAATGTGAAACATAAATTTTCATCTATCTTTCATTTCTCGGAGTATACATATCTGAAGTTTATCCCTGTGCCTCATGTAGAATGTTGCTGCTGTGACATCAACATCAACACGTACTCCAATCTACAAGGCCTATGCAAGGGGAGAGAACATTGGGGATGTCACCGCTAAAGGAGAATGCGTTGGCAATATAGCAGATCTGGTAAGCTCCATAGAATTTGAATACGAAGATCTCTTTAAAAGAAAAATAATAATATCATGCGACTAACCATTGTGATCAGTCTAGAACAAGGATAGTCTTTATGTAGAATGACTGTTGCCGATACATATAATTCTGCATTTGGTTATTCATCATTATTCTGTCATGAAGTCCAAGTAATATATTATACAGAACATATCTTGAAATGCATGGGCAGAGGTCTGATAGGATTGATAAGAGCTTAATGCATAATAATCTCTAAGTTGAGTAGGGCTTGTGGAAGATAGGACTACAAACAGTGGAGTAACATCTGGAAAATTGAAAGTGATCCTTGAGATATTTGCCTTATCAAACACTTTGTCAAGGCTGTCATATAACATTTCTTGAATTTTATGTGTAATTGACAGATGAAAAGCATTAGAAATCTATCATAGCAAATATGTGGAATATGTAAATAGTCTTTTGTGGAAGAGTTGCAGAGCAGCACAGTTATGCTATATTTATTAAATTCAGTTAGAGTATCCTTCTTCTTTGAGCTGCTGGTGAGCTTCTTTATCATTTGATTCGTCAATCCTAACTAAAAAAAGTAATACATCAGGTTTCGTCATTGCATGAAAAATGAGAAATTCAGGAAAACTGCAATCCCTACCATGTATAGTGCACCTGTATGTCTTAATAAACGGGTTTTTTTTTACTGGAAGACCTAGAGCTAACTATCAAAGACTTTGGACTATCCAGAGACATACTTGGAGAGATAGTTCTTGTATGTCTGTTAGTTGTTACCAGTCCTCATGGAAAGAAAAGATCCATATATTTGCTATTCGCTAGCTTGGATAATTTTCCAGCGTAATATCCAAAATGAAAGAAATCTGGACTCTTTATTTATGACATCTGAAGCCTTTTTTATAAGTCATAATTGTGAATTGGATGGACAAAAAAGAACACGTAATGGGCATGGCAGACTGGGGGGTTTGGTATGGTGTAATACACAAGAGAATCTGAGAATCCCCCGTACATGACATGGTTTGGCAAGACACGAGCATAATTTGGGAAGTAATCCAAAATTGCCACCGTAGTCAAAATCCTCAATTAGAGGGGATTAACAGCCCCCTTCAAAAGTGTGGTATTTGTGAATTCCCTGCTTGAAAATAAATATATACTAAAATTGCAATCAACATTCCATGATTCTAGGAAATGCAATATGTTATTCCAAACTTAGTAATGCAACATTCCATGGTATCACGATCCCCCCCCCCCCCCCCCCCCCCCCGCAAAAAAAAAAAAAAAAATCCCCATAATCCTCGTAATCCCTGCAATCCTTCGTACCTGCGTACAAAACACCACATAAGTCGCTAGTACTAGAGTAAGCATAAGCAGGATACCTCTCTGATACCACTTTGCAGATCTGTCTAATCCCTCTATTGATTCTTTGTGCTCTCTATGCCTATAGTTCCTCTAGATCTGGGTTCAGATATTTTTCTAGAAGTTATTAATTTCCTAAGATAACTTTAACTTATATTGTCAATCCTCTAGAGATAGTAGCAAATCTCTATCTCACCTGCATATCCTTAAAGAAGCCCATGAAATATCTTCGTAAATCAATCCTTGCAAGTTTGGTGTCCACTGCAAAATGAAAGCATTGATGTCAATCAACTGATCTTTATCACGAGTTTTCCTGAAATCAAGGGCAATGAATAGTGCATAGAGAGCAATTCCACCATCTTCTAAATATCTTCTTCAGCTTCACTTCCTGCTTCGCATTGGTCCTTTGCAGACAGTGTGCCGTGGCGCGGAGATAATTCAATGCTTAAGTTACAATAATAAGGTTATCCTATGTAGATAGCTAATAGTTCTTTTGAATCTTGTCTTTGTGTTCTCTATACATTTATAAACATGTCCTTCATGTTTGTATCTCTTTCTGCCATTTTCATTATTATTTTTTTGCTGAATAAAATCATTTACCAATTTTTACATCTTTAGTGGTGACCTCAACTTCAAATTTAATGTGCAGCTAGGGACAGGACTGAGTATTTTTATGTCAAAGAGAAAACCATCCTTGGTGACTTCTTTTACCATCCTGTCATGTGGATATGTTGTCAGTTCATATCAGGAGGTCAGGGTTTAATTATTTGATATCAGCTTTTGCTTTTAATAGTTGAAAGAAACCAATGGACTTTGGTATAAAAAAAAGTATGGTATTTGCTTCCTAGGTGAGATCAGTTGTGCTGCATACCTTAAACCGAGCAAGATTCACTGTAGCTGTGGAGTCTTTCCTCAAGACTGGTACGTTAAGACTTCAATTTTGTATATGCACTTTCAAGTCTTCATCATGGCTTCATGTGGAAAGGGGTAACATTAAAGTGTCACACTGATATGGACATAGCAGTACTTAAAACAAATTGCATGTGTATTTCTCCGCAGCTTTATATACTTGTCGTATTCAAATTCTCTACTCTATTTTGTTGTGTGCAACTTGGCAAAGAATTGTCAAACTGAAGAAGTCGATTCTAGTTTAGAATCTAGAGGATTATTACTTCTCGATTGCTGCAGTCTACTCGAGTACCAATTTTTGGTCTGTTTTCTTTTAATGGCATTTCCTTTCTGACATTGGATTTAAGCTTAGATTGTATTTAATCATTCTGATACTCTTAAGATTCTTTCCATGAGTTAGGATTCCATAACACCCCATTTGATGGTTTCTGCCTACACCATCTGCCTACATGCATGTTGGTATCAAGTTTGACACATTGTGCCATTACTGAGCGGTTTTGTAATGTTGCGTAGGTTATGTTCCCTCATTGAAGGAAGGAAACTTGAAAGAAAGCATATTCAATCCTCCATGGTCCAAACAGCCCATTGTTCTAGGTTTGTAACATTTGGCACTGACCTTTACTATCTTAACCAGTAAGCAATCTTTTCTGTTACTTTCGATGTTGCTTGTGTTTTAAACTGATATCCTTGTATTAATCCTCCTGTAGGTTCAAGATTTGGGGATGCATTTCATGAACCTTCTTCATTTCTTGCCATAGAGCCTTTATTTGAGGTAAATCTAGAATTGTTATTGTGTTGTACTACATAAGCACAGTTGTGGTTTTAATTATCATTTATTAATTCTATAAACATTTATCTGATGTCAAATATTAAATCAGCAGTCATCTTCTAAATGTAATTAATTGTCATAATTAGAAAGTTAAATACCTATGCCATTAGATAGTTCTTGTACATGCTATCGTGATTTCCATTTAGCCATTTGCTTTTTCACTGAGAACTGAGTCCCTTCAATGCAAGTAGGCTAAAGGTGATTTATCCTTAATGGCAGAAAGAACAATATATAGTTACTTATAATCCTTCAAAGGGCAACATCCATGCGCTGCTTAAAGATCAAGCAAAGTCCGACGACGTTTTAAAAGCAGCTTTTCATGTGAGTACTGATTTCTATGTTCCAGTTAAATAAAAAAAAAAAGCTGAATTAATCTTTGATAATGCGTTTATTTGATATTTCAGGCTCATGTCCTTTCACAATTCATTCAATCGCGGAATGCCAACTTTTCCAGTTCCCTCGACATGAAATATTCCTCATCAAACCAAGTTATGCCTACAAATTCTGACTTTCTGGATTTTATAGAAGAGTCCTGCAAGATTGTGACATCCTCGTACGGGGACTTCAAGTTGAAAGCAGCAGAGCAGGTGACTCTTTCACGGCTTTCTTTTTCTATTTTTATGTACTCTTTCAGGAAATATTGTTCTTACAAAAGGCCTAATAACTCTGATTGATTAATTTATATTACATTTACTACTTCCTGTTCTTTCATTCTTACTGCTTCTAATTTTCTTTCCCTTCTCTTACAGGGATGGATAATGTCAGAATCACTACTTAACCCTGGGCGCGCTCGGATTTGTGAGCTAAAAGAACTATAAAGTGCCTCGGTCTCATGCGAAGCTTAGTGTTTTCTAGTCCTCACCCTGAACTCACTCTACATCCTAACTTTCTTCATACACTGGAAGCTGGGAGCACACACCAAACAGACACCACTGTGAAAATTTATGGTCGACGATAGCAGTTAGATTTGCTAAGTCTACATAGTGCACAGGTTCATTCTTCACATGCATATAAACTCCTTGAAGCTGGAAGCTTGAAGTGTCACCATAGACTTTTGGTAATTTATATTAGCAAATGAATAGACAGAGATTGCAGATGAGAAGAGTATTTCTGGATGCATCCTCCAGCAAAATTTAAACAAAACGTATTTCTGGATGCTAGAAAATGAAAGTTGGGGTTCATATATGTGAAAGAGCTGCCATAGTTTGAGAATTTTGTAACTTAAAAGTATGGTGATGCGATTGTATGTAGCATATGTAACTATTATCCTGTTTCGGTATTATTGAACTTGTTATCCCTTCTTTGTTTCCCAATTTTGTAATACAAGTTACTTTGTTTCATTGTGGTAGTTGATATGTGAACCTCGGTGGTTTTGGGGTGTTTTCCTGTATTCGCTTTGTTTCTTTTTTGCTGGTCATTGTGTATTCGTATTGTTTTGAGTACAAAAAGACGAGAAAGGAAAATAGTGACCATGATATCTGTGTACAAAGTGATTATAATCACTTGGTGAGCCTTTTATGGATGATCCACACTTTGATTTTTGGTAGACAACTCCTCATGGCATAAGAAAAACACAATGAACGGTTTGTATCATCCATAGGATACAATGAACGGTTTGTATCATCCATAGGATCGGTGATACGTGATTAGAATTACTCTATATGACTAAATTTTCTCCTGCTACTATGTTGCACACTTTCCTTAGTGTGTAAATACAGTTTAATTCAGTTTTAGGAAAACATTAATGAAGATACTTTGTATGTAATGGGATTTATTGCATATCAGTTAGCCACATATTTGCATTCAACACCAACAATGTGCAGTCATACACATAACTTCCCTTTGCATCCCCAAAAGTCAAATCCTAATCGATAGCGAATACGAATAAGGCAATAAGTGAGTTCCTGCAACCGAGAAGAGATAAGAATAAGAAAGCAAGAGCAAAAATGTCAGAACCGATAAAATCAGTTAAAGATACCAGGGTATTATTCAAAATTTTGAATCGAAACTTATGTAAGGGACTAATTTTTTGTAAATTCATTCTCAACAACTTGAGGATGAATGTAAAAATAGCAAATTTTTTATATAAATGAACATTCAAATACTAGATGTGTTGGGGACTGATATGCAAAATTCTATGAATCTATAGTTCAAACCATGTAACGCTACAACCCTGGCCTTCATAATGCGAATCTCTAGATACCAAGAAATCAGCAAAAATTATGGACTATGACCCACTAAATCGGGTGAAACTAGTGTAACTCAAAGTCTCTCGAAGTCGGCCAAAATCAATGAACTATATAACCCATGAAATCTGCCGAAAATGATAAAATTTCATAATCTCTCGAAATCAAACAAAATCATTAGACTATAAATCACGAAATCGGACCAAAATGCAAATTTCAGGATCTCTTGAAAGTTGTTAAAATCGGTGGACCTACAAAGTTGGGCATAAATAGTAATTCTAGAATTCACTCAAAATCCAGCAAAACTAGAATGCAAAATTAGTCGAGAACGCTAAAACTTTAGAATCTCTCGAAATGGCCAAAATTGAAGCGACCAAAATTGGTGAAATGGCCAAAATTGAAGCGACCAAAATTGGTGGATTATAACCCCAAGGAATCGGAAAAAATTGGTTAAATTTTAGAATCTCTTGAAAACGGTCAATACCGATGGTCAAAATTGGTGGGGATTATAACCCCATAAAATCGGATGAAAATGATAAAATTTCAGCATCTCTCGAAATCAACCAAAATCAACCCTCAAAATAGGACGAAAACACATACATTTCAGGATATCCGAAATCGGACAAAAATTGGTGAAATTTCATAATCTCTCAAAATCGGCCAAAATTAGTGGATTGGGCGAAAACGCTAAAATTTCATAATCTCTGGAAAATGGTCAATATCGATGATTATAAACTAGGAAATTGGATGAAAATGATGAAATTTCAGTACTTCTCAAAATCGACCACAATCGGTAGATTATATAACTCTCGACATCGGACGAAAATGAAGAAATTTAAGAATCTCGAAACTAGCCAAAATGAGGCGAAATAGAGACATTTTAGAATCTTTAAAATCAGAGGACTATAATTAAGAAGTTAGACCAAAATGGTGAAATTTCATAATCTCTCGAAATCGGCCAAAATCAGTGGATGATAACCCACAAAATTGGGTGAAAATGCTTAAATTTCATAACCTCTAAAAAGTAAAAACGGTCGAAATCTATGTACCATAACTGCATCCACAATGGTAATTCTTATTTTTGGCAAAATGGGACGAATAGAAATGGAATAGATCGAAAGTGCTGCAGTGAGCGTTTGCTATATTTTGACAAGGACGAGACATCTTGTTTCGTCGTTTAATTTTTTTTTTTTAAAGATTTAATTAATTACCGATTAACTATTAAAACATATTAATTAAATAAATTAAATATTATAATATAACCTAAACCTATCTAAACACCTACTAAAGCATCATTAAACCAACTAAATGTCCCGTCTGTGCTTTGTTTTTGATTTTTTTTTTCCATCCAATCTGGTCCGTTGGATCATGGAAAAAAAAAATCCAACAAACAAAACGGACGGGACAACATGTCTCGTTCGATTGTTTTTAAAAAAATTTTTTTTTTTTTGGGAAGGACGATACAACATGTATCGTCCGACCCTATTTTTTTTTAAAAAAAATATTGTTATATATACGGGACGAGACAAGTTGTCTCGTCCGATCGGAATGAAAAAAAAAAAGCTGAGATGATACATGATGTGTCGTCTTCTATATTCTCAAATTCGCTAGCCCACTTCTCATATTTGAGAAGCGACTGAAGCTCGTTCGCTATTTTTTGAGAAAATAGCAAACGACTACAGCGCTCAATTCTTATAAAATTCTCATTATATGAGAATATGGGAATTATACCCACAAATTCAGATGAAAATGATGAAATATCAAAATCTCTTGAAATCGACCAAAACTGGTAGATTATAAGCCACCGGATTGAGCAAAAATGATGAAAATTTAAAATCTCTAGAAACCAACCACAGTCGAACGACAAATTTTAAAATCTCTCGAAATTGGCCAAAATTAGTGAACTATATAATACACGAAATTGGACAGAAATGCTAAAATTTCAGAATCTCTAAAAAACGGTCAAAATCAATGAAATTTCAGAATCTCCTGAAATCGATCAAAATCGATAAATTTTTCTAACCCATGAAATCAGGCTAAAATGATGAATTTTAGAAACTCTTGAAAAGCCAAATTCGATAGACTACAACCGACAAAATGTGGCAAAAATAAAGACAATTTTTAGAATCTCCAAAATCGATAGACTATATAACCCACGAAATCAGACAAAATTGCTAAAATTTCTGAATCTTTTGAAATGGCCTAAATTGATTTTTTTAGCAAACTATCCCCCTTTTTCTAAGTATGTACGAAACTGTCCCTGTTTGAAAATTAAATACCAAAAATTCCCTGTCGCTAACTGAATTAACACGCCTAGTACTTTTCTTCGCGTTTTCTCAGTTAGCGTGTGTTAGGGATAACACTTTTCCCCTAAGCAGGGTGTTTGCGAAAAAATCACCAAGTTATAGACACGCTAACTCCATTAGCGTGCCTATTTAAACCACACGCGCTAACGGGGTTAGCGTGATAGATGGACAATAGGGATGTAGGCAAAAGACCCCAAGTAATGTGCAGGAAATTTGAGATACTCACACACGTTAACTCAGTTAACGTGCCACTTTTTACCAAGGCCGTTAACTGAGTTAACGACTGTTGGGATTTCAAATTTTCCAGAAAGTTAAAACTTTCTGGAAGTTTGAGATATTCACACACGTTAACTCGGTTAATGTGCCTCTTTTTACTAGGCGCGTTAACCGGGTTAATGCGTGTCGTTTGGGCTTTTATTAATTAAAGCTCGCAATCTCACTCTCATTTCACTTTTCCTCTCTCCGAACAACAAAATCCAGCGATTTTAACCCAAACCCCCAAACCCTAGTCTTCGATTCCGCCCTCTAAGCATCCCAATCTCTCGAAGTTTTCGGTCGAATTTCTTCTTCACTCCCAAAACACTCATCTGAGTATACAATTTCCCCAAAAGAATTGCCTATTTAACCCATAAAGAGTTTCCCCCAAATTGTCGAAAGGAGAGGCTCGTGGTACTTGTCGTTGACTTCTTACTTCCACCCTACAATCGTTTGTATGTCTTCGTTATTTATGCTATATAATTTTTGTGATTTTGGGTCTAGGGTTTGATTTGCAATGTTGGGTTTATTTGTGCCAAATTTAAGGGAACATCAAGTAGAATACCATCTATGTTTCTGATCTGGTTCATGATGAAATAGGAGTGTAGAAGGAGGGGACTTTTGTTCAATATGTTTGTTAACCATCATGTTGAATACGCTACTTACATGTTTGATATTAGACATTGTTAATTGTTGGAAATTAGACATTTTTACATTTTGAGTAATAATGTTTGATATTTAAATGTTGGAAATTAGTCAGTGTTAAGTTAAATTTTGAGTAATAGAAGTGTAGAAGGAGGGGACTTTGTATAAGTAATTTATAGCGATTTTAAATTAAATTTGTTAACATATATTATCTAACATGTAGAATTCAATTTGATATAGGATATGGCATGGCCAATGGGTAATCCCGAAGAAGGGAGTAGTAGTAGACCTCCAACTTCCCGGGAAGGTCCACGAACATGTCACGGACAACCTCCCCAAAAACGCACCATGGTGGACATAGACGTACCACTGTAAGATGATTTGACATTAATTTCGTACGTTTAATTTAACATCAAGAAAATTATAAATATATATGTTGAATTTCAACTTTTTATGGTATAGGTTGAGGCTGGTACTTCTTCTTCTCCGGCAACTCAAATGGGCCCGTCTCCTCCTCCTCCAAATCAACCTGGTCCTTCCTCTCCATCTAGTCAGCCGACACCATCTTCTTCCTCATATGTTCCTCCGGTAACATGATCGTTGACATTATTGAAGCCATCAGTAAGGTTCACATCGACATCATTACTCTCATTTAAATTGATATTTACATATTCATCTTCTTCTTCCTCGTCTTCATTTTGTAATCCCTCTTCAAGTTCATCATCTGTTTCTTCGTCATCTTCTTCATCATTGATTAAATCATTATTAACGGTAGCATTTTCAAATATCGCGAAAACATTGGTATTCGGAAAGTAATCATTAACCAAACTTGGTTGACGTGGCAATTCAAATTCAGTAGGATATGGGCTTGTAGTATTTGTAAACGTGTCTTCTTGTGAGGACGGTGGGATTGCATGGGATGTTTGAACTGGATTCGAAATGATCTTATGGATCGGCACTTCACGTGCGGAGCTTGAACCGGGGTTAGCATGTGGTTGGGCATTAACATTTTTAGTTTGCTGAAAATATTTTCAGCATGTGGTTGGACATTAATATTTTCAGTTTGCTGAATATATAGCTCTAATGCAGACCGACTAAAATTCAGATCAAGTGTTCTACCAATCACGGACTTCAGAGAGTTGTCGTTTCCTACGGGCACAGTCATAAAATATTGACCATCACCTTTTCCGCTGCATAACGTGCTAAAATTTTAATCTTCCATCGTTCTCTATCCCAATTAGTAACCTCATGAACCTTCTCTACAAGTTCTTCAATTGTGATTGTACGGGGTACCCAAATTATTTCGAGATCAACGACACTATAACAACAACCTATTTTTGGGTCACGAATAATTTCACCACCAAAATAAAGCGAAATAGGAATATCGTAATCTATACCTATACATATTTATAAAAAAAATAATCATTATCTACTAAACAAAATATATTCGATAAGATGATATACAAATCATACCTTAAAATGTATGAACCGAAAAGATGAGAAATTTTGAGCTTCGAGAAGACGGCGTAGTGAATGGGTTGATAACAAATCCGCTATGTAAATCCCCAAACAAAGAAAAGCCCAAACATGGATTTAGGGTTTTCAATGTGGGAGGAGATATGAATGTGAGAGAAGAAGAAGATGAATGTGAGAGAAGAAGAAGAAGACCCTTTAAGATTTTGTAGAGTATTTTTGAGTAATATCTACAATTGAGATGCTAGGGTTTTGGAGTTGGATTCCGAAATTGGGGGAGAAAAAGAAGAGAGAGAGAGAGGCACTATAAATATAATGATGTACCAATCAGTGAATGAGATTTAATATGATCCCAATCGACACACACTAACCTGGTTAGCGCGCCTGGTATAAAGAGGCGTGCTAACGAGGTTAGCATATTTATACTTGGGGTTTTTTGCCTACACCCCTACTGTCCACCTATCACGCTAACCCCGTTAGCGCGAGTGGTTGAAAGAGGCATGCTAACGGAGTTAGCGTGTATATAATTGGTAGGTTTTTTCGTACACTCCCACTTGAGGGGAAAAGTTGTATTCCCTAGAACACGCTAACTGAGATAGCGTGAAGAAAATTACTAGACGCGCTAACTCAGTTAGCGACAGAGATTTTTTGGTATTAAATTTTCAAACATGGACAGTTTCGTACATACTTACAAAAAGTGGGATAGTTCGGTAAAAAATTCCTTTCAGCACTCCCAGAAAAACATGTCTCCCCCCACCCGATGAGAGGTGGGGGTCCCACTGTTTGGAAAAAAACACAGCAGATGGCTGTCTGTGTGGATTGTTGATGACGTTAGCAATCTTGTGGGGGGCCCGCCTGCGGTATGAAGAAAATCAGAAGAGATGCGGTCTTGGATTGTATTGTTGGGTGACGTGTGCATATGAGGGGAGCCCACGGGCTTTCTAAATGTGCACACGGGATTGAATTGGGGGAAGAATTGATTAAAGTTATCCAAAATTAATTGAGTATAAATAAAATTGTCTATGATCAAGAGTCACCTAATTGGTTAACCACCTTTTGAGAGGCAGCCTGTGGTGGGCAGGGCGTTACAAATGGTATCAGAGCCGACTTTCGACACCGGGTGTGGAAGAGGGCCTATCCGCGCCCGTACTCAGCGCGTAATTTCGAAGATATAAAAAAATATATAAAAAATATATATAATGGTTGAGGGGCCCACGGGCTTTCTAAATGGGGATTAAAATTGCCTATGATCAAGAATCACCAAATTGGTGGTGGTGGTAAGGGTGGTTATCTGAATGCATGAGGAGGAGCAGGGGAGGCGGTGGTGATGGGGTGGTGGTTTGATGGGTGTATATTGGGTGGTGGGTGTACTCGGGAGACGATTGAGCATTTGTAATTACAAATTTGTTGTTACAAAAATTGTGAAATTTTAGCACTTGATGATATAGTATAAATGCTTACGTGGAGCTTTCCTAGTGGAGAACTTATATGTTTTGTAATTTGCATGGTTCGTATAATATGCAGTTCTGCATCCATCATATCTATACAATATATTATGCTAAACCACTTTTAGTTTAAGTATTTTTCTAATTTTTTATTTTAAAAAAATAAAAAGGAGAGAAAATGTAGGAGGCAACCCCCTACTTTTTTACCATTCAAATTTTAAAATACAATCATACCCCTTAATTAAACCTTAAAAAGCATGCGATATTGTATAGATATTATTAGAGATTTTTTTTAAAAATAATTTTCTTATTTTCTTATTTTTTTAAATTATGTGTAATATATTGCACAGGGTTATAATATGTGAAGCTAAACGAAATTTAAGGCACTTTCCAACATTTTTTTTTAAATTAAAAAAATTAAAAATAAATAAATTTAGGCACTTGATCGAATTCAACGTATGCTTTATTTTTTCTAGGCCCAATGATCTGGCTTTATCCATACAAGGCCTTTTAACTGGGCCATTTGTTTCTTCTTTTTGTCCTTTTTTTCTTTCTTTTCTAGCTCGAACTGAATGTCTGAATCAATGTCGCAGTGTATCATAATTCCGCTCCGAAACCCTGTTTAACATCTATCCAATTAAGGTCGGGGTTTTGCTCTCCAATTAGAAGAGCACTTAGGTCTCTATCAATCGGAATCAGCTGCAGTAATGCGATTGGGGTGGTGCGTGAGAAATCAGAGCCGATGGGTTTTATATGAGAAGGTGCGTCGAATTGGCGAGGAAGGCGATTGGGTGTACATCTTCGAATTCGATGGTGGGGTTTGGGTGGTTGGTGAAGTGTTTCATCCCAAAGTTGGGCAGTGCCAAGATGAGGTGCAATCTCTTTACATTTATTCTTCAAAAGGTAGGATTGTAACGTTGTTGTTTGAGTTTACCGGAGGTTTCGTACATAAATGCTTGCTATTTGCGAAATATTCGTCACTTCTTAGTAGTGTTTCATCCCAAAGCTGGTCTTTACATTTATTCTTTAAAAGGTAGGATTGTAACGTTGTTGTTCGAGTTCACTGGAGGTTTCATACATAAACCAAAGCTGAGCAGTCCCATGCCGAGGTGCCATCTCTTTAATTTATTCTTCAAAAGGTAGGATTGTAACGTTGTTGTTTGAGTTTACCGGAGGTTTCGTACATAAATGCTTGCTATTTGCGAAATATTCGTCACTTCTTAGTAGTGTTTCATCCCAAAGCTGGTCTTTACATTTATTCTTTAAAAGGTAGGATTGTAACGTTGTTGTTCGAGTTCACTGGAGGTTTCATACATAAACCAAAGCTGAGCAGTCCCATGCCGAGGTGCCATCTCTTTAATTTATTCTTTAAAAGGTAGGATTGTAACGTTGTTGTTCGAGTTCACTGGAGTTTTCGTACATAATTGCTGCCATGTTTGCTATTTGCAGAATGTTCGTCACTTCTTAGTAGTGTTTCATCCCAAAGGTGGGCAGTCCCATGCTAAGGTGCCATCTTTTTACATTTATTCTTTAAAAGTAGAATTGTAATGTTGTAGTTCGAGTTCACAGGAGGTTTCGTACATAAATGCTGCCCTGTTTGCTATTTGCGGAATATTCGTCGTCACTTCTTAGTAGTTTGATTTCTTGCAGCAAGATGGAATGTTTGACATGTTGGCCATTGTTGGATGTTCCTGTAGATTTGGGTAGGATTGTAACGTTGTAGTTCGAGTTCACAGGAGATTTGGGTAGGATTGTAACGTTGTAGTTCGAGTTCACAGGAGGTTTCGTACATAAATGCTTCTCTGTTTGCTATTTGCGGAATATTCGTCACTTCTTAGTAGTTTGATTTCTTGCAGCAAGATGGAATGTTTGACATGTTCGCCATTGTTGGGTGTTCCTGGAGATTTGGGTAGGATTGTAACGTTGTAGTTCGAGTTCACAGGAGATTTGGGTAGGATTGTAACGTTGTAGTTCGAGTTCACAGGAGGTATACATAAATGCTTTTCTGTTTGCTATTTGCGGAATATTCGTCACTTCTTAGTAGTTTGATTTCTTGCAGCAAGATGGAATGTTTGACGCAAGATGGAATGTTTGACATGTTGGCCATTGTTGGGTGTTCCTGGAGATTTGGGTAGGATTGTAACGTTGTAGTTCGAGTTCACAGGAGATTTGGGTAGGATTGTAACGTTGTAGTTCGAGTTCATAGGAGGTTTCGTACATAAATGCTTCTCTGTTTGCTATTTGCGGAATATTCGTCACTTCTTAGTAGTTTGATTTCTTGCAGCAAGATGGAATGTTTGACATGTTGGCCATTGTTGGGTGTTCCTGGAGATTTGGGTAGTGACCAATATTGATGCTTCAAACAGTAAAACTAAAGAATGGGACTTCACTTGGCCGTTTGCTAATACTCCCCCACGACACTCTTTTGATGCTTCAAACAGTAACATTGTAGTAAGGACTTGGGCGTTTTGGGCGTTTGCTGATACACTCCCACCACTCACTTCTGATGCTTCAAACCGTAAGACTGAAGGATGGTCTTGGGTGTTTGCTGATGCCTCTCCCACCACACACTTCTGTTGCTCCAAACCGTATAACTGAAGAATGGAACTTCACCTCTCCGTCTTGGGCATTTGCAGATACACTCACTTCTGATGCTTCAGAATCGCCCACAGGTGATTTCCTCAGCACTGATTCAGAGACGGGAAGTGATTAGTAATACGAATGGTCGACATCAGAGGATATTCAAACACAAGAAGAGATCGTTAAATTATTTTTTATGGACAAACATGTTTATGTTGTTTAGATGGTTTCTAGTTCCTATAGTTTTAAACAAACTTTATTCATATATGTAGCTTTAAAAGAATTTGCAGCAACTTTATAATTTTATAAACCAAAATAGTTGAACTTTATAGTTTCAGCTACATTTTTCTTTATCAATCTCTCTAATTTTAAGGTATTTCTGCATTTCTCAAGTCAAGCTTCTAAGTAACATGCAAAGATTTCTTGTGTTTAGCCTGCTTTCAGGTGAAGTGTGTGAAGTGATCTTGCTTACAGGTATTAAGTTATTTCAGATACATTAGATTCTTCCGTCAAATTGTTTAATTCTTAAAACTGCTAGTATGTCACTCCCAAAATGAATCCAAACTCTTTAACCAAAGAAAGCAGTCATAAATCTTAACATAAAAATGCAGGTGAAGTGAATCTTAGCATATTTTAAGTTTCCTAGGAGGGAAATGAATTTTGCTGACATAACATTATGATCATAATTTCATCGTAAAATCAAAAATTGAGACCATGAAATTGCTTAGCATCAAGTTTAGCTGAACCCAAAAAGGATAATCTGATTAGCTATCATGACATTAGAAATAGTTTATGTACTGTTATTTAGGGCTGCAAATGAGCCAAGCTGAGTATCTTGAGACTCAGGCTCGGCTCATAAGTTATGCAAAAGCGACCGGAATGTGGTATTGGAGTGAGTAATTATTAACATATATAGGTACGCAGTTGTGTCTCATCTAAGTTCAATAACATGCCTCAATAACATGTCTCATCTAAATGAATGGTCGTTGCACTTGTTGAGGGAAAAAAAACTAGAGATATTTAAAGGAATTGACTAAATGAATAGTTGTAACTAAATAGTTAAGTTACAACTATCAGTGCTGGCTGATACTCAAGAAATAATTGACAGATCAAGAGACAACCATTCGAAGTTAATTGTAACAGTCAATATGTCAATATGCCTATCAAATTAGACAAACAAGAGAACTTGCACATAGGGTACTCTGAGAAATAGCATGGCAATCATTTGAATTATCTTGCCAATGACTCAATATGTATTGAAGGTGCAAGTGTGTGAAAGCAGGTAATGTATATTAATCATGTCAACATATCTCCTCACTCAATT
Source organism: Hemerocallis citrina (assembly GCA_017893485.1). Taxonomy (NCBI): domain Eukaryota; kingdom Viridiplantae; phylum Streptophyta; class Magnoliopsida; order Asparagales; family Asphodelaceae; genus Hemerocallis; species Hemerocallis citrina. The sequence continues at coordinate 183,990,625 of CM030367.1, forward strand.
ATAACTCAATATCATATTTATTATTTTTGAAATATTATATTCAAAACTTTCAAAATTGATATCAGACCAGAACATATAGAGATTAAAACCGAAAGTGAAAGTTTCAAAACTACAAAACAGATATCCGCACTTAATTTCTTTAAATTGGTAAATGCTAGGCTCTATCTAATTTTGAAAAGCTCATGCAACAAAGTTTGTCAATGGATTCAAATGAATAATGTTAATCAGGTAAAGCTATAGCAATAGATTATGTGGACTATATAGTTAAAGGGGATCTAAAATCCAATTCAAGATTACTGAGAAATAAATACACAAAGACCAAACACTATTAGCAGCCTTCAAAGAACTATAAGTCAAATAAATTGGGAAGATTTGCTCTTACTTCTGCAATTGCTCTGACATTCACAGTGTTTTGTATCTACAGGTAGACTTGCTCTTCTTCAAAAAAACTATAAGCTCAATTAACTGCCCATTTTGGTAAAGAAGACACCAGGTTGCATCAAAACCTCAGTCAAACTCTATCAAAAGATGGGCACACCTCCGTCATTAATTAATTAATTAAGCCATATATACCATCGCTTTAATTGTCAGGTTCCATTAGATATTCTGTTACTAGTTTGTTCTTTTAAAATTAAATTAGTGAACATTGCTCACCTTCTTATTAACACCTCTCTTTGCTACAAGGCAATAGCCATGCACACTCCACGCACACACTTACTCTTATCTCATAATAAGGAGCTGGTGTAAGTGAGGTAAATCTCCCAACTTCTTGCTTACTAACGAGTAGTTTACAGTTTTAGTGACACTCACTTTGGTTGTAAAATTTGAAAATATGATACTTTGATCAAGGTTATTTCTAACAGACTTATCATTACTAATATGTTTAACTCTCAGAGAATATACAAATTTCTTAATGTAGTAATAACTAGTAATCTAATGGAACCTTCTTTTTTTGGGGAGGAAAATAGTATAAAAGGTGCCATGATATATTAATCTGAAAATACAACCAAATTACCTTCAAAACCTCATTTGGTTGAGATATAGGCACACAATCTATTCCCCTTGGCCCCCTTCCTGGGCTGAAGAGAGAATCATGTGTTGCATTAGAATGGATTTCACTGTCATACTTTATTCTTTCTCGATGGACAAGTTGTTTACTCACACTGCAATTTTCATTAACAGGAAACAACAATCATCACGTTCAAGCATTAACATATATAACTGAAATACTTTGTGCATTACTCGATACCTTTACTATAGGTATTGAACAATAGAAAGGCTACGCATGTAGTTAAATATTTCTTTTGGACAATGCAGAAAACAAATCTTTTGGACGATGAGTTTGGATACAATGCTTTAAAGATTCAAATTAAGTGGTAGCTGTTTGCAGAACAGGAAGATTAATACCTGGTTCATTCAGTCCGAAGTAACAAAATTATCTTGCTGACAAATTTCTTCCAAAGCCAAAGCCATGGGGCAGCTGAGAGTGTGTAGCTCTCGGCTCAGTACATTCTACAAAGTCGGAAATAAACGTTGTTTTAAAATAGAAGAAAAAAAAAATCAAATATTTGAAAAGTGCTGGCTATTATGGAACGAAAACATTTGGAAGATTTGGTTCTACCTTGAAGTATTTTAACACTTAATGAGCTGCTTCTGCTTTTGCATCTTTCCTTCATGATGAACGGATCCATCCGTATCCTATGAACGGATAATCCTCGAGCTGCAGATTTAGTTTGCAGACAACCATTTCCCTCTTATTTGCACTGTCAAAATTGGTAAAATAACCACCTATATGAGCTGCTTCTGCTTTCGGCATCTTTCCTTCATGATGAACATCCATCCGTATCCTATGAATGGATAATCCTCGAGCTGCAGATTTAGTTTGCAGACGGCCATTTCCCTCTTATTAGCACTGTCAAAATTGGTAAAATAACCTATATGACTGCATAACTCAAGTATAGTTCACGGAGTGTCGTGTAGTCTATGTGTCTTGTGAGCATTATGTGAGTGGCAAGCAGGTCGAGGATGTTCCTTTAGTTAATTAGAAAGTTTACTCAAGGATTCACATAGATTAGTTAATTAGAAAGTTTACTCAAGGATTCACATAGATTCACAAGTTTCAGTTTCTTTTTTCTTCATCAAACATCTAACTTTAAAAACTTGAGTCTGTAGCATTTCTTTCTAAACTCATACAAGAGGAGAAAAGGAGAAAAAAATAATCATAAAGTTTGGGTTCCTCATATTAGCATTACAGTTGAATTCTGACTTAAAAGAAAGAAAGAAAGAAATATCAAATCCTCATATAAGCACTCTCTCTGCCATCTACGTCGTAATTGACAAAATGATAAAGAGAATGAACAATAGTCCCTAAAATAGAGTTAAAAAATGATAGAGATATCAACCAATTGAGAACATCAAAAGGCTGTGATGTTTGTTCATCATCCATTCATTCAATTCATAGTACAAAATGATTCGTGGAATTAAGCTAAAAGTAAACTGTAACCACAAGGCGCGGATGCATCTAAGTGCCAAAGCAAACGTATGAAAACTAATACTTTGATTTATGATCATGGAGAAGTTACCAGGATCTGGATTCTGCTTGACCGCCTGAGTGGAGTAGTCACCACTTGTTCATCTCGGTATCCCTGTAGGAAATACCGAGATGAAGCAGAGCAGAGATGTTACTATATAATCCTATCCTCTCTTCTAACTTTACACTTTCAAGGCAAAATAAAAATGAACAATATAGAAAAAGCAGCAGCAGCAACTTAGACCTTTTTGACGGACAATTTCTCGTAAGTAGTATAGCTTCCATAAGAAGTAGAAGAAGATGCCGCGGAGTCCCTTCTCAGCCTTCTCTCATAGTTCCAGCTACTTCTGATGGCCCGAACTCACTCATAGTCTCCTCATTGTTAATAAGAGAGTCCTTGACGGTGGTGTAAATTTTGCTGCTACCAGAAACTGATTTAACCTTGTTAGCTATTGGCCTTTCCTTCTGGATCATTACAGTCTTCTTCTTTTGTTTCTTGGTAGTGGCAGCAAGCATAACACAAGAGGCAAGAAAAATCCCAGTACAGACATGAGATGAGATACATCAAGTGAGTTTTTTGGTTGGGCATGGTCTATGACCACAACATCACTGCTATCTTCTTGAACTGAAGGAGCTTCCTTACAGTCATTCGCAATCTCTTCCTCAGTCATCAATTTTACTTCATTGTTCTGTTGTGCATAAACAAACTTGGACAACTTCTTCCTCGGTGTTCATCTATCTCTTCATTCTTGTCATGATTTAGCTTAGCAGACCAACCACTTTGGATGTCTCAATTTCAAAACTCTGAGCACCAAAATGAGATTCTCCAGCATCTTCTGACCAAGACCGCCCCATGTCAATCAATCTCCTCGACCTCATCTTGCATCACTTCCTCAGTCATCTTGCCCCATGAAGGAGCTTCCTTACAGTCATTCGCAATCTCTTCCTCAGTCATCAATTTTACTTCATTGTTCTGTTGTGCATAAACAAACTTGGACAACTTCTTCCTCGGTGTTCATCATCTATCTCTTCATTCTTGTCATGATTTAGCTTAGCAGACCAACCACTTTGGATGTCTCAATTTCAAAACTCTGAGCACCAAAATGAGATTCTCCGGCATCTTCTGACCAAGACCGCCCCATGTCAATCAATCTCCTCGACCTCATCTTGCATCACCACCACTTTCTATCACAACTCCAGATGCAATCATCTCATCTCGTTCACTTTCCATGACCACTTCACTTCTGGGGTTTCAATTTCATGCACATAGCAAACACGCCCAAACCTTCAGTCTCATCTAGATGATACACAAGCCAACATTCAGGCTACACAAGTAAAATAATTAATGCAAGAAGTTGACCGACCAGTGTTTGAACCTTGGAGATTGACTGACATCACCACTCTCTGGCAAACCTTCCAAGACTCCATAGGATCCTATGTGCTGTACATGTAGTTTTGGGAGATAATGATTTTGCAACAACAATTGAAAGAGGAAGAAGAAATGATAGGCGAGTCCGACAAGGGGGCATAGACGCAATTCCATGACCATAACCAGAAGAAGAGGGGCTAATCTGAAATTGAAGGGAAGGGCTCTGATTTCAGTGCAGGTTGAGTAACATGGATTCTTGATTGTTCAACTTCATCATCCACATGGCATGGGCTTTCAAATCCTTCTCTGCGAGCACAGTTTCAACATCCTTACTGCTCTCCTCGAGCCCGTCTCCCATCTCCCACATCAAGAACCTCTTCTTCTCCTCTGTCATGGTAATGCTCGATTCGGGGGCTAGGTTTATAGTGAAGAAACTTAGGCCGAGGTGAGAGGTAGTTGTTCTTGGGATCATATGGAGGAGGAACAGCAACTGCTTGCTTGGTGGTTCTTGATCATAGAGTCCTCCCCGTCTTCTCTTCTTCAAGCCGCAACCACCCAACACACTTCTTGAGAACCAAAACTCATCTCTGATTTCGCCCCGACCTCGTGAGTCGTCGTCCTCACACCTGCCTTCAGAAACCGGAGTTATTAACTCATTCCTTTCTTGAAGAATCTTCTTTATCGGGGAGACTGGAACCGCTTTGGAAGAAGCGGAGATCGATCGTAGGTGACATGAAGTTCTTCGGCCCTTTTGAAGCGGAGGAGACAACGGGGGATTTCAACTTCACGGGCTTCAAGAAGTTGGGTTCACCATTAAGAGCAAAGAGATGAGGGTTTTTACCTTTACTCCTTCTTAGGCTGTTGGCACTTTCTAGGGTTTTGGGTCTGCAAGGAGATCGAGTTGCCATGGATCTTTGCTATCCTTCCTTTCTTAGTTTGTGAGGATCCGGGATTTGATTAGGGTTGTGAGTGAGAGAAGAAAAAAAATCACAGCCAGTATTCTTGCAATTTGATTTGTTTTCCTCTGAAAATTTGACCGTTAGGAATTTGAAATGAATTGGACCGTTGGGAATTTTTGAAATTAATTGGGCCGGTGTTGGAATTAAACAAATGGATTAGATGGACACAAATTGGAATATGTTCAAATTTTCTATATACTAAATGGGCTGGGCCTTAGTCAAGAAACAATACAAATCCCGAATTTGTCTATTTCAGCCCAACCCATTTCCATCCCACTTGCATCTCAAAACACATTAAAAGAATAATGATACATAAGACAATATAACGATAACATGCCAAAAAAAAAACCAAAAAAATAAATAAAAATGCAACCGTACGTAAATAAACATAAAGTTACCAGAATATCCCCTGAATAATGCCAATAAAGAGGTTATAACTAATGAGAAAACAACTCACATTTATACAATGTTATTACAACTTGAGGTGAGTTGAGCTGGCTTAATTTTTTTAAGGGATAATTAGCAAATGCCCATACTCAAAATATAGAAACTAGCATATATCCTTACTATTTTTTTAAAAAAAAAACTAAGAAATACCTCAAGTTTGGATTAAATCGTTAAAATCCAGGTTAAGTGAACTCACGTGCATCACACATGATATGTAAAATAACCTAAATACCCACGATAAAATAGATTTTTAGCAAATACCCTCATTCATTACTAGTAACCTGCACGTGCGATGCACGTTTTAATTAAAAAAAATATTTTTTATATTTTATAGGGTAAATTATAATACGTAATATGTCATCGAACTTGAGACATCCATTTACTCATAGATATTTTATTATATTTAAAAAAAGTTAGTTCCCAAAAATGACAGCTGTAACACAGCTGACATCGGTCAGCACTGCGTCAAACTCACACAATAAATAACTATACATTTCCTACCGATCACGGGAAAAAAAAAACCTCTAATGACAATAAATAATCTCTGTAAATCAAGGTATAAGTGGAAGTGTAACATAGATTAATACTAACATACCAAGAGAGGAGGAATGGCTGAGGCAAGCTACTGTAGACGTTGATGATCAGGTTGTCGTTCGTCACCGCCTCAATCCGCGATCCCGGAAACTGCCCATTTATCAGAATCCCCTGCAAATGTAAATATTAGTTAATATTTTTTTTTGTATATAAAAAAATAATAATAAGTGAGTGAAACCTGTTGTTTGACGCCGAGGAGGCAGATGTCGCCGTAGGTGATGTTCCAGGTGAAGAACCTGTAGGGGTCATCGGCTGTGGAGAGGGAGAGAAAGAGAGAGATGAGAGAGAAGGCCAAACGATGCCTCATTTTTTGGTGATAGTAAATATACTTTTTTTTGTTTGATAAGATTTTTTGTTGCTAAAAATGAAGCTTCACAAATGGGGATAGGGAAGGGAAGAGGGCAGATCTATGGGTGCATTTCTAACAGTAGTGTTGTGGGTTTGGGGTTTCTTATGTATTTATGAAGAGAGAGAGAGAAAGAGAGTAAGCGGTCAGTAATTATGGGGAGAGAGATGAGTGTGTTAGCATGTTGCAGTAAATGTTGCTTGTTAAGAGCTACTAAGCATTTTATTTGTGTGGGCTCTTTGATTCACACGTCTTTTTGGCTGCTTTTAATTCGATGGAGTGAAGGAATAGACGATTTTGATTTTTGAGGGAATTAACAGAATTAACCTTATGTATTTTTTAAAGCTTTTTATGTATATGGGGGCATGATAGTAAAAAATCCGCCAAAATGGGGCTTTGCTTAATAATAGTATAGATGTGAAAACTAGCATCTACTCCCACTATTTAAAAAAAATGGATATTTGAGATATTTTAGCAAATGCCTTCATTCAAAATGTGGAAATTTCCATATATCCTCACTATTTAAAAAAAACTATGAGATATTGTTTATTTGGACGGAACAGTTTTAGGGTTTTGATTAATATATAATGCATGTTTGTTGTTTTGACAAAATAACATCAATGCCAGCATCAACGCTTTGTTTCCACATCTCAACTTTGGTGTTGTTGAAGATGATATACAACCTAGTGCAACAGTAGATAATACCATATTAACAAAGTTTGTGTATAATTTGTTAAATTCACAAATTATTCACGGAGAAATAATTTGTAGAATATATTCATGAATTATTTGCAGGTTTGCATTTAATCCCCGCAGTTTGTAAATTATTCACGAATAAAACGAATGTAGCGCGAATAATACGCGAATTTAGCGAATTATACAATAAATATTTATAGATTTATATATACTTTTACTTAGGTGATGGGTACTAACTACTTATATACATTAAATTTTGTATTTCTTTATTCTCGATTTTTTGCACAAATTTTTCCCGATTTTTTTTTATTTTTGTTCATTTCCGAATTTTAAATCTTATTCAATTATTTATTAACGATGAATTTGTGACTGTAAGTAATACACAAGCTACCGTTGAACCTATTGTGAATGAAGATGCACATTCTAGAGTGGAACATGATACTTTGTTGTAATAGATGATGATACATAAACTAGTGATGATGCACAACAATTCGTTGTAATAGATTATGTTTCTTGTATTTTTTGGTGGTCAAAATATGACGTATAACATCTTTTCATTACATTATTATCATCAGTACATGATGAAAGTTGTTCATACTGACTAACGACACTTAACACTCACATTTTTCACACCACCCAATACTGAAATAGTGAGCTATATGCTAGTTTATGCATTTTAAATGTGGGCATTTGCTAAAATATACCAAATATCATTTTTTTTAAAATAGTGGGGTTATATGCTAGTTTCTGCGTTCTGATTGTGGGCATTTGCTAAAATACATTTTATCGTTGGTATTTAGGTAATTTTACATGTCATGTGTGACATGTGAGTTTACTTAACGGAAATTTCAAAGGTTTCGTCTAAACTAGCAGTATTTCTTAGTTTTTTTTATATACTAGTTTTCACATTTTGAATGGGGGCATTAGATAAATTATTCATTTAAAAAAAATTACGCATATTTATTATTTCAAATGCTTTCTATCTTTTTTTGTTTTGAGATTTGAGGTCAAATAATTTTAACGGTTTCCTCTAAACTAGCAGTATTTCTTAGTTTTTTTTAAATACTAAAGGTATATACTAGTTTTCATATTTTGAATGGGGGCATTGGATAAATTGTATTTAAAAAAAAATTACGCATATTTATTATCTCAAATGCTTTCTATCTTTTTTTTGTTTTGAGATTTAAGGTCAAAAACTCTTTGGTGTTCCATAAAAAATTATTTAACGAAACAACCCCAATAAAGGAGAACAAGCAAGTTTGATACAATCTGTAACTCTTGTATCTCATTTTCTGTATCTTTTTGTAATGTATTCTTTCTCCTAGTGTATTCTATCTATTTGTACTATTTCTTTTCCTGAACCATATATTTGTTCTTCTTTCCAATATTTATATATTCATCTATTTGTTTGATTCTTTTGTGATTCTTTTGTCTGCCAATTATTCTGTCTCTGGATGACTTATTGTTCTAAATTGTTGCACTTCATGGCTTAATTGCCTATTTATTTGAACTATACCTTGTTGGATTTGGTTTTCTACCTAATACCATATTGAACCCTCATACCCATCCTATTGGATCCTACCCCGCAACCCAATACCCACTTCTTTGACCCAGTCTTCCCCAGATCTTCTTCACGTTCCCCAACAGGAAGATCATATCTTTTCCCATATTCTCTTGATTCTCTAAATCACAACTTGACAAAATCTCTCATTACAATCCTCAGCAAATTTTGTTATTCATGCCTACAATTCCTATCTCCAAACTCCAACCATAATATTCTCTCTCTCTCGTGTGCCCTACCTCGACCTCCGGCATTGTAACCCCTGTTTTTCATTTTATCTATTTTGGAGTGTATTTTTTCATTTTGTGTATTTTTATCTCTCTTGTATTTTTTCTGAACCGTATATTGGATTTGATTTCAATATATATCCATTTTATTTCATTTTGAGCTCCTTGTGTTTTTTGTTGGTCTCTTTTGTCTCATTTTTCGCCATTTGATTATTTTTCTCATTTTCTTGGCCTCGTTCTCATTTTCTTGGCCTCGTTCACCTTATTTTGTCTCTTTTGTCTCATTTTGGTGGTGTTTTCCGAAACCCATGATTTTGACTCTGAATTAGATTTTTCAAGAGCCATAGATTTCACACTAAATTGTATTCCTACTTGAAATTGACCCAATACCCATTACCCATTTGTATACCTCTTACTACATACTAATACCCACAAACCATTAACCCACTTTTATAAAATGTTATTACAACTTGAGGTGAGCTGAGCTCGCTTAATTTTTTAAAGGGATAATTTAGCAAATGCCCACACTCAAAACATAGAAACTAGCATATATCCTTACTATTTTAAAAAAACTAAGAAATACCTCAAGTTTGGATGAAATCGTTAAAATCCTGGTTAAGTGAACTCACGTGCATCACACACGATATGTAAAATAACCTAAATACCCACGATAAAATGTATTTTAGCAAATACCCTCATTCATTACTAGTAACCTGCACGTGCGATGCACATTTTAATTAAAAAATTATTTTTTATTTTTTATAGGGTAAATAATAATACGTAATATGTCATCGAACCTGAGACATCCATTTACTCATAGATATTTTATTATATTTAAAAAAAGTTAGTTCCCAAAAATGACAGCTGTAACACAGCTGACATCGGTCATCACCGCGTCAAACTCACACAGTAAATAATTGTACATTTCGCGCCGGTTGCGAGTCTTCGCCACTGTCCTCTTTGGCATCGCTTGAAGTTGTATCTTCTATTTTTTGGGAGGCTTCAGTGGTCCCCCTATCTGTTCATTTGTGAATTTGATCACCAGCCGCTGAGTTACCATCTTGCTCTAACCAATCTCTGTGAGTATTTCTGTTGCCTCCTTTTTGTTCGTTTTTGTGATTGGATTTGAGGGTGATCTTTGCCGTTCGCCCTGTTAAGGCTTTTTGCCTCCCCCCCTGTTCAGAACATTCTCATTTTGCTCTTGACTGTTAGCTCTGGTCTCTGCGATCTGGTATCTCTCAAAGCAGGTGATTCCGGAGGCTGTCTTTGCGATCTCTCTGAAAATCCTTCGTTTAGGCTGAGGGTGTTTTATTTTTGCCACTTTTGTGAGGTGTTTTCTGATCTCTACAGTGTTTGTTCCTTCCCTTCTCTTTCCCCTTCTCTGACTCGTTTTGTTTTGGGCCTGGACCATCATGGGCTCTTCATAGGTTGAAGTTGTTAGAAGAAATATAAAAATAATAATAATAAAAACCAGCTCCTTCCCCCGGCCCGTAAGCCCATGAACCAGAAGGTTCGGGGAAGCTCCCCTGCTCTCTTTTCCCGCCCAAAAGAGAGATTAGTGCGTTCTCTTGCTTCTTTCCCTTATCTCCCCCCTTCTTCGTCCTTTCTGGTGTGTTATCGGTGTCTCCTACCTGGCCACATCAAATCATTTTGCTCCGTAAAAATGAAATGTTTGTTCTGTCTTAAGGAGGGGCACTTGAGGAATCATTGTTTCTCTCTTCAACAAATTCTTGGTATGCCGTTGGGTTTGCTGATCTCCGATTCGGTGTTGAAAGCCCTTGATTTCTTTTCTCTCCAGTCTAAGCTTAAGGATCTTCACCCACAGAAAGCTAAAAGACCCAAGCTGTCTTCTGATGCCCCATTCCTTCCCATGCCTCCTGTAGCTCGCTCTGTTCCTGCAGCTCCTCCACCCCCCTGCCAAGTGCAGTCTGTTTTGGCCCCCCAGGTGACTAAGCCCCAAACCACTGTGGTGTTCATCCCAACTGTTGAGCTGTCGGATAAGTTAAGGTTATTCGAATGCTACGAGGCGGTATCCTTCAGTGGAGGTACGGTATCCAGTTTCAATCTCAACTCCTTTCTTAGTAATTCTTGTAATGTTCAAGACTGGTCTTGGGTCCTCAACACCTGCTCTAATGGCGAGGTGGTTATCCTTTGCCGTTCCGTCAAAATTCTGGAAAGCCTATCAGTGCCTGATTCCCTTTCCATTGGCCCGATCAAGATTGCTATTCGTAAATGGGTTAATCAAGTTTCGCTGCCTCCGAACCTGGTCCAAACTCCCGTCTGTGCCACGCTTCTTGGTCTTCCCCCCTTCTGCGACTCAAGTTAAGGTTATTTGAATGCTACGGGGCGGTATCCTTCAGTGGAGGTACGGTATCCAATTTCAATCTCAACTCCTTTCTTAGTAATTCTTGTAATGTTCAAGACTGGTCTTGGGTCCTCAACACCTGCTTTAATGGCGAGGTGGTTATCCTTTGCCCTTCCGTCAAAATTCTGGAAAGCCTATCGGCGCTTGATTCCCTTTCTATTAGCCTAATCAAGATTGCTATTCGTAAATGGGTCAATCAAGTTTCGCTGCCACCGAACCTGGTCCAAACTCTTGCCTGCACCACACTTCTTGGTCTTCCCCCCTTCTGCGACTCGTTTTGAGTTGCAGCTGATATGACGAGATGCATGGGAGAGTTGACCAGTATTTCATCCACATCGATGCTCGCTTCGGGCTGTCTTCAAATCGATGCAGAGTTCTTTTGCTCTCCGATTAAGGACAGGGTCGAAGCCTTCTCTCTGCGAGATACCAAGTCCATCTTCGATATCTCTGTTAACTACCAAGATTTCCCTAAAGGGGTGTCCGCTCCTTCCCCCTTGATTGTTGGTTCCTCCAAGACTTCTGTTGATCCTGCCCCTCCTCTCAAGCCCTTCGCAATTGGATCCTCCTCCAAGCCGGTTGCTCCACCGGCTAAATGGAGAGGGTGGCACAAAGCCTCGGCTAAAAAGCCAGACCCTCGTCTGTTCCCAAATTCTCTCCCACCAAAGCTCGTAATCTCGTATGGATCAACCCAGAGAAGGATTCTCTCAAGCAAGGCTCCTCTCTCCCTTCAACGACAGTCGAGTCTCTTTCCAACCGTCCTCCTTACCAGTTGAGGACCTCTCCCATCTTGTCTTCTGTTGCTTTGCCAGTCCCCTCCCCTGGCCCTTCTCTACCTGAGTTCATGGAGACTGATCACAAGTGGTCGGCGTGGGAGGTCAATCCTCACTTCTCTTTTGACTTGGATAGGTTTAAAAGCGATGTTCCAAGCTCCTCTGTTGTTGGCTCTCTTGCGCCGACTGCATCTCTGAAAGCGCCCTATCGGAAAGGCGAGGCTTGGGTGGATCAGGATGATCTTTTAGAAGAAGAAGTTGCGATCCTAGATCGCTCCCAATCGCATCATCAGGTATTCTTTCTTTTTACTGCGGTTGTTTTTAGTTTTGATCCGTCTTATTTCTATTTTGGTTTTCAAAATCGTTCTTTTAGTTTAAGATGCGGTTTATTCTCCTCGTTTCCTGCCTGTTACACTTTAGATTTTCACTTCACCACATTGCTTCGTTTCCATGTTCTCTCGGGGTTTCCATTATATATTAACCTTATATATATATTTTTTAGCTTTTTATGTATATGGGGGCATGATAGTAAAAAGCCGCCAAAATGGGGCTTTACTTAATAATAGTATAGATGTGGAAACTAGCATATACTCCCACTATTTAAAAAAATGGATATTTGAGATATTTTAGCAAATGCCCTCATTCAAAATGCGGAAACTACCATATATCCTCACTATTTAAAAAAAACTATGAGATATTGTTTGTTTGGACGGAACAGTTTTAGGGTTTTGAATAATATATAATGCGTGTTTGTTGTTTTGACAAAATAACATCAATGCTTTGTTTCCACAACTCAACTTTGGTGTTGTTGAAGATGATATACAACCTAGTGCAACAGTAGATAATACCATATTAACAAAGTTTGTGTATAATTTGTTAATTTCGCAAATTATTCATGGAGAAATAATTTGTAGAATATATTTTCGGCCACTTTCCTGAGATTTTTAATTTCACTCATTTTTGTGGCCATAGTGCACTGTTTTTGATCTCTTTTGTAAGACTTCGTATTTTAATGTTTTGGCATCATTTTGTTGGTAATAGTCCACAGTTTCGGCCGTTTTTGCAAAATTTTGTATTTGAATGTTTTAGCCTCATTTGTGGGCCATAGTCCACGACTTCCGTCCACTTTCCTGATGTTTTTTATTTCCCTCATTTTGTGGGCTATAGTGCACCGTTTTCGATCACTTTCATGATATCTCATATTTTACTGTTTTGGCCTCAATTTATAGGTTATAGTCGACAGTTTCCAGCCGTTTACGAGAAATTTTGTATCTGACTATTTTAGCCTCATTTGTGGGCTTTAGTCCATAGTTTTAGGCTAATTTCGTGAGATTTTTTATTTCCCTCATTTTATGGGCTATGGTACACTGTTTTCATAACTTTCATGAGATTTCGTATTTTACTGTGTTGGCCACATTTTGTGGGTTATAGTCCCCACTTTCGGGCCGTTTTCGCGAAATAATGTAATTGACTTTTTAACCTCATTTTTGGGCTATAGTCCACAGTGATCGGCTACTTTTGTGAGATTTTTTATTTCCCACATTTTGTGGGCTATAGTACACTGTTTTTGATCACTTTCATGATATTTCGTAATTTACTGTTTTGGCCTCAATTTGTGGGTTATAGTCCATAGTTTTTGGCCATTTTAGCAAAATTTAGTATTTGACTTCTTTAGCCTCATTTGTGGGCTATAGTCCACAGTTTTTGGCCACTTTCGTGAGATTTTTTATTTTCCTCATTTTGTGGGCTATAGTGCACTGTTTTCGATCACATTAATGATATTTTGTATTTTACTGTTTTGGCCTCCTTTTGTAGGATATTGTGGACAGTTTCCGCCCGTTTTCGTGCAATTATGTATTTGACTATTTTATCTTCATGTGTGGGCTATAGTCCACAATTTTCAGGCACTTTCGTGAGATTTTTTATTTCCCTCAATTTGCGAGCTATACTACAATGTTTTCGATCACTTTCACGAGATTTCGTATTTTACTATTTTGGCCTCATTTTGTGGGTTATAGTCCACTGTTTCCGATCATTTTTGTAAAATTATGTAGTTAACTTTTTTAGTCTCATTGATGGCTATCGTCCACAGTTTTAGAGCACTTTCGAGAGAATTTTTATTTTTCTCAATTTGCGGGCTATAGTACACTGTTTTCAATAACTTTCACGAGATTTCATATTTTACTGTTTCGAACTAATTTTGTGCGTTATAGTCCACAGTTTCTGGTCGTTTACGTGAAATTTTGTATTTAACTGTTTTAGCGTCATTTGTGGGCTACAGTCCACAGTTTTAGGTTAATTTCGTGAGATTTTTTATTTCCCTCATTTTGTGGGCTATAGTACACTGTTTGGATCACTTTCATGAGATTTCGTGTTTAATTGTTTTGGCCACATTTTTTGGGTTATAGTCCACAGTTTCCGGCCGTTATCGCGAAATAAAGTATCAATGTTTAGCCTCATTTGTGGGCTGTAGTCCAAAATTTTCGGCTATTTTCGTGAGATCTTTTATTTCCCTCATTTTGTGGGCTATAGTACACTGTTTTCTATCACTTTCATGATATTTCGTATTTTACTGTTATGGCCTCAATTTGTGGGTTATAGTCCACAGTTTCCGGCCATTTTAGCGAAATTTTGTATTTGTCTTCTTTAGCCTCATTTGTTGGCTATAGTCCACAGTTTTCGGCCACTTTCGTGTGATTTTTTATTTCCCTTATTTTGTGGACTATAGTACACTGTTTTCGATCACATTCATGGTATTTCGTATTTTACTGTTTCGGCCTCCTTTTGTGGGTTATAGTCCACTGTTTCCAACCGTTTTCGTTCAATTTTGTATTTGACTGTTTTAGCCTCATGTGTGGCTATATAGTCCATAGTTTTCGGGCACTTTCGTGAGATTTTTTATTTCCTTCAATTTTGTTGGCTATAGTGCACTGTTTTTTATCACTTCCATGTGATTTCTTATTTTAATGTTTTGGCCTCATTTTGTGTGTTAGTCCACAGTTTCCGATCATTTTTGTGAAATTTTGTAGTTGACTATTTTAGCCTTATTTGTGGGCTATTGTCCACAGTTTTCGAGCACTTTCGGGAGTGTTTTTCACTCAATTTTACTGTAGTACACTGTTTTCGATCACTTTCATGAGATTTCCTATTTTACTGTTTTGGCCTAATTTTGTGGGTTATATTCCACAGTTTTTGGCCGTTTTCGCAAAATTTTGTATTTGAATGTTTTCGCCTCATTTGTGGGCTATAGTCCAAAGTGTTCGGCCACTTTCCTAACATTTTTTATTTCACTCATTTTGCTGTTTTTGATCACCTTCATGAGATTTCGTATTTTAATGTTTTGGCCTCATTTTGTGGGTTATAGTCCATAGTTTTCGCCAAATTTTTTATTTGAATGTTTTAGCCTCATTTGTGGGCAATAGTCCACAGTTTCAGTCCACTTTCCTGTTATTTTTTATTTCCCTCCTTTTGTGTCTATAGTGCACCATTTTTGATCACTTTCAGGATGTTTTGTATTTTACTGTTTTGGCCTCATTTTGTGGGTTATTGTCCACTTTTTCAGGCCGTTTTGGCGAAATTTTGTATTTAACTGTTTTGCCTTATTTGTGGGCTATATAGTCCACAGTTTTAGGCTACTTTTGTGAGATTTTTTATTTCTCTCATTTTTTGGGATATAGCACACTGTTTTGATCACTTTTATGAGATTACGTATTTTACTGTTTTGGCCACATTTTGTGGGTTATAGTCCACAGTTTCCGGCCGTTTTCGCGAACTAATGTATTTGACTGTTTAATCTCATTTGTGGGCTATAGTCCACAGTTATCGGCTACTTTCGTGAGATTTTTTATTTCCCTCATTTTTTGAACTATAGTACACTGTTTTCGATTACTTTCATGATATTTCGTAATTTACTATTTTGGCCTCAATTTGTGGGTTATAGTGCACAGTTTTTGGCCATTTTAGCGAAATTTAGTATTTGTCTTCTTTAGCCTTAGTTGTGGGCTATAGTCCACAGTTTTTGGTTGCTTTCGTAATATTTTTTATTTCCCTCGTTTTGTGGGCTATAGTACACTGTTTTTGATCACATTCATGAGATTTCGTATTTTACTGTTTTGGTCTCCTTTTGTAGGATTTTGTCCACAGTTTCCGACCGTTTTCGTGCAATTTTGTATTTGACTGTTTTAGCCTAATGTGTGGGCCATAGCCCACAGTTTTCAGGCAGTTTCGTGAGATTTTTTATTTCCATCAATTTGTGGGCTATAGTACAATGTTTTGGATCACTTTCATGAGATTTCATATTTTACTGTTTTGGCCTCATTTTGTGGTTTATAGTCCACAGTTTTCGATCATTTTTGTGAATTTATGTAGTTGACTATTTCAGCCTCATTTGTGGGCTATTGTCCACAGTTTTCGGGCACTTTCGGGGATGTTTTTATTTCCCTCAATTTGTGAGCTATAGTACACTGTTTTCGATCACTTTCATGAGATTTCATATTTTACTATTTTGGCCTCATTTTGTCGGTTATAGTCAATAGTTTCCGGCTATTTTCGCAAAATTTTGTCTTTGACTATTTTAGCCTGATTTGGGAGCTATAGTCCATAGTTTTAAGCTAATTTCGTGAGATTTTTTATTTACCTCATTTTGTGGGCTATAATACACTGTTTTCGATCACTTTCATGAGATTTCCTATTTTGCGGTTTTGGCCACATTTTGGGGGTTACAGTCCACAGTTTCCGGCCGTTTTCACGAAATAATGCATTTGACTATTTAGCCTCATTTGTGGGCTATTGTCCACAGTTTTCGGCTACTTTCATGAGAATTTTTGTTTCCCTCATTTTGTGGGCTATCGTACACTGTTTTCGATCACTTTAATGATATTTCGTATTTTACTGTTTTGGCCTCATTTTGTCGGTTATAGTCAACAGTTTTTGGCCATTTTCGTGAAATTTTGTCTTTGACTGTTTTAGCCTCATTTGTGGGCTATAGTCCACAGTTTTCGGGCAATTTCTTGAGAATTTTTATTTTACTCATTTTGGGGGCTATTGTGCACTGTTTCCGATCACTTTCATGAGATTTCATATTTTACTATTTTGGCCTCAATTTGTGGGTTATAGTTCACAGTTTCCGGCCATTTTAGCGAAATTTAGTATTTGTCTTCTTTAGCCTCATTTGTGGGCTATAGTCCACAGTTTTCGGCCACTTTCGTAAGATTTTTTATTTCCCTCATTTTGTGGGATATAGTACACTGTTTTCGATCACATTCTTGTGATTTCGTATTTTACTATTTTCGCCTACTTTTGTCGGATATTGTCCACAGTTTCCGACCGTTTTCGGGCAATTTGGTATTTGACTATTTTAGCCTTATGTGTGGGCTATAGTCCACAGTTTTAAGGCACTTTCGTGAGATTTTTTATTTCCCTCAATTTGTGGGCTATAGTACAATGTTTTTGATCACTTTCATGAGATTTCGTATTTTACTGTTTTGGCCTCATTTTGTGGGTTATAATCCACAGTTTCTGATCATTTTTGTGAAATTATGTAGTTGACTGTTTTAGCTCGTTTGTGGGCTATTGTCCACAGTTTTCGGGCACTTTCGGAAAAATTTTTATTTCCCTCAATTTGTGGGTTATATAGTACACTGCTTTCGATTACTTTCATGAGATTTCATATTTTACTGTTTTAACCTCATTTTGTCGGTTATAGTCCACAGTTTCCGGTCGTTTTCGTGAATATTTATCTTTGACTGTTGTAGGCTCATTTGTGGGCTATAGTCCATAGTTTTAGGCTAATTTGGTGAAAATTTTTATTTCCCTCATTTTGTGGGCTATGGTACATTGTTTTCGATCATTTTCATGGGATTTCATCGTTTACTGTTTTGGCCTCATTTTGTGGGTTATAGTCCACAGTTTCCAGCCATTTTCGCAAAATTTTGTATTTGAATAATTTAGCCTCATTTGCGGGCCATAGTCCACATTTTTCGGCTACTTTCCTGAAATTTTTTATTTCACTCATTTTTTTGGCCATAGTGCACTGTTTTTTATAGCTTTCACAAGACTTCGTATTTATTGTTTTGGCATCATTTTGTGTGTTATAGTCCACAGTTTCGGCCGTTTTGGCAAAATTTTGTATTTGAATGTTTTAGCCTCATTTGTGGGGCATAGTCCACAATTTGCATTCACTTTCCTGATGATTTTTATTTCCCTCATTTAGTGGGCTGTAGTGCACCGTTTTCGATCACTTTCATGATATTTCATATTTTACTGTTTTGGCATCAATTTGTGGGTTATAAGTCCACAGTTTCCGGCCGTTTAAGCAAAATTTTGTATTTGACTGTTTTAGCCTCATTTGTGGGCTGTAGTCCATAGTTTTAGGGTAATTTCGTGTCATTTTTTATTTCCCTCACTGTTTAGCCTCATTTGTGGGCTATAGTCCACAGTTTTCGGCTACTTTCGTGAGATTTTTATTTCCCTGATCATGATATTTCGTATTTTACTGTTATGGCCTCAATTTGTGGGTTATAGTCCACAATTTCCGGCCATTTTAGCGAAATTTTGAATTTGTCTTCTTTAGCCTCATTTGTTGGCTATATTCCACTGTTTTCGGCCACATTCTTGAGATTTTTTATTTCCCTTATTTTGTGGGCTAGTACACTGTTTTCGATCACATTCATGGTATTTCGTATTTTACTGTTTTGGCCTCTTTTGTGGGTTATAGTCCACTGTTTCCGACCGTTTTCGAGCAATTTTGTATTTGACTGTTTTAGCCTCATGTGTGGCTATATAGTCCATAGTTTTCGGGCACTTTCATGAGATTTTTTATTTCCTTCAATTTGTGCACAGTTTTTTATCACTTCCATGAGATTTCTTATTTTAATGTTTATGCCTCATTTTTTGTGTTATAGTCCACAGTTTCCGATCATTTTTGTGAAATTTTGTAGTTGACTGTTTTAGCCTCATTTGTGGGCTATTGTCCACAATTTTCGGGCACTTTCGGGAGAATTTTTCCCTCAATTTTATTGTAGTACACTGTTTGCGATCACTTTCATGAGATTTCCTATTTTACTGTTTTGGCAAAATTTTGTTGGTTTTAGTCCACAGTTTCTGGCCGTTTTCGCAAAATTTTGTATTTGAATGTTTTTGCCTCATTTGTGGGCTATAGTGCACGGTGTTTGGCCACTTTCCTGACATTTTTTATTTCACTCATTTTGCTGGCTATAGTGCACTGTTTTTTATCACCTTCATGAGATTTCGTATTTTAATGTTTTGGCCTCTTTTTGTGGGTTATAGTCCACAGTTTCCGGCCGTTTTCGCAAATTTTTTTATTTGAATGTTTTAGCCTCATTTGTGGGTCATAGTCCACAGTTTCCGTCCACTTTCCTGATATTTCTTATTTCCCTCCTTTTGTGTCTATACTGCACCGTTTTTGATCACTTTCATGATATTTTGTATTTTACTGTTTTGGCCTAATTTTGTGGGTTATAGTCCACTATTTCAGGCCGTTTTGGCGAAATTTTGTATTGGACTGTTTTTGCCTTATTTGTGGGCTATATAGTCCACAATTTTAGGCTAATTTCGTAAGATTTTTTATTTCCCTCATTTTGTGGGCTATAGTACACTGTTTTTCGACCACTTTCATGGGATTTCGTATTTTACGCATTTGGCCACATTTTATGGGTTACATTCCACAATTTCCGACCATTTTCGCGAAATAATGTATTTGAATGTTTTAGCCTCATTAGTGGATTATAATCCACAGTTTTCGACTACTTTCGTGAGATTTATTATCTCCCTCATTTTGTCGACTATAGTACACTGTTTTCGATCACTTTCATGATATTTCGTATTGTACTGTTTTGGCCTCAATTTGTGTGTTAGTCCACAGTTTATGGCCCTTTTAGCAAAATTTTGTATTTCTCTTCTTTAGCCTCATTTGTGGACTATAGTCCTCAATTTTCGGCCATTTTCGTGAGATTTATTATTTACTTCATTTTGTGGGCTATACTAAACTGTTTTCGATCACATTTATGATATTTCATGCTTTACCGTTTTGGCCTCCTTTTGTGGGTTATAGTCTATAGTTTCCAGCCGTTTTCGTGCAATTTTGTATTTGACTATTTTAACCTCATGTCTGGGCTATAGTCCACAGTTTTCTGCCCTTTTGTGAGATTTTTTATTTCTCTTAATTTGTGGGCTATAGTACAATGTTTTCGATCACTTTCATGAGATTTCGTATTTTACTATTTTGGCTTCATTTTGTGGGTTATAGTCCACAGTTTCCGATCATTTTTGTGAAATTTTGGATTTGACTATTTTCGCATCATATGTGGGCTACGGTCCACAGTTTTCGGGCAATTTCATGAGAATTTTTATTTTCCTCATTTTTTGGGCTATAGTGCACCATTTTTTGATCACTTTCAAGATATTTCGTATTTTACTGTTTTGGCCTCTTTTGTGGGTTTTAAAGTCCTCAGTTTCCGGCCGTTTTCGTGCAATTTTGTATTTGACTGTTGTAGCCTATGTGTGGGCTATAGTCCACAGTTTTCGGACACTTTCGTGAGATTTTATATTTCCCTCAATTTGGGTGCTATAGTACAATGTTTTCGATCCTTTCATGAGATTTTGTATTTTACTATTTTGGTCTCATTTTGTGGGCTATAGTCCACAGTTTCCGACCGCTGTCGTGAAATTTTGTATTTGACTATTTTAGCCTCATTTGGGGCTATAGTCCACAGTTTTAGGCTAATTTCGTGAGATTTTTTATTTCCCTCATTTTGTCGGCTATTGTGCACCATTTTCGATCACTTTCATGATATTTCGTATTTTACTGTTTTGGCCACCTTTTGTGGGTAATATAGTCCACAGTTTACGGCCGTTTTCACGAAATTTGGTATTTGACTGTTTTAGCCTACTTTGTGGGATATAGTCCACAGTTTTAGGCTAATTTCATGAGATTTTTTATTTCCCTCATTTTGTGGGCTATTATACACTGTTTCGATCACTTTCATGACATTTCGTATTTTACTGTTTTGGCCACATGTTGTGGGTTATAGTCAACAGTTTCAGGCCGTTTTCGCGAAATAATGTATTCGACTGTTTAACCTCATCTGTGGGCTATAGTTCACAGTTATCGGCTACTTTCGTGAGATTTTTTATTTCCCCATTTTGTGGGCTTTGGTACACTGTTTTCGATCAATTTCATGATATTTCGTAATTTGTTGTTTTGGCCTCAATTTCTAGGTAATCGTCCCTAGTTTTTGGCCATTTTAGCGAAATTTAGTATTTGTCTTCTTTAGCCTCATTTGTGGGCTATAGTCCACAGTTTTCCGCCATTTTTGTGAGATTTTTTATTTCCCTCATTTTGTGGGCTATAGTACACAGTTTTTTTCACATTCATGAGATTTCGTATTTTACTGTTTTCGCCTCCTTTTGTAGGATATTGTCCACAGTTTCCGATCATTTTCGTGCAATTTTGTATGTGACTGTTTTGGCCTCATGTGTGGGTTATAGTCCACAGTTTTCAGGCACTTTCGTGGGATTTTTTATTTCCCTCAATTTGTGGGCTGTAGTACAATGTTTTTGATCAATTTCTTGAGATTTCTTATTTTACTGTTTTGGCTTCATTTTGTGGGTTATAGTCCACAGTTTCCGACCGTTGTCGTGAAATTTTGTATTTGACTGTTTTAGCCTCATTTGTGGGCTATAGTCCACAAATTTCTGCCACTTTCGTGAGATTTTTTATTTCCTTCATTTTATGGGCCATTATACATTGTTTTCGATCATTTTTGTGAAATTTTGTGGTTGACTGTTTTAGCATCATTTGTGGGTTATTGTCCACAGATTTCGAGCACTTTCGGGAAAAATCTTATTTCTCTCAATTTGTGGGCTATCGTACACTGTTTTCAATCACTTTCATTAAATTCCAAATTTTACTATTTTGGCCTCATTTTATGGGTTATAGTCCACAGTTTTCGGCTTTTTTTGCGAAATTTTGTATTTGAATGTTTGGACCTCATTTGTGGGCCATAGTCCACTGTGTTCGGCCACTTTCCTTAGATTTTTTATTTCACTCGTTTTGTTAGCTATAGTGCACTGTTTTTTTAACACTTTCATGAAATTTTGTATTTTAATGTTTTGGCCTCATTTTGTGGGTTATAGTTAGGCTTGGCATTCGGGTCGACCGGGTCGGACCCGTCCGGGTTGAAGATTGACTTGGGTCGGAGGCTTAATCGGGCCGGGCCGGGCCGAAGAGATGAATTCGCGACCTGCCCAACCCGTGAACCCTTTCGGGTCCAACCCGAGTCTGTTCGGGTCGGGTCGGGTCGGGTCGCGGGCTGGCCCGGGGAGTGAGAACTTTTTTTTACTTAATTTTTTTAATAATAAACATTAAAAATAATAATAATAATAATAATAAGATTGAAAGAGTGAAATTGCCATAAAAATGATATATTATTCATATGATTTCAAGTTCTATAAGTTTCACAATTTGTAAAAAGAAATAAAGATTTCACAAATTTGTTTTATACACTAACAAATTTCTTATATACAATTTCAATTTACTTCAATTTTCCTAATTTGAAATAACAAGCAAAGATTTAATACAATTTTTTATCTATTTACAATTGTCTTCAATTTGATGGCCTTCAATTTGTTGTTGTTGGTCTTGAGACTTGAATGCTTCATTTTGGTTGCTATTGTTGTTGTTGTTGTTGTTCTTTCGGCGAGTTGCTCCCAGTTGTGGACGTAGATAATGCTTTTTCTTGTGTCCTATCTTCAACCTTCAGCCAGTCTTCTGTGGAAATGAGCATCCCTAACGATTGGGGCTTCAAGCGATTATTGTAATCAGTTAGAACCCTGCCACTTGAAGTAAATGCACATTCAGAAGCAACTGTAGAGATAGGAGGAGTTAGTAGATCTTTAGCCATATATTTAAGAATACTACAAGCGTGTTCATTGTCTTTCCACTATTGTAAAATATCTAGTGAGGAAACAGAAGACTCAGAATCTTGTTGGTTATACCTATTTAATTCATTTGGTTGATTTGTCCTAGGTTTTTTGGATTAAATTTGTGCAAGTAAAATAAATGTTCTATCATCAAATTCACTCTTACCCCTACCTTTAGAAGTAGCAGAAGAAGAACTAACTACAGAAGTTGTACTACTAGAAGCAAAATATCTATCATAATAATCGTACAAGTTATTTAATGTAGATTCAAATTTAACTAAAAAAAAGCGCGATCAATTTCAGTTTCTTCATCCCCAAGTAAATTTAAAAATATTTCAATCAAACTCTTCATACCTTCTAATTTGATACGAGGATCCATAACGGTAGCAACACTAAACAACATAGGAGGAGGATTAAAATACTTCAAATTTTTTTTGTATGTCGTTTTGACAATATCACCAACAGAAGCATCATTTAATATTTCGTTAAAAGTTTGCATCATAGTAACTATTGAAATAAAAATGCTACTAGAAGTAGATTCATATGATTTTGAAAATTTAAATGTTGCGGTTTTAAAAGGTTCTAAAAATTTCAACAAAGATTCGGCATGATACCAATCGGGGGAAGTCAGTTGAAAATTTGGCATTTTTTTGCGATACAAAAATCCTTTATACATGTTTTATATTCGGTAACAACCTGTAGTAAATCAAAAGTAGAGTTCCATCGGTGTTTAACATCCTTTGGAAATTTTTTAAAAGGTACATTTGAAATCCTACACCAATTTTTTCATTCTTAAAATACGGTGCCACTTAATGCAATAAAATGTACACAATTTCTAATTTTAACTATATACGGATCGGCTATTTTCAATCCATCTTGAACACATAAATTTAAAATATGATATGCACATCTAACATGAAAAATATTCTCAGATGGATGGTTTAATGCGGTTTTTAAAATACTAATTGATGCATTGTTGTTAGATGCATTATCAAAACTAATACACATAATTTTATCGCGAATATGAAAAACATCACAAATTTCTAAAATACGGTTTACTAATTCAACGCCACTATGGGGATAGGGCAACGCGACAAGTGATATGATTCTTTTTTGAAGATTCCAATCATTGTTGATCCAATGACAGGTTATTCTCATTATTGGAATATTGTTGCAATCCGTCCAACAATCCGAAGTTAAACTAACTCTACAAGTTAAACTCCATAAAATTACAATCAAAGCATCCTTCATTTTATTTTACATTTTAAAACAATCCGACTTGTAAGTATTTCTCGGGATTCTTCTAAAATGAGGGTTTAAGGTCGTTTGTTTAAAATTTTCCAAGTCCCTACTCTCGGGATAGGAAAATGGTAGCTCTTCCTTTATTACTAATTGGGTCATTTCCCGACGAACAAGATCGGGATCATAAGGGTGAGTATGAACTAGACTGGTCCTAGGGTGGATTTTTTGCTGGTCGGGTAGGTCAACATGAAGATCTTTATGAATACTTAGGATGTGTCGCTTAATTGTACCCGTGCCCTCACCCCTCTTCCATTTGTATTTCTTAGAACATGTTTTACAAACTTTCAAACCTATACCTGGAGTTTCTTCGTTCGGGATATAATCGTAAAATTTATGCCAATCACTACTTTTCCTTCTAGTTTTCCTACCACTAGGGGGTTGTGTTGTTTCGGTTGCTTGTTGTTGGGGTTCTTCTTCTAATTGTATGTCTCCTACATACTCATCGTGTGTACCCCATTGTTGTGTTGGAGGATCATGGTACTCTTCGGCGGGCTCATTATGTGGGACAATTGGTGGCCTACGGGAAGTGCCGGTGGAAGCTTGCCCACTTTGGCTACGACCGCTACCGCGTGATCTAGACATGTTTATATGTAGTAGTGTATGTAAAAAAAAAACTACACAATGTAGGGGCGATAAGTTACAAAAAATAATCTAGAAAACAAGGGGGTTGTGAGAGAGATCAAAAAACCAACAAACAAACAAGAAACCAAAAATAATAACTAAAGAATAAATTGAAATTGAAGAAGAGGGATATGAAATTTTGATACCGTTCACCGTGGATACTCGTATATAAAAGAATCTGTGAAAATAAGAATAGAAGTAGAAGTAGAAATCCGGAATTGAAGACTCGATGAGAGCTTGGAGGAGAGTTGAAGACTTGATCAATTGGAGTTGGAGGAGAGTTGAAGACTTGAAGACGTTGTTGAATTTTGACTTCGATACGATCATAATTTGATCGTGTATATGACTTGCTAGCTTGTTTGTTCAATTGTTCACAAATTGAAATTAATTGACTAATAATAGTAGAGAGAGTAAGAGAGGAAGGTGTGAATTTTTTGTTTGAGTTTTGGGGGGGTATTTATAGGGTTAAAGACAAAAAAAACACAAACAACCACACTAAACGGCTAGGAGAGCCGTTGCCAATGGCTCAAGTGAACAGTAGGGGCGCTGGCGACCCGTTGGACCCGCGGGTCAACGGTCGACCCGGGGCGGGTCGAATGTTTGACCCGTAGGGTCAAACGGTTCGCTACCCGCGGGTCGATCCTCAGGTTGGTGGGCGGGTCGGATCATTTTTGGCGGGTTAACAGGCCGGGTAGACCAGGTTGGATTCGTTTATTTCGCGACCCGGGTCAACCCGTTAACGTTAACAGGTTCGACCCTAACCCGAACCGTCATTTCGCGGGCCGGGTTGAACGGGCAGGTCACGGGCGGTTAGCGGGTCGACCCGACCGGTTTGCCAACCCTAGTTATTGTCCACAGTTTTCGATCATTTTTGTGAAATTTTGTAGTTGACTGTTTTAGCCTCATTTGTGGGCTATTGTTCACAGTTTTCGGGCACTTGCGAGAGAAATTTTTCCTAAATTTTACTGTAGTACACTGTTTTCGATCACTTTCATGAGATTTCATATTTTACTGTTTCAGCCTAATTTTGTTGGTTATAGTTCACAGTTTCCGACCATTTTCGCGAAATTTTGTATTTGAATGTTTTTGCCTCATTTGTGGGCCATAGTCCACAGTGTTCGGCCACTTTCGTGAGATTTTTTATTTCACTCATTTTGCTGGCTATAGTGCACTGTTTTTGATGACTTTCACGAGATTTCGTATTTTAATGTTTTGGAATCATTTTGTAGGTTATAGTCCACAGTTTCCGATCATTTTTGTGAAATTTTGTAGTTGACTGTTCTAGCCTCATTTGTTATTGTCCACAGTTTTCGGGCACTTTCTAGAGAATTTTTATTTTCCTCAATTTGTGGGCTATAGTACACTGTTTTTGATCACATTCATGAGATTTCATATTTTACTGTTTTGGCCTAATTTTGTGGGTTATAGTCCACAATTTTCGAACGTTTTCGCAAAAAATTGTATTTGACTGTTTTAGCCTCATTTGTGGGCTATAGTCCACAGTTTTCGGCTACTTTCATGAGATTTTTTATTTCCCTCATTTTGTCGGCTATAGTACACTGTTTTCAATCACATTCATGATATTTCATATTTTACTGTTTTGTCCACCTTTTGTGGGTTGTCTACAGTTTTCGTACAATTTTGTATTTGACTGTTTTAGCCTCATGTATGGGATATAGTCCACAATTTATGGACACTTTCGTGAGGTTTTTTATTTCCCTCAATTTGTGTGCTATATAGTACATTGTTTTTGATCACTTTCATGAGATTTCGTATTTGACTGTTTTGGCCTCGTTTTGTGGGTTATAGTCCACAATTTCCAACCATTGTCGTGAAATTTTGTATTTGACTGTTTTAGCCTCATTCGTGTGCTGTAGGCAATATATTTCTGCCACTATCGTAAGATTTTTTATTTCCTTCTTTTTGTGGGCTATAGTACAATGTTTTCGATCATTTTCATGAGATTTCATTTTTTCTGTTTTGGCCTCATTTTTATGGTTAGAGTCCATAGTTTCCGACCATTGTCGTGAAATTTTGTATTTGACTGTTTTAGCATCATTTGTGGGCTAGAGTCCACAGATTTCTGTCACTTTCGTGTGATTTTTTATTTCTTTCATTTTGTGGGCCATAGTACATTGTTTTCGATCACTTTCATGATATTTCGTCTTTTACTGTTTTGGCCTCATTTTGTAGGTTATAGTCCACAGTTTTAGGCTAATTTCGTGCGGTTTTTTATTTCCCTCATTTTGTGGGCTATAGTACACTGTTTTCGATCACTTTCATGAGATTTCGTATTTTACGTATTTGGCCACATTTTGTGGGTTATAGTCCACAGTTTCCGACCGTTTTCGCGAAATAATGTATTTGAATGTTTTAGCCTCATTGGTGGGCTATATAGTCCACAGTTTTCGGCTACTTTCGTGAGATTTTTATTTTCCTCATTTTGTGGACTATAGTACACTGTTTTCGATCACTTTCATGATATTTCGTATTTTACTATTTTGCCTCAATTTGTGGGTTGTAGTCCTTAGTTTCCGGCCGTTTTAGCGAAATTTTGTATGTCTTTTTTAGCCTCATTTGTGGGTATAGTCCACAGTTTTCGGCCACTTTCGTGAGATTTTTTTATTTCCCTCATTTTTCAGCTAGAGTACACTGTTTTCGATCACATTCATGATATTTCGCATTTTACTGTTTTGGCCTCCTTTTGTGGGTCATAGTGCTCAATTTCCGACCATTTTCTTGCAATTTTGTATTTCACTGTTTTAGCCTCATTTGTGGGCTATATAGTCCACAGTTTTCTGGACTTTCGTGAGATTTTTTATTTTCCTCAATTCGTGTGATATAGTACATTGTTTTCGTTCACTTTCATAAGATTTTTGTATTTTACTGTTTTTTGGCCTTATTTATGGGCTATAGTCCACAGATTTTTGCCACTTTCGTAAGATTTTTTATTTCTTTCATTTTGTGGGCCCTAGTACACTGTTTCGACCTCTTTCATGAGATTTCGTCTTTTACTGTTTTGGCCTCATTTTGTGGTTTCTAGTCCACAGTTTCCGGCCATTTTTGCAAAATTTTGTATTTGCATGTTTTAGCCTCATTTGTGGGCTATAGTCCACAGTTTTTGGCCACTTTCCTGAGATTTATTATTTCACTCATTTTGTTGGCCATAGTGCACTTTTTTGGTATCACTTTCATAATACTTCATATTTTAATGTTTTGGCCTCATTTTGTGGGTTATAGTCCACAGTCTCCGGCCGTTTTTGCGATATTTTGTATTTGAATGTTTTAGCCTGATTTGTGGGCCATAGTCCACTGTTTCCGTCCACTTTCCTAAGGTTTTTATTTCCTTCATTTTGTGGGCTATAGTGCACCGTTTTCGATCACTTTCATGATATTTCGTATTTTACTGTTTTGGCCTCATTGTGTGGGTTATAGTCCATAGTTTCCCGCCCTTTTTGCGAAATTTTGTATTTGGCTGTTTTAGTCTTATTTGTGAGCTATATAGTCCACAGTTTTAGGATAATTTCGTGACATTTTTTATTTTCCTCATTTTGTGGGCTATAGTACACTGTATTCGATCACTTTCATGAGATTTCGTATTTTACGGTTTTGGCCACATTTTGTAGGTTATAGTCCACAGTTTCTGGTCGTTTTCGCAAAATAATGTATTTGGCTGTTTAGCCTTATTTGTGGGCTATAGTCCACAGTTTTCGGCTACTTTAGTGAGATTTTTTATTTCCCTCATTTTGTGGGCTATAGTAAAATGTTTTCAATCACTTTCATGAGATTTCGTATTTTACTGTTTTGGCCTCATTTTGTTGGTTATAGTCCATTGT
The DNA here is from genome assembly GCA_017893485.1 of Hemerocallis citrina. Lineage (NCBI taxonomy): Eukaryota > Viridiplantae > Streptophyta > Magnoliopsida > Asparagales > Asphodelaceae > Hemerocallis > Hemerocallis citrina. The sequence goes on from CM030367.1 coordinate 184,019,189, forward strand.
TTCTGATCATTTTTGTGAAATTTTGTAGTTGACTGTTTTAGCATCATTTGTGGGATATTGTCCACAGTTTTCGCAAACTTTTGTGAGAATTTTTATTTCCCTCAATTTGTGTGCTATAGCACACTGTTTTCGATAACTTTCATGAGATTTCATATTTTATTATTTTGGCATCTTTTTGGGGGTTATAGTCAACAGTTTCCGTCCGTTTTCGCGAAATTTTGTATTTGAATGTTTTAGCCTCATTTGTGGGCCATAGTCCACAGTGTTCGGCCACTTTTCTGAGATTTTTTATTTCACTCATTTTTTTGGTTGTAGTGCACTGTTTTTTATCACTTTCATGAGATTTTGTATTTTACTTTTTTGGACTCATTTTGTGGGTTGTAGTCCAAAGCTTCCGGCCGTTTTTGCAAAAAAATGTATTTGAACGTTTTAGTCTCATTTGTGGGCCATAGTCCACAGTTTCCGTCTACTTTCCTGAGAATTTTCGCCCTCATTTTGTAGGCTGTAATGCACCGTTTTCAATCACTTTCATGATATTTCGTATTTTACTGTTTTGGGCTCAATTTGTGGGTTATAGTCCATAGTTTTCAGCCATTTTAGCGAAATTTAGTATTTGACTTCTTTAGCCTCATTTGTGGGCTATAGTCCACAGTTTTTTGCCACTTTCGTGAGATTTTTTATTTTTCCTCATTTTGTGGGCTATAGAACACTGTTTTCGATTACTTTCATGATATTTCGTAATTTACTGTTTTGGCCTCAATTTGTGGGTTATAGTGCAAAGTTTTTGGCCATTTTAGCGAAATTTAGTATTTGTCTTCTTTAGCCTCATTTGTGGGCTATAGTCCACAGTTTTTGGTCACTTTCGTTAGATTTTTTATTTCCCTCATTTTGTGGGCTATAGTACACTGTTTTCGATCACATTCATGAGATTTCGTATTTTACTATTTTGGTCTCCTTTTGTAGGTTATAGTCTACAGTTTCCGACCGTTTTCGTGCAATTTTGTATTTGACTGTTTTAGCCTAATGTGTGGGCTATAGTCCACAGTTTTCAGGCACTTTCGTGAGATTTTTTATTTCCGTCAATTTGTGGGCTATAGTACAATGTTTTTGATCACTTTCATGAGATTTCGTATTTTACTGTTTTGGCCTCATTTTGTGGTTTATAGTCCACAGTTTCCGTTTTTTTTTGTGAAATTATGTAGTTGACTATTTTAGCCTCATTTGTGGGCTATTATCCACAGTTTTCGGGCACTTTCGGGAAAGTTTTTATTTCTCTCAATTTGTGGGCTACAGTACACTGTTTTTTATCACTTTCGTGAGATTTCATATTTTACTGTTTTGGCCTCATTTTGTCGGTTATAGTCCACAGTTTCAGGTTGTTTTCGCGAAATTTTGTCTTTGACTGTTTTAGCCTAATTTGGGGGCTATAGTCCATAATATTCGGCTAATTTTGTGAGAATTTTTATTTCCCTCATTTTGTGGGCTATAATACACGGTTTTCGATCACTTTAATGAGATTTCATATTTTACGGTTTTGGCCACATTTTGTGGGTTTCAGTCCACAGTTTCCGGCCGTTTTCACGAAACAATGCATTTGACTGTTTAGCCTCATTTGTTGGCTATTGTCCACAGTTTTCGGCTACTTTCATGAGGTTTTTTATTTCCCTCATTTTGTGGGCTATCGTACATTGTATTTGATCACTTTAATGATATTTCATATTTTACTGTTTTGGCCTCATTTTGTCGGTTATAGTCAAAAGTTTTCGGCTGTTTTCGTAAAATTTTGTCTTTGACTGTTTTAGCCTCATTAGTGGGCTATTGTCCACAGTTTTCGGGCAATTTCGTGAGAATTTTTATTTTCCTCATTTTGGGGGCTATTGTACACTGTTTTCAATCACTTTCATGAGATTTCATATTTTACTATTTTGGCCTCAATTTGTGGGTTATAGTTCACAGTTTGCGGCCATTTTAGCGAAATTTTGTATTTGTCTTCTTTAGCCTCATTTGTGGGCTATAGTCCACAGTTTTCGGCCACTTTCGTAAGATTTTTTATTTCCCTCATTTTGTGGGATATAGTACACTGTTTTCGATCACATTCTTGAGATTTCGTATTTTACTGTTTTGGCCTAGTTTTGTAGGATATTGTCCACAATTTCCGACCGTTTTCGGCAAATTTTGTATTTGACTATTTTAGCCTCATATGTGGGCTATATAATCCACAGTTTTCTGGCACTTTCGTGAGATTTTTGATTTCCCTCAATTGGTGGGCTATAGTACAATGTTTTTGATTACTTTCATTAGATTTCGTATTTTACTGTTTTGGCCTCATTTTGTTGGTTATTATCCACAATTTCCGATCATTTTTGTGAAATTATGTAGTTGACTGTTTTAGCTCGTTTGTGGGCTATTGTCCACAGTTTTTGGGCACTTTCGGGAAAATTTTTATTTCCCTCAATTTGTGGGTTATAGTACACTGTTTTCGATCAATATCATGAGATTTCATATTTTACTGTTTTGGCCTCATTTTGTCTGTTATAGTCCACAGTTTCCGGTCGTTTTCGTGAAATTTTGTCTTTGACTGTTTTAGCCTTATTTGTGGGCTATAGTCCATAGTTTTAGGCTAATTTCGTGAGAATTTTTATTTCCCTCATTTTGTGGGCTATAGTACACTGTTTTCGATCATTTTCATGGGATTTCATCTTATATTGTTTTGGCCTCATTTAGTATAGTCCACAATTTTAGTCCACAGTTTTGGCCGTTTTAGCAAAATTTTGTATCTGAATGTTTTAACCTCATTTGTGGTCCATAGTCCACAATTTCCGTCCACTTTCCTGATGTTTTTTATTTCCCTCATTTTGTGGGCCATAGTGCACCGTTTTCGATCACTTTCATGATCTTTCATATTTTACCATTTGGGCCTCAATTTGTGGGTTATAGTCTACAGTTTCCGGCCGTTTACGCGAAATTTTGTATTTTACTATTTTAGCCTCAATTGTGGGCTATAGTCCATAGTTTTAAGCTAATTTCGTGAGATTTTTTATTTTCCTCATTTTGTGGGCTATGGTACACTGTTTTGATCACTTTCATGAGATTTCGTATTTTAATGTGTTCGCCACATTTTGTGGGTAATAGTCCCCAGTTTCGAGCTGTTTTCGCGAAATAATGTATTTGACTTTTTAACCTCAATTGTGGGCTATAGTCCACAGTTATTGGCTACTTTTGTGAGATTTTTTATTTCCCACATTTTCTGGGCTATAGTACACTGTTTTCGATCACTTTCTTGATATTTCGTAATTTACTGTTTTGGCCTCAATTTGTGGGTCATAGTCCATAGTTTTCGGCCATTTTAGCGAAATTTAGTATTTGACTTCTTTAGCCCCATTTGTGGGCTATATAGTCCACAGTTTTTGGCCACTTTCGTTAGATTTTTTATTTTCCTCATTTTTTGGGCTATAGTACACTGTTTTCGATCACATTCATGAGATTTTGTATTTTACTGTTTTGGCCTCCTTTGTAGGATATTGTCCACAGTTTCCGACCGTTTTCGTGCAATTATGTATTTGATTGTTTTAGATTCATGTGTGGGCTATAGTCAACAGTTTTCAGGCACTTTCGTGAGATTTTTTATTTCCCTCAATTTGCGGGCTATAATACAATGTTTTCGATCACTTTCACAAGATTTCGTATTTTACTATTTTGGCCTCATTTTGGGGGTTGTAGTCCACTGTTTCCGATCATTTTTATGAAATTATGTAGTTGACTTTTTTAGCCTCATTTGTTGGCTATTGTCCATAGTTTTCGGGCACTTTCGAGAGAATTTTTATTTTTCTCAATTTGCGGGCTATAGTACACTGTTTTCGATCACTTTCACAAGATTTCATATTTTACTGCTTTCGATTAATTTTGTGGGTTATAGTCCACAGTTTCCGGTCGTTTACGCGAAATTTTGTATTTGACTGTTTTAGCGTCATTTATGGGCTATATAGTCCACAGTTTTAGGCTAATTTCGTGAGATTTTTTATTTCGCTCATTTTGTGGGCTATAGTACACTGTTTGGATCACTTTCATGAGATTTTGTATTTTACTGTTTTAGCCGCATTTTTTGGGTTATAGTCCACAGTTTCCGGCCGTTATCGCGAAATGATGCATGACTGTTTAGCCTCATTTGTGGGCTATAGTCCATAGTTTTCGGCTACTTTCGTGAGATTTTTTATTTCCCTCATTTTGTGGGCTATAGTACACTGTTTTCGATCACTTTCATGATATTTCGTATTTTACTGTTATGGCCTTAATTTGTGGGTTATTGTCCACAGTTTCCGGCCATTTTAGCGAAATTTAGTATTTGCCTTCTTTAGCCTCATTTGTTGGCTATAGTCCACAGTTTTCGGCCACTTTCGTGAGATTATTTTATTTCCCTTATTTTGTGGGCTATAGTACACTGTTTTTGATCACATTCATGGTATTTCATATTTTACTGTTTTGGCATCCTTTTGTGGGCTATAGTCCACTGTTTCCGACTGTTTTTGCGCAATTTTGTATTTGACTGTTCTAGCCTCATGTGTGGCTATATAGTCTACAGTTTTCGGGCACTTTCGTGAGATTATTTATTTCCTTCAATTTTGTTGGATATAGTGCACTGTTTTTTATCACTTCCATGAGATTTCTTATTTTAATGTTTTGGCCTCAGTTTGTGTGTTATAGTCCACTGTTTTCGATCATTTTTGTGAAATTTTGTAGTTGAATGTTTTAGCCTTATTTGTGGGCTATTGTCCACAGTTTTCGGGCACTTTCGGGAGAATTTTTCCCTCAATTTTTCTGTAGCACACTATTTTCGATCACTTTCATGAGATTTCCTATTTTACTGTTTTGGCCTAATTTTGTGGGTTATATTCCACAGTTTCTGGCGGTTTTCGCAAAATTTTATATTCCACATAATTTTTTTCGCGAATATGTAAAACATCACAAATTTCTAAAATACGGTTGACTAATTCAACGCCACTATAGGGATAGGGCAACGCGACAAGTGATATGATTCTTTTTTGAAGATTCCAATCATTGTTGATCCAATGACAGGTTATTCTCATTATTGGAATATTGTTGCAACCCGTCCAACAATCCGATGTTAAACTAACTCTACAAGTTAAACTCCATAAAATTGCAATCAAAGCGTCCTTCATTTTATTTTACATTTTAAAACAATCCGACTTGTAAGTATTTCTCGGGATTCTTCTAAAATGAGGGTTTAAGGCCGTTTGTTTAAAATTTTCCAAGTCCCTACTCTCAGGATAGGAAAATGGTAGCTTTTCCTTTATTACTAGATAATCTAGAAAACCAGAGGGTTGTGAGAGAGATCAAAAAACCAACCAACAAACAAAAGACCAAAAATTATAACTAAAGAATAAATTGAAATTGAAGAAGAGGGATATGAAATTTTGATACCATTCACCGTGGATACTCGTATATAAAAGAATCTGTGAAAATAAGAATAGAAGTAGAAGTAGAAATCCGGAATTGAAGACTCGAGGAGAGCTTGGAGGAGAGTTGAAGACTTGATCACTTGGAGTTGGAGGAGAGTTGAAGGCTTGAAGATGTTGTTGAATTTTGACTTCGATACGATCATAATTTAATCGTGTATATGACTTGCTAGCGTGTTTGTTTAATTGTTCACAAATTGAAATTAATTGACTAATAATAGTAGAGAGAGTAAGAGAGGATGGAGTGAATTTTTTGTTTGAGTTTTGGGGGGTATTTATAGGGTTAAAAACAAAACAAGAAACAAAAAAAAACACAAACAACCACACAAAACGGCTAGAAGAGCCGTTGCCAACGGCTCTGATGAACAGTAGGCACGCTGGGGAACCGTTGGACCCACGGGTCAACGGTCGACCCGGGGCGGGTCGAACGTTTGACCCGTATGGGTCAAACGGTTCGGTACCCGCGGGTCGACCAGCGAGTTGGCGGGCGGGTCGGATCATTTTTGGCGGGTTAACGGGCCGGGTAAACCGGGTTGGATTCGTTTATTTCGCGACCCGGGTCAACCCGACCGCATTTTGTGGGTTACAGTCCACTGTTTCCGACCGTTTTCACGAAATAATGCATTTGACTGTTTAGCCTCATTTGTGGGCTATTGTCCACAGTTTTCGGCTACTTTCATGAGATTTTTTTATTTCTCTCATTTTGTGGGCTATCGTACACTGTTTTCGATCACTTTAATGATATTTCGTATTTTACTGTTTTGGCCTCATTTTGTCGGTTATAGTCAACAGTTTTCGGCCGTTTTCGTGGAATTTTGTCTTCGACTGTTTTAGCCTCATTTGTGGGCTATTGTCCACTGTTTTTGGGCAATTCCGTGAGAATTTTTATTTTCCTCATTTTGGGAGCTATTGTACACTGTTTTCGATCACTTTCATGAGATTTCCTATTTTACTATTTTGGCCTCAATTTGTGGGTTATAGTTCACAGTTTCCGGCCATTTTAGCGAAATTTTGTGTTTGTCTTCTTTAGCCTCATTTGTGGGCTATAGTCCACAGTTTTCGGCCACTTTCGTAAGATTTTTTATTTTCCTCATTTTGTGGGATATAGTACACTGTTTTCGATCAATTTCATGAGATTTCGTATTTTACTGTTTTGGCCTTATTTTGTGGTTTATAGTCCACAGTTTTCGATCATTTTTGTGAAATTATGTAGTTGACTGTTTTAGCTCGTTTGTGGGCTATTATTGTCCACAGTTTTCGGGCACTTTCGTGAAAATTTTTATTTTCCTCAATTTGTGGGTAATAGTACACTATTTTCAATCACTTTAATGAGATTTCATATTTTACTGTTTTGACCTCATTTTGTCGGTTATAGTCCACAGTTTCCGGTCGATTTCGTTAAATTTTGTTTTTGACAGTTTTCGCCTCATTTGTGGGCCATAGTCCACAATTTTCGGCCACTTTCCTGAGATTTTTTATTTCTCTCAGGTTTTTGGCCATAGTGCACTGTTTTTTATCACTTTCATAAGACTTCGTATTTTAATGTTTGGGCATCATTCTGTGGGTTATAGTCCATAGTTTCGGCCGTTTTAGCAAACTTTTGTATTTGAATGTTTTAGCCTCATTTGTGGGCCATAGTCCACAATTTCCGTCCACTTTCCTGATGTTTTTTATTTCCCTCATTTTGTGGGCTATAGTGCACCGTTTTCAATCACTTTCATGATATTTCGTATTTTACTGTTTTGGCCTCATTTTGTGGGTTAGTCCACAGTTTCCGGCCGTTTTCGCGAAATTTTGTATTTGAATGTTTTAGCCTGATTTGTGGGCCATAGTCCACAGTTTTCGGCCATTTCCTGAGATTTTTATTACACTCATTTTGTTGGGCATAGTGCACTGGTTTTGATCACTTTCATAAGACTTCGTATTTTAATGTTTTATCCTCATTTTGTGGGTTATTGTCCACTGTTTCCGCCCGTTTTCGCGAAATTTTGTATTTGAATGTTTTAGCCTCATTTGTGGGCCATAGTCCACAATTTCCGTCCACTTTCCAGAGATTTTTTATTTCTCTCATTTTGTTGGCTATAGTGCACCGTTTTCGATCACCTTCATGATTTCGTATTTTTCTGTTTTAGCCTCATTTTATGGGTTATAGTCCACAGTTTCAGACCATTTTTGCAAAATTTTGTATTTTACTGTATTGGCCTCATTTGAGGGCTATAGTCCACAGTTTTAGGCTAATTTAGTGAGATTTTTTATTCCAGACATTTTGTGGGCTATAGTACACTGTTTCGCTCACTTTTATGAGATTACGTATTTTACTGTTTTGGCCTCAATTTGTGGGTTATAGTGCAAAGTTTTTGGCCATTTTAGCGAAATTTAGTATTTGTCTTCTTTAGCCTCATTTGTGGGCTATAGTCCACAGTTTTCGGTCACTTTCGTTAGATTTTTTATTTCCCTCACTTTGTGGGCTATAGTACACTGTTTTCGATCACATTCATGAGATTTCGTATTTTACTGTTTTGGTCTCCTTTTGTAGGATATTGTCCACAGTTTCCGACCATTTTCGTGCAATTTTGTATTTGACTGTTTTAGCCTAATGTGTGGGCTATAGTCCACAGTTTTTAGGCACTTTCGTGAGATTTTTTATTTCCCTTAATTTGTGGGCTATAGTACAATGTTTTCGATCACTTTCATGAGATTTCGTATTTTACTGTTTTGGCCTCATTTTGTGGTTTATAGTCCACAGTTTCCGATCATTTTTGTGAAATTATGTAGTTAACTATTTTACCCTCATTTCTGGGTTATTGTCCACAGTTTTCGGGTACTTTCGGGGAAGTTTTTATTTCCCTCAATTTGTGGGCAGTACACTGTTTTCGATCACTTTCATGAGATTTCATATTGTACTGTTTTGGCCTCATTTTGTCAGTTATATTCCACAGTTTCCGGCCGTTTTCGCGAAATTTTGTCTTTGGCTGTTTTAGCCTGATTTGGGGGCTATAGTCCATAGTTTTAGGTTAATTTAGTGAGAATTTTTATTTCTCTAATTTTGTGGTTTTCGATCACTTTAATGAGATTTTGTATTTTACTGTTTTGGCCGCATTTTGTGGGTTACAGTCCACAGCTTCCGGCCGTTTTCACGAAATACTGCATTTGACTGTTTAGCCTCATTTGTTGGCTATTGTCCACAGTTTTCGGCTACTTTCATGAGATTTTTTATTTCCCTCAGTTTGTGGGCTATCGTACATTGTTTTCGATCACTTTAATGATATTTCGTATTTTACTGTTTTGGCCTCATTTTGTCGGTTATAGTCAACAGTTTTCGGCCGTTTTCATGAAATTTTGTCTTTGACTGTTTTACTCTCATTTGTGGGCTATTGTCCACTATTTTTGGGCAATTTAGTGAGAATTTTTATTTCCTCATTTTGGGAGCTATTGTAAACTGTTTTCGATCACTTTCATGAGATTTCATATTTTACTATTTTGGCCTCAATTTGTGGGTTATAGTTCACAGTTTCCGGCCATTTTAGCGAAATTTTGTATTTGTCTTCTTTAGCCTCATTTGTGGGCTATAGTCCACAGTTTTCAACCACTTACGTAAGATTTTTATTTCCCTCATTTTGTGGAATATAGTACACTGTTTTCGATCACTTTCATGAGATTTTGTATTTTACTGTTTTGGCCTATTTTGTGGATTATAGTCCACAGTTTCTGATCATTTTTGTGAAATTATGTAGTTGACTGTTTTAGCTCGTTTGTGGGCTATTGTCCACAGTTTTCGGGCACTTTTGGGAAAATTTTTATTTCCCTCAATTTGTGGGTTATAGTATACTGTTTTCGATCACTTTAATGAGATTTCATATTTTACTGTTTTGGCCTCATTAGTGAAATTTTGTCTTTGACTGTTTTAGCCTCATTTGTGGGCTATAGTCCATAGGTTTAGGCTAATTTCGTGAGAATTTTTATTTCCCTCATTTTGTGGGCCATAGTCCACAGTTTCGGCCGTTTTAGCAAAATTTTGTTTTTGAATGTTTTAGCCTCATTTGTGGGCCATAGTCCACTGTTTCCGTCCACTTTCCTGATGTTTTTTATTTCCCTCATTTTGTGGGCTATAGTGCACCGTTTTTGATCACTTTCATGATCTTTCATATTTTGGCCTCAATTTGTGGGTTGTAGTCCATAGTTTCCGGCCGTTTGCGGAAAATTTTGTATTTGACTGTTTTAGCCTCATTTGTGGGCTATAGTCCATAGTTTTAGGCTAATTTCGTCAGACTTTTTATTTCCCTCATTTTGTGGGCTATGGTACACTGTTTTGATCACTTTCATGAGATTTCGTATTTTACTGTGTTGGCCACAATTTGCGGGTTGTAGTCCCCAGTTTCGGGCCGTTTTTGCGAAATAATGTATTTGACTTTTTAACCTCATTTGTGGGCTATAGTCCACAATTGTCGGTCACTTTCGTTAGATTTTACTGTTTATTTTCCGGCCGTTTTCGTGAAATTTTGTATTTGAATGTTTTAGCCTCATTTGTGGGTCATAGTCCACAATTTCCGTCCACTTTCCTGAGATTTTTTATTTCCCTCATTTTGTGGGCTATAGTGCACCGTTTTCGATCACTTTCATGATATTTTGTATTTTACTGTTTTGGCCTCATTTTGTGGGTTATATTGTTCACAATTTCCGACCGTTTTCGCGAAATTTTGTCTTTGACTGTTTTAGCCTCATTTGTGGGCTAGTCCATAGTTTTAGGCTAATTTCGTGAGAATTTTTATTTCCCTCATTTTGTGGGATATAGTACACTGTTTTCGATCACTTTCATGATATTTCGTATTTTATGGTTTTGGCCACATTTTGTGGGTTATAGTCCACAGTTTCCGGCCGTTTTCGCGAAATAATGTATTTGATTGTTTAGCCTTAATTGTGGGCTATATAGTCCACAATTTTCGGCTACTTTCGTGAAATTTTTTATTTCCCTCATTTTGTGGACTATAGTACACTGTTTTTGGAGATTTCGTACATAAATACTGCCATGTTTGCTATTTGTGGAATATTCGTCACTTCTTCGTAGTGTTTCGTCCCAAAGGTGGGCAGTCCCATGATGAGGTGCCATCTCTTTACATTTATTCTTTAAAAGATATGATTGTAACGTTGTAGTTCGAGTTCACAGGAGTTTTCCTACATAAATGCAGCCCTGTTTGCTATTTGTGGAATATTAGTCGTCACTTCTTAGTAGTTTGATTTCTTGCAGCAAGATGGAATGTTTGACATGTTGGCCATTGTTGGGTGTTCCTGGAGTTGGGTAGGATTGTAACGTTGTAGTTCGAGTTCACAGGAGGTTTCGTACATAAATGCTGCCCTGTTTGCTATTTGCGGAATATTAGTCGTCACTTCATAGTAGTTTGATTTCTTGCAGCAAGATGGAATGTTTGACATGTTGGCCATTGTTGGGTGTTCCTGGAGATTTGGGTAGGATTGTAACGTTGTAGTTCGAGTTCACAGGAGGTTTCGTACATAAATGCTGCCCTGTTTGCTATTTGCGGAATATTCGTCGTCACTTCTTAGTAGTTTGATTTCTTGCAGCAAGATGGAATGTTTGACATGTTGGCCATTGTTGGGTGTTCCTGGAGATTTGGGTAGGATTGTAACGTTGTAGTTCGAGTTCACAGGAGATTTGGGTAGGATTGTAACGTTGTAGTTCGAGTTCACAGGAGGTTTCGTACATAAATGCTTCTCTGTTTGCTATTTGCGGAATATTCGTCACTTCTTAGTAGTTTGATTTCTTGCAGCAAGATGGAATGTTTGACATGTTGGCCATTGTTGGGTGTTCCTGGAGATTTAGGTAGTGACCAATATTGATGCTTCAAACAGTAAAACTAAAGAATGGCACTTCACTTGGCCGTTTGCTAGTACTCCCCCACGACACTCTTTTGATGCTTCAAACAGTAACAATGTAGAAAGGACTTGGGCGTTTGCTGATACACTCCCACCACTCACTTCTAATGCTTCAAACCGTAAGACTGAAGGATGGTCTTGGGTGTTTGCTGATGCTCTCCCGCCACACACTTCTGTTGCACGAAACCGTATTACTGAAGAATGGAACTTCACCTCTCCGTCTTGGGCATTTGCAGATACACCACTCAGTGCACTCACTTCTGATGCTTCAGAATCGCCCACAGGTGATTTCCTCAGCACTGATCAGAGACGGGAAGTGATTAGTAATACGAATGGTCGACATCAGAGGATATTCAAACACAAGAAGGGATCGTTAAATTATTTTTTATGGACAAACATGTTTATGTTGTTTAGATGGTTTCTAGTTCCTATAGTTTTAAACAAACTTTATTCATATATGTAGCTTTAAAAGAATTTGCAGCAACTTTATAATTTTATAAACCAAAATAGTTGAACTTTATAATTTCAGCTACATTTTTCTTTATCAATATCTCTAATTTTAAGGTATTTCTGCATTTCTCAAGTCAAGCTTCTAAGTAACATGCAAAGATTTCTTGTGTTTAGCCTGCTTTCAGGTGAAGTGTGTGAAGTGATCTTGCTTACAGGTATTAAGTTATTTCGGATACATTAGATTCTTCCGTCAAATTGTTTAGTTCTTAAAACTGCTAGTATGTCACTCCCAAAATGAATCCAAACTCTTTAACCAAAGAAAGCAGTCATAAATCTTAACATAAAAATGCAGGTGAAGTGAATCTTAGCATATTTTAAGTTTCCTAGGAGGGAAATGAATTTTGTTGACATAACATTATGATCATAATTTCATCGTAAAATCAAAAATTGAGACCATGAAATTGCTTAGCATCAAGTTTAGCTGAACCCAAAAAGGATAATCTGATTAGCTATCATGACATTAGATATAGTTTATGTACTGTTATTTAGGGCTGCAAATGAGCCGAGCTGAGTATCTTGAGACTCAGGCTCGGCTCGTTAAGTTATGCAAAAGCGACCGGAATGTGGTATTGGAGTGAGTAATTATTAACATATATAGGTACGCAGTTATGTCTCATCTAAATGAATGGTCGTTGCACTTGTTGAGGGAAAAAAAACTAGAGATATTTAAAGGAATTGACAGCTTTCAGGTGAGGGAACAAGATTTCTTGTGTTTCGCCTGCTTTCAAGTGAATGTGTGTGTATTAAGTATTTCAGATACATTAGATTCTTCCGTCAAATTGTTTAGTTCTTAAAACTGCTAGTATGTCATTTCGGGAGTGACAACCATTCGACGTTAATTGTAACAGTCAATATGTCAATATGCCTATCAAATTAGACAAACAAGAGAACTTGCACATAGGGTACTCTGAGAAATAGCATGGCAGTCATTTGAATTATCTTGCCAATGACTCAATATGTATAGAAGGTGCAAGTGTGTGAAAGCAGGAAATGGATATTAATCATGTCAACATATCTCCTCACTCAATTATAACTCAATATCATATTTATTATTTTTGAAATATTATATTCAAAACTTTCAAAATTGATATCAGACCAGAACATATAGAGATTAAAACCGAAAGTGAAAGTTTCAAAACTACAAAACAGATATCCGCACTTAATTTCTTTAAATTGGTAAATGCTAGGCTCTATCTAATTTTGAAAAGCTCATGCAATAAAGTTTGTCAATGGATTCAAATGAATAGTGTTAATCAGGTAAAGCTATAGCAATAGATTATGTGGACTATAGTTAAAGGGGATCTAAAATCCAATTCAAGATTACTGAGAAATAAATACACAAAAACCAAACACTATTAGCAGCCTTCAAAGAACTATAAGTCAAATAAATTGGGAAGATTTGCTCTTCTGCAATTGCTCTGACATTCACAGTGTTTTGTATCAACAGGAAGATTTGTTCTTACTTCTTCAAAAAACTATAAGCTCAATTAACTGCCCATTTTGGTAAAGAAGACACCAGGTTGCATCAAAACCTCAGTCAAACTCTATCAAAAGATGGGCACACCTCCGTCATTAATTAATTAATTAAGCCATATATACCATTGCTTTAATTGTCAGTTTCCATTATATATTCTGTTACTAGTTTGTTCTTTTAAAATTAAATTAGTGAACATTGCTCACCTTCTTATTAACACATCTCTTTGCTAATAGCCATGCACACTCCACGCACACACTTACTCTTATCTCATAATAAGGAGTTGGTGTAAGTGAGGTAAATCTCCCAACTTCTTGCTTACTAACAAGTAGTTTACAGTTTTAGTGACACTCACTTTGGTTGTAAAATTTGAAAATATGATACTTTGATCAAGGTTATTTCTAACAGAATTATCATTACTATTATGTTTAACTCTCAGAGAATATACAAATTTCTTAATGTAGTAATAACTAGTAATCTAACGGAACCTTCTTTTTTTGGGGAGGAAAATATTTCTTTTGGACCATGCAAAGAACAAATCTTTTGGACGATGAGTTTGGATACTGTTGGAATTAGAAGTAATTAGTATAGTGTCTTCAATAGATACTATGCTTCAAAGATTCAAATTAAGTGGTAGCTGTTTGCAGAACAGGAAGATTAATACCTGGTTCATTTCAGTCCGAAGTAACAAAATTATCTTGCTGACAAATTTCTTCCAAAGCCAAAGCCATGGGGCAGTTGAGAGTGTATAGCTCGGCTCAGTACATTCTACAAAGTTGGAAATAAACGTTGTTTTAAAATAGAAGAAGAAAAAAAAAAATCAAATATTTGAAAAGTGCTGGCTATTATGGAACGAAAACATTTGAAAGATTTGGTTCAACCTTGAAGTATTTTAACACTTAATGAGCTGCTTCTGCTTTCGCATCTTTCCTTCATGATGAACATCCATCCGTACCCTATCAACAGATAATCCTCGAGCTGCAGATTTAGTTTGCAGACAACCATTTCCCTCTTATTTGCACTGTCAAAATTGGTAAAATAACCACCTATATGAGCTGCTTCTGCTTTCGGCATCTTTCCTTCATGATGAACATCCATCCGTATCCTATGAACGGATAATCCTCGAGCTGCAGATTTAGTTTGCAGACAGCCATTTCCCTCTTATTTGCACTGTCAAAATTGGTAAAATAACCTATATGACTGCATAACTCAAGTATAGTTCACGGAGTGTCGTGTAGTCGATGTGTCTTGTGAGCATTATGTGAGTGGCAAGCAGGTCGAGGATGTTGGTTTAGTTAATTAGAAAGTTTACTCAAGGATTCACATAGATTCACAAGTTTCAGTTTCTTTTTTCTTCATCAAACATCTAACTTTAAAAACTTGAGTCTGTAGCATTTCTTTCTAAACTCATACAAGAGGAGAAAAGGAGAAAAAAATAATCATAAAGTTTGGGTTCCTCATATTAGCATTACAGTTGAATTCTGACTTAAAAGAAAGAAAGAAAGAAATATCAAATCTCTCTCTGCCATCTACGTCGTAATTGACAAAATGATAAAGAGAATGAACAATAGTCCCTAAAATAGAGTTAAAAAATGATAGAGATATCAACCAATTGAGAACATCAAAAGGCTGTGATGTTTGTTCATCATCCATTCATTCAATTCATAGTACAAAATGATTCGTGGAATTAAGCTAAAAGTAAACTGTAACCACAAGGCGCGGATGCATCTAAGTGCCAAAGTTAGATAGCAAACGTATGAAAACTAATACTTTGATTTATGATCATGGAGAAGTTACTAGGATCTGGATTCTGCTTGACCGCCTGAGTGGAGTAGTCACCACTTCTTCATCTCGGTATCCCTGTAGGAAATACCGAGATGAAGCAGAGTAGAGATGTTACTATATAATCCTATCCTCTCTTCTAACTTTACACTTTCAAGGCAAAATAAAAATGAACAATATACAAAAAAGCAGCAGCAGCAACTTAGACCTTTTTGACGGACAATTTCTCGTAAGTAGTATAGCTTCCATAAGAAGTAGAAGAAGATGCCGCGGAGTCCCTTCTCAGCCTTCTCTCATAGTTCCAGCTACTGCTTCACTCACTTCTGATGGCCCGAACTCACTCATAGTCCTTGACGGTGGTGTAAATTTGGCTGCTACCAGAAACTGATTTAACCTTGTTAGCTATTGGCCTTTCCTTCTGGATCATTACAGTCTTCTTCTTTTGTTTCTTGGTAGTGGCAGCAAGCATAACACAAGAGGCAAGAAAAATCCCAGTACAGACATGAGATGAGATCCATCAAGTGAGTTTTTTGGTTGGGCATGGTCTATGACCACAACATCACTGCTATCTTCTTGAACTGAAGGAGCTTCCCTACAGTCATTCGCAATCTCTTCCTCAGACATCAATTTTACTTCATTGTTCTGTTGTGCATAAACAAACTTGGACAACTTCTTCCTCGGTGTTCATCATCTATCTCTTCATTCTTGTCATGATTTAGCTTAGCAGACCACCCACTTTGGATGTCTCAATTTCAAAACTCTGAGCACCAAAATGAGATTCTCCGGCATCTTCTGACCAAGACCGCCCCATGTCAATCAATCTCCTCGACCTCATCTTGCATCACCACCACTTTCTATCACAACTCCAGATGCAATCATCTCTTCTCGTTCACTTTCCATGACCACTTCACTTCTGGGGTTTCAATTTCATGCACATATAGCAAACACGCCCAAACCTTCAGTCTTCATCATCCACATGGCATGGGCCTTCAAATCCTTCTCTGTGAGCACAGTTTCAACATCCTTACTGCTCTCCTCGTGCCCGTCTCCCATCTCCCACATCAAGAACCTCTTCTTCTCCTCTGTCAAGGTAATGCTCGATTCGGGGGCTAGGTTTATAGTGAAGAAACTTAGGCCGAGGTGAGAGGTAGTTGTTCTTGGGATCATATGGAGGAGGAACAGCAACCGCTTGCTTGGTGGTTCTTGATCATAGAGTCCCCCCCCTGTCTTCTCTTCTTCAAGCCTCAACCATCCAACACACTTCTTGAGAACCAAAACTCATCTCTGATTTCGCCCCGACCTCGTGAGTCGTCGTCGTCCTCACACCTGCCTTGACTGGACTGGAAGCTTCAATGAATCAGAAACCGGAGTTATTAACTCATTCCTTTCTTGAAGAATCTTCTTTATCGGGGTGACATGAAGTTCTTCGGCCCCTTTTCAACTTCACGGGCTTCAAGAAGTTGGGGTCCTTGTTCTCGTTAAGGTCGAGCCAAGTGCCGGGAGACGAAGACTTGGTAAAAGAGTTCCATGGAGGAATTTCTAAAACAAAATGAAACCCACAAAAGATTAAGCCAGGAAACAAAATGGTGAAACCAATAAGAGCAAAGAGATGAGGGTTTTTACCGTTACTCCTTCTTAGTCTGTTGGCACTTTCTGGGGTTTTGGGTCTGCAAGGAGATCGAGTTGCCATGGATCTTTGCTATCCTTCCTTTCTTAGTTTGTGACGATCTGAGATTTGATTAGGGTTGTGAGTGAGAGAAGAAAAAAATCACAGCCAGAATTCTTGCAATTTGATTTATTTTCCTTTGAAAATTTGACCGTTAGGAATTTGAAATGAATTGGACCGTTGGGAATTTTTGAAATTAATTGGGCCGGTGTTGGAATTAAATTAACAGGGCACACGGTTTTTTAAAATTATGTGCTATATATTGCACGGGGTTATAATATGTGAAGCTAAACAAAATTTAAGGCACTTTCCAACTTTTTTTTAAATAAAAAATAAATAAATTTAGGCACTTGATCGAATTCAGCGTAGGCTTTATTTTTTCCAGGACCTAGGCCCATTGATCTGGCTTTATCCATACAAGGCCTTTAACCGGGCCATTTGTTTCTTCTTTTTTCTTTTCTAGTCCGAACTGAATGTCTGAATCAATGTCGCAGTGTATCCCAATTCCGCTCCGAAACCCTGTTTAACATCTCTCCAATTAAGGTTGGGGTTTTGCTCTCCAATTAGAAGAGTACTTAGGTCTCTATCAACCGGAATCAGCTGCAGTAATGCGATTGGGGTGGTGGGTGAGAAATCAGAGCCGATGGGTTTTATATGAGAAGGTGCGTCGAATTGGCAAGGAAGATGAATGGGTGTACATCTTCGAATTCGATGGTGGGGTTTGGGCGGATGGTGAAGTGTTTCATCCCAAAGTTGGGCAGTCCCATGCTGAGGTGCCATCTCTTTACATTTATTCTTCAAAAGTTAGGATTGTAACGTTGTTGTTTGAGTTCACCGGAGGTTTCGTACATAAATGCTGCCCTGTTTGCTATTTGCGAAATATTCGTCACTTCTTAGTAGTGTTTCATTCCAAAGCTGGGTAGTCCCATGCTGAGGTGTCATCTTTTTACATTTATTCTTTAAAAGGTAGGATTGCAACATTGTTGTTCGAGTCCACTGGAGGTTTCGTACATAAATGCTGCCCTGTTTGCTATTTGCGGAATATTCGTCACTTCTTAGTAGTGTTTCATCCCAAAGCAGGACAGTCCCATGCTGAGGTATCATCTCTTTACATTTATTCTTTAAAAGGTAGGATTGTAACGTTGTTATTCGAGTTCACATTAGGTTTTGTACATAAATGCTGTCATATTTGCTATTTGCGGAATATTCGTCACTTCTTAGTAGTGTTTCATCCCAAAATTGGGCAGTCCCATGCTGAGGTGCCATCTCTTTATATTTATTCTTTAAAAGGTAGGATTGTAACGTTGTTGTTCGAATTCACTGGAAGTGACGAATATTCTCTCTCTCTCTAACCATAATATTCTCTCTCTCTCTCGTGTAACCTTAACCATAATATTCTCTCTCTCTCGTGTGCCCTACCCCGACCTCTGGCATTGTAACCCCTGTTTTTCATTTTATCTATTTTGGAGTGCATTTTTTCATTTTGTGTATTTTTATCTCTTTTGTATTTTTTCTGAACCGTATATTTGATTTGATTTCAATATATATCCATTTTATTTCATTTTGAGCTCCTTGTGTTGTTTGTTGGTCTCTTTTGTCTCATTTTTCGCCATTTGATTATTTTTCTCATTTTCTTGGCCTCGTTCACCTTATTTATTTATTTTTGTGATGTGATGGAATTTTGGTGGTGTTTTCCCAAACCCATGATTTTGACTCCAAATTAGATTTTTCAAGAGCCATAGATTTCACACTAAATTGTATTCCTACTTGAAATTGACCCAATACCCATTACCCATTTGTATACCTGTTACTACATACTAATACCCACAAACCATTAACCCACTTTTATACAATGTTATTACAATTTGAGGTGAGTTGAGCTCGCTTAATTTTTTTAAGGGATAATTTAGCAAATGCCCACACTCAAAATATAGAAACTAGCATATATCCTTACTATTTTAAAAAAACTAAGAAATACCTCAAGTTTGGATGAAATCGTTGAAATCCTGGTTAAGTGAACTCACGTGCATCACACACGATATGTAAAATAACCTAAATACCCACGATAAAATGTATCTTAGCAAATACCCTCATTCATTACTAGTAACCTGCACGTGCGATGTGCGTTTTAATTAAAAAATTATTTATTATTTTTTATAGGGTAAATAATAATACGTAATATGTCATCGAACCTGAGACATCCATTTACTCATAGATATTTTATTATATTTAAAAAAAGTAAGTTCCCAAAAATGACAGCTGTAACACAGCTGACATCGGTCATCACCGCGTCAAACTCACAGTAAATAATTGTACATTTCGCGTCGGTTGCGAGTCTTCGCCACTGTCCTCTTTGGCATCACTTGAAGTTGTATCTTCTATTTTTTCGGGAGGCTTCAGTGGTCCCCCGATCTGTTCATTTGTGAATTTGATCACCAGCCGCTGAGTTGCCGTCTTGCTCTAACCGATCTCTGTGAGTATTTCTGTTGCCTCCTTTTTGTTCATTTTTGTGATTGGATTTGAGGGTGATCTTTTCCGTTCGCCCTATTAAGGCTTTTCGCTTCCCCCCTGTTCAGAACATTCTCATTTTGCCCTTGACTGTTAGTTATGGTCTCTGTGATCTGGTATCTCTCAAAGCAGGTGATTCCGGAGGCTTTCTTTGCGATCTCTTTGAAAATCCTTCGTTTAGGCTGAGGGTGTTTTATTTTTGCCACTTTTGTGAGGTGTTTTCCGATCTCTATAGTGTTTGTTCCTTCCCTTCTCTTTTCCCCTTCTCTGACTCGTTTTGTTTTGGGCCTGGACCATAATGAGCTCTTCATGGGTTGAAGTTGTTAGAAGAAATATAAAAATAATAATAATAAAAACCAGCCTCTTCCCCCGGCCCGTAAGCCCATGAACCAGAAGGTTCGGGGAAGCTCCCCTGCTCTCTTTTCCTGCCCAAAAAAGAGATTAGTGCGTTCTCTTGCTTCTTTCCCTTATCTCCCCCCTTCTTCGTCCTTTCCGGTGTGTTATCGATGTCTCCTACCTGGCCACATCAAATCATTTTGCTCCGCAAAAATGAAATGTTTGTTCTGTCTTAAGGAGGGGCACTTGAGGAATCAATGTTTCTCTCTACAACAAATTCTTGGTCTGCCGTTGGGTTTTCCGATCTCCGATTCAGTGTTGAAAGCCCTTGATTTCCCTTCTCTCCAGTCTAAGCTTAAGGATCTTCACCCACAGAAAGCTAAAAGACCCAAGCTGTCTTCTGATGCCCCGTTCCTTCCCATGCCTCCTGTAGCTCGCTCTGTTCCTGCAGCTCCTCCACCCCCCCCCCCCCACCAAGTGCAGTCTGTTTTGGTCCCCCAGGTGACTAAGCCCCAAACCACTGTGGTGTTCATCCTTACTATTGAGCTGTCGGATAAGTTAAGGTTATTCGAATGCTACGGGGTGGTATCCTTCAGTGGAGGTACGGTATCCAGTTTCAATCTCAACTCCTTTCTTAGTAATTCTTGTAATGTTCAAGGCTGGTCTTGGGTCCTCAACACCTGCTCTAATGGCGAGGTGGTTATCCTTTGCCATTCCGTCAAAATTCTGGAAAGCCTATCGGTGCTTGATTCCCTTTCCATTGGCCTGATCAAGATTTCTATTCGTAAATGGGTCAATCAAGTTTCGCTGCCTCCGAACCTGGTCCAAACTCCCATCTGCGCCACGCTTCTTGGTCTTCCCCCTTCTGCGACTCAAGTTAAGGTTATTCAAATCCTACAGGGCGGTATCCTTCAGTGGAGGTACGGTATCCAGTTTCAATCTTAACTCCTTTCTTAGTAATTCTTGTAATGTTCAAGACTAGTCTTGGGTCCTCAACACCTGCTTTAATGGCGAGGTGGTTATCCTTTACCCTTCCATCAAAATTCTGGAAAACCTATCGGTGCTTGATTCCCTTTCCATTAGCCCGATCAAGATTGTTATTCGTAAATGGGTCAATCAAGTTTCGCTGCCTCTGAACCTGGTCCAAACTCCTGTCTGCGCCACGCTTCTTGGCCTTCCCCCCTTCTGCGACTCGTTTTGAGTTGCAGCTGATATGACGAGATGCATGGGAGAGTTGACCAGTATTTCATCCACATCGATGCTCGCCTCGGGCTGTCTTCAAATCGATGCGGAGTTCTTTTGCTCTCGGATTAAGGACAGGGTCGAAGCCTTCTCTCTGCGAGATACCAAGTCCATCTTCGATATCTCTGTTAACTACCAAGATTTGCCTAAAGGGGTGTCCGCTCCTTCCCCCTTGATTGTTGGTTCCTCCAAGACTTCTGCTGATCTTGCCCCTCCTCTCAAGCCCTTCGCGATTGGTTCCTCCTCCAAGCCGGTTGCTCCGCCGGCTAAATGGAGAGGGTGGCACAAAGCCTTGGCTAAAAAGCTAGACCCCCGTCTGTTCCCAAAATCTCTCCCACCAAAGCTCATAATCTCGTATGGATCAACCCAGAGAAGGATTCTCTCAAGCAAGGCTCCTCTCTCCCTTCAACAACAGTCGGGTCTCTTTCCAACCCTCCTCCTTCCCAGTTGAGGACCTCTCCCATCCTGTCTTCTGTTGCTTTGCCAGTCCCCTCCCTTGGCCCTCCTCTACCTGAGTTCATGGAGACTGATCACAAGTGGTCGGCGTGGGAGGTCAATCCTCACTTCTCTTCTGACTGGGATAGGTTTAAAAGTGATGTTCCAAGTTCCTCTGTTGTTGGCTCTCTTGCGCCGACTGCATCTCTGAAAGCACCCTATCGGAAAGGCGAGGCTTGGGTGGATCAGGATGACCTTTTGGAAGAAGAAGTTGCGATCCTAGATCGCTCCCAATCGCATCATCAGGTATTCTTTCTTTTACTGCGGTTGTTTTTAGTTTTGATCCGTCTTATTTCTATTCTGGTTTAAAAAATCGTTCTTTTAGTTTAAGATGTGGTTTATTCTCCTCGTTTCCTGCCTGTTACACTTTAGATTTTCACTTCACCACATTGCTTTGTTTCCATGTTCTCTCAGGGTTTCCATTATATATTAACCTTATATATTTTTTTTAGCTTTTTATGTATATGGGGGCATGATAGTAAAAAGCCGCCAAAATGGGGCTTTACTTAATAATAGTATAGATGTGGAAACTAGCATATACTCCCACTATTTAAAAAAATGGATATTTGAGATATTTTAGCAAATGCCCTCATTCAAAATGCGGAAACTACCATATATCCTCACTATTTAAAAAAAAACTATGAGATATTGTTTGTTTGGACGGAACAGTTTTAGGGTTTTGAATAATATATAATGCGTGTTTGTTGTTTTGACAAAATAACATCAATGCTTTGTTTCCACATCTCAACTTTGGTGTTGTTGAAGATGATATACAACCTAGTGCAACAGTAGATAATACCATATTAACAAAGTTTGTGTATAATTTGTTAAATTTTCAAATTATTTATGGAGAAATAATTTGTAGAATATATTCATGAATTATTTGCAGGTTTGCATTTAATCCCTGCAGTTCGCAAATTATTTGCGAATAAAATGAATGTAGCACGAATAATTCGCGAATTTAGCGAATTATACAATAAATATTTATAGATTTATATATACTTTTACTTAGGTGGTGGGTACTAACTACTTATACACATTAAATTTTGTATTTCTTTATTCTCGATTTTTTGCACAAAATTTTCCCTAATTTGTCCGATTTTTGTTCATTTCCGAATATTAAATCTCGTTCAATTATTTATAAACAATGAATTTGTGACTGTAAGTAATACACAAGTGCTTTCTATCTTTTTTTATCTCAAATTATTCATTTAAAAATGCTTTCTATCTAAAAAATTATTCATTTAAAAAAAATTACGCATATTTATTATCTCAAATGCTTTCTATCTTTTTTTTTGTTTTGAGATTTGAGGTCAAAAACTCTTTGGTGTTCCATAAAAAAATATTTAACAAAACAACCACAATAAAGGAGAACAAGCAAGTTTGATACAATCTGTAACTCTTGTATCTCATTTTCTGTATTTTTTTGTAATGTATTCTTTCTCCCAGTGTATTCTATCTATTTGTACTATTTCTTTTCTTGAACCATATATTTGTTCTTCTTTCCAGTATTTATATATTCATCTATTTGTTTGATTCTTTTGTGATTCTTTTGTGTGCCAATTATTTTGTCTCTGGATGATTTATTATTCTAAATTGTTGCACTTCATGGCTTAATTGCCTATTTATTTGAACTCTACCTTGTTGGATCTGGTTTTCTTTTTAATATACCATATTGAACCCTCATACCCATCTATTGGATCCTAACCCGCAACCCAATACCCACTTCTTTGACCTAGTCTTCCCCAGATCTTCTTCACGTTCCCTAACAGGCAGATCATATCTTTCCCCATATTCTCTTGATTCCCCATATCTATATATATATATGTATGTATGTGTGTGTGTGTGTGTGTGTGTGTGTGTGTGTGTGTGTGTGTGTGTGTGTGATGGTATAATGGTAATAATGTGGCGAAAAAATAGTAAGGGGGGGGCACCAATTGAAAAACAGCATGCACAGATTGTGCTGTTGTTGGCTTGTGGTGATGACGTCACCATTTGTCATGGGGCCCACCCAAATTTGTGAAGAGTAGTAGGTAGCGTCCCTGGTTGTGCAAATGTCGTGGCATTTCAATGTTTCAGAATTGAGAAAGGATTTGTAAAAAATTGTCCCATATCGGGAGTTGAAATGAATATAATAATATATAAATATAATAGCCTATGATCAAGAGTCACCAATCCGGTTAACCACCTTTTGAGAGGCAGCCTATGGTGGGCAATTGTACTACATAGTATCTAATTTGTCTTATAAATTGTATAAATTGTCTGAGCTAGGGGCGGGGGCATTACAAGGTCAGGAGTTGGGAACGACTACACATTGGCCGACCCGTTGTCGCAAAGAAATCAACAAAGTGGGCAAATCTTCCCGAGGACGAGAACATGAGGCCACCGCAAGGTGTGTATTGGACGGGTTTGTTGATGTGGAAGGCTAGCCCTAATAGATGCCTCTCATATTATCAGGATGAGCTTGACCACTTGGCAGACGATTGTGTTAAGTGGCAACCATATACCGAGGCATGTTTAGCGAGATTGCCTCCAGTTTGTACCTCGGCTCCTCAACTGTGGTTGACAAAAGCACCGCTTATCCACTTTGGTATAGCTGAGGCCTATTTTCCAGATAAAGTACTTCGTCAGCTTGGGTTGCGTCAGAATATTCCGGTCCATCAACCGTACAATGCCGATCTATATAGTGTCACCAGTATGGGTCGACAAGCAGCTCACGATTTAGCAGCTTCATTGCATGAACACGTGGATATTTGGAACCATCATCTCGATCACGTAATTGAGAATATTCCACCGTTCGATGCATCTTCCCATGTCCCTTAGATGACGTGGTATAGGAGAATGACTCGCCTTTACATTTCTCCAAAAAGACAACTTCCAGCCGGGGTCCAAGTACCGACACGTAGACATGCCGCTGATCCAGCAGATTCCTACTCCGTTAATCTACCAATGTTTCAACCCAAGACACCATTACTTCGGAGTGTTGTAAGTTTTATGTCTATATTTACATTGAATTTATTATTACGTCTATTTATTGAATTTATTATTACGTTTCTTTCGTTTCTGTGTAGATGGCCCAAACATGGATTCAAGCGAAAGAATGCGTGAAAATATTGAAAAGTAATGTAGCCGAACCGTTGAAAGTATTCACGCATAACATTGTTGAGTCATGTCGAGTACAAGCAGATCTCGTCGGCGAAGGCAACAGAATAGATGCGATATTGTCCGGTCTCGTGCACCGAACAGGTCATCGGAAGACAATGACTACAAAAAAAATCTCGTCCACATCCATTAATACACGAAGAAAGACATCGAAGAAGAAGGGACCCGTCTCCACCGGTTGATGAAGTCCAAGAAGAGTAAGAAGAAGAACTTGAAGAAGATAATATTCCCCTCATCGGCTTAACTCAGGCAAGCCCGAAGCGACCAAAACGTGCAAGGAAATGTCCAAATCTATTCACCCCTTAGTAGGTAAATCTTCTTTTCTGTTATGTATTTTTCTAATTTGAAACAAATCATGGTAGTTTATGTTATGTTTTTGTTGTCTTTGTTTGGAGAAGGGTGACTTAGTTGGCTGTGTATGAGACATGTTTGTAATGTTTGTATTGTTTAAGACATGTGGAGAAGGGTGATGAAGTTTGTAATATTTCTAGATTATGGATGAAGTTTGTAAAGTTTGTAATGTTGAAACATGTGGAGGAGGCTGTGTTCATCTGGATTATGGCTTAATAGGCTGTGTTTTTAGACATGTTTGTATTGTTTGAGACATGTGGAGAAGGGTGATGAAGTTTGTAATGTTTCTGGATTATGGCTAAAGTAATGTTTGAGATATGTTGTCTGGGAATGATATATAAAGTGTGTTATGGTATGAGATATGATTTTTGGCTGGAGGATTATGGCTGAAGTATTATTTGAGATATGTATTCAGGTATCAGCTTTAGATTTTCATTAGTCTGTTTGTGAAGATAGGTACACACGTTAACTCAGTTAACGGCCTTGGTAAGAAGAGGCACGTTAACTGAGTTAATGTTTGTGACTATCTCAAATTTCCAGAAAGTTTCAACTTTCAAGAAATTTGATATCTCAACAGTCGTTAACTCAGTTAACGGTCTTGGTAAAAAGAGGCACGTTAACTGATTTAACGTGTGTGACTATCTCAAATTTCCAGAAAGTTGAAACTTTCTGAAAATTTGATACCTCAACAGTCGTTAACTCAGCTAACGACCTTGGTAAGAAGAGGCACGTTAACTGAGTTAACGTTTGTGAGATAACCTCAACAGTCGTTAACTCAGCTAACGACCTTGGTAAGAAGAGGCACGTTAACTGAGTTAACGTTTGTGACTATCTCAAATTTCCAGAAAGTTTCAACTTTCTGGAAATTTGATATCTCAACAGTCGTTAACTCAGTTAACGGCCTTGGTAAAAAGAGGCACGTTAACTGAGTTAACGTGTGTGACTATCTCGAATTTCCAGAAAGTTTCAACTTTTTGGAAATTTGATATCTCAACAGTCATTAACTCCGTTAACGGCCTTGGTAAGAAAAGGCACGTTAACTGAGTTAACGTGTGTGACTATTTCAAATTTCCAGAAAGTTTCAACTTTCTGGAAACTTGATATCTTAACAGTCGTTAACTCAGTTAACGGCCTTAGTAAAAAGAGGCACGTTAACTGAGTTAACGTGTGTGACTATCTCAAATTTTCAGAAAGTTCCAACTTTCTGGAAATTTGATATCTCAACAGTCGTCAACTCAGTTAACGGCTTTGGTAATAAGAGGCATGTTAACTCAGCTCCATTGTGCGAGTCCATGGCGGCCAAAATACTGATGTGGCGATTAGGGATAACACATAAACCAAACCGATCGGTGACATAAAAACAAATGCAGCTCATAAACCATGTCCATGTATAAACACTCTCTCCGTCAACTATTGCGAAGACAAATGGAAACAGACAATCATTCGCATCCGATGCTACGGCTATTAACAAACAACCCTTATATTTTCCATACAAGCATGTCCCATCAACCCTTATAACAGGTTTGCATGACTTGAACCCTTCAATTGAAGCACCAAATGCCCAAAACACTCGCCTGAATGTTTCTTCGCCAGGACCAGGACCAGAATCATACTTATCCCAATGGACAACAGTTCTTGGATGTGCTGCTTGTATTGCTGATAGAAGTAAAGGCAACTTAGTATACGCGCCTTCAAATGATCCGTACAACTTCTCAATAGATTTTTGTTTTGCAATCCAAGCCTTCCTATAAGATATCTGATAATTCAGTTTAAGTTTGACTATCTCAATAATGGCCCACGGTGGAATTCCTATCTAAGCCTTCACAACATTCATAATCAAATTGCATAGAAGTTTAGCGTCAACTTTGTAGTGGTCTTGATTCAATGCGGGATTCACACATGTATGTGGCCCTACTAGTTTTTTAACTACAAAATTTGTCCGGCCCTTCGGAACAATTGCACGTAATCTCCACGGACTACCACCCTCACTTGCAACCAGTGGGATTTGCACCATCTCCTCAAGTGAACGTTTCCTCGGAGCCAATTTACTTTTACAACAAAGATGGTAGGTGAAGATTTCATTGTGATAAATTCCCGATGTTTGTTGATGGAGTATAACTTTACCGCATATTGAATCGATTCTTTACTTTGAAACTCTTGCCCAATGTAGAACTCATCTGCGGTGGATGAACCAGACGACTCTTGTGGACCATGATTTACTCTCGCACTTTGTGCCATTTTCTCGGTAACATGATCGTTGATATTATTGAAGCCATCAGTAAGGTTCACATCGACATCATTACTCTCATTTAAATTAATATTTACATATTCATCTTCTTCTTCCTCGTCTTCATTTTGTAATCCCTCTTCAAGTTCATCGTCTATTTCTTCTTCTTCTTCTTTATCATCGACTAAATCATTATTAACAGTAGCGTTTTCAAATATCCTGAAAACATAGGTATTCGGAAAGTAATCATTAACCAAACTTGGTTGACGTGGCAATTCAAATTCAGTAGGATCCGGACTTGTAGTATTTGTAAACGTGTCTTCTTGTGAGGACGGAGGGAATGCATGGGATGTTTGAACTGGATTCGAAATGATCTTATGGATCAGCACTTCACGTGCGGAGCTTGACCCAGGGTTAGCATGTGGTTGGGCATTAATATTTTCAGTTTGCTGAATATATAGCTCTAATGTAGACCAACTAAAATTCAGATCAAGTGTTCTACCAATCATGGACTTCAGAGAGTTGTCGTTTCCTACGGGCACAGTCATAACATATTGACCATCACCTTTTCCCGCTACATAACGTGCTAAAACTTTAATCTTCCATCGTTCTCTATCCCAATTAGTAACCTCATAAACTATCTCTCCAAGTTCTTCCATTGTGATTGTATGGGGTACTCAAATTATTTCGGTATCAACGGCACTATAACAACAACCTATTTTTGGGTCACGTATAATTTCACCACCAAAATAAATCCAAATAGGAATAGCGTAATCCATACCTATACATATTTATAAAAAAAATAATCATTATCTACTAAACAAAATATATTCGATAAAATGATATACAAATCATACCTTGAAATGTATGATCAGAAAAGATGAGGAATTTCGTGCTTCGAGAAGACAGCGCAGTGAATGGGTTGATAACAAATCCGCTATGTAAATCCCCAAACAAAGAAAAGCCCAAACATGGATTTAGGTTTTCAATGTGAGAGGAGATATGAATGTGAGAGAAGAAGAAGATGAATGTGAGAGAAGAAGAAGAAGATCCTTTAAGATTTTGTAGAGTATTTTTTAGTAAGATCTACAATTGAGATGCTAGGGTTTTGGAGTTGGATTCCTCAATTGGGGGAGAAAGAGAAGAGAGAGAGAGAAATATAAATATAATGATGTACCAATCAGCGATTGAGATTTAATATGATCCCAATCGACACACGCTAACCTGGTTAGCGCGCTTGGAATAAAGAGGTGTGCTAACGGGGTTAGCATGTCTATACTTGGGGTTTTTTGCCTACACCCCTACTGTCCACCTATTACGCTAACCCCGTTAGCGCGAGTGGTTTAAAGAGGCACGCTAACGAAGTTAGCATGTATATAATTGGTGGGTTTTTTCGCACTCCCCCACTTGAGAGGAAAAGTTGTATCCCCTAGAACACGCTAAATGACATAGCGCGAAAAAAATTACTAGGCGCGCTAACTCAGTTAGCGACAGAGATTTGTTGGTATTAAATTTTAAAACATGGACAGTTTCGTACATACTCCCAAAAAAAATGTCCCCCCGGCGAATGAGCAGTGGGGGTCCGACTGTTTGGAAAAAAACACAGCAAATAGCTGTGTGTGTGGATTGCTGATGACGTCAGCAATCTTGTGGGGGGGCCGCCTGCGTTATGAAGGAAATCAGAAGAGATGCGGTCTTGGATTGTATTGTTGGGTGAAGTGTGCATATGAGGGAGGCCCACGGGCTTTCTAAATGTGCACATGGGATTGAATTGGGGGAAGAATTGATTAAAGTTATCCCATATCGGGAGTACACAAAAATTAATTGAGTATAAATAAAATTACCTATGATAAAGAGTCACCTAATTGGTTAACCACCTTTTGAGAGGCTTCCTGTGGTAGGCAGGGCGTTACAAATGGTATTAGAGCTGACTTTCGACACCGGGTGTGGAAGAGGGCCTTTCCGCGGCCGTACTCAGCGCGTAATTTCGAAGATATAAAAATATATTTAAAATATATATATAATGGTTGAGGGGTTTATGATCCGGCTCTGACCATTATAGGGCTGACACCCATCTATGCAATTGGAAGATGGTTTGTGTGTCCAAGGCAGCTGGTGGGTTGGGTGTCCTGAACCTGAGAAATCAAAACTTAGCCCTTTTGGCTAAATGGATCTGGAGACTGCTCAAAGAAGATCATCTTCCTTGGGCTCATCTGGTTTCCATTAATTGCTATTGTCGTCAGAAGGTGTAGGATTTTCGACCCTCTCTTCCCTCAGAGCGTCCTCGTTCTGGAAGGGCGTGTGGAAAGTTGTTGATCCTTTTCATTGTAGTATTTATCATGTTTGTGCTGATGGTTCCAGGACTAAGTTCTGGATTGACCTTTGGATTAGCAATCTGAAACTGGCTTCGACTTTCCCTGCTCTCTTTCGTCTGGCCTTCATCCCTGCTGCCAAAGTGGCAGAGTATCTGACTATCTACAATAATATTAGAGAGTGGATCATTCCTTTCTTCTGTGTTCTTCCTCCCTCCCTTCAGCCAGATTTCTTGCAACTCCTTTCACTTCTTAATAGCTATAGTTGATATCCCAAAGATGATTTTGGCGGTGGACCAACTCCGGTTCCTTTACTTGTCAAATCTTTTTATAACTTTCTCAATCACGGAGGTGTTAACTCTCCTTTTGCTAAAAGTATCTGGAGTTGTTGTGCTTTTATTAAGGCTAAAATTTTGTCCTGGCTCGCTATTAATAATAGACTACTTACGGTTGACGTCCTTAATAGGAGGAACCTTGCTAATGGTCAGTTATGTTCCCTCTGTTCTACTAGTCATGAAGATATTGATCATCTGTTTTTACACTGCGAATTTATTAAGCCATTATGGCAGACAAGCCTTATTGCTTGGCAGGTTCCCTCCCTTCCCCCTCCCTACTTGCGATTTGGGACATCCAAGTTGCGAATTTTAATATCCAAAAGTCGTGGATTCTTTGTTCTATGGCGATTTTTTGGGTTATTTGGAAAGATAGGAACAATCGCATTTTTAATAATTCGGTCAAGCCTATTATTACTATTATTGATGAGTTTATTTTTTTCACAAAGCACTGGTCTTCTATTCTTCCCTCTCACAAGCTTCAAAGGCTGGGCCTTCATAGAATTGATGAGGCTTATTCCTCTTTACGTTCTGATTTTTCATCTGCTGCTCTGTTCAATTTTAATCCTCCCTAACCTCTTTAGCTTCGTGTTCATTTGCAGGCTTGACTCTCGCTTCTTTTGGTAGCGCTGTGCAGGTTGGACTGTTGGTTGTTTTGGCTACTTTTGGGTGGGGGCAGGTCGGCCCTCCGAGTTTTCAGGTGGCCTGTCTAGTAGCCTGTTTTTTGTGTAGGGCTTTTTTTGGGTGTCTCTGGCCCTGTCATTTTACTTGCTTTTCTGTATCTTTTGTTTATAGGTTTTGTTTTGTGTTGTTGGCCATCTCCCTGTTTGTAGTTGACTAACTGGTAACTGCTTGACTTTGCTCTATCTGTTGCTGTTTCTAATGCTGGCTTCTATCTTTAATTATTTCTTAGCTCTATTTCTCTCTGTTGCTTTCCTTTTTGTGTTGTGAGTGGTGGCCGCACTGCCTGGTCATGGCGTCTTAGCCCCACTTCTGCCACTTGTGATTAAGTGAGGCTGGAGAGCTCTTTATGGTGTGCGACTGGGGTTGCTCTTTCGTTTATGTGGCTCGCTGTCCTTCTGCTTTGAGTGTGTTGCAGGCTTCCTTGCGGGGGGCTTCATCTTGCATCTTGAGTGCTGGGCTTGAGTTGCCTTGGCATTTGTGTTCTTTCTAACCCATTGTTCGAAGGAGGTGGTTGTGTGGTCCCTTCCTGGTCTTTGGTGCGGTGGGGGCGGCCCTCTAGCTGTGTATGGTGCCTCTGCTTCGTGGATTTTGGTTGCGGTGTCGGCTTTCTGTTCGGCAGACTTGTCTGTTTGCGGAATCGAGTGGTTCCGTGCTGGGCCTGCTTGCGGAGTCGAGTGTCTGCTAAGCGCGTTGCTGGAGTTCCCCTCGCTGAATCTATGTCTGTTATTTCGTGGTTGTGTTTTTTCGTGGTTGTGTCTGTTTCCACTTTGTCTACTTTTGCTTGTGAATTTTTTGGTCTGTACAGTGGCTATTTGGGTGTTCTTTCATTTTACTTCTTGTAAAATGCTGGATGTACTATACCTTTTATTCGTTTAATCTATTTGGCTGGAGTCTTAAGGCTCTATCTGTTTCATCAAAAAAAAGGGTAGGGGCCCATGGGCTTTCTAAATGGGGATTAAAATTACCTATGATCAAGAGTCACCTAATTGGTGGTGGTGGTAAGGGTGGTTACCTAATGCATGAGGAGGAGTGGGGGAGGCGGTTGTGATGTGGTGGTGGTTTGATGGATGTATATTGTATATAGAAAGATGGGTAGTGGGTGTACTGGGGAGAAGATTGAGCATTTGTAATTACTAATTTGTTGTTACAAAAATTGTAAAATTTTAGCACTTGATGATAGTATAAATGCCTACGTGGAGCTTTCTTATTGGAGAACTTATATGTTTTGTAATTTGCATGGTTTGTATAATATGCAGTTCTGCATCCATCATATCTATACAATATATTATGCTAAACCGCATTTAGTTTAAGGATTTTTCTAATTTTTTATTTTTAAAAAATAAAAAAGAGAGAAAATGTAGGAGGCAACCCCCACTTTTTTACCATTCAAATTTTAAAATATAATCATCTCTACTATTTTAATGGGAGAGTTGGGGTTGTAAACAAACAAACCCTAATTTTCTAACTGAGCAAACCCGTGCAATATACGTGCAAACTACATCCACTAAACATCCCCGTGTCATGCACGTCAAATCAAAATATACTAATTCATTTAATTTAATGACTAAACTTTTTTATAGACGTGCATCACACGTGCATTATACTAGTATCCCTTAATTAAACCTTAAAAAGCATACGATATTGTATAGATATTATTAGAGATTTTTTTTTAAAAAATTATTTTCTTATTTTCTTATTTTTTTAAATTATCTATATAATAAATTACAAAGAAAGCTATCAAGTGGCTTACAATCAATCCCCCTAAAATCAAAGGTCTAGATCAAACCTCACAAAACATATTTTCCCTCCAAAATTTCAAACTCCAAAACCAAAATTTTCTCCCCAAAACTAAAAAACTTATTACTTTATTACTATCTCTCTCTCCTCTCTTCACTTTTTCATATTTTTCCTTTTCTCTCTCTCCCTATCTCTCTCCCATTCTTTCTATATTGACTTATTAATTTAGATTTTTAGAATTTTAATGTTCTTTTTTTTGCACATGTTATATTGAAAATAGTAAATATCTCTTCAACTCCACACTTAAAGTTCTAAGAAGTTAGATTTTATACCCTCATTTATAATTATTTTTCAACATATGCTAATGGAAACATGGACTTTTATTTATAACTAATTATTGCCATACTATTCAAACTTGAGCTACATAATTGTTGTTTTACTGTTTACAGGCTTTGCGTGTTTTGTATCGTTCCGAAGACGTGTCGTAGGCACGTGCCCATGGGCAAATCTAGTGTGTAATATATTGCACATGGCTATAATATGTGAAGCTAAACGAAATTTAAGGCACTTTCCAACTTTTTTTAAAAATTAAAAAAAAAAATTTAGGCACTTGTTCGAATTCAACGTAGGCTTTATTTTTCTAGGCCCATTGATTTGGCTTTATCCATACAAGGCCTTTAACTGGGCCATTTGTTTCTTCTTTTTGTCCTTTTTTTTTCTTTTCTAGCCCGAACTGAATGTCTGAATCAATGTCGCAGTGTATCATAATTCTGCTCCGAAACCCTGTTTAACATCTATCCAATTAAGGTCGGGGTTTTGCTCTCCAATTAGAAGAGCACTTAGGTCTCTATCAATGTGAATCAGCTGCAAAAATGCGATTAGGGTGGTGCGTGAGAAATCAGAGCCGATGGGTTTTATATGAGAAGGTGCGTCGAATTGGCGAGGAAGATGATTGGGTGTACATCTTCGAATTCGATGGTGGGGTTTAGGCGGTTGGGGAAGTGTTTCATCCCAAAGTTGGGCAGTCCCATGATGAGGTGCGATCTCCTTACATTTATTCTTCAAAAGGTAGGATTGTAACATTGTTGTTTGAGTTCATCGGAGGTTTCGTACATAAATGCTGACTTGTTTTCTATTTGCAAAATATTCATCACTTCTTAGTAGTGTTTCATCCCAAAGTGGGCAGTCCCATGCTGAGGTGACATCTCTTTACATTTATTCTTTAAAAGGTAGGATTGTAACGTTGTTGTTCGAGTTCACTGGAGGTTTCGTACATAAATGCTGCCATGTTTGCTATTTGCGGAATATTCGTCACTTCTTAGTAGTGTTTCAACCCAAAGCTGGACAGTCCCATGCTGGGGTGTCATCTCTTTATATATGTTCTTTAAAAGGTAGGATTGTAACGTTGTTGTTCGAGTTCACTGGAGGTTTCGTACATAAATGCTGCCTATTTGCAGAATATTCGTCACTTCTTAGTAGTGTTTCATCCCAAAGCTGAGCAGTCACATGCCGAGTGCCATCTCCTTAATTTATTCTTTAAAAGGTTGGATTGTAATGTTGTTGTTCGAGTTCACTGGAGATTTCGTACATAAATGCTGCCATGTTTGCTATTTGCGGAATATTCGTCACTTCTTAGTAGTGTTTCATCCCAAAGGTGTACACTGTTTTCGGTCACTTTCATGATATTTCGTATTTAACTGTTTTGGCCTCAATATGTAAGTTATAGTCCATAGTTTCCTTCCGTTTTTAGCGAAATTTTGTATTTGTCTTCTTTTGCCTCATTTGTGGGCAATAGTCCACAGTTTTCGGCCACTTTCGTGTGATTTTTTATTTTCCTCATTTTGTCCGCTATAGTACACTGTTTTCAATCACATTTATGATATTTCGTTATTTACTGTTTTGGCCTCCTTTTGTGGGTTATAGTCCACATGTTTCCGACCGTTTTTGTGCAATTTTGTATTTGGCTGTTTTAGCCTCATGTGTGGGCTATAGTCAACAGTTTTTAGATACTTTCATGAGATTTTTTGTTTCCCTCAATTTGTGTGCTATAGTACATTGTTTTCGATCACTTTCATGAGATTTCGTATTTTACAGTTTTGGCCTCATTTTGTGGGTTACAGTCCACAGTTTCCGACCGTTGTCGTGAAATTTTGTATTTGCCTGTTTTAGCCTCATTTGTGGGCTATGGTCCACAGATCCGTGCCACTTTCGCGAGATTTATTATTTCACACATTTTGTTGGCCATAGTTCACAGTTTTTTTTTATTACGTTCATAAGATTTCGTATTTTACAGTTTTGGACTCATTTTGCGGGTTACTGTCCACAGTTTTCGGCCATTTTCGCCAAATTTTGTATTTGAATGTTTTAGCCTTATTTGTGGACCATAGTCCACAGTTTCCGTCCACTTTCCTGAGATTTTTGATTTCCCTCATTTTGTGGGCTATAGTGCACCGTTTTCGGTCACTTTCATGATATTTTGTATTCTACTGATTTGGCCTCATTTTGTGGGTTATAGTCCACAGTTTCGGGCCATTTTCGCGAAAATTTGTATTTGACTGTTTTAGCCTCATTTGTGGGCTATAGTCCACAGTTTTAGGCTACTTTCGTGAGATTTTTTATTTCCCTCATTCTGTGGGGTACACAGTATTCGATCACTTACATGGGATTTCGTATTTTACAGTTTTGGCCACATTTAGTCGGTTATACTTCACAGTTTCCAGCCATTTTCGTGAAATAATGTATTTGAATGTTTTAACATCATTTGTGGGCTATAGTCCACAGTATTCGGCTACTTTCATGAGATTTTTTATTTCCCTCATTTTGTGGACTATTGTACACCATTTTCGATCACTTTCAGGGTATTTCGTATTTTACTGTTTTGGCCTCAAATTTTTTTATAGTCCATAGTTTCCTGCCGTTTTAGCGAAATTTTGTATTTGTCTTCTTTAGCCTCATTTGTAGGCAATAGTGAAAATTTCTGCCACTTTCGTAAGATTTTTTATTTCCTTCCTTTTGTAGGCTATAGTACAATGTTTTTGATCATTTACATGCGATTTCATTTTTTTCCTGTTTTGGCCTCATTTTGTGGGTTATAGTCCACTGTTTCCGGCCGTTTCACGAAATTTTTTATTTGAATGTTTTAGCCTCATTTGTGGGCCATAGTCCATAGTTTTCGGCCACTTTCTTGAGATTTATTAATTCACTCATTTTGTTGGCCACAGTTCACTGTTTTTTTATTACTTTCATAATATTTCGTATTTTACTGTTTTGGCCTCATTTTGTGGGTTACAGTCCACAGTTTCTGGCCGTTTCACCAAATTTTGTATTTGAATGTTTTAGCCTCATTTGTGGGCCATAGTCCACAGTTTCCGTCCACTTTCCTTAGATTTTGTATTTCCCTCATTTTGTGGGCTATAGTGCACCATTTTCGATCACTTTCATGATATTTCGTATTTTACTGTTTTGGCCTCATTTTGTGGGTTATATAGTCCACAGTTTCCGGCCATTTTCGCGAAAATTTGTATTTGACTGTTTTAGCCTCATTTGTGGGCTATAGTTCACAGTTTTAGGCTACTTTCGTGAGATTTTTTATTTCCCTCATTCTGTGGGCTATTGTATACTGTTTTCGATCACTTTCGTGAGATTTCTTATTTTACTGTTTTGGCCACATTTTGTGGGTTATAGTTCACAGTTTCTGGCCGTTTTCGCGAAATAATGTATTTGAATGTTTTAGCCTCATTTGTGGGCTATAGTCCATAGTATTTGGCTACATTCGTGAGATTTTTTATTTCCCTCATTTTGTAGACTATAGTACACTGTTTTCGATTACTTTCATGATATTTCGTATTTTACTGTTTTGGCCTCTATTTGTAGGTTATAGTCCATAGTTTCCTGCCGTTTTAGAGAAATTTTGTATTGTCTTCTTTAGCCTCATTTGTGTGCAATAGTCCACTGTTTTCGGCCACTTTCGTGAGATTTTTATTTTCCTCATTTTGTCGGCTATAGTACACTTTTTTCATTCACATTCATGATACTTCATATTTTATTATTTTGGCCTCCTTTTGTGGGTTATAGTCCACAGTTTCCGACCGTTTTTGTGCAATTTTGTATTTGGCTGTTTTAGCCTCATGTGTGGGCTATAGTCCACTGTTTTCGGATACTTTCGTGAGAATTTTTATTTCCCTCAATTAATTGTTCTATTGTACATTGTTTTCGATCACTTTCATGAGATTTCGTATTTTAACGTTTTGGCCTCATTTTGTGGGTTATAGTCCACAGTTTCTGACCGTTGTCATGAAATTTTGTATTTGACTGTTTTAGCATCATTCGTGGGCTATAGTCCACAGATTTCTGCCACTTTCGTAAGATTTTTTATTTTCTTCATTTTGTGGGCCGTAGTACATTGTTTTCGATCATTTTCATGAGATTTTGTTTTTTACGGTTTTGGCCTCATTTTGTGGGTTATAGTCCACAATTTCCAGCAGTTTTCGCGAAATTTTGTATTTGATTGTTTTAGCCTCATCTGTGGACCATAGTCAACAGTTTTCGGCCACTTTCCTGAGATTTATTATTTCACTCATTTTGTTGGCCATAGTTCATTGTTTTTTATGACGTTCATAAGATTTCGTATTTTACTGTTTTGGCCTCATTTTGTGGGTTATAGTCCACAGATTCCGGCCGTTTTCGCGAAGTTCTGTATTTGAATGTTTTAGCCTCATTTGTGGGCCATAGTCTACAATTTCCGTCTACTTTCTTGAGATTTTTTATTTCCCTCATTTTGTGGGCTATAGTGCACCGTTTTTGGTCACTTTAATGATATTTCGTATTTTACTGTTTTGGCCTCATTTTGTCTGTTATAGTTCACAGTTTCTGGCCATTTTCGCAAAAATTTGTGTTTGACTGTTTTAGCCTCATTTGTGGGCTATAGTCCACAGTTTTAGGCTACTTTCGTGAGATTTTTTATTTCCCTCATTCTGTGGGCTATAGTACGCTGTTTTCGATCACTTACATGAGATTTTGTATTTTACAGTTTTGGCCACATTTTGTCGGTTATAGTTCACAGTTTCCGGCCATTTTCACGAAATAATGTATTTGAATTTTTTAGCCTCATTTGTGGGCTATAGTCCACAGTATTCGGCTACTTTCGTGAGATTTTTTACTTCCCTCATTTTGTGGACTGTAGTACACTGTTTTCGGTCACTTTCATGGTATTTCGTATTTTACTGTTTTGGCCTCTATTTGTGGGTTATATTCCATAGTTTCCTTCCGTTTTTAGCGAAATTTTGTATTTGTCTTCTTTAGCCTCATTTGTGGGCAGTAGTCCACAGTTTTTTGCCACTTTCGTGAGATTTTTTATTTTCCTCATTTTGTTGCCTATAGTACACTATTTTCAATCACATTCATGATATTTCATATTTACTGTTTTGGCCTCCTTTTGTGGGTTATAGTCCACATGTTTCCGACCGTTTTCGTGCAATTCTGTATTCAGCTGTTTTAGCCTCATGTGTGGGCTATATTCTACAACTTTCGGATACATTCTTGAGATTTTTTATTTCCCTCAATTTGTGTGTTATAGTGCATTGATTTCGATTTGTGGGTTATATTCAACAGATTCCGACCATTGTCGTGAAATTTTGTATTTGACTGTTTTAGCCTCATTTGTGGGCTATGGTCCACAGATTTCTGCCAGTTACGTGAGATTTTTTATTTCCTTCATTTTGTGGGCCATAGTACACTGTTTTCGATAATTTTCATGAGATTTTGTTTTTTACTGTTTTGGCCTCATTTTGTAGGTTATATAGTTCACAATTTCCGGCCGTTTTCGCGAAATTTTGAATTTGAATGTTTTAGCCTCATTTGTGGGCCATTGTCAACAGTTTTCGGCCACTTTCCTGAGATTTATTATTTCACTCATTTTGTTGGCCTTAGTTCATTGTTTTTTAATTACGTTCATAAGATTTCGTATTTTACTGTTTTGGCCTCATTTTGTGGGTTATAGTCCACAGTTTCCAGCCGTTTTTGCGAAAATTTGTATTTGACTGTTTTAGCCTCATTTGTAGGCTATATATAGTCTACAGTTTTAGGCTACTTTCGTGAGATTTTTTATTTCCCTCATTCTGTGGGCTATAGTATACTGTTTTCGATCACTTTTGTGAGATTTCGTATTTTACTGTTTTGGCTACATTTTGTGGGTTATAGTTCACAGTTTCTGGCCATTTTTGCGAAATAATGTATTTGAATGTTTTAGCCTCATTTGTGGGCTATAGTCCATAGTATTCGGCTACTTTCGTGAGATTTTTTATTTCCTTCTTTTTGTGGCTATAGTACAATGTTTTCGATCATTTTCATGAGATTTCATTTTTTACTGTTTTTGCCTAATTTTGTGGGTTATAGTCCACAGTTTCTGGCCGTTTTAGCGAAATTCTGTATTTGAATGTTTTAGCCTCATCTGTGGGCCATAGTCCACAGTTTTCGACCACTTTCTTGAGATTTATTATTTCACTCATTTTGTTGGCCATAGTTCACTGTTTTTTTATTACTTTCATAAGATTTCGTATTTTATTAATTTGGCATCATTTTGTGGGTCATAGTCAACAGTTTCCATCCGTTTTCGCGAAATTTTGTATTTGAATGTTTTAGCCTCATTTGTGGGCCATAGTCCACAGTGTTCGGCCACTTTCCTGAGATTTTTTATTTCACTCTTTGTTGGTTGTAGTGCACTGTTTTTTTATCTCTTTCATGAGATTTTGTATTTTACTTTTTTGGACTCATTTTGTGGGTTGTGGTCCAAAGCTTCCGGCCGTTTTTGCAAAATTTTGTGTTTGAACGTTTTAGCCTCATTTGTGGGCCATAGTCCACAATTTGCATCCACTTTCCTGATTTTTCTTATTGTCCTCATTTTGTGGGCTATAGTGCACCGTTTTCGATCACTTTGATGATATTCGTATTTTACAATTTTGGCCTTATTTTGTGGGTTATAGTCCACAGTTTCCGGTCTTTTTAGAAAAAGAAATTGTATTTGTATGTTTTAACCTCATTTGTGGGCCATACTCCACAGTTTCCGTCTACTTTCCTGAGATTTCCCCCCCTCATTTTGTAGGCTGTAATGCACCGTTTTCGATCACTTTCATGATATTTCGTACTTTACTGTTATGATCTCATTTTGTGGGTTATAGTCCACAGTTTCCGGCCGTTTTTGCGAAATTTTGTATTTGAATGTTTTACGCTCATTTGTGGGCCATAGTCCACAGTTTTCGATCATTTCCTGAGATTTTTATTTCACTCATTTTGTTGGCCATAGTGCACTGTTTTTGATCACTTTCATAAGATTTCGTATTTTAATGTTTTGGCCTCATTTTGTGGGTTATACAGTCCACAGTTTCCGGCCGTTTTCGCAAAATTTTGTATTTGAATGTTTTAGCCTCATTTGTGGGCCATAGTCCACAGTTTCCGTCCACTTTCCTAAGATTTTTTATTTCTCTCATTTTGTTGGCTATAGTGCACCGTTTTCGATCACCTACATGATTTCGTATCTTACTGTTTTAGCCTCATTTTGTGGGTTATAGTCCACAGTTTCAGACCGTTTTCGCGAAATGTTGTATTTTACTATATTAGCCTCTTTTGTGGGCTATAGTCCACAGTTTTAGACTACTTTTGTGTGATTTTTTATTTCACTCATTTTGTGGGATATAGTACACTGTTTCGATCACTTTTATGAGATTACGCATTTTACTATTTTGGCCACATTTTGTGGGTTATATAGTCCACAGTTTCCGGCCGTTTTCGCAAATTAATGTATTTGACTGTTGAACCTCATTTGTGGGCTATAGTCCACAGTTATCGGCTACTTTCGGGAGATTTTTTATTTCCCTCATTTTTTGAGCTATAGTACACTGTTTTCGATTACTTTCATGATATTTTGTAATTTACTAATTTGGCCTCAATTTGTGGGTTATAGTGCACAGTTTTTGGCCATTTTAGCAAAATTTAGTATTTGTCTTCTTTAGCCACATTTGTGAGCTATAGTCCACAGTTTTCGGTCACTTTCATTAGATTTTTTATTTCCTCATTTTGTGGGCTATAGTACATTGTTTTCAATCACATTCATGAGATTTCGTATTTTACTGTTTTGGTCTCCTTTTGTAGGATATTGTCCACAGTTTCCGACCATTTTCGTGCAAATTTGTATTTGACTATTTTAGCCTAATGTGTGGGCCATAGTCCACAGTTTTCAGGCAGTTTCGTGAGATTTTTTATTTCCCTCAATTTGTGGGCTATAGTACAATATTTTGGATCACTTTCATGAGATTTCGTATTTTACTGTTTTGGCCTCATTTTGTGGTTTATAGTCCACAGTTTCCGATCATTTTTGTGAAATTATGTAGTTGAATATTTTAGCCTCATTTGTGGGCTATTGTCCACAGTTTTCGGGCACTTTCGGGGATGTTTTTATTTCCCTCAATTTGTGGGCTATTGTACACTGTTTTCGATCACATTCATGAGATTTCATATTTTACTGTTTTGGCCTCATTTTGTCGGTTATAGTCCATAGTTTCCAGCCGTTTTTGCAAAATTTTGTCATTGACTGTTTTAGCCTGATTTGGGGGCTATAGTCCATAGTTTTAAGCTAATTTTGTGAGAATTTTTATTTTCCTCATTTTGTGGGCTATAATACACTGTTTTCGATCCCTTTCATGAGATTTCGTATTTTACGGTTTTGGCCATATTTTGTGGGTTACAGTCCACAGTTTCCGGCCGTTTTCACAAAATAATGCATTTGACTGTTTAGCCTCATTTGTGGGCTATTGTCCACAGTTTTCGGCTACTTTCATTAGAATTTTTATTTCCCTCATTTTGTGGGATATAGTACACTGTTTTCGATCACATTCTTGAGATTTCGTATTTTATTGTTTTGGCCTACTTTTGTAGGATATTGTCCACAGTTTCCGACCGTTTTCTGGCAATTTTGTATTTAACTATTTTAGCCTCATGTGTAGGCTATAGTCCATAATTTTCAGGCACTTTCGTGAGATTTTTTATTTCCCTCAATTTGTGGGCTATAGTACAATGTTTTTTATCACTTTCATGAGATTTTGTATTTTACTGTTTTGGTCTCATTTTGTGGGTTATAGTCCACAGTTTTCGATCATTTTTGCGAAATTATGTAGTTGACTATTTTAGCTCGTTTGTGGGCTATTGTCCATAGTTTTCGGGCACTTTCGGGAAAAAATTTTATTTCCCTCAATTTGTGGGTTATAGTACACTGTTTTCGATCACTTTTATGAGATTTCATATTTTACTGTTTTGGCCTCATTTTGTCGGTTATAGTCCACAATTTCCGGTCGTTTTCGTGAAATTTTGTCTTTGACTGTTTTAGCCTCATTTGTGGGCTATAGTCCATTGTTTTAGGCTAATTACGTGAGAATTTTTATTTTCCTCATTTTGTGGGCTATGGTACATTGTTTTCAATCATTTTCATGGGATTTCATCTTTTACTATTTTGGCCTCATTTTGTGGGTTATAGTCCACAGTTTCCAGCCATTTTCGCAAAATTTTGTATTTGAATGTTTTAGCCTCATTTGCGGGTCATACTCCACAATTTTCGGCCACTTACCGGAGATTTTTAATTTCACTCATTTTTTTGGCCATAGTGCACAGTTTTTGATCACTTTCATAAGACTTTATATTTTAATGTTTTGGCATCATTTTGTTGGTTAAAGTCCACAGTTTCGGCCGTTTTTGCCAAATTTTGTATTTGAATGTTTTAGCCTCATTTGTGGGCCACAGTCCACAATTTCCGTCCACTTTCCTGATGTTTTTTATTTCCCTCATTTTGTGGCAATAGTGCACCGTTTTCGATTACTTTCATGATATTTCATATTTTACTGTTTTGGCCGCAATTTGTGGGTTATAGTCCACAGTTTCCGACCGTTTACGCGAAATTTTGTATTTGACTGTTTTAGCCTCATTTGTGGGCTATAGTCCATAGTTTTAGGCTAATTTCGTGAGATTTTTTATTTCGCTCATTTTATGGGCTATGGTACACTGTTTTGATCACTTTCATGAGATTTCGTATTTTACTGTGTTGGCCACATTTTGTGGGTTATAGTCCCTAGTTTCGGGCCGTTTTCGTGAAATAATGTAATTGACTTTTTAACCTCATTTGTGGGCTATAGTCCACAGTTATCGGCTACTTTTGTGAGATTTTTTATTTCCCACATTTTGTGGGCTATAGTACACTGTTTTCGATCAATTTTATGATATTTCGTAATTTACTGTTTTGGCCACAATTTGTGGGTTATAGTCCATAGTTTTCGGCCATTTTAGCGAAATTTAGTATTTGACTTCTTTAGCCTCATTTGTGGGCTATAGTCCACAGTTTTTGGCCACTTTCGTGAGATTTTTTATTTTCCTCATATTGTGGGCTATAGTACACTATTTTCGATCACATTCATGAGATTTTGTATTTTACTGTTTTTGCCTCCTTTTGTAGGATATTGTCGATAGTTTCTAACCGTTTTCGTGCAATTATGTATTTGACTATTTTAGCTTTGTGTGTGGGCTATAGTCCACAGTTTTCAGGCACTTTCGTGAGATTTTTTATTCCCCGCAATTTGCAGGCTATAGTACAATGTTTTCGATCACTTTCACGAGATTCCGTATTTTACTATTTTGGCCTCACTTTGTGGGTTAGAGTCCACTATTTCCGATCATTTTTGTGAAATTATGTATTTGACTTTTTTAGCCTCATTTGTTGGCTATTGTCCAAAGTTTTCGAGCACTTTCGAGAGAATTTTTATTTTTCTCAATTTGTAGGCTATAGTACACTGTTTTCAATCACTTTCACGAGATTTCATATTTTACGGCTTTGGACTAATCTTGTGGGTTATAGTCCACAGTTTCCGGTCGTTTACGCGAAATTTTGTATTTGACTGTTTTAGCGTCATTTGTGGGCTATAGTCCACAGTTTTAGGCTAATTTGGTGAGATTTTTTATTTCCCTCATTTTGTGGGCTATAGTGCACTGTTTGGGTCACTTCCATGAGATTTCGTATTTTACTGTTTTGGCCACATTTTTTGGGTTATAGTCCAAAGTTTTCGGCCGTTATCGCGAAATAATGTATCACTGTTTAGCCTCAGTTGTGGGCTGTAGTCCACAGTTTTCGGCCACTTTCTTGAGATTTTTTATTTCCCTTATTTTGTGGGCTATAGTACACTATTTTCGATCACATTCATGGTATTTCGTATTTTACTGTTTTGGCCTCCTTCTGTGGGTTATAATCCACTGTTTCCGACCGTTTTCATGCAATTTTGTATTTGACTGTTTTAGCCTCATGTGTGGCTATATAGTCCACAGTTCTCGGGCACTTTCATAAGTTTTTTTATTTCCTTCAATTTAGTGCATTGTTTTTTTATCACTTCCATGAGATTTCTTATTTTAATGTTTATGCCTCATTTTTGTGTTATAGTCCACAGTTTCCGATCATTTTTGTGAAATTTTGTAGTTGACTGTTTTAGCCTCATTTGTGGGCTATTGTCCACAATTTTCAGGCACTTTTGGGAGAATTTTTCCCTCAATTTTACTGTAGTACACTGTTTTCGATCACTTACATGAGATTTCCTATTTTACTGTTTTGGCCTAATTTTGTGGGTTATAGTCCACAGTTTCTGGCCGTTTTCGCGAAATTTTGTATATGAATGTTTTTGCCTCATTTATGGGCTATAGTCCACAGTGTTCGGCCACTTTCCTGACATTTTTTATTTCACTCATTTTGCTGGCTATAGTGCACTATTTTTTATCACCTTCATGATATTTCATATTTTAATGTTTTGGCCTCATTTTGTGGGTTATAGTCCACAGTTTCCGGCCGTTTTCTAGAATTTTTTTATTTGAATGTTTTATCCTCATTTGTGGGCCATAGTCCACAGTTTCTTTCCTGATATTTTTTTATTTCCCTCCTTTTGTGTCTATAGTGCACCGTTTTTGATCACTTTCATGATATTTTGTATTTTACTGTTTTGGCCTCATTTTGTGGGTTATATAGTCCACTATTTCAGGCCGTTTTGGCGAAATTTTGTATTTGACTGTTTTTGCCTCATTTGTGGGCTATATAGTTCACAATTTTAGGCTAATTTCGTAAGATTTTTTATTTCCCTCATTTTGTGGGTTTTAGTACACTGTTTTCGATCACTTTCATGGGATTTCATATTTTACGCATTTGGCCACATTTTGTGGGTTACATTCCACAATTTCCGACCGT
Source organism: Hemerocallis citrina (assembly GCA_017893485.1). Taxonomy (NCBI): domain Eukaryota; kingdom Viridiplantae; phylum Streptophyta; class Magnoliopsida; order Asparagales; family Asphodelaceae; genus Hemerocallis; species Hemerocallis citrina. Next base: position 184,063,629 of record CM030367.1, read on the forward strand.
TTTCGCGAAATAATATATTTGAATGTTTTAGCCTCATTAGTGGGTTATAGTCCACAGTTTTCGGCTACTTTCGTAAGATTTTTTATCTCCCTCATTTTGTGGACTATAGTACACTGTTTTCGCTCACTTTCATGATATTTCGTATTTTACTGTTTTGGCCTCAATTTGTGGTTATAGTCGACAGTTTTCGGCCCTTTTAGCAAAACTTTGTATTTCTCTTCTTTTGCCTCATTTGTGGGCTATAGTCCTCAATTTTCGGCCATTTTCGTGAGATTTTTTATTTACTTCATTTTGTGGGCTATACTAGACTGTTTTCGATCACATTTATGATATTTCATGCTTTACTGTTTTGGTCTCCTTTTGTGGGTTATAGTCTACAGTTTCCGACAGTTTTTGTGCAATTTTGTATTTGACTGTTTTAGCCTCATCTCTGGGCTATAGTCCACAGTTTTCGGCCCTTTCGTGAGATTTTTTATTTCTCTCAATTTGTGGGCTATAGTACGATGTTTTCGATCACTTTCATGAGATTTCGTATTTTACTATTTTGGCTTCATTTTGTGGGTTATAGTCCACAGTTTCCGATCATTTTTGTGAAATTTTGTATTTGACTGTTTTCGCATCATTTGTGGGCTACGGTCCACAGTTTTTGGGCAATTTCATGAGAATTTTTATTTTCCTCATTTTTGGGCTATAGTGCACAGTTTTCGATCACTTTCATAATATTTCGTATTTTACTGTTTTGGCCTCTTTTTGTGGGTTTTAAAGTCTTCAGTTTCCGGCCGTTTTCGTGCAATTTTGTATTTGACTGTTGTAGCCTATGCGTGGGCTATAGTCCACAGTTTTCGGACACTTTCGTGAGATTTTTTATTTCCCTCAATTTGGGTGCTATAGTACAATGTTTTCGATCACTTTCATGAGATTTTGTATTTTCCTGTTTTGGCCTCATTTTGTGGGCTATAGTCCACAGTTTTCGACCGTTGTAGTGAAATTTTGTATTTGACTGTTTTAGCCTCATTTGGGACTATAGCCCACAGTTTTAGGCTAATTTCGTGAGATTTTTTATTCCCTCATTTTGTAGGCTATGGTGCACCGTTTTTTATCACTTTCATGATATTTCGTATTTTACTGTTTTGGCATCTTTTTGTGGGTAATAGTCCACAGTTTCCGGCCATTTTCGTGAAATTTTGTATTTGACTGTTTTAGCCTCATTTGTGGGCTATAGTCCACAGTTTTAGGCTAGTTTCGTGAGATTTTTTATTTCCCTCATTTTGTGGGCTATTGTACACTATTTCGATCACTTTCATGACATTTCGCATTTTACTGTTTTGGCCACATTTTGTGGGTTATAGTCAACAGTTTCCGACCATTTTCGCGAAATAATGTATTTGACTGTTTAACCTCATCTGTGGGCTATAGTCCACTATTATTGGCTACTTTCGTGAGATTTTTTATTTCCCTCATTTTGTGGGCTATGGTACACTTTTTTCGATCAATTTCATGATATTTCGTAATTCACAATTTCTAATGAAATGAAGAATTCAATTCACAAATAAGTTTTATACAATAACATATTTCTTATATACAATTTTAATTGACTCCAATTTTTCTAATTTAACATAACATGCAAAGATATAATTCAATTCCTAACGTGTCGGTCGAGTTGCTATTACAAGCAAAGCAGCTATTGTTGTTGTTGTTGTTGTTCTTCCGGCGAGTTGCTCCCACTTGTGGACGTTGATAGTGCTTTCCCTTATGTCCTATCTTCAGCCTTCAGCCAGTCTTCTGTGCAAACGAGCATCTCAATCGAGTCGGGCTTCAAGCGATTCCTGTAATCAGTTAGAACACTGCCACTTGAAGAAAATGCACTCTCAGAAGCAACTGTAGAGACAGGAGGAGTTAGTAAATCTTTAGCCATGTTTGACAGAATACTAAAAGTGTGTTCATGGTCTTTCCACCATTGTAAAATATCTAGTGGAGAAGTAGAAGGCTCAGAATCTTGTTGGTTATACCAATTTAATTCATTTGGTTGATTAGTCCTAGGTTTTTTTGATTGAATTTGTTCAAGTAAATTAAATGTTCTATCATCAAATTTACTTTTACCCTTACCTTTAGAAGTACCAGAACTAACTACAGAAGTTGTACTACTAGAAGCAAAATGTCTATCATAATAATTATACAAGTTATTTAATGTAGATTCAAACTGAACTAAAAAAGTAGCGCAATCAATTACTAATTCTATATTTTCCCCAAGTAATGCAAAAAACATTTCAATCAAACTCTTCGTACCTTCTAATTTGATATGAGGATCCATAACGGTAGCAACACAAATCAACATAGGAGGAGAAAAGTAATACTTCAAATTTTTTTTGTATGCAGGTTTTACAATCTCACCAACATTGATATCATTTAACATTTTGTTAAATGTTTGCATCATGCTAACTAATGAAATAAAAATGCTACTAGAAGGAGATTCATATGCTTTTGAAAATTTTAAAGTTACGGTTTTAAAAGGTTCTAAAAATTTCAACAAAGATTCGGCAAAAAACCAATCGGTGGGAGTCATTTCAAAATTGTGCATATTTTTTGCGATACAAAAATCATTTACAACTGCTTTATATTCGGTAACAACATTTAGTAAATCAAAAGTAGAATTCCATCGATGTCTAACATCCTTTGGAAATCTTCTAAAAGGTACATTTTTAAGCCTACACCAAGCTTTCCATTCTTATAATATGCTTGGACTTAATACAATGAAATGTACACAATTTCTAATTTTAATTATATATGGATCGGATATTTTTAATGCATCTTGAACACATAAATTTATAATATGACATGCACATCTAACATGAAAAATATTGTCAGATGGAGGGTTTAATACGGATTTTAAAGTAGTAATTGCTACATTGTTGTTAGATGCATTATCAAAACTAATACACATAATCTGATCGCGAATATGAAAAACATCACAAATTTCTATAATACGATTTGTTATTTCAGTGCCACTATGGGGATACGGCAACGCCGCTAGTGATATGATTCTTTTTTGAAGAATCTAATCATTGTCGATCCAATGACAGGTTATTCCCATCGTTGGAATATTGTTGACATCCGTCCAACAATCCGAAGTTAAACTAACTCTACAAGTTAAACTTCATAAATTGCAATCAAAGCGTCCTTCATTTCGATGTACATTTTAAAACAATCCGATTTGCAAGTATTTTCAGAATTCTTCTAAAATGAGGGTTTAAGGCCGTTTGGTTAAAATTATCCAAGTCCCTACTCTCGGGATAGGAAAATAGTAACTCTTCCTTTATGACTAATCAGGCCATTTCCTGACGAACAAGATCGGGATCATAAGGGTGGCTATCAACTAGACCGGTCCTAGGGTTGATTTTTTGTTGGCCTTGTAGGTCAGCAAGAAGGTCTTTATGGTTATGTTGGATGTGTCTACTAATTGTACCGGTGCCTTCACCCCTCTTGAATTTGTATGTTTTACCACATGTTTTACAAACTTTCAAACCTATACCCGGAGTACGTTCGTCCGGGACATAATCGTAAAACTTATGCCAATCACTAGTTTCTCCTCTACTTTTCCTACTACTACGGGGTTGTGTGGTTTCGGTTGGTTGTTGTTGTTGCTGTTCTTCTTCTTCTAATTGTATGTCACCTATAACCTCGTCATGTGTACCCCATTATTGGGTAGGAGGATCATGGTACTCTTGGGCGGGCTCACTAATTAGGACAATTGGTGGCCTACGGGAAGAGGAGGAGGAATCTTGCCCGCTACGACCGCTACCGCGTGATCTAGACATAATGTAGTAATGTACTAATGTATGTAAAAAAAAATACACAATGTAGGAACAGTGAATTATTAAAAAAAATATAAAAAACAAGAGGGTTGAGATAGAGAAGATCAAAAAACCAACAATAATTTTAACTACAACGCAAAAAAAAATATAACGAGAGAGGTATGAAATTTTGATACCGTTCGCCGTGGAATACGTGTATGTAAAATAAACCGTGAAAATAAGAATAGAAATAGAACTAGAAAGAAGCGCTTTGCCGATTCCGCAATTGAAGAGTTGAGGAGAGTTTGAAGGAGAATTGACGAGAGTTGAAGGCATTGAATTTTGATTTTGATACGATCGAAAATTGATCGTGTATATGCCTTGTTGTAGACTTGCTTGTTGAATACTACAATTGTTGAAAAATTCCTTAGAAATGATGTATAATAGTAGAGAGAGTAAGATAGTAAGGTGTGAATTTTTAATGGGATTTTGAAGGGTATTTATAGGCTAAAAATACAAAAAAAAAAAAAACCAAAAAAAACAAAAAAAACAGTCAAAAGAGAGCCAAACAACTCTCTGTTGAACAATGTGCCCCCCCAAACGGGTCGACCCGCAGTTTGGCGGCGGGTTGGGCTTTTTAAAACGGGTTCACGGGTCGGGTTTAACGGGTTGGATTCGCATTTTTGACGACCTGGGTCGACTCGTTACTGTTCACCGGGCTCGACCCGAACCCGCCAAGCCGTTTCACGGGCCGGGTTCAACGTGCGGGTTGCGGGCGGTCGCCGGTTGACCCGGCCCATTTGCCACACCAAAACTTTTGGCCACATTTTGTGGGTTACAGTCCATAGTTTCTGGCCGTTTTCACGAAATAATGTATTTGATTATTTAGCCAAATTTGTGGGCTATATAGTCCACAGTTTTCGGTTACTTTCGTGAGTTTTTTTTATTTCCCTCACTTTGTGGGCTACAGTACACTGTTTTCGATCACTTTCAGGATATTTCGTAATTTACGGTTTTGGCCTTAATTTGTGGGTTATAGTCCCCACAGTTTCCGGCCATTTTAGCGAAATTTTGTATTTGTCTTCTTTAGCTGCTTTTGTGGGTTATAATCCACAGTTTTCGGCTACTTTCGTGAGATTTTTTATTTCCCTCATTTTGTGGGCTATGGTACACTGTTTTTGATCACATTCATGATATTTCGTATTTTACTATTTCGGCCTCCTTTTGTGGGTTATTGTCCGCAATTTTCGTCCATTTTCGTGCAATTTTGTATTTGACTGTTTTAGCGTCGTGTGTAGGCTATATAGTCCACAGTATTCGGGCACTTTCGTGAGATTTTTTATTTCCCTCAATTTTGTTGGCTATAGTGCACTGTTTTTTTCACTTTCATGAGATTTCGTATTTTAATGTTTTGGCCTCATTTTGTGTGTTATAGTCCACAGTTTCCGATCATTTTTTTTGAACTTTTGAAGTTGACTATTTAAGCCTCATTTGTGGGCTATTGTCCGCAGTTTTCGGGCACTTTCGAGAGAATTTCCCCCTCAATTTTACTGTAGTACACTGTTTTCGATCACTTTCGTGATATTTCATATTTTATTGTTTTGGCCTAATTCTGTGGGGTATAGTCCACAGTTTCCGGCCGTTTTCGCCAAATTTTGTATTTGAATGTTTTTGCCTCAATTGTGGGCTATACTCCACAATGTTCGGCCACTTTCCTGACATTTTTTATTTCACTCATTTTGCTAGCTATAGTGCACTATTTTTTATCATTTTAATGAGATTTCGTATTTTAGTGTTTTAGCCTCATTTTGTGGGTTATAGTCCATAGTTTTAGGCTACTTTTGTGAGATTTTTTATTTCCCTCATTTTGTGGGCTATAGCACACTGTTTTCGATCACTTTCATGAAATTTCGTATTTTGTAGTTTTGGCCACATATTGTGGGTTATAGTCCACAGTTTCCGGCCGTTTTCGTGAAATAATGCATTTGAATATTTTAGCCTCATTTGTGCCTATAGTCCACAGTTTTCGGCTACTTTCGTGAGATTTTTTATTTCCTTGATTTTGTGGACTACAGTACACTGTTTTCGATCACTTTCATGATATTTCGTATTTTACTATTTTGGCCTCAATTTGTGGGTTATAGTCCACAGTTTCCGGTCCTTTTAGCAAAATTTTGTATTTGTCTTCTTTAGCCTCATTTGTCGGCTATAGTCCACAGTTTTCGGCCACTTTCGTGAGATTTTTTATTTCCCTCATTTTGTGGGTTATAGTACACCGTTTTCGATCACGTTCATGGTATTTCGTATTTTACTGTTTTGGCCTCCTTTTGTGGATCATAGTCCACAGTTTCCGATCGTTTTCGTGCAATTTTGTATTTGACTGTTTTAGCCTCATGTGTGGGGGGGGTATAGGCCGCAGTTTTCGGTCACTTTCGTGAGATTTTTTATTTCCCTCAATTTGTGGGCTATAGTACAACGTTTTCGATCACTTTCATGAGATTTTGTATTTTACTGTTTTGGCCTCATTTTGTGGGTTATTGTGCACAGTTTCCGATCATTTTTGTGAAATTTTGTATTTGACTGTTTTAGCCTCATTTTGTGGGCTATTGGCTACAGTTTTCAGGCACTTTCGACAGAATTTTTCCCTCAATTTTATTGTTGTACACTGTTTTCGATCACTTTCTTGAGATTTCATAATTTATTGTTTTGGCCTAATTTTATGGGTTATAGTCCACAGTTTCCGACCGTTTTTGCGAACTTTCGTGAGATTTTTTATTTCCCACATTATGTGGGCTATAGTACACTGTTTTCGATCACTTTCATGATATTTCATAATTTACTATTTTGGCCTCAATTTGTGGGTTATAGTCCACAGTTTTCGGCCACTTTCGTAAGATTTTTTATTTTTCTCATTTTGTGGGCTATAGTACACTGTTTTCGATTCATGAGATTTTGTATTTTACTGTTTTGGCCTCCTTTTGTAGGATATTGTCCACAGTTTCCGACCGGTTTCGTGCAATTTTGTATTGGACTGTTTTAGCTTCATGTGAGTCCACAGTTTTCAGGCACTTTCGTGAGATTTTTTATTTCCCTCAATCTGCGGGCTATAGTACAATGTTTTCGATCAATTTAATGAGATTTCATATTTTACTGTTTTGGCCTCATTTTGTGGGCTATTGTCCAAAATTTTCGGGCACTTTCGAGAGAATTTTCCCCTCAATTTAACTGTAGTACACTGTTTTCGATCACTTTCATGTCATTTCATATTTTACTATTTTGGCCTAATTTTGTGGGTTATAGTCCACAGTTTCCGACCATTTTCACAAAATTTTGTATTTGAATGTTATTGCCTCATTTGTGGGCTATAGTCCACAGTGTTCGGCTACTGTCCTGATATTTTTTATTTCACACATTTTGCTGGCTATAGTGCACTGTTTTTGATCACCTTCATGAGATTTCGGATTTTAATGTTTTGGCCTCATTTTATGGGTTTTAGTCCAGAGTTTCTGACCATTTTTGTGAAATTTTGTAGTTGACTCTTCTGGTCTCATTTGTGGACTATTGTCCACAGTTTTTGGGCATTTTCGAGAGAATTTTGTTTTTCTCAATTTGTGGGCAATAGTACACTGTTTCCGATCACTTTCCTGAGATTTCATAGTTTACTGTTTTGGCCTAATTTTGTGGATTATAGTCCACAGTTTCCGGCCGTTTTCGTGAAATTTTCTATTTGAATGTTTTAGCCTCATTTGTGGGCAATAGTCCACAATTTCCGTCCACTTTCCTGAGATTTTTTATTTCCCTCATTTTGTGGGCTATAGTGCACCGTTTTTTATCACTTTCATGAGATTTCGTATTTTACTGTATTGGCCTCATTTTGTGCGTTATAATCCACAGTTTTCGGTCGTTTTCCCAAAAATTTGTATTTGATTGTTTTAGCCTCATTTGTGGGCTATAGCCCACAGTTTTAGGCTATTTTCGTGATATTTTTTTATTTCCCTCATTTTGTGGGCTATAGTACACTGTTTTCGATCACTTTCATGAGATTTCGTATTTTACAGTTTTGGCCTCATTTTTGTGGATTATAGTCCACAGTTTCCGGCCGTTTTCGTGAAATAATATATTTGAATGTTTTAGCCTCATTTGTGTGCTATAGTCCACAGTTTTCGGCTACTTTCGTGAGACTTTTTATTTCCCTAATTTTGTGGACTATAGTACGCTGTTTTCGATCACTTTCATGATATTTCCTATTTTACTGTTTTGGCCGCAATTTGTGGGGTATAGTCCACAGTTTCTGGCCGTTTTAGCGAAATTTTGTATTTGTCTTCTTTATACTCATTTGTGGGCTATAGTCCACAGTTTTCAGTCACTTTCGTGAGATTTTTTATTTCTCTCATTTTATGGGTTATAGTACACTGTTTTCGATCACATTCATGGTATTTCGTATTTTACTATTTTGGCCTCCTTTTGTGGATTATAGTCCACAGTTTCCGACCATTTTCATGCAATTTTGTATTTGACTGTTTCAACCTCATGTGTGGGGTATATAGTCCACAGTTTTTGGGCACTTTTGTGAGTTTTTTTACCTCAATTTGTGGGCAATTGTACACTGTTTTCGATCACTTTCATGAGATTTCATATTTTACTTTTTTGGCCTCATTTTGTGAGTTATAGTCCACAGTTTACGACCGTTGTCATGAAATTTTCTATTTGACAGTTTTAGCCTCATTTGTGGGCTATAGTCCACAGATTTCTGCCACTTTCGTGAGATTTTTTATTTCCTTCATTTTGTGGGCTATAGTACACTGTTTTCGATCATTTTCATGAGATTTCATGTTTTGCTGTTTTGGCCTCATTTTGTGGGTTATAGTCCACAGTTTCTAGCAGTTTTCATGAAATTTTGTATTTGAATGTTTTAGCCTCATTTGTGGGCCATAGTCCACAATTTTCGGCCACTTTCGTGAGATTTTTTATTCCCTCATTTTGTGGGCTATAATGCACCGTTTTCGATCACTTTCATGTTATTTCGTTTTTTACTGTTTTTGGCCTCATTTTGTGGGATATATAGTCCATAGTTTTCGGCCATTCTCGCGAAATTTTTTATTTGACTGTTTTAGCCACATTTGTGGGCTATAGTCCACCGTTTTAGGCTAACTTCGTGAGATTTTTTATTTTCCTCATTTTGTGGTATATTGTACACTGTTTCGATCACTTTCATGAGATTTTGTATTTTACTATTTTGGCCACATTTCGTGGGTTTTAGTCAACAGTTTCTGGCCGTTTTCGCGAAATAATGTATTTGACTATTTAACCTCATTTGTTGGCTATAGTCTACAGTGATCGGCTACTTTCGTGTGATTTTTTATTTCCCTCATTTTGTGGGCTATAGTACACTTTTTTCGATCACTTTCATGATATTTCGTAATTTACTGTTTTGGCTTCAACTTCTAGTATAGTCCACAGTTTTCGGCCATTTTAGGGAAATTTAATATTTGTCTTCTTTAGCCTCATTTGTGGGCTATAGTACACAGTTTTCGGCCACTTTCGTTAGATTTTTTATTTCTCTCACTTTGTGGGCTATAGTACACTATTTTCGATCATATTCATGAGATTTCGTATTTTACTGTTTTGGCCTCTTTTGTATGATATTGTCCACAGTTTCCGACCGCTTTTGTGCAATTTTGTATTTGACTGTTTTAGCCTCATGTTTGGGCTATAGTCCACAGTTTTCGGGCACTTTCGTGAGATTTTTCATTTCCCTCAATTTGTGGGCTATACTACAATATTTTCGATCACTTTCATGAGATTTCGTGTATTACTATTTTGGCCTCATTTTGTGGGTTATATAGTCCACAGTTTCCGGCCCTTTTAGCAAAATTTTGTATTTGTCTTCCTGAGCCTTATTTGTGGGCCACAGTTTTCGGCCACTTTCGTGAGATTTTTTATTTCCCTCATTTTGTGGGCAATAGTACACTATTTTCGATCACATTCATGATATTTTGAATTTTACTGTTTTGGCCTCCTTTTGTGGGTTTTAGTCCACTGTTTCCGACCGTTTTTGTGCAATTTTGTATTTGACTGTTTTAGCCTCAAGTGTGAGCTGTAGTCTACAATTTTCGGGTACTTTCGTGAGATTTTTTTCTCACTCAATTTGTGGGCTATAGTGCAATGTTTTCGATCACTTTCATGAGATTTCGTATTTTTCTGTTTTGGCCTCATTTTGTGGGTTATATAGTCCACTATTTCTGATAGTTTTTAAGAAATTTTGTATTTGACTGTTTTAGCCTCATTTGTGGGTCCCAGTTTTCGGGCACTTTCTTGAGAATTTTTATTTGTATCTATTTGTGGGCTATAGTACACTTTTTTCGATCACTTTCATGATATTTCGTAATTTACTGTTTTGGCCTAATTTTGTGGGTTATTGTCCAGAGTTTGTGACCGTTGTCGTGAAATTTTATATTTGACTGTTTTAGCCTCATTTGTGGGATATAGTCCACAGATTTCTGCATCTTTCGTGAGATTTGTTATTTCCTTCATTTTGTGGCCTATAGTACACTGTTTTCGATCATTTCATGATATTTCATCTTTTACTGCTTTGGTCTTATTTTGTGGGTTATATATAGTTCACAGTTTCCAGTCGTTTTCGCGAAATTCTGTATTTGAATATTTTAGCGCCATTTATGGGCCATAGTCCACAATTTTCGGCCACTTTTCTGAGATTTATTATTTCACTCGTTTAGTTATCCACCGTGTCCGGCCGTTTTTGCGAAATTTTGTATTTGAATGTTTTAGCCTGGGCCATAGTTTACAGTTTCCGTCCACTTTCCTGAAATTTTTCGTTTCCCTCCTTTTGGGGGCTATAGTGCACCGTTTTTTATCACTTTCATGATATTTTGTATTTTACCGTTTTGGCCTCATTTTGTGGGTTATAGTCCACAGTTTGAGGCCCTTTTTTCGCGAAATTTTGTATTTGACTGTTTTTGCCTCATTTGTGGGCTATATAGTCCACAGTTTTAGGCAAATTTTGTGAGATTTTTTATTTCCATCATTTTTTGGGCTATAGTACACTGTTTTCGATCACTTTAATGAGATTTCATATTTTACGTATTTGGCCACATTTTGTGGGCTACATTTCACAGTTTTCGGTCGTTTTCGCGAAATAATGTATTTGAATGTTTTAGCCTCATTTGTGGGTTATAGTCCACAGTTTTCGGCTACTTTCGTGAGACTTTTTATTTCCCTCATTTTGTGGGCTATAGTAGACTGTTTTCGATCACATTTATGATAATTCATATTTTACTGTTTTGGCCTCCTTTTGTGGGTTATAGTCCTCAGTTTCCGACCGTTTTCGTGCAATTTTGTATTTGACTGTTTTAGCCTCATGTGTGGGCTATATAGTCCACAGTTTTTTGGCACTTTCGTGTGATTTTTTATTTCCCTCAATTTGTGGGCTATAGTACACTGTTTTCGATTACTTTCATGATATTTCGTATTTTACTGTTTTGGCCTCATTTTGTAGGTTATAGTCCACAGTTTCCGATCATTTTTGTGAAATTTTGTATTTGACTGTTTTAGCCTCATTTGTGGGCTATTGTCCACAGTTTTCGGGCTATTTCGTGAGAATTTTTATTTTCGTCATTTTGTGGGCTATTGCACACTATTTTCGATCACTTTCATGAGATTTCGTATTTTACTATTTTGGCCTCATTTTGTGGGTTATAGTGCACAGTTTACGACCGTTGTCTTGAAATTTTATATTTGACTGTTTTAGCCTCATATGTGGGCTATAGTCCACAGATTTCTGCCACTTTCGTGAGATTTTTTATTTCCTTCATTTTGTGGGCTATAGTACACTGTTTTATTTTATTTTCATGAGATTTCATCTTTTACTGTTTTGGCTTCATTTTGTTTGTTATAGTCCAAAGTTTCCAGCCGTTTTCGCGAAATTTTGTATTTGAATATTTTAGCCTCATTTATAGGCCATAGTCCACAATTTTTGGTCACTTTTCTGAGATTTATTATTTCACTCATTTTGTTGGCCATAGTGCACTGTTTTTTTTATCACTTTCACAAGATTTCATATTTGACTTTCTTGGCCTTAATTTGTGGGTTAGTCCACAAATTGTGGTCGTTTTAGCAAAATTTTGTATTTGTCTTCTTTAGCCTCATTTGTGTACACAGTTTTCGGCCACTTTCATGTGTTTTTTTATTTCCCTCATTTTGTGGGCTATAGTATACTGTTTTCGATCACAATTCATGATATTTCGTATTTTACTGTTTTGGCCTCTTCTTGTGGGTTATAGTCCTCAGTTTTTGACCGTTTTCTTGCAATTTTGTATTTGACTGTTTTAGCATCATGTGTAGGCTATAGTCCACAATTTTCGGGCACTTTCGTGAGATTTTTTATTTTCCTCAATTTGTGTTCTATAGTCCATTGTTTTTTATCACTTTCTAGAGATTTCGTATTTTACTATTTTAGCCTCATTTTGTGGGCTATAGTCCACAGTTTCCGACCGTTGTCGTGAAATTTTGTATTTGACTGTTTTAGCCTCATTTGTGGGCTACAGTCCACAGTTTTAGGCTAATTTCGTGAGATTTTTTTCCCCTCATTTTGTGGGCTATAGTGCACCGTTTTCAATCACTTTCATGCTATTTCGTATTTTACTGTTTTGGCCTCATTTTGTGGGTTATATTGTCCATAGTTTCCGGCCGTTTTCGCGAAATTTTGTCTTTGACTGTTTTAGCCTCATTTGTGGGCTATAGTCCATAGTTTTAGGCTAATTTCAGAATTTTTATTTCCCTCATTTTGTGGGCTAGTACACTGTTTTCGATCACTTTCATGAGATTTCGTATTTTATGGTTTCGGCCACATTTTGTAGGTTATAGTCCACAGTTTCCGGCCGTTTTCACGAAATAATGTATTTGATTGTTTAGCCTAAATTGTGGGCTATATAGTCCACAGTTTTCGGCTAATTTCGTGAATTTTTTTATTTCCCTCATTTTGTGGATTATAGTACACTGTTTTCGATCTCATTCATGATATTTCGTATTTTACTGTTTTGGCCTCCTGTTGTGGGTTACAGTCCATAATTTTCGATCGTTTTCGTGCAATTTTATATTTGACTATTTTACCCTCATGTGTGGGCTATATAGTCCACAGTTTTCGAGCACTTTCGTGAGATTTTTTATTTCCCTCAATTTTGTTGGCTATAGTGCACTGTTTTTTATCACTTTCATGAGATTTCGTATTTTAATGTTTCGGCCTCATTTTGTGTGTTGTAGTCCACAGTTTCCGATCTTTTTTTTTTTGAAATTTTGTAGTTGACTATTTTAGCCTCATTTGTGGGCTATTGTCCACAGTTTTCGGGCACTTTCGAGAGAATTTTTCCCTCAATTTTACTGTGGTACACTGTTTTCGATCACTTTCATGAGATTTCATATTTTATTGTTTTGGCCTAATTTTGTTGGTTATAGTCCACAATTTCCAGCCGTTTTCGCGAAATTTTGTATTTGAATGTTTTTGCCTCGTTTGTGGGCTATAGTCCACAATGTTCGGCCACTTTCCTGACATTTTTTATTTCACTCATTTTGCTGGCTATAGTGCACTGTTTTTTTATCACTATCATGAGATTTCATATTTTAATGTTTTGGCCCCATTTTATGGGTTATAATCCACAGTTTCCGATCATTTTTATGAAATTTTGTAGTTGACTGTTCTAGCGTCATTTGTGGGCTATTGTCCACAGTTTTCGGGCACTTTCGAGAGAATTTTTATTTTTCTCTATTTGTGGTTTTCAACACTGTTTTTGATCACTTTCATGAGATTTCATATTTTACTGTTTTGGCCTAATTTTGTGGGAACATTCAAATACAAAATTTCACGAAAACGGCCGGAAAATATGGGTTATAGTCCACAATTTCCGTCGACTTTCCTGAGATTTTTTATTTCCCTCATTTTGTGGGCTATAGTGCACCGTTTTCGATCATTTTCATGATATTTCGTATTTTACTGTTTTGGCATCATTTTGTGGGTTATATTGTCCACAGTTTCCGGCCGTTTTCGTGAAATTTTGTCTTTGACTGTTTTAGCCTCATTTGTGGGCTATAGTCCATAGTTTAAGGCTAATTTTGTGAGAATTTTTATTTCCCTCATTTTGTGGGATATAGTACACTGTTTTTTATCACTTTCATGAGATTTCGTATTTTATGGTTTTGGCCACATTTTGTGGGTTATATAGTCCACAGTTTCTGGCCGTTTTCGCGAAATAATGTATTTGATTGTTTAGCCTTAATTGTGGGCTATATAGTCCACAGTTTTCGGCTACTTTCGTGAAATTTTTTATTTCCCTCATTTTGTGGGCTACACTGTTTCTGGAGATTTCGTACATAAATGCTGCAATGTTTGCTATTTGCGGAATATTCGTCACTTCTTAGTAGTGTTTCATCCCAAAGGTGGGCAGTCCCATGCTGAGGTGCCATCTCTTTACATTTATTCTTTGAAAGGTAGGATTGTAACGTTGTAGTTCGAGTTCACAGGAGGTTTCGTACATAAATGCTGCCCTGTTTGCTATTTGCGGAATATTCGTCACTTCTTAGTAGTTTGATTTCTTGCAGCAAGATGGAATGTTTGAAATGTTGGCCATTGTTGGGTGTTCCTGGAGATTTGGGTAGGATTGTAACGTTGTAGTTCGAGTTCACAGGAGGTTCGTACATAAATGCTGCCCTGTTTGCTATTTGCAGAATATTCGTCACTTCTTAGTAGTTTGATTTCTTGCAGCAAGATGGAATGTTTGACATGTTGGCCATTGTTGGGTGTTCCAAGAGATTTGGATAGGATTGTAACGTTGTACTTCGAGTTCACAGGAGGTTTCGTACATAAATGCTGCCGAGTTTGCTATTTGCGGAAAATTGGTTACTTCTTAGTAGTTTGATTTCTTGCAGCAAGATGGAATGTTTGACATGTTGGCCATTGTTGGGTGTTCTTGGAGATTTGGGTAGTGACCAATATTGATGCTTCAAACAGTAAAACTAAAGAATGGGACTTCACTTGGCCGGTTGCTAATACTCTCCCACGACACTCTTTTGATGCTTCAAACAGTAACATTGTAGAAAGGACTTGGCCGTTTTGGGCGTTTGCTGATACACTCCCACCACTCACTTCTGATGCTTCAAACCGTAAGACTGAAGGATGGTCTTGGGTGTTTGCTGATGCTTCAAACCGTAAGACTGAAGGATGGTCTTGGGTGTTCGCTGATGCTCTCCCACCACACACTTCTGTTGCTCCAAACCGTATTACTGAAGAATGGAACTTCACCTCTCCGTCTTGGGCATTTGCAGATACACCACTCAGTGCACTCACTTCTGATGCTTCAGAATCGCCCACAGGTGATTTCCTCAGCACTGATTCAGAGATGGGAAGTGATTAGTAATACGAATGGTCGACATCAGAGGATATTCAAACACAAGAAGAGATCGTTAAATTATTTTTTATGGACAAACATGTTTATGTTGTTTAGATGGTTTCTAGTTCCTATAGTTTAAACGAACTTTATTCATATATGTAGCTTTAAAATAATTCGCAGCAACTTTATAATTTTATAAACCAAAATAGTTGAACTTTATAATTTCAGCTGTAGAGAAACTCCGATAGTGCTTAGCACTAGCCCAAGACCGTAATACCCGAGAAACCCGAGTGAAACCAAGAGAAGAAATCCTCTAAGTATGAAGAATGATATGGAAGAATACTTAGAAAAGAGAGAATTAGAGAACTTATGAAGAACACTCTTTCTTTAACTTGCTTTTTATTTATTTGTTCAACTTGTTTACAAATGGGAGAGGAAGGAGCTATTTATAGGCTCCAAGAGTACAAAATATCTTTCTAGAACTCTCTACCATAATATCTAGATTTTATGTCATACAATTCCTAGAATTTTCTACACAATCTTTAGATAATTATTTTATAGAATTCTCTAGAACATCTAGAGGAGGTGATAATGTTTTATGATGTTTCTAGAGACTCTCTAGAACTTGGGCTTAATTTTGGGTTTGGATTATGAACCCATAATTAATCCTAACTCAAAATCAAGTTTAATTTCAATACTCCCCCTTAAACTTGATTTTGTCAACCATACCGAGCTTCGAGCGAAGTAACTCGAATTTACTTTTTGGTAATGACTTGGTGAAGATATCTGCAACGTTTTCATCGCTTCGAACTTCCAAAGCTTCAATTGTTCCATCAAGCACCTTCTCCCTTATGAAGTGATGCTCTAACTCGATATGTTTCGTCCTTGCATGAAACACCGGATTATTAGCCAACTTGATAGCACTTTGATTATCTCCATACTTCTGAGAGAACCTCCGAGCAACCAACCTTGCTTTAAATCTATCAATGCTTCCATCCGCTTTCCGCTTAATTCGATACACCCATTTACATGAAACGGGTTGAACATCCTTGGTTTTCGGAACCAAATCCCAAGTTTCATTCTTTATAAGGGCATTCATCTCCTCTTCCATTGCGGTCTCCCACTCTTGAACACCTTTAGCTTCATCATAAGATGATGGCTCTTCTTCATCTAATGGAGCGGCAAAATAACATGAGTAAGTAGTGACAAACCTTTCATCTCTGAACCGGGCAGGCTTAACAATGTTCCTTTTAGGCCTTTGATTAGCCATGGAACCATGATCTTCATCATCATCTTCCTCTTGATTAGTGCTCCCCCTTTCACCTTGCGTCTCTTTTTCAAGACTTCCGCTCTCACTTGGCATTTGAGGAACTGGTTCATCAACCTTGAAGGAATCTCCACCTTCTTGTTCGACCAAGACTTGAGGTTGTCCATAATATGAGGAAACTTCGTCAAAGACAACATCACGAGACACGACGTACCTATGTGTCTCAGGATCCATGCACCTCCACCCTTTTCTTTGTTCATCATAACCGACAAATATGCATTTCTTCGCCTTTGCCTCCAACTTTGTTCTCTGAGAGTCGAACACATGGACGTAGCAGATTGATCCAAATATCCTGAGATGTTTCACCGTTGGCTTCTTCCCATGAACCATCTCATAAGGAGACTTCATGTTGTTCGGACTTAGTGGCATTCGATTGATGACATATGCTGCACATCTCATGCCTTCCGCCCATAAGGCTTTAGGCAAATTCTTGTCATGTAGCCAGCTTCTACACGTTTCGCTTAGATGTCGGATCTTCCTTTCTGCTACTCCATTTTGTTGAGGTGTATATGGGCATGTAAATTCCCTCTTGATACCATGCTCTTGACAAAAAGAGAGGAACTCCTTTGACATAAACTCTCCTCCATTGTCCGTCCTTAGGGTCTTGATCTTCCGACATAACTCGCCTTCCACGGTAACCTTGAATTCTTGAAATCTTGAAAATACTTCTGATTTTTCCTTCACAAAGTATACCCAGGTGTACCGTGAGAAATCATCAACGAACAACAACATGTAACGAAACTCGGAATAGGAGGGTGTTCTTGTTGGACCCATCAAATCGCTATGGATCCTCTCCAACGGAGCGCTGCATCGTGAAGTGGAGTTGTCAAATGGAAGCCTATGTGATTTTCCATATTGACAACCTTCACAAAGTTTTCCTTCATCTTGAATCTTCAACCTTGGGAGCCCATTAACCAAATCCTTATTTACCATAACTTTAAGCTTAGTCATATTTATATGACCAAGTCTAGCATGCCATATAAAAACATTATCATTGGTGCTCATCTTCTCAACATATGAGTTGGAAGCCGATAAAACATATAGATCTTTAACTCGTGCTCCGGTGTGAACCACATCCGCCTTTAACTCTTTAATATTCTTTAAGAATTTGACGTCACTTGGGCCAAATAAAACGTAGTTACCTGAGTCCACCGCATTTACCACAGAGAGAAGATTCTTCCTTACTCCAGGAACATGATATACATTCTTGAGAGTTATTGGGCTTCCATCATCTCCTTTAATGACAACAGTTCCTTCCTTCTCAACGCGGTGGATTGAATTATCCGCGGTAATGATGGCTTCTTTTCCGTCATGGCGCTGAAGACTGGAAAATAACTTCTCGTCTCCGGTAATATGATGGCTACAACCAGAATCTACAATCCAATCATTTTCTAGATTTTTGGTTGTAGTGGTACCTGAAGATGCAGCCTCCACCGTGAAACATTTTCCCCATGCTTCGTCTTCAGTGTGACCCTTTGATTCCGCCATATTTGTTTCTTTCAACTTCACTCGGCAATCCTTTTTGAAGTGCCCAAGTTTCCCACACCGGTAGCACTTGAATCGCTTCTTGTCTCCCATAGAAGATCTTTCTCGTTCATCATTATTTTTTGTATCACTATCCTTGAACTTGGCTCTAAAACTTTGTTGCCTCCGAGCTACAAACGCGCTCCCCGAGTCATCATTGACTTTAACTCCCGCCATTTGCATGGCTAGTGATTCTTGCGAAGCTAGTAGATTTTCGAACTCCTCCATGGAAGGTTGTGTAGCCCATCCTTGAACTGAAGTAACAAACGGTGTATATTCGGGTCGTAAACCACGAATAATAGACCGCTTCATCCGAGCTTCTGAGATCGACTCCTCCGGATTAAGAGTATTAATCTCTGAGCAAAGGTTTTTTACCTTGATAAAGAACTCTGAGATTGAAGACTCCCCCTGCTTCGCATTCGCCAGCTCATTCTCTAATAGTTGTAACCGAGCCTCATTCTTCTTGTTGAACAATTGATCTAGCGCCTTCCATATGGAACTTGCGGATGTGCACCTTGAGACATGCTCAAATACTCCCGAGGATATTGACCTCTTCAAAGCAAACTCCGCCTTGGCATTCTTCCGTGTCCACTCCTTTGTCGCTTCCGCAGTTGCAGCATCTCCCCTTGGTGGTGTTGTGCTACAACCACCGACGACATCCCATAAGTCCTCACTAACCAAGTATGACTCCATACATGACTTCCATAACCGGTAGTTAGATTGGTTTAAGATCTCCATTCCCAATCCAACGACACGACCCATTGATTCCATACTTAGAATAAACCGAGCTCTCTTAAACCCCGATCTTGATGAGCACAAGATTAGAATGGCTCTGATACCATGTAGAGAAACTCCGATAGTGCTTAGCACTAGCCCAAGACCGTAATACCCGAGAAACCCGAGTGAAACCAAGAGAAGAAATCCTCTAAGTATGAAGAATGATATGGAAGAATACTTAGAAAAGAGAGAATTAGAGAACTTATGAAGAACACTCTTTCTTTAACTTGCTTTTTATTTATTTGTTCAACTTGTTTACAAATGGGAGAGGAAGGAGCTATTTATAGGCTCCAAGAGTACAAAATATCTTTCTAGAACTCTCTACCATAATATCTAGATTTTATGTCATACAATTCCTAGAATTTTCTACACAATCTTTAGATAATTATTTTATAGAATTCTCTAGAACATCTAGAGGAGGTGATAATGTTTTATGATGTTTCTAGAGACTCTCTAGAACTTGGGCTTAATTTTGGGTTTGGATTATGAACCCATAATTAATCCTAACTCAAAATCAAGTTTAATTTCAATATCAGCTACATTTTTCTTTATCAATATCTCTAATTTTAAGGTATTTCTGCATTTCTCAAGTCAAGCTTCTAAATAGCATGCAAAGATTTCTTGTGTTTCGCCTGCTTTCAAGTAAATGTAGCTTTAAAATAATTTGCAGCAACTTTATAATTCTATAAACCAAAATAGTTGAACTTTATAATTTCAGCTACATTTTTCTTTATCAATATCTCTAATTTTAAGGTATTTCTGCATTTCTCAAGTCAAGCTTCTAAGTAACATGCAAAGATTTCTTGTGTTTAGCCTGCTTTCAGGTGAAGTGTGTGAAGTGATCTTGCTTACAGGTATTAAGTTATTTCAGATACATTAGATTCTTCCGTCAAATTGTTTAGTTCTTAAAACTGTTAGTATGTCACTCCCAAAATGAATCCAAACTCTTTAACCAAAGAAAGCAGTCATAAATCTTAACATAAAAATGCAGGTGAAGTGAATCTTAGCATATTTTAAGTTTCCTGGGAGGGAAATGAATTTTGTTGACATAACATTATGATCATAATTTCATCGTAAAATCAAAAATTGAGACCATGAAATTGCTTAGCATCAAGTTTAGCTGAACCCAAAAAGGATAATCTGATTAGCTATCATGACATTAGATATAGTTTATGTACTGTTATTTAGGGCTGCAAATGAGCCGAGCTGAGTATCTTGAGACTCAGGCTCGGCTCGTTAAGTTATGCAAAAGCAACCGGAATGTGGTATTGGAGTGAGTAATTATTAACATATATAGCTACGCAGTTGTGTCTCATCTAAGTTCAATAACATGCCTCAATAACATGTCTCATCTAAATGAATGGTCGTTGCACTTGTTGAGGGAAAAAAAACTAGAGATATTTAAAGGATTGACTAAATGAATAGTTGTAACTAAATAGTTAAGTTACAACTATCAGTGCTGGCTGATACTCAAGAAATAATTGACAGATCAAGAGAACCATTCGAAGTTAATTGTAACAGTCAATATGTCAATATGCCTATCAAATTAGACAAACAAGAGAACTTGCACATAGGGTACTCTGAGAAATAGCATGGCACTATGGCAGTCATTTGAATTATCTTGCCAATGACTCAAAATGCATAGAAGGTGCAAGCGTGTGAAAGCAGGAAATGGATATTAATCATGTCAACATATCTCCTCACTCAATTATAACTCAATATCATATTTATTATTTTTGAAATATTATATTCAAAACTTTCAAAATTGATATCAGACCAGAACATATAGAGATTAAAACCGAAAGTGAAAGTGAACAGACATCCGCACTTAATTTCTTTAAATTGGTAAATGCTAGGCTCTATCTAATTTTGAAAAGCTCATGCAACAAAGTTTGTCAATGGATTCAAATGAATAATGTTAATCAGGTAAAGCTATAGCAATAGATTATGTGGACTATAGTTAAAGGGGATCTAAAATCCAATTCAAGATTACTGAGAAATAAATACACAAGGACCAAACACTATTAGCAGCCTTCAAAGAACTATAAGTCAAATAAATTGGGAAGATTTGCTCTTACTTCTGCAATTGCTCTGACATTCACAGTGTTTTGTATCTACAGGAAGATTTGTTCTTACTTCTTCAAAAAACTATAAGCTCAATTAACTGCCCATTTTGGTAAAGAAGACAACAGGTTGCATCAAAACCTCAGTCAAACTCTATCAAAAGATGGGCACACCTCCGTCATTAATTAATTAATTAAGCCATATATACCATTGCTTTAATTGTCAGTTTCCATTATATATTCTGTTACTAGTTTGTTCTTTTAAAATTAAATTAGTGAACATTGCTCACCTTCTTATTAACACATCTCTTTGCTAATAGCCATGCACACTCCACGCACACACTTACTCTTATCTCATAATAAGGAGTTGGTGTAAGTGAGGTAAATCTCCCAACTTCTTGCTTACTAACGAGTAGTTTACAGTTTTAGTGACACTCACTTTGGTTGTAAAATTTGAAAATATGATACTTTGATCAAGGTTATTTCTAACAGAATTATCATTACTATTATGTTTAACTCTCAGAGAATATACAAATTTCTTAATGTAGTAATAACTAGTAATCTAACGGAACCTTCTTTTTTTGGGGAGGAAAATATTTCTTTTGGACCATGCAAAGAACAAATCTTTTGGACGATGAGTTTGGATACTGTTGGAATTAGAAGTAATTAGTATAGTGTCTTCAATAGATACTATGCTTCAAAGATTCAAATTAAGTGGTAGCTGTTTGCAGAACAGGAAGATTAATACCTGGTTCATTTCAGTCCGAAGTACCAAAATTATCTTGCTGACAAATTTCTTCCAAAGCCAAAGCCATGGGGCAGTTGAGCGTGTATAGCTCGGCTCAGTACATTCTACAAAGTTGGAAATAAACGTTGTTTTAAAATAGAAGAAGAAAAAAAAAATCAAATATTTGAAAAGTGCTGGCTATTATGGAACGAAAACATTTGGAAGATTTGGTTCAACCTTGAAGTATTTTAACACTTAATGAGCTGCTTCTGCTTTCGCATCTTTCCTTCATGATGAACGGATCCATCCGTATCCTATGAACGGATAATCCTCGAGCTGCAGATTTAGTTTGCAGACAACCATTTCCCTCTTATTTGCACTGTCAAAATTGGTAAAATAACCACCTATATGAGCTGCTTCTGCTTTCGGCATCTTTCCTTCATGATGAACATCCATCCGTATCCTATGAACGGATAATCCTCGAGCTGCAGATTTAGTTTGCAGACAGCCATTTCCCTCTTATTTGCACTGTCAAAATTGGTAAAATAACCTATATGACTGCATAACTCAAGTATAGTTCACGGAGTGTCGTGTAGTCGATGTGTCTTGTGAGCATTATGTGAGTGGCAAGCAGGTCGAGGATGTTGGTTTAGTTAATTAGAAAGTTTACTCAAGGATTCACATAGATTCACAAGTTTCAGTTTCTTTTTTCTTCATCAAACATCTAACTTTAAAAACTTGAGTCTGTAGCATTTCTTTCTAAACTCATACAAGAGGAGAAAAGGAGAAAAAAATAATCATAAAGTTTGGGTTCCTCATATTAGCATTACAGTTGAAGTCTGACTTAAAAGAAAGAAAGAAAGAAAGAAATATCAAATCTCTCTCTGCCATCTACGTCTTAATTGACAAAATGATAAAGAGAATGAACTACCTAAAATAGAGTTAAAAAATGATAGAGATATCAACCAATTGAGAACATCAAAAGGCTGTGATGTTTGTTCATCATCCATTCATTCAATTCATAGTACAAAATGATTCGTGGAATTAAGCTAAAAGTAAACTGTAACCACAAGGCGCGGATGCATCTAAGTGCCAAAGTTAGATAGCAAACGTATGAAAACTAATACTTTGATTTATGATCATGGAGAAGTTACTAGGATCTGGATTCTGCTTGGCCGCCTGAGTGGAGTAGTCACCACTTCTTCATCTCGGTATCCCTGTAGGAAATACCGAGATGAAGCAGAGCAGAGATGTTACTATATAATCCTATCCTCTCTTCTAACTTTACACTTTCAAGGCAAAATAAAAATGAACAATATACAAAAAAGCAGCAGCAGCAACTTAGACCTTTTTGACGGACAATTTCTCGTAAGTAGTATAGCTTCCATAAGAAGTAGAAGAAGATGCCGCGGAGTCCCTTCTCAGCCTTCTCTCATAGTTCCAGCTACTGCTTCACTCACTTCTGATGGCCCGAACTCACTCATAGTCCTTGACGGTGGTGTAAATTTGGCTGCTACCAGAAACTGATTTAACCTTGTTAGCTATTGGCCTTTCCTTCTGGATCATTACAGTCTTCTTCTTTTGTTTCTTGGTAGTGGCAGCAAGCATAACACAAGAGGCAAGAAAAATCCCAGTACAGACATGAGATGAGATCCATCAAGTGAGTTTTTTGGTTGGGCATGGTCTATGACCACAACATCACTGCTATCTTCTTGAACTGAAGGAGCTTCCCTACAGTCATTCGCAATCTCTTCCCCAGTCATCAATTTTACTTCATTGTTCTGTTGTGCATAAACAAACTTGGACAACTTCTTCCTCGGTGTTCATCTATCTCTTCATTCTTGTCATGATTTAGCTTAGCAGACCACCCACTTTGGATGTCTCAATTTCAAAACTCTGAGCACCAAAATGAGATTCTCCGGCATCTTCTGACCAAGACCGCCCCATGTCAATCAATCTCCTCGACCTCATCTTGCATCACCACCACTTTCTATCACAACTCCAGATGCAATCATCTCTTCTCGTTCACTTTCCATGACCACTTCACTTCTGGGGTTTCAATTTCATGCACATAGCAAACACGCCCAAACCTTCAGTCTCATCTAGATGATACACAAGCCAACATTCCTAAGGGAAGGCTACACAAGTAAAATAATTAATGCAAGAAGTTGACCGACCAGTGTTTGAACCTTGGAGATTGACTGACATCACCACTCTCTGCAAACCTTGCAAGACTCCATAGGATCCTATGTGCTGTACATGTAGTTTTGGGAGATAATGATTTTGCAACAACAAAGAGGAAGAAGAAATGATAACCAGAAGAAGAGGGAGGGGCTAATCTGAAATTGAAGGGAAGGGCTCTCTCTGATTTCAGTGCAGGTTGAGTAACATGGATTCTTGATTGTTCAACTTCATCATCCACATGGCATGGGCCTTCAAATCCTTCTCTGTGAGCACAGTTTCAACATCCTTACTGCTCTCCTCGAGCCCGTCTCCCATCTCCCACATCAAGAACCTCTTCTTCTCCTCTGTCAAGGTAATGCTCGATTCGGGGGCTAGGATTATAGTGAAGAAACTTAGGCCGAGGTGAGAGGTAGTTGTTCTTGGGATCATATGGAGGAGGAACAGCAACCGCTTGCTTGCTTGGTGGTTCTTGATCATAGAGTCCCTCCCGTCTTCTCTTCTTCAAGCCGCAACCACCCAACACACTTCTTGAGAACCAAAACTCATCACTGATTTCGCCCCGACCTCGTGAGTCGTCGTCCTCACACCTGCCTTCAGAAACCGGAGTTATTAACTCATTCCTTTCTTGAAGAATCTTCTTTATCGGGGAGACTGGAACCGCTTTGGAAGAAGCGGAGATCGATCGTAGGTGACATGAAGTTCTTCGGCCCTTTTGAAGCGGAGGAGACAACGGGGGATTTCAACTTCACGGGCTTCAAGAAGTTGGGTTCACCATTAAGCGCAAAGAGATGAGGGTTTTTACCTTTACTCCTTCTTAGGCTGTTGGCACTTTCTGGGGTTTTGGGTCTGCAAGGAGATCGAGTTGCCATGGATCTTTGCTATCCTTCCTTTCTTAGTTTGTGAGGATCTCAGATTTGATTAGGGTTGTGAGTGAGAGAAGAAAAAAATCACAGCCAGTATTCTTGCAATTTGATTTATTTTCCTCTGAAAATTTGACCGTTACGAATTTGAAATGAATTGGACCGTTGGGAATTTTTGAAATTAATTCGGCCCGGTGTTGGAATTAAATTAACAGGGCACACGGTTTTTTAAAATTATGTGCTATATATTGCACGGGGTTATAATATGTGAAGCTAAACGAAATTTAAGGCACTTTCCAACTTTTTTTTAAATAAAAAATAAATAAATTTAGGCACTTGATCGAATTCAGCGTAGGCTTTATTTTTTTTAGGACCTAGGCCCATTGATCTGGCTTTATCCATACAAGGCCTTTAACCGGGCCATTTGTTTCTTCTTTTTTCTTTTCTAGTCCGAACTGAATGTCTGAATCAATGTCGCAATGTATCCCAATTCCGCTCCGAAACCCTGTTTAACATCTCTCCAATTAAGGTTGGGGTTTTGCTCTCCAATTAGAAGAGCACTTAGGTCTCTATCAACCGGAATCAGCTGCAGTAATGCGATTGGGGTGGTGGGTGAGAAATCAGAGCCGATGGGTTTTATATGAGAAGGTGCGTCGAATTGGCAAGGAAGATGAATGGGTGTACATCTTCGAATTCGATGGTGGGGTTTGGGCGGATGGTGAAGTGTTTCATCCCAAAGTTGGGCAGTCCCATGCAGAGGTGCCATCTCTTTACATTTATTCTTCAAAAGGTAGGATTGTAATGTTGTTGTTTGAGTTCACCGGAGGTTTCGTACATAAATGCTACCCTGTTTGCTATTTGCGAAATATTCGTCACTTCTTAGTAGTGTTTCATCCCAAAGCTGGGTAGTCCCATGCTGAGGTGTCATCTTTTTACATTTATTCTTTAAAAGGTAGGATTGTAACATTGTTGTTCGAGTCCACTGGAGGTTTCGTACATAAATGCTGCCCTGTTTGCTATTTACGGAATATTCGTCACTTCTTAGTAGTGTTTCATCCCAAAGCAGGACAGTCCCATGCTGAGGTATCATCTCTTTCCATTTATTCTTTAAAAGGTAGGATTGTAACGTTGTTGTTCGAGTTCACATTAGGTTTTGTACATAAATGCTGTCATGTTTGCTATTTGCGGAATATTCGTCACTTCTTAGTAGTGTTTCATCCCAAAATTGGGCAGTCCCATGCTGAGGTGCCATCTCTTTATATTTATTCTTTAAAAGGTAGGATTGTAACGTTGTTGTTCGAGTTCACTGGAGGTTTCGTACATAAATGCTACCATATTTGCTATTTGGGGAATATTCGTCACTTCTTAGTAGTGTTTCATTCCAAAGCTGGGCAGTCCCATGCTGAGGTGCCATCCCTTTACATTTATTCTTTAAAAGGTAGGATTGTAACGTTGTTGTTCGAGTTCACAGAAGGTTTCGTACAAAAATGCTGTCCTGTTTGCTATTTGCGGAATATTCGTCACTTCTTAGTAGTTAGTTTTCTTGCGGCAGGATGGAATGTTTGACATGTTGGCCATTGTTGGGTGTTCCTAGAGATTTGGGTAGTGACCAATATTGTAGATTAGATGGCGCCCAAATTTTTCAGCAACAAGTAGTTAGGATGAATTTATGATAAAACCAATGTTCGAGAGGGTATTTATCTAATCAACTTTTTTACTATAGTATAAAGAACACTGACAGCTAAAGTATACATGATGAAATCAGGTATAGATCAGAGCAAAAAATGTGTAACTTACACTTGTATCTTCATCTATCTTGTTTGATTTCCCTTGTTTATGTTACAATCGAAATGAACGTGATCATAAATTGAATAATTAAACGTGGTAATAAATTCAATGTAAATATGAATAAGCAACTTACAACACTCCGAAGCAATGGTGCCTTCTGTTGAAACATTGGCAGATTAACAGAGTACGTGTTTGCTGGATCGGCGGCATGTCTACGTGTCGGTACTTCGACCCTGGCTGGGAATTGACTTGTTGGGGAAATATAAAGGCGAGTCATTCTCTTATACCACGTCATGTAAGCGAAATGGGTGAACGCATCGAATGGTGGAATATTCACAATTATATGATCGAGACGATGATTCCAAATATCCACGTGTACGTGTAATGAAGCTGCCCAATCGTGAGCTGCTTGTCGACCCATACCAGTGACACTGTGTAGATCGGCATTATACGGTTGATGGACCGGTAAATTCTAACGCAACCCAAATTGACGAAGTACTCTATCTGAAAAATAGGCCTCAACTGTACCAAAGTGAATAAGCGGTGCTTTTGTCAACCACAGTTGAGGAGCCGACATACAAACTGGAGGTAATCTCGCTATACGTTCCTCGGTATACGGTTGCCACTTAATACAATCATCTTGCAAGTGGTCAAGCTCGTCTCGATAATACGATAGGCACCTATTTGGGCTCGCCTTCCACGTCAACGAACCCGTCCAATACACACTTTGAGGTGGCCTCATGTTCACGTCCTCGGGACGGTTCGACCACTTTGGTGACTGCTTCGCCACAACGGGACGGCCGATGTGCAGTCGTTCCCAACTCCACACCTGGAGCATCAACATTGGTCCATTCATTTGCTTGGCACCAAGAGAGCAATTGCACAATGCGCGATACAAGGTGGCCAATGCAGCGTTCCCCTAACTATACCCCCCAACTGCATCAAGATCGGCTATTAGCGGTAGGTACATTAACGGAACGGAATCTCCGGAGGAGTTTAGGAACATTACACCTCCGAACAGTGTCATTATGTACGCTCAACAGTAACAATGTACGTGCAACTCCGTGGAGGCATTACTCAACGTACTGGAGAATTTTTCCTTGAACCATTTCAACCTCAACGATTTGCCTACAAGGTGATGAAATAGGAGTGTAGAAGGAGTGGAATTTTGTTCAATATATTTGTTAACCATCATGTTGAATACGCTACTTACATGTTTGATATTAGACATTGTTAATTGTTGAAAATTAGACATTTTTACATTTTGAGTAATAATGTTTGATATTTAAATGTTGGAAATTAGACAGTGATAAGTTAAATTTTGAGTAATAGGAGTGTAGGAGGGCTTTGTATAAGTAATTTATAGCAATTTTAAGTTAAATTTGTTAACATATATTATCTAACATGTAGTATTCAATTTGATATAGGATATGACACGGACAATGGGTAATCCCGAAGAAGGGAGTAGTAGTAGACCTCCAACTATCCGAGAAGGTCCACGAACATGTCACAGACAACCTCCCAAAAAAACGCACCGTGGTGGACATAGACGTACCACTGTAAAATGATTTGACATTAATTTCGTACGTTTAATTTTAACATCAAGAAAATTATAAATACATATGTTAAATTTCAACTTTTTATGGTATAGGTTGAGGCCGGTACTTCTTCTTCTCTGGCAACTCAAATGGGCTCGTCTCCTCCTCCTCCTCCAAATCAACCTGGCCCTTCCTCTCCATCTAGTCAGCCGGGACCATTTTCTTCCTCATATGTTCCTCCGGTGGTTCCCGGTCCGATAGACCCAAAGCTTCTGACTCTACAAAGCCAGCATCGATCTAAAGCCGTTTGGGAAGGAAACTCTTCGGAGTGTAATTTTAGGGGGCACAACACGTTAAAGATGCATCCCCTTATACATGAGATATTACAACAATGTGGGCTATCCGACATAGGGTTGATGAGCTCCATTAAGGTGGACTGACCCTTATTAACAGCACTTCTCGAGAGATGGCACCCCGAGACGCATAGTTTTCACTTGCCGGTCGGTGAGACGACAGTGACATTACAAGATGTTGCTGTAATAACGGGTCCGCCAATTGATGGAGAGACCGTAACTGGCATAATGGACTTTGAGCCAGAGTTCATTATCCACTAGTATCTCGGTGTAGAGGTGAATCGATCAGAGAACCAGATCAGAAACATAGACGGTATTCTACTTGATGTTCCCTTAAATTTGGCACAAATGAACCCAACATTGCAAATCAAACCCTAGACCCAAAATCACAAAAATTATATAGCATAAATAACGAAGACTTACAAACGATTGTAGGGTGGAAGTAAGAAGTCGATGACAAGCACCACGAGCCTCTCCTTTCGACAATTTGGGGGAAACCCTTTATGGGTTAAATAGGCGATTTTTTGGGGAAATTGTATACTCGGATGAGTGTTTTGGGAGTGAAGATGAAATTCGACCAAAAATTTCGAGAGATTGGGATGCTTAGAGGACGAAATCGAAGACTGGGGTTTGGGGGTTTGGGGGTTTGGGCTAAAATCGCTGGATTTTGTTTTTCGGAGAGAGGAAAAGTGAGATGAGAGTGAGATAGCGAGCTTTAATTAATAAAAACTCAAACGACACGCGTTAACCCGGTTAACGCGCCTAGTAAAAAGAGGTACGTTAACCGAGTTAACGTGTGTGAGTATCTCAAACTTCCAGAAAGTTTCAACTTTCTGAAAAAATTGAAATCCCAACGGTCGTTAACTCAGTTAACGGCCTTGGTAAAAAGTGGCACGTTAACTGAGTTAACGTGTGTGAGTATCTCAAATTTCCTGCACATTACTTGGGGTCTTTTGTCTACATCCCTATTGTCCACCTATCACGCTAACCCCGTTAGCGCGTGTGGTTTAAACAGGCACACTAACGGAGTTAGCGTATCTATAACTTGGTGATTTTTTCGCAAACACCCTGTTTAGAGGGAAAGTGTTATCATCGGAATACTAGGAGCTAACTGAGAAAACGCGAAGAAAAATACTAGGCGCGTTAACACAATTAGCGTCAGGGAGTTTTTGGTATTAAATTTTCAAACAGAGACATACATACTTAGAAAAAGGGGGATAGTTTGGTTAAAAAAAAATTCGCCTAAATTGGGGTAGAATATCACCGACGAAATTGTGCGAAAATACCGAAATTTCAGAATCTCATCCACAAATTTCGAGATTTTAGGAAAATCTGAATAAAGTTTTTTTTTCCGCTAATAAGGTCCTATGCTCTTGCTCAAACTATTTCGACAGTTTCTGGGAATATTCTCTTGTATATTCCGAGAAACTGTGTTAAATTATACCAAGAAAATGTGGTGAATTATACCAAGGACAAAAGCACAAGATTCCTATGAATCACTTAAAATACACAGCACGGCATTCAACGCCGTGGATTTCTTCAATCATACAACCCGAGAAAGGGGTTTTAAAGAAGTTTTCTTTCAGTATAACCAAGAAGTTGCAGATGTTGGAGGCTTTGCCAGATTCTTACAACCAAAGTCCAGAGTCAGGAGCCATTACCACATGATCAAATATTGGTGCCGAAAAAACGTGGAGAATCCAAATAGAACAACGGTAGCATATAAATTAATTGATCAACTTGCAAGAAAGGAAATAAACAACTGAAAAGGAGAGTTGAACAACTTGATTGGAAACCCAAACTGACTTGTTCATTTGAAAGACTCCCTAATGAATTCTTTACTCACTTGTTCATTTGAATACAACAAAACTATTCGATTAACTTCTAATAGTGCTCCTACAAGTTCGGTGAGAATCAGTTTTTATTTCTCCTTACCAGGATTGCAAGTGAATGGAAGCAATACCATTCATCACATATAAAGAGTACAAGGTACAGATACGCAAGACGTGTGAGCCTGCATGGACTGGTATGTACACCATACAAATAGCTATAAGCTATTTTAACAGACTGATCCAAAGTTACTTTAGAGACATCAAACATGAACAAAGAGTTTTTTTCATTTCTTCAAAAACATGGCTCTGAATTCATCATTCGACTTTGGTGTCTCTGTGCTGTCATCAGTCTTAATTTCCTTGTTCATTACCCCAAGGGCTCTGACAGCTCTGGGTGCAGCAAATGTATTCCTCCCCACAAGCTTTACTTCACTGTGGTCGCTTCTAAGAGGTGCTCCTCTACCTGCAGAATAAACTTTGAATTATAGACTGCCGTAAATTAATCAATACAAAATACAGAACAGATCATGAACATAAGTTTGTTTCCATATTTATATATATGCGGATTTCTTCCATTGCAAATGCTACGATAGCGTTTGCAAATGTGCAAACCACTTAGCCCGTCATTGGCAACGACGGGTTAAGTTATAATGAACCCGTGAACCTGTTGTTTAATTATAACTTAACCCATCGTTATAACGGGTTCATTATAACTTAACCCGTCGTTGCCAATGACGGGTTTAAGTGGTTTGCACGTTTGCAAATGCTACAACACGTTTGTAAAGAGATTTCCCATTTATATATATATATATATATATATATATATATATATATATATATATATATATATATATATATATATACCAACAACAACAAAGCCTTTTTCCCAACTAGTTGAGGTTGGCTACATGAATCCTGATTTTCCATTATGCTCGGTTTAGCACAATATCTTCTCTAAGAGCATCCACAGTCGTTTTTGTCATATGGTATAAAATGGCAGCTACAGTAATAGCAAATGGGTTCGATCGCTGCAGTCGTCGTTTGCTATATTGTTTCTCATTTTTTAGAAAAAAGCGAGCGACGGGGTATGATACCCCGTCTCACCGTTTAAAAGAAATTAAAAAATATTAATTACTTATTAACTTTTAATGTATATTAATTAACTAAATTAAATAATATTATATTAACTAAACCTAATTACTACACTGCCTAAACCTACTGCAGCACTACCTAAACCTACTGCAACATAATTAATCAGCATTAATTATGCATACTTTGAAGACTGGATCCTTTTTGGGCGGACGGGGTATCATTCCCCGTTTGAACCATTTTTTAAAAAAAAAAAATCGTTTAATTAGAGAGACGGGGTTTGATACCCCGTCCGTGGTATCATTCCCCGTCCGTCCGCTTTTTAAAAAAAAAAAAATTCAGAAATTAATGGGACGGTGTATGATACTCCGTTTGATACGATTAAAAAATATTTTTATCGAACAGACGGGGTATCATACCCCGTCCTTTATAATATGAGAAAGCTCATTTCGTTTCTCAAATATGAGAAATGGAAATAGAAAGTTTCTCAAAATATGGCAAAATGAGAAACGACTGCAGCACTTGTTTTCGATTCGTTTGCTATAATTTGAGAAAGTGGAAATTATAGCAAACGACTGTGGATGCTCTAAGGTCACAAACTATCATATTTTTTCTCACCGTTTCCGCCCAAGTTTAGGTCTTCTCCTACCCCTAACTCTACCCTAAATACTTATCAAATCACTTATTCTAACGAGGGCACTATTAAGCCTACGTGTGACATGTCCAAATCATCTTAGGCGATTCTCTCTTAACTTATCTTGGATAGGAGTTACCTTTAGCATGTTTCGTATGTGCTGGTTTCTAATTCTATCATTCCTGATTTTACCACACATCAATCTTAACATCCTCATCTCGGCTACACTCATTTTTTATACATATTGTTTCTTTATTGCCCAACACACTGCTTTATACATCATTGATGGTCTAACAGCCGTCCTATAAATTTTTTTCTACAACTTCAAAGGTATACGTTTGTCACACAAAACACAACTGACACTTTTCTACTTCATCCCTACTAGGATCCTATATACATCTACACAAATCTCCCCATCTCTTTGTATAATCGAGCCTAAATATCGGAAACGGTCTCTCTTAGGTATCTCTTGACCATCAAGTTTCACTACTTCCTCAGTTGTGTTCTGAATATCACTAAAATTACACTCCATATACTCTGTTTTAGTTCTGCTTATTCTAAAGCCTTGAGCTTCCTAAGTTTCTCTCCACAATACTAATTTAGCATTGAATATATATATATATATATATATATATATATATATAGAGAGAGAGAGAGAGAGAGAGAGAGAGAGATGATCATGTGAGAACTCCTTCGGTGAGAACCAAGTGTGAACTTTTTTTTAGATATAAATTGAAAATTCCGAACCGTTCATTTTGATCTTCACATCTAAATTAGTCTACAAATAAGAAATCAGGTCATTTGAGATTTGTTTGTCCATGCATTTAAGTGTTACAAATTGTATGGCTGAATATTGTTATTTTTTATAATGACATGATGGACAAATGAACTCCAAATATCTTGATTTTACATATTTAGACTAATT
This sequence comes from Hemerocallis citrina, assembly GCA_017893485.1. NCBI lineage: Eukaryota > Viridiplantae > Streptophyta > Magnoliopsida > Asparagales > Asphodelaceae > Hemerocallis > Hemerocallis citrina. The sequence continues at coordinate 184,096,440 of CM030367.1, forward strand.
TTGTCATTCTAAATAATGTGAACGGTTCGGATCATTCATATGATGACTATGGCAAAAGTTCTCACGAAGCTTATCGTGAGAACTAGTTCTCACATGATCACTCCTCATATATATATATATATATATATATATATATATATATATATATATATAATGGGATAGTTGGGGTTATAATGGGAGAGTTGGGGTTGTCATTTGTAGACATGTAATTTGTAGACATTCATTCAACTATCTAATCTCAACCACATTTTTAAGTGAGCTATATTAACCATTCATCTACTCAACTGTTGTTAGTTATCATAATACCCTCAAAGTTTAAATTTATTTACAACATAATTATTTACAAAAGTCACTCATATAAAATAAAAGTGTGTGCCACTAGGGGTAATTTGTAAAGAGTATGTGATGAGTAAAAGGAGGTCTAAAGTTCGAGGCCAGATTACGTCTTATTATTTACAATATTTTTTTAAAAAATCAGAACGTGCATTGCACGTGTAGATTGCTACTATATATAATTTGCAGGTCTAAACATAAGGTTGTTTCCATAACTATATATATTAGATAATTATATTATATTGAATGGTCAGTCCAAGGATAATATCAGATCAAACTTTTCATCCAATTTGGAAATGTACTTCTCGTTATTGAGATTTATTTCATAGCCTAACATGATTTTGGATTAGGGTCTCTCTAACCTGATTTCAGAAAGATCAATATCTGGAAGAAAAAAAATCATGGCTGCATATGAGCATATCTAGGATTTCTTTTTTGAATGGATAAAGGAGGATCAGTGCCTGATACCATTTAGGAAATGATAAACTGATTCTATAGATGAAAATGCAGCAAATACATTGACTGCAATGACCTCATATAAATAGGCAAAGCTTAGGACAACTTACAATATATAGCCTTAACAATTCCAATATTATACCCATACATCATACACTCAACTAAGTGGGTTGTGAGTATAATGGTTATAAAAATAATAGTCAAGGGAACCAAGATATGCGGCTTTTTTTCTTTCTTTATTTGGTAAAATGACTTCTCATGCACGAATCAAGGCAACATAACTATTCTCAAAAAAATTGAATATATTTGTTGATTCTACTCTATTTCTAAACTCAAATTGTTTTGGATCCTAACTATAAAACCTGAACCCACAACCCCATAGACAAGCAAATGCAGCGCAACATATCCTCCCCACTTCTACATGTGAGACACGAAACCTAAAGCGGATTATTTGGGACCCCTCTCCTTCCACACAATCTTACCCAGTCCCCATGTGGTTCGCTACGGCCGAGCAAAAAAAGAAAAAAAAAGAAGCGGATAAAAGGAAAATCTAACTAACTCTATAACACGATATTATTATCTTAATGAAAATCTTAATCCTAAAACCCAAATTCATAAACCTTAAACCCCAAATGAATAATTATAGCAGAACAATTCTCTCGTGAAACCTTGACTGTCTCAAATTCTGACACTAAATGGACACTTACCTCCCGTTCCACACTCCCCTAATACATTTTAAATCACAGATAGTTCTCACTACGGGACATCCTTGGGATACAAAATTCAATTTATGAAACAGTTGTTTGTAACATTCCACCACGTTAGTGTGTGTCAGATGTAAGTCTACACAATCTTTTTTGCATGAGTCATTAATTTAAACCTTACATGTTTAGTGGGCCAAAACGAGAAACTGAGGGAAGGTTTTTTTTATTAAAAAAGGGTTGAGGGTGTTTCAATTAAAAGGCTAATAGTTCAGGTGTGATTTTTAAAATTTAGCCTCACAAACGAATCATGATTCTTTTTTGGGGGGTTACAAATAAATTGGTTTAGTAGATGACTAAACATAGAAACATTCAATCATTCAGGTATAACAGAAATCATTTGCATATTTGAACTGAAGGGGCAAATCTGGCATCCTACCAAACTTAAAAAAAGGGGAAATCAGGGATTAAACAGAAAAGGTCACTAACCTGTTCCAAAAGACGGTTACGAAAGGGGGAAAATGGGAAAATGGGAAAATGGGGTGACACAGGAACAGACGGAAATAGATGGAAATGGATACCCCCGTCCCCCCTTTTTTCTCTCTGTTTCCAATTTTTGCTACATTGTTACTATGTTCTTCTCCCTAGAACTGTCAATATACCACCCACTAAAAGTTTTTGGCTTAGAATATACAATGAAGACAGTTGACAAATTAATTTTATTTGTGAAGGACCTAACTCGGTTCTGTTGTAAGATCCATAATCAGTTATAATGTAGATTTAGATTGGTAAAAATCCAACCTGATTCCAATCGACAGACTGATCCATCAGTGAGAATGATGAGGACATCTTTCCAGTTTAGGATTTTTATTTATTTCCATTTTTTTGTTTCTGGCAATTATAGCCATATGTAATCTTTTTATATTTTTTTAGATTTTGAGAATATTTTGGAGATGTGTTTCAAGATGTATTTGAGCATATTTAAAGGCCCTGAGATGAATGAGAAAAGCATGCCATTATTGATAAAAAAAAATCTGTGTTGAGTTTTGCTCTTCCTCCTTCTCCTTTGTGTGATACAATTGAGATTCAAATTAGGGTTTGTGATAAATCCTAATCTAGTTTTAGAATTAGTGATTAGTTCTAAAATTTTATCCCCAATTAAAAAAATCCCCAATATAATTTCCCCTAATCCCAATTCACCAAACCCTAATCATACCCCCATCAGCCGCCGTTTCCTTCTTCTTCTCCTTTCTTCTTTTCTTCTCCAGCATCGTCACCTTCTTCCTCTAATCCGATCTCCACACAAAGAAATCCAACCCAAGTACTCCCGACCCCTCTTCTTCCTCCCGACATCAGAATCCACACCCCACGAGTCCCCGCCATCGACCCCTCTGCTTCTCTCCCCTCATCCTCGACCACGCCCCTCATCCCCAAACCCCGTTGACCCATAACCTCCACCACGACAGCCTCCACCACCCTCGCCTCCTTCCGCCTCAAACTCCCGCTTCCCCCTTCCTCTCCCTCCTCATCCCGATCCAGACCAGGATTCCCACTCCTCATCACCCCCGAATCCTTCCACAAGCCCCCCTAGTCAAAACCCTAATCCCTCGGACTCCAACGGCGGCGCTGCCCCCGTGTGCCTCCGCCGGCGCCGGCGCCCCTCACCGTCGACGCCACTCCTGCTCGCCTTCAACCTGCCACCGACCAGATCAGCCAACCACTTTGGCTTCGTTGCTGATTGTGCTCACTGTGTTGCTGTTGCTGTCCAACCCTGAGATCGACACTGGTTTCTTCACATTCGGTATAATCTTTCCATTATTAAGTATTTGTGTTTACTACCATATTATCTAGCATATTATCTAATTTGCCTGTCGACCACAAAATACTGAGATTGAGTGATCCACATGCTAGATTAGAGTACGAATCAGTATTGCACTTTTTACTTGCTAAAACACGTAGGAATTTACTTATTGATTATAAGGTTGAATTATTAATTAAGACTGTTACATTTGATTCAATTCTTGAAAATCCATCAAACCTGTTAACTGTTAAAAATTTCTAACTTAGATCAGCACTTTCATGTTGGTAAAATTAACCCATTAAAATTCTTGGAAATTCTCTATTTTAGGGTTAGTTTTACATCATTTTGGTATCAGAGCCAGGTTCTTAAAACCTTAGTTCTTGCATCGTAGGCATCATTTTTGCATTCATTTAGTATCGTGTAGTCTTTTATTTTATTTTATTTTATTTTTATTATTTTTATTTTAGTTTATTTCAGATTCATTCTAAATAAAAAAATAAAAAAAAAATAGGACACACATCCCATAGTTTCCACTTTTGGTGAATGCGTCTTCGCAGCACCATCACAGACCCTGAAGAGCCTTTTCTATCCCTTCCCAATCACCCAATTAGGAACCCTAGACTTCCCAGACCTGAAATGGACAATCCTGATATCTCCGCTACCCTAGCTGCCATCCAAGCAACTCTTGCCAATATCAATCAGAGGCTTGAGAAAGTGGAGCTAAATCAAACAATTGTCCCTGAGCTTCATGGCCATCGTCAGATCCCTCAAGGGAATGTTCATGACGATCGACGTCAAGAACGTGACCCTGACGAACAATATAAAAAGAACGTTAAGGCTGACGTTCCCCAGTTTGAAGGCCACATGGAACCCCAAGCTTACCTCGATTGGATCCGTGCCATGGACCACTACTTTGTGTGGTTCGACATGAGCGAAGCCCTTAAAGTTAAATTTGCCACTATGAAATTAACGGGTAAAGCTCAACAACATTGGACCAATCTTGAACATGCCCGCAGAGGCCGAGGCCTGGCACCCATAGCCACTTTGGAGGCCATGAAAGAGAAGCTCACCGAGAGGTATGTACCGTTATCGTTCCACACCCGATTGCTAGATTCGTGGAACCTATTGTATCAAGGAAGTAAATCCACACAAGAATATGTTGATAAATTCGATGACTTCCTTATTCGGTGCAATGCGTTAGGTAAAGAGAGTGAAGAACAAACTCTCTCTAGGTTCAGGGCTGGATTACGAGCCGATCTTAGAAACGAGCTAATCTATAGAAAGGTGGACTCGATAGCGGCAGCCTACGCTCTAGTCCTCGATATGGATTCCCTTAAAGCTAGTTCCCATTACAAGTCCAGCGATTCGATGGATCATTCCTCTAGAATGAATCCTCCTGACCCCTCTAGACCTGAGCACTCCTCTCCTCAGTACCCTAACAAATCTTACCCCAGCAAACCTAATTCAAATTTCAATTCACATAGAGATGAACATAAGGGTAAGAATACCGAAAGAGATTACAGTAAGATTGACCCTCTCACTAAGTGCTATAAATGTAAAGGATATGGCCATGTTGCTGGCAACTGTCCTAGTCCAAGTAGGATCAATATAGTAGAGGGTACCGCAGTCATCGCTGATGAGCCCGACAATGAGTTTACCTATGAACCTAATATAAGTGATGACTTTGATGAAAAAGAGAATGACCAGTCTCTCAGTTGTATTCAGCCTATCCAGTCACCTCTATTGAGTATACCCGAGACACCCATTCCTTCCCAAGTCACTTGGCAACCCATAGATTTTACTCATGTATTAGAACATCACAAAGTCACAAAGTCTGCACCCACATTTGCATATAACATTCATGACTTGCAAAGAGAAATTTCCAAGGAACTTAATAAGAATAATTTTAACTACAAGTTAATAGCAGATACTAGAAGGAAATTTATAACTTTTGATATTGGTGACAGTGATGGTTCGGATTCATCCGGAACGGTTTCCTGTTGGACCCGTTAAGAACTTGAACATACGTGCTGCAGACCCATTTAAGATTCTACATGCAATCAATGATAGTACCTATGTCGTTGACCTTCCTGAAGGTTTTGGCATAAGTAAGACTTTCAATATTGAGGATCTAGTACTTTATGAAGGCTCAAAATTTAACCCTAGAAATTTTCTTATAGATGAGCCTACCCTGCAGCCTAATGGTGAGATTCCCCCATTACCTCCACTACCAGATATTACTTACCCATCGACAGAAGAATTGGATAATATTTTAGATGATAAGATAATCTCTACTAGAGATGGTGGTATGCATAAGTATTTGGTAAGGTGGAAAAATAAGCCGAAGTCGGATGATACTTGCAGTGATCGTAAGGGGCTCCCACAATTGGATCCAGATCTTTTGGCGCACGATGACATGATCACTGGTTTTGACTCGACTGGGTCGAGCTCTCTCCCACCCGGAGAGAATGATGAGGACATCTTTCCAGTTTAGGATTTTTATTTATTTCCATTTTTTTGTTTCTGGCAATTATAGCCATATGTAATCTTTTTATATTTTTTTAGATTTTGAGAATATTTTGGAGATGTGTTTCAAGATGTATTTGAGCCTATTTAAAGGCCCTGAGATGAATGAGAAAAGCATGTCATTATTGATAAAAAAAAAATCTGTGTTGAGTTTTGCTCTTCCTCCTTCTCCTTTGTGTGATACAATTGAGATTCAAATTAGGGTTTGTGATAAATCCTAATCTAGTTTTAGAATTAGTGATTAGTTCTAAATTTTTATCCCCAATTAAAAAAATCCCCAATATAATTTCCCCTAATCCCAATTCACCAAACCCTAATCATACCGCCATCGGCCGCCGTTTCCTTCTTCTTCTCCTTTCTTCTTTTCTTCTCCAGCATCGTCACCTTCTTCCTCTAATCCGATCTCCACACAAAGAAATCCAACCCAAGTACTCCCGACCCCTCTTCTTCCTCCCGACATCAGAATCCACACCCCACGAGTCCCCGCCATCGACCCCTCTGCTTCTCTCCCCTCATCCTCGACCACGCCCCTCATCCCCAAACCCCGTTGACCCATAACCTCCACCACGACAGCCTCCACCACCCTTGCCTCCTTCCGCCTCAAACTCCCGCTTCCCCCTTCCTCTCCCTCCTCATCTCGATCCAGACCAGGATCCCCACTCCTCATCACCCCCGAATCCTTCCACAAGCCCCCTAGTCAAAACCCTAATCCCTTGGACTCCAACGGCGGCGCTGCCCCCGTGTGCCTCCGCCGGCGCCGGCGCCCCTCACCGTCGACGCCACTCCTGCTCGCCTTCAACCTGCCACCGACCAGATCAGCCAACCACTTTGGCTTCGTTGCTAATTGTGCTCACTATGTTGCTGTTGCTGTCCAACCCTGAGATCGACACTGGTTTCTTCACATTCGGTATAATCTTTCCATTATTAAGTATTTGTGTTTACTACCATATTATCTAGCATATTATCTAATTTGCCTGTCGACCACAAAATACTGAGATTGAGTGATCCACATGCTAGATTAGAGTACGAATCAGTATTGCACTTTTTACTTGCTAAAACACGTAGGGATTTACTTATTGATTATAAGGTTGAATTATTAATTGGGACTGTTACATTTGATTCAATTCTTGAAAATCCATCAAACCTGTTAACTGTTAAAAATTTCTAACTTAGATCAGCACTTTCATGTTGATAAAATTAACTCATTAAAATTCTTGGAAATTCTCTATTTTAGGGTTGGTTTTACATCAGAGAAGCCTTCCATTATTCATACATAAGACTATGTACGCGATTGTATGATCCTTCTAACATAAATTATTAATATGCAAATCCTTCCCATTTCAAAACAATACCATTTAGCCACACTGTAAAGAAAATTTCAATCAAATGAAGGGATCCTGCCAATCAGGATGCTTTCTAACATTTGCACAAAATCGGTATGGTACCAAAATATTGCCTTTACTTTAATGATTAACTCTTGCATGGGCACGTGCTAGTAGCTCAAATAATCTCATTGGTGGAAATAATAGGTAATAAAGCAAAAGAGATATTTCAAACGACAATAGATATGGGCAAGATCATGTGCTGAGATGAGAATAGTAACAAAAGCCTCATATTTTGAAGTTTCAAAACATTTGCTAGCAGCACATACCAACATACAACAAAGTTTATATAGCATCCTACTAAAATTAAATTTAAATTAAAAAATGGTGTTTGTAAAAATGGGTATTACATATAAATGGAAATTTCATGGTCAAATATAGGTAAAGCTTTGGTGCCAACCATAAATTTAACCTGGCCCCCATTTCAATACTGGGAGGAATGAAGTAGTAAATATCCAAATATGGAACCATGGTGAATGGAACATTCACCTTCGCAGTCGTAATTTTTTTTTTAACAATTAGGTAAAATTAAAATCCAATTAGAATTAAAAGCTCCCAATAAGGACTCATTCATCTAAATCTACCTCCATATGCACAATTTCAGGGGCAACATCAGCATGGCAGTTGGTAGCACATGAAAGCACTAATAAGTACGATGACAATAAGTTGCAAAAGGTTCTTCAATGTGATCATGTGGACCTCATTAGTCTGAGAGCAGTTCTCGCTACCATGAAAAAAAAAGGTTCAATCTACTCAGGGGAACCTCGAGAACTACTAGTCCCACAACTACTCCATTAGAAGGAAGCTATTACTTAATCATACAAAAGCATATAGAGCAGCAGAGGATCAGAATCAGTACCTCGCCCTCTGGATGAACTGCTACCATCAGAGGCTCTTTTTTGGCTCTGCTTAGGATTGGAACGTGCTATACTTAATTTTTGCCCAAGCAGCTTCTGCTTATTCTTCGCAATGGCTGCTGAAAGATGTTCATCATCTGAAAAATCAATGTATGCTATTCCCTGCAACAAAAAAGATTGATTATGCACACAACAGAAAATCCAGTGAAGCATCTAAGACACATATACCAGTAAAAATATCCAACATAACTTTGAAGTTTGAAATAACTATTCATCATATTATGGTTTTGAATCGTTTGTAAATGAAGCAAATAATACCAAGAAAAATATGCAGTAGATATAATTGAGATACAAAATGCAGTAGATATAATTGAGATACAAACTGATGGAGAAGAATGAACAAAACACTTTGTTCATGCAACAAAGGGCTGAGGCAAAAATAAACCAGGTTTAATGTTTAGGCGTGCAGGAAGACCCAAGACATCTAGGAGAAACTGAGGGAAAGAAAATGAAAAACAAAAAAAAAATTGTACAAGCATGCTATAAGAATGGACTTTCTTAATGATGATAATCCTTGAAAAAGGAATCAAAAGCTGACTGCAAAGTTGAGCAAGACTTGGATAGCTATGTTATATCACACAGCTTAACAAAAGGTCCTTGCATTGAAGAGAGATTTCCTCGTCAAGGACACAAAAAGATTTTATGTTTGTCTTGTAATGATATTTTAAAGTGCAGAAACTCTAATTATCTAAAAACACACAGTTAAGCCTAGTCTTAAAAGAAAGTTAATACCAATACTAGCATGAATAATCTTTTTAAAAAGGATAAGAATAATATGGGTATTTCGTTATGGGTCTCCGATCTTCAGTACATACAATTCAACAAAATCATACGCACTTTCCAACTTCCTATAGACTTGCCAATAATGTTAATCAACAATAGCAACCAAATCTTCAACATTTTCTCCAATCTTATGAAGAGTTAAAAAAACAAATTGCAATATAAAATTTGTATATCAAAGAATCAAAAAATTGGAAAAATATTTAGACGAGAAGGTCACAGAATTAGGATAAGCAACAATGTAGGAGTACTCAGTTAGAAATCAGTCAAATAGACGGAAGTCCAATATGGTAAAGAACATTTCTCAGGACTGTACGAAATGTGGTCGTATTTTCCCCATTTTATCCAGTAAAAAGAATGAGGACATCCTTTACAATAAAAACAGTTATTCCAATCAATTTGCATGTAGGAAAATCACCACTTCTATGATCCATCATAAAATATGATCTGATGATTCGAGATCAAAACTTTAGCAAAATACTTGTTGAACTAGAATTAGAAGGGTGTAAACACACAATAATGTTGATTAGCTATCCACATACCATCAAGACATAGATCAATGTAAAGTGCTCACAGTATTCCCAATTACTTTACTGCCTCTGTATATGTATCAATAATATAATGTGCATTTTTGTGGATAAAACTATAGGTATACATATCTATCTAAGAGGAAAGTATGTCATCTCATCATAGGCATAATTATGTAATATGCAGGTACATTTGAATTCCAGATACAGAATCAAATAATCTTCTACTTGTGCATGTGAGTGTGTGTAATTATGTAATTGTGCATAATTATGTAATATGCAGGTACATGTGAATTCTAGACACATAATCACCAGAGAGAGAGAGAGAGAGACCCTCGATTTGCCAGTAAATTTGTCCCTCAGTAAGCGTATAGCAACCACACCACCACTGTCTGAAAAGAACTCGCGAAGGTGTTCCTCCTTTGCCTGCATAATGAAGTTGCTTTAGATTATATTTCGAACAAAAACAATGTCAGTGTTAGAGAGCCAACTTACCTCCAGGTTAATGTTTGAGATATATGCTGTGCACTGATCGGTGTAGAATTTTGGATTGGATTCCTTCGATTTGGAATCTCCCAAGAGTTTCTCATTATTCGGATTGGTTTCTGTAGTCCCACCCAAAGAGGTTTTGTCCACTGTATCTACCACACCAGTGGCATGCATAGTCTGAGATTCTTTCATTGAACCAACATGAGATACTTCGACAGGTTTAGCTGCTGCATCTTTCTGTCGCTTCGAAGGAGGTTGTTTATCATTAGTTCCTTTCGTCATCTTTCTCTTTTTAGGAACATTTGTCACAGCCAAACTAGTTTCACTTGCAGCAATTGAAGAGCCACTTTTTGTCTCTTGTTGTGTCTTGAACATCTCCAGCTCCTGTATGCGTGGTGTCACCTAAGACAATAAAAAAAGCATAATTACAGTGCAAAGAGAATAAATAATTTCCATATATAAGGTTCTTTCAGCAGAAACAGACAAGGTATGTTTGAAATCGGTATGTTCAACATTCCTGCTCATTGTGCTTTGCGAGTTAATTAAGGAAGTCAAGACAAAATGTATCATATCCTCTAAACAACAGTTAAATATTAGCTTTAGAAGCTTCTATAGATCTCTGTGTGAGCGGGAGGATTTCATTAAGCTTTTATGTAAGATAAAGCAATAGCTGGAAGATGAGAACGAGTTAGACAACTTCCGGCAGTTAACTGCCCATTTCCCAGATATATTATCAGGTCAACATCATTAAACAACAATTATCTTGCTTATTAAATTTACAATATAATACAACTCCACCATTGTCTGTCCCAAGCCAGAAATCCAGCCAAAAATCGGAGGAGGGTTGCGTTATGTAGTTGACAACTGGCGTAAAACTTGTCAAATCCCATGAACATGAATCCAAAAAATATACAAGCAAATGCTAGGGCATTCCCTGTAAGCGATACAATGTGCTTGCCCCCGAAGCTTCGAAAAATGTGCAAGGAGAGTCGTGCCCGGGTGCAGGTGCAGTGAAAAATGGGCAAAGGTTCTTGCACCAATTTGAACGTGTGCAGATAAAAAAGCTAGTCCAGGATGGTAGGCTTAGGTTAGGACTTGGAATATAGGAACATTGAAAAAAATAACAGAATTATTAATATAGCTTATTTATAGGAAACATAGTGAGCATGGGAGAAAGATAAAGAGATAGATGATTTTAAATTATATTATACCCGTAAAATTAGAAATAGAAATGAAGCAGGAAATTTAGCTAATAAGAAATTCAAAGATGTACGTGTCAATAGGAAAGGAGATAGAATAATACAAATTAAGCTTATATTAGGAAAAAACATAATCAATATCATTAGTGTCTACACATCCCAAGTAGGATTAGATCCACAAGCAAAAAAAAAATTTGATAAGATAAGGATGAGATAATTCAATGAGTACCCTTATGTGAGAAATTATTTATAAGAGCAGATTTGAATGGGCATGTAGGAGAAATGAACATGAGATATGAGAAGGTGCATGGAGGACATGGATTTGGACATAAGAACGATGGTGGAGAGGCTATTAGATTTTGCGGTGTCGTATGATCTTATACTAGCAAATTCTTATTTTAAGAAGAATGGGCAATATTTGATAACCTTTAGAAGTGGGGTAAATAGAAGCCAAGTTGACTTTTTCATTACCAGGAAGGCTGATCACTTAACGTGTAAAGATTGTAAAGTTATTTCTGGATAGTGCTTAACCTCACAACATAGATTAATGGTGTTAGATATTAATAATGGAAAACACGTGTGAGGAATGAGACTAGGAACCTAAGAACTGGGTGGCGGAACTTGAAGTGACAGAAAACTATAAGTTTTTAGCGACAAATCCTTAAAGGAACGATATAAAATTGAGAAATGGAGACAAAAATTATGTGGACTAAATGGCTACGTGCAGAATAGAAATCCCAAAGGAGGTACTTGGAGAATCTAAAGATAGAGAATCTAAAGGTTAGAGATGCAAACTAAAGATACATGGTGGTAGTAAGAAAAGGAGAAAAAAAAAAGATCAATCTTCAAAATATGGCCAAAGAGTAGAAATAAGAAGGATTTGGAGAGATATAATAAGACCATTAGAAAAGAAGTTAAGAAAGCGGTAAGAGATGCGAAAGGAAATACTTAAGATGATTTATAAAGAAGAAGAAAATAACATATATAAGCTTGTTAAGCAAAGGGATAGAAAAATAAAAGATTTAGATACAATTAGGTGTATTAAGAGAGAGAATTAGTAAAATATGAGAAAATTAAGGAAATATGGCGTAGTTACTTTGAGAAGTTATTAAATGATAATGTTGTGGGCAACTTAAATATAGAAAAAACAAGTGAGAGTCGAGAGCATATGTTTTACTATAGAATTAGGATCTCAGAGGTCCGAAATGTTCTAGGAATGATGAAAATATGAAAAGCTTTAGGACCGAATGGTATACCCATTGAAATTTGGAAGTGTCTTGAGGATGTGGGAGTGGGTTAGCTAACAAGATTGTTCAATGAGATTTTGAGAACCACAAAGATGCCTGTTGAATGGAGGAAGAGTATTTTCGTACCTACATATAAAAATAAAGAAGATATACGAAGTTGTTCCCAACTACCGAATGATTAAATTAATGAGCCATATGATGAAACTTTGGAACAGTGAAAGACTGATACAAGAAACAATAGTGTGAGAATCAGTTTCAATTTATGTATGGAAGGTCAACAATAGAAGCAATTTATGTACTAAGTTGACTTGTGAAAAAATATATGGAAAATATGAAAGATCTACATATGGTATTTATAAATCTAGAAAAAGCATATGATAAAGACCCTAGACATAGAAAGGTGGTTGTCAAATAACAAAAGAGTAACTATTCAATATACTGAGGTGATTAAGGATATGTATGAAGGGGTGATAACCACAATTAGAACAACCACATAAGAGAGAAGTGAATTCCTTATTACAGTAGGTTTACACCAAGATTCAGCTTTAACTACCTCTTTGCTTTGATTATGGATGAACTGACACGAGGAATACAAGATGATGTGCCTCGGTGTATGCTTTTGTCGATGACGTCTTAGTGGACGAGACTAGCACGGGAATCAATGCTAAATTAGAATTGTGGAGAAAAACTTTGAAAGCTACATACTTCAGAAGAGCATATGAAGTGTAATTTTAGTGATATTTGGAACACAAATAAGTAGTGAAGCTTGATGGTCAAGAGATACCTAAGAGACCATTTCCGATATTTAGGCTCGGTTATACAATGAGATGGGAAGATTTGTGAAGATGTTATACATAAGGTCTAGGGTGACTTAAGTGGAGACACATAAGTGGAGTTTTGTGTAACAAACGTATACCTTTGAAGTTAAAGGAAAAATTTATAGAACGGTTGTTAAACTAGCAATGATGCCTGGATCAGAGTTACAGTCAACAAAGAAACATGTCCAAAAAATGAATGTAGCTGAGATGAGGATGTTAAGATGGATGTGTGGTAAAATCAAGAAGGATACAATTTGAAACGAACATATACGAGACATGGTAAATGTAGCTCATATCCAAGACAAATTAAGAGAGAATCGCCTCAGGTGGTCTGGACATGTCACACGTAGACCTAATAGTGCGCCCATTATAAATAGTAATTTGATAAATATTGAGGGTAAAGTTAGGTGTAAGGGAAGACCTAAACTTGGGTGAAAACGGTGAGAAAAGACATGATAGCTTGTAACCTTACGGAAGATATTACGCTAAATCGAGCAGAATAGAAAACTAGAATTCATGTAACCGACCCCAACTAGTTAGGAAAAAGGCTTAGTTGTTGCGGTATTTAAATTTGCAATAGGCTTAGTTGTTGTGGTATTCATTTATAATAAATAAATTATAAATGAATGAGCAAATGAATTTCAAATGACTTGATTTTACATATTTAGACTAATGTAGACGTTTAGATCAATGTAAACGGTTTGGATCATCCATACGATGGCTAGAAGGGCGAGTGCTCACGGAGTGCTCAATGGAAGATTTTCCTATATATATATATATATATATATATATATATATATATATATATATATAGGAAAAATATATATATATATATATATATATAGGAAAATCTTCCATTGTGCACCACCCCTCCGTGTGCACTCAGCCTTCCCGCCTTCGTATCGACGATCTGAACCGTTCACATTGATCTACACATCTAAATTAGTCTAAATATGAAAAATCAAATCATTTGAAATTTATTTGCCCATCCATCATGTGACTATAAAAACAATAATTTTCAGCCATACAATTTTGTAACACTTCAATGGATGGGCAAATAAATTTCAAATGATTTAATTTTACATATTTATACTAATTTAGATGTGTAGATCAATGTGAATGGTTCGGATCGTCGATACGAAGGCGGGAAGGCCGAGTGCACATGCCGTGTGCACCATAGGTGGTGCACAACGAAAGACTTCTATATATATATATATATATATATATATATATATATATATATATATATATATATATATATATTCTAAACCATCATTTTTTTTTAGCTTGCAGGTCACATCAAAGGTAAAAAATACTAAGGGAGATGCACTCAGGACCTCACCAAGATGCGAAAAACAGGAATTCATACAGGTAATTTACTAGCATCCTACTAAATCATCTTGTTGCGCATATAGACTGTAACAAACTTCCACGAATCCCGATAAAGCTTAATGTACCATAAACACCAAATGATGTGGGATGAGCCTGCATGTGCCCTTTACGTTTCTTTTTAAGTGGAGCATAAACCATGAGGGTGGAGTGGAAAACATTTTTTTGGGGGGGGGGGGGGGGGGGGGGGGGGGGGGGAGGGGGGGGGGGCGGGGAAGAGGGTAGTTCAACACTATAAATATTAATCCTTCTGCTACAATTAGTCATCAAGCACATTCTGAGATTTTGCATATATTAAACATAAAAAGTTTTCAAGTTCCCAGATTCCTGAAAGTCAAATTTTCACCTTGGAATTTAAATCTAGTAATAACTTTTGGCACGACTTATACTACCCTCCGTTATTATGATAACCCCAAGGTACACTGAAATGAGGGTACCGTAATGAGTTAACTTCTGAAGGTACATCCCCAAAATAGATTATCCACACAACCCAAACTAATGGCAAAGTCTTAGTGGAATGATTCTGTCTTGTCAAATATTTTCCTCCAAACTAAAAGTGAAGGAATGCTTACCACAACAGCTTTTTTAAGCGGAAGACAACTTCACAATGAAAGATATAACAAGAACAGAAGCGTGAGTAATTAGTAAGTTCAACCATTTTGCCAAATAAAATAGTTCTAGTCGGGGAATGTAAGAACAAATACGTAGACATCATATACAATTAAACCAATGCAACAAAAGCACTATCACGGTCCATAAGTACAGTTACAAAAGCTCAAGCAGCCAGTTAAAGAAAGTAAACAGATTTAGCAACAAAAAACATATATCTATACCAGATAAAGAAAGGAAAACCAGTAAAGCAACCTCTTAGCAATTATTAACTTAATCAAGCGAGAAACAATATCCTCAATGAACAATTACCTTCTTCATCGCGAGATCAAAATCTTCTATAGTGCCATATTCCCTTTCAAAACGCAACCAAGAATGACAAATCTCCTGAAGTATTACAAGTGTTAGGGAAGGAATGCATCATCCAACTCAAAATAAAATAAGATGTACAAAATTAGAAAAAAGATATGCATGAGACTAAATGAATCTCTGACATATTGTAACGCCAACAGAAAAATATAGCCAGTAAGTGCACATGGATGACAAAGATAACAGCTTTTATTTTTAGAGCCATTAACGATGATACAAAATATGTTGCAATAAAGAACAGTCTAAAAGATCTTACATCCATAAGCTTATAATAAAAAAGGAATCACAAAAGTTTCACGCTTTACTAAAAATAACTCTCATCTGAAACGAACTTGCTCAAGAATGAAATCCTGAAATAGTGTTGAAGTATGCAAATGCACAAAGCCCCATGGTCTCAACCAGAAAAGCAGTATAGTCTCACATGTGAGTTAAAGAAATATTACAGAACTTCATATGAAATGAACTACTTTTGTTGCAGGCAAGAAGGGGGGAAAAAGTAGCCTACGATTATTCATACCCGTTTAAGAAAAGGTAGAACAAGGTAAATGGTCCATCCCTACCTGTTTACTCAAATCATAACTTACAAAAAAGTATACAATGTAAATCTATACTTAAATTGTCCCATATTATAACTTTTATGTTTCTAAACCTACCCTATATGCCATTGTCTCCTCTCCTGCTTTCATGCTCAACCTCATTTCTACCAGCAATAAGGTGGCGTCCTTAAACTTTAAGAACCACAAATTATTGTTGATATCAAAGAGAAAATCATAAGATACATGATAGGAACTTTGTACCTTCCTACATTAATACAAGTCAAATATCACACACCTAGAAAGAAACACTCAAATTGTATCTTTTGAGATCTGAGAAGTCTTCAATAGTGCCGAACATGGAACAATAAGAGCTGCAACGAACAATGAGATCATCATTGCAAATAATAATAAAAATCTTTCTAGCCAACGAAATCTCATAACTCCTTGAAGATGGTCAAACATTCAAAATTCATTTCCCATTAGGAGTGTAAAAACTTCTTTTTCTTGAACCTGAACAATTAGAGTTTGAAGGAAAAACCTCATTTATGAACTTTTTTTCTTCCATATAGCTTGTTCTATCGTGTTCAATTGTGTGCACGTGCGTGTGGACATAGCTAGGGGTTTGCGAGGTTTGACATGTTTAAGACTATTTGAGAGGCAAGTACACTTCCAATAAATAGTATGTAATTAGAAGTGTGGATAATCAACAAACTATGTAATTACATACAACTATATAATTACATAGAGGACTATGTAATTAAGTGTAATTAATATGGTGGGGAGCGCCTAAATATATTGAATACTTTTGGTTTTAAAATCTCCATTGCCACTGCACAAGGGGTGGATGGGCGGGCACTAGCCACACTATATACAAAGCACGTCTAAGTATCATCACTACTTTTGGTTTGTAAAAATCCCCATCACCACTGCATATGGGAATTCTAGAAACCTTCCACTATGAGAGGGTCAGTATCTTCAAACTTGAGGTCATTAGCTGGAGTCCACAAATCAACCCCAAATCTGACACATTATATGTCTACTCGAAAACTAGTTGCATCCAAGAAGTAATCCTCGTTGAGAACTGATTCACAAAACTTCCATGAACTTTGTTTGCAATACAGTCAGTCCCGTAGTTCGGGATGGTAATTCCATTAATATGAACTATACTCTTTTCTGCCTGGTTCTTCCCCAAGATCACACAACTTCAACATGAAAGCACAGACAGAGGTATTGAATCCAAACTGTGTAGTAATAATGCTATTACAAAGACAATGTTTCTAAACTGACATAGGTTTCATGTTTTTGTTTACATTTATTGGGTGCTTGATGACTTATGCAAAAGTTGTAAGAGTTAAAATCATAGATATTGCACAAATAACATCATGATTACCTCAGAACCTGTTCCCAAGAATCTCTTACTGTAGCATCTCTTGTAAATGGACCTTGCCTCATTTATATGACCCAACCCAATTTCCATTGCTATGAATCCTTGCCAGACTTCCAAAGTAGAGCCACTGAAAGGAGTCCACAGTTTATTAATATGCATACTGAGAGTAGCTTAAGTATGATAGGTCACATGAATCATTCATATGTTTGAGAAGATCTAATAGTTTAGAAGGTGAACAAAAAGCGTCTGCATGACATGGGCACGAACCTTCTCTTAATTAAACTTTCCCAAACGCCACGAGCTGCAACTAAACCTTGTCCAAGTGTAACTTCTAAACGAGCCCAATAAGCATACAGATACAATAGATCTTCAGCGCTGATCATCTCTGGGGAGAAGTAATCAGCAGCACGCTGCATAAGTCATCAAAGAAAAAGAGAAAAAAAATTAAGACAAAATTAGTAGGAGTTGCATTCATAAGGACTTTAACTAAAATCAAACAGTTAGACCTGTGTAAAAACTATTGGCACTATTGAAAATTAGGTTTAGTAATATTGTAATTGCTTTAATTAAAAATAAAAGTCCGCGCTTTGTTGGAGGCTTGGACCTAATAATATCCTATTAAATTTTAAAAACAGGTTGCAGATATTTATCATTACAAAGTTACATCATTTATTACAAATGTAATAATGTATGTTTTAATATCTCTATATTTTATCAGTTTTTTTCTTTCTCTTTCACAGCCTCCACCCTCATATTTGCTGTCTAAGTCATATCTCTTCCATTAGTATATTTCTCTTTCCTTCTTTTTTGCTGTTGTACCTCTTTTTCTTTGTCTTATAATAACTGAGAAAAAAAAGCGATAGATTCGGATCCTATGAAGTAGAATCTTAAGCTCCCCCTAAATATATGTCATTTCATCCCTAAGAGCCTTTTTCAATCTTCAGTCTCGAGTAATATTTATATGAATTTGATTAAGTAATCTATATTATCAACTTGTTATAATACCATCTGTGTTATGATTTGGGGGACCTTATAAAAATAGATGTTAATTACGGGACTAATAATAGGAAAGCCCTATAATCAAATAGTAAAAATTGTTATCTTTGCAGCTCCATTTGTATTATTTTATTTTATTTTATTTTTGACAAGACTATAGCAACACACTCACCCACTCTCACTCCACATTTATATTAGTCGGGGATTGACAGTATAAGCGGGACTTGAACTCATCAACCCTTGCCTACCAGCAAAGAGGGTTACCCCTATTGGCGCTCGTAAAAGATCAAGGTATGAAACCCAAAAGACACAAGACATGAATAGAATCTTAAGCTCCCCCTAAATATATGTCATTTCATCCCTAAGAGCCTTTTTCAATCTTCAGTCTCGAGTAATATTTATATGAATTTGATTAAGTAATCTATATTATCAACTTGTTATAATACCATCTGTGTTATGATTTGGGGGACCTTATAAAAATAGATGTTAATTACGGGACTAATAATAGGAAAGCCCTATAATCAAATAGTAAAAATTGTTATCTTTGCAGCTCCATTTGTATTATTTTATTTTATTTTATTTTTGACAAGACTATAGCAACACACTCACCCACTCTCACTCCACATTTATATTAGTCGGGGATTGACAGTATAAGCGGGACTTGAACTCATCAACCCTTGCCTACCAGCAAAGAGGGTTACCCCTATTGGCGCTCGTAAAAGATCAAGGTATGAAACCCAAAAGACACAAGACATGAAAACTATCAAGAGACAAGACTATTTGCTTAAAAGATCAAATGGAAATTTCAAGGGTGGATACAAAAGGCTGCTACCACTTCTGAATACATGTCAGATCCATCAATTCTCACTTCTTTATAGAGATTATAGACTCCAAAAGATCAAGTGAAAATTCTTGAGAGCCCAAAGCAACAAACTACTAGACGGTGACTTCACTTGTTTCTTTACATATATCGTATACATCTTCCCACAAGCAGACAATTTGTAGAAAAATACCGTCCAAGATCCAATGGGAAAAAATCGCAACTGACACAGAGAATAGCATCTACTTATACACAATATTGGAATAAAGATAATGTTCAGACAAGAACCTGAATAACTCATGTAACTAGAATAAAAGGGAAAACTGATATGAAGACTCAACTAGATCATACACTTAAAGTCAATATACAAAACTATCCCAAATACGAACAAACTAATAAAATAACAATATAAACTTTAAAAAAGATGTATCGAATTAGAACAAAACTCATTGTAGTAGCCATATTATTGACTCGACATAACCTCCAAAACAGTATAGCCAGGTAGTGGAAGCATTATGAAGAGAATAGGGTGATAAATAAAAAGCTGTAAATGCATGTGAACCAAAAACGGTTGAGCTTGACCATTGAAATAAAATTTAACAAGGGAGGATAGCGAACCATGTAATCAATTAGTTTTTCATCAAGAAATGTACTTGCATTATGCAATTATCTAGGTATAAATTGTAAATGTAAGGTGCTAGTCTATTACATGCAACATTGAAATAGAAAACTTAGTTTGAATAAAAAAACTTGAGCATGAAGCATAGAAATGTGGAGAAAAATAAAATTATATCAAAGATGTATTGAGAAGTGTAATCTAACAAAATTATATATCTTAAATTTCTTAATGAGCACTGAGCAGCGAATAAGGTAAAATATGTATAAATAAATATAAAAGCAAACCTGAAATGTCTCCTTTATCAAAGCATAATTCAGCCCGTCTCCTTCTATGCTACCCAAAGAAATCCTCCGTCTTAATCCATCAACTCGGGTAAGAAACAAATTCAAATACTGCAACCACAAGAAGCAAACAAAATCAAATTAAGTTTCCATATTCATCATGTGTTATAAGCTAAAGTGTCTGTAAAGTATATGAATATATCATCTACTAAAGAAAAGGAAATATCTTGGATAATTAAAAATGTTATTGGATTGTGAATTGTGTAAACAACTATCTAGGATAATTTTGTTAAATTTGAAAAAAAATATAGATTACAGGATCAATGGAAGTGTATGTACTTAGAGAAATGTCCCGATACTCTAGTTTTACATTTTTATGTGTCCCGAACCCCTACCTACACCTAGACCTGGCAATGGAGACCCGCGGCCCATGGGTATCAGCATGTTTACTCAACGGGCCCGGTACGGGTCTTCATTTTTGGAATTGACCCGGGCCAGGTCGGTGCAAGTACCTATGGGAGGTACCGCATTTTGAATAATTAAATTAAATATTTTACACATCTCTCTCTTAACTACCCAAACCCACATACCCATTACCCAATTCATATCAAAACTGGATTATATTAGGGTTTCTATAGTTCTGTAATTCCTCTCTGAGTATCTCTCAAATGATGGATAGATGGTTTGTATTTGATTTCTTTCATCTTTTGTACAAAAGGGTTTTATTTGATTAATTTGATCTCTGAGATGCTTTTTCTTGTTGATTTTTCTAACAAATTATTTAAGTTAAACAAATAATAATATTTAAAATATATATTAGAGGGGAAAAAATCAGAAATTGAAGGGTACCCATGGGTCTGGTCGGGTCGGGTACCTGCAGGCAGGGTCCGGGTTGGGAAAAAGTTAAGAAATTTTTGTAGTTACTTTTTGACTCGGCTCGTCGGACCCGGACCCAGGTAACCCATACCCACGGGTATCAGACCCGACCCGTTTGTCAGGTCTACCCACACCCTTGCTTCATGGGCTGATGAATCTAGTGTTATTGAAGTGTGGGATCACCTGGTTGATGGGCCATGTTGGATATGTAAAGACAGGAGGGAGAAAAGTGAATTCACAAGATTAAGTGAGATTAATGTTGTACATGGGTTCCAAGTAGACCAAGTTAAATAGTTGATAGTGAACGTCATGATGTAGTTAATGAACTTTTATACAAAGAATGATGTTACAGGAGATCTAAGAGAACAACGGCTTTGGATTGACTCTGGGGCTCCGTTTGGCATTGTTGTGGGCCAAGTGTAGTGGCCCAAAAGTGCATTGAACAGATAGCGTTTTTCATGAACCATAACTGTTTGGCAAGAACAGTTGTAAAACTCCTGTCCGAATGATAAAAGTACATTTTTTTCACAAATAGCTGTTTGGTAAAAAAAATTAGACAACTGCAGTGACGTTATAAAAATTTTCTATTAATAAAAATTAAAAAACCTCCTGTAAAAGAATTGACATGTTAAAGAATATTTTTTTTAAGTACTTATTTTTCAATTTTAATATTTCTAATTAATTGCATAAATTTAATAATTGATTTTTCTATATTTTAATCATATAAGAAAATTGAAATCTTGACTTTAGCATCATGAATAGAATTATAAAATTTGTGTAAGCCTAAAAATTATTTATGTGAAGGAAATAAGATGTGAAAACATTTCTTCTTATTGATATCCTAACAAAATTATTTATTTTGACATTTTGGTGTGGTTTAGGTTTAAAAGGGTTTTTTTTAATAAACATTATGACGTGGTCTGACCTCAAACCTGAGACATCCCTACAAAATAAAGCTTTGTTAGAAGCCCAAACCCTCAAATTGATGTGGTGGAGTTTTGAAGAGAAAATGTAGGTTTTGAAATCTTTGACCCAAAAGAGTTTTTTTTATTGCCAAATAGCTAACTTTTAACTCAAGCCACTTTTAAGTCTTTGAAAGAGCTTTTGGGCTCTCCAAAAGAAATGCCAAACAGAACCTAGGTGTTCGAAAATAAGAAAGTAAAAAAGAAGTTAACACAATAAATTGGGTAAATAGTATGATCTTCACACCGAAGGAGAGTTCTCAATGCCCGCAATGCTCAAAACAATTGCAATCCTGAGTTGCCATGAAAATGCTTGATTTGATTTGTCAGTAATCTTGAATCCCTTCATGTAATTCCACAATTTGTCTCTTGTTGGTTACTTTCACATTGATGGGGGTGCTTACACGAGGCAATGTGATAAATAGATGTGAAGCTATATTTTACATGAATTGGCTAGCTGACTTTCAGTAGGTGGTGAAGAATTAAAGAGAACAAGTAATACATGGGCTTACCCACAGAACCACAGGTCTTGCTAAAATTAAAAGTTGGCAGATGTTTGCAGTTACTATAGAAGTCCGCATGGCCACAACCGCACAAATGGTCATGTGCGTATATGCATAAATAGGGAAGAAAATGGGGGAGATATAAATAGAGGGGTCACTGTTGGCTAGCTAACTTTCAGTAGATGGTGAAGAATTAAAGAGAACAAGTAATACATGGGCTTACCCACAGAACCACAGGTCTTGCTAAAATTAAAAGTTGGCAGATGTTTGCTGTTACTATAGAAGTCTGCATGGCCATAACCGCACAAATGGTCATGTGCGTATATGCATAAATAGGGAAGTAAATGGGGGAGATATAGATAGAGGGGTTATTGTTGATAGAATTTGAACTCCAATCCTATCACTTCACATCAACAAGTGGATCCAACTTGAGGATTCAAAGCATTGGTTATGACTTAGACTAGAAAGAACTATCTATAAGATACATATGCTCATCTACTTCATCAGGTGATTAAATGAATGAATTAATCAAAACAGTATACTGGTTAAATTTATAATATGTAAGTATTAAAAGTCGTGGTTCTTTATGCAAATTTCAACATGCAGATCACAAGTTTATTAAATTAACTATGTCATAAGCTGAATTTAACTACAAATTGTCAATCTTTAGAAACTGGTTCACTGGTTCAGCAAGAGCTATCATATATTTGATCAAGTTCGTAACAACATAATTTGCACAAGATGGAAGATATATCTCGCAGATAATAATGATGCTTCTTAATCATCCTCACTAACACAACAAAAAACTGACTAAACCCCCGCAGAGATTACATTCTTAAAATAGGAGAAAGGAAGTATATGTAAGACAAATGTCGGTGCAATGAAACTTCTATTACCTCATCAAAGCTTCGGAAAACACATTGAATGGACCGCTCGAACACCTGAAAAGATTTTTTAGTTAAACCAGATAAGTTTGTAATTCTCGAATAAACATTGAAGAACAAATTTAATTGTCATAAAACTTTCCAAACAGCTCAAAATTCATCAATATGGCAATTCCATGAACTCTACCATAATAAACGTGGAACATCTCATCGCCATTTGCTATGTGGCCTAGTAAATTCAATCGAAGAGTCGTCCCTATTCTGACAGCATACTTAGTTTGCCAAAAAAAAAGAGTGGATATGCTTCATTTAAGAGGTGCATAGATGGTGAAATATTTTGAAAACAAAAATTCAAGCAGAAGCAGCTTTCACTACTTGTATCAGCCTTGAGTTATCACGGTAGGAGGTTGCCCACAATATAAAATAAGAAGTATAAATCAGCTTTAGCAATTAATCAAAAAGTAAAAGGGCTTCACCAGAAAGAACATAAATGAGCTTTTACCAACAAAGAAAGTGGAAGGAAAAATAATCAACAGTAAGATCATTACAATTAAAAACAGAAATTACAGGAGTCAAATAATATGGAAACAACAAAAGCATTGACCATATTCAGCAAGATGAAGATATTAATGAAAAGCGAATATAATAAACGCATTTCATGTCACTTTATTCTCAGAAACAATGTATTACATAGGTCAGTGAGAATACTGTAAAGCAATAAACCTACAGAGCTCAGCTCATTCTCAGAAGCACCCAGGCGTTCCAGCGATAGCATGTAATGAACCCAAAGATCTCCAACCCATGAACAATTTCGAACAGCCCTAGAATACACGTCTTTGATGATATTAGGTACCTGCAGAAGGATTATCTCATTATCAAGAAAACTGTGCAAAATCTTAACAATCAAACATAAAAACACGTAAGAGAAAAACCTTCAAAGTTTTGTCCAGATAGCTAGTATATCCTAACCACAATTCACCGTATAGGGGCAGTTCAGAAACAGCACGTTCATAAAGAATCTGAACTCGAGCAGGCTCACCAGCAGACTCTTCAAATTTAATATAACTCTGCACAAAATAATATTTTGTTTGGAATTTCTTAGCAGCTAGACTGGTTCCCATATGTACTGAACATTAAGTATCTATGGGGATAGCATTTCCAACCATGTACAGAAATACTAAAGACAAGATAAGTAACTCAATTGACATGGAAAAGGAGAAAGCATTGGTAATTGAGAGGTCTTAGGAGATGAGAGATCCCAGACACTGGTAATGTCAAGCCCACATGCAAAACAAATATACTAAAAACAAACATGTCTTATTGGAAAAGGAGATAAGCAACTCAACTGACAAATCAAGCAGAAAGAATTGGTAATTGAGAGGTCTTAGGATATGAGAGATCCTAGACACAGGTTATGTCAAGCCAACATGCAAGTAGTAAATAGAAGAAATAAATTTCTTAGGATTTGACATCTATATCTGATATGTGTATGTCCAACAGAAGGTACACAGCTAAAGTTAAAAGGTAAAACATATGTTGAATGATAACTAATGACCCCACAAATCCTGGTCACACGAATCAATTGTTCTAAAAGCATTGGTGAATTAGGGAAGAAAAGAGAGAGGGATTATTAGCTATGAATAATGAAACAACTAAGCAGGACTACTTAAAGAACACACTAGAATACTACATGTAGATTTGGAGGTTGGAGCGAGACAGATAAATACCAAATAAAAGCTCAAGGTAATTTCTTGAGTCCTAACAATGGGACCCAAGGTAAAACAAGAGAGAGAGGTAGGGAGAGAGATCACTTTACCATAAAAGATTGAAGTTTATCGGAAGCACCACTCTTAGACAACTGATCCTCATACATTCTACGAGCAGTATCCATCTCCAGAGCTTTTTGATATGCAGCAACAACATTAGCGGGAACACCTTCCATCTCAGAGTTGACATCACTAATTTTCCCTTGTTCCGCCTCCCATAGTTTGTAGTTTTCAAATGTTGATTTTAAATCAACTAACGGAACAGATAATTGACGGTGGAATAGAGCACGTATTCGATGCACCTGTTTACCTATCTCCTGGAAACCGGGGGTGCAGCTACTTTGATATGTTTGTATAATACAGTAATGCAAATAACTTGGATATTTGATTTAATTTCTAACCTTATTATTATCATCACCAATTGTCAAAAGGAGAGCTTGTTCATACTCCCTATATGCTTCCCATATTTTGCTGCCTTCAGCAACATGTGACCCCGCAGCAGTAAGAGCACGTTCAAACAATTCTCGCATTTTTACGACGCCAGTTGGTGCACATTGAGTCACTAATTGATCGTGTTCTTGAATAAAATTTAAGTAATCACACCATAAGGACACAGACTGCATTTAAATGAGATACAGTTTACCCAACTTACAATATAAATCAACACTTCAACAATACATATAGTATCAAAAAGTAGACCTACCAAATACTCGTGCACTCCACGTTCGTAAAGCTTTTCAATGTTAGTGAATGCTTCAGAACTACATGATCAAGAAAGTGATGTCAGAGAAGAAGCTTTGGTAAGAAGATTCTTCAACTCCATCATGAGTTGCACACAGAATTTTTGTTTTTTCTGGTTTTTGGGAATAAGGTCATGGCCACACACACCCACACTATACCCCAAAAATATATTAATTGGGGATTTTTTGGTGCAAGCGGATTCGAACTCCCGACCTCTTGCTCACCAGCGAAGAGGATCGCTTACCAGTGGACCACACGGACAATTAAGTGTCACACAGAATATGTAAAAAAAAATACAATCTATAAAATGAAACTTTCCTCCATACCAAAAGCAAATGGAGAAACCATATATGGGTGAATACAACCAGAAAGAAGACAATACTAGCATAATGTAAACAAGAGTTAACAGAATGGTTATATAGAGGATGCCGGTGTGAAAACAGTAACCTTTACTTCATCCAGTAGATAAGCAAGCAAATTTCAAGGAACTAAGTTATTTTAAGGAGCAATATCGTTTACATGTTCGTTTCAGACTTGCCATTGTTGTCATGAAGACTTCAATACTATGTGATAGGTCAGCTATGAAGAGTTAAACCAATGCCAAAATGCCTATAAAAGTTGAGCAGTCTTCTGGTGAACACTACATCCAGAGATTAAAATATAGCTATGTGCATCTAAAAGAAGCAAATATATCTATGGCATGAATGACAGATCTCCCGACTATCTCAAATCTCAGTTAGCAGTGTAACAGATTTAGCAGCATCCATCACATTAATGCCAGAATTGACTGTCTTCCAACTCCGTCATACTTTCTACAAGTATTTGTACTAACACGCCAGCTAGCTAACTCCCTAATACACTACACTATCAGATTGTATCATACATATTTTTTGCAAGTTCACATACATAGCAGGATGCTGCAACCATTACAGTTTCTCGTTCAAGTTTCAATCACACACCATACTCTTGATGCTTACTACTCAAACCATGGCTGTCCCTTCAGATCTACCAATTTGCTCACAAATTCCTCAAATATTGCAAGATGTCTTCCTCAGTGCTTCATTAGCCAATTTCTTGGCCTTCAGACAAAGTAAAATAATCCTTGAGTTATGGTGGGGCAAGAATCATGATCCTCACAAAAAGGTAGGAACTTGATAGGTAACCTAGAAAAGAGGTAAATACTATCGACCAGGATCGATGCACCTATTGAGGAATTTTCATATATTGGATCTCATATATTGGATCTCCATGCTGGATATGACATTGGTTTCCCTTATACAAATATATCTATAAATCCTAAAAGAATATCATATATGTAGTTTATGCATGTTATGTACCTGTATTGTATCTAAGCAAACAAACTGGTCAGTCTACTTTCTATTCTTTAATGGGCATCTCTACATGGATACAGGATACTTCAGTGAGTTAGACTACACCAATGCTCTAGGATGAACTTTTTCAAGCATTCCCAAGTTATTCTAACTTCATTTTTCTTAACTCTAAGGCTCCTAAGTTATACATTCCTAAGTAGTTGGTTTTTTTGTTGGTTTTTTCCCCTCATAAATACTTATTAATCTAAGGTGTGAATATTTCCCTTGCTGTTATGCTTAATTATTTATTCACAAACAATTTTATGTTCCTACTACACCTTTTTCACTACTTCTATGGTTCCTAACACAATAATGCATTACTTTGAAAAGGTAGGCCACATGGGCCACACTACTAGTGTATGTGGGCCCATTTCGACCCGAAAAACAGCAATTTTGATATCTCATTTGTCGGACCCCCAGCCCAAAATTCACTCTATCATTCCTCGAAGAACCCTTACCATCTCTCATACTTACAAACCCACATAAACATAAACACAAATCTATATAATAAATTACAAAGAAAGCTATCAAGTGGCTTACAATCAATCCCCCTAAAATCAAAGGTCTAGATCAAACCTCACAAAACATATTTTCCCTCCAAAATTTCAAACTCCAAAACCAAAATTTTCTCCCCAAAACTTAAAAACTTATTACTTTATTACTATCTCTCTCTTCTCTCTTCACTTTTTCATATTTCTCCTTTTCTATCTCTCCCTATCTCTCTCATTCTTTCTATATTTACTTAGAAATTTAGATTTTTAGAATTTTAATGTTCTTTTTTTGCACATGTTATATTGAAAATAGTAAATATCTCTTCAACTCCACACTTAAAGTTCTAAGAACTTTTATTTTATACCCTCATTTATAATTATTTTTCAACATGTGCTAATGGAAACATGGACTTTTATTTATAACTAATTATTGCCATACTATTCAAACTTGAGCTACATAATTATTGTTTTACTGTTTACAGGCTTTTCGTGTTTTGTATCGTTCCGAAGACGTGCCGTAGGCACGTGCCCACGGGCAAATCTAGTATTTAATATAACATAATGTTACACTGCATTCTCTAAGCAATAGCCCCTCTTTCAACCTTCCACAAAATATCTCAACATATCTCATTTCTCATTTCTCATATCCAAACTTATTTTAAACCCACAATCCTTCTAGTCGTAAATCGACACAAATTCCTTCAAAACAATACAAAACAATCAACAATCCATCACACAATCTAGATGAATAAATACCACACCAACTACACTCTAATTCGTAATTTTTACCTTGCATTCAACGAAGTTTCATCCTTCGCCCATTCCTGCCACATTTTCGGCGTCAACGGAAAACATTCACTCATCGCCTCCCTCGCTTGCCTCAACTTCTCAATAAGCCCAAGCTTCCTCAACAAGTGAACATACTAAACCAAGCAAATACAACCACATATGAGCACTAACAAAAACCCTAACTGCGAAAAAAAATCATCAAATAAATGAGCGTAAATAGACCTGAACGTGAGCGTCGTAGTTCCACGGGTTCTCCTTGAGCTGCGACTCTAGGGTTTGGATCTGAGTCTCGTCGGCTCCTTCTTCGTCGGAACCGGAGCCGGAATCGGACGATGAAGAGGGGGAAATAGGGTTTGCAATCGGTTGATATTGCTGTTGCTGTTGTTGTTGCTGTTGCTGTTGTTCTTGATTTGAGGCGTCGACTTCCATTGCTTCTGCGGTGGTTTCGGCCATGGCGATTTTCGGGGATTTGGGAAAAGAAGTGAGGTAAAGGTATGTGAGTTTGGGGTTCTTGCAAATTGCAAGGGTTTACGCTTTTGCAAAATGGCCCTTGTTTATGTATTTATTTTGATAAATAAAGTTTAAGAATGAAATCTTAATCTTGTGGTCCCCACTCAAATTTACAAATGGGCTTAGAGTTTTGGACCAAATTCGTTAAAGAAAGTGTTTTGAACGAGACTTATGGGCCCAAGTAGCTCTAAAAATGAGAATGTAAGTTAAGAGCACCTGCAGTCTGGGTAAATATGCATATTTGGTCCAAAAAATCGCTACAGTTGTCTGCTAAATATGCATATTCTGCTATATTAGATTGCTATAAATGAGAGTGGATATGAGAATTATGCATATTATACAGGACGCAACATGAAGTTGCGTCCGACGGAAAAAAATTATTTTTATTCCTCCGACGCAACTTCACATTGCGTCCCTCAAGAAAAAAATAATTAACCGTAATAAAAAAACCTTAAAAAAATCAAAAAAAAATGTTCGACACAACTTCATGTTGCGTCTGACCATTTTGTTGATTTTTTTTTAACTAAAAAAAATTCCAAAAAATTGTCGAACGCAACATGAAGTTGTGTCTGACCATTTTTTTGATTTTTTTTCTCTTCCGACGCAACATGAAGTTGCATCCGTCTATTTTGGGGGTTTTTTCGTCCGTCTGATCTGATCTGAGATTTTTATTATTTTAAATTAAATTGGTAAAAAAATAGCATTCGACGACTGCAGCACATTAGCCAAATGCTATATGCATTTATCCATACTAGTAGTTTACACGTGCGATGCACGTCTTAATAAATATAGTTTTTTATAAGTAAAAATTCAGACGTAGTCTGGATTTGATCTAAAACCTCATTTTACAATAGTTATGCACGTGCGTTGCACGGGTTGGTAGATGGACAAATTACACTAAGGCCTTCTCTCATTATAGTAGTAGATATATGCATAATTTACACAATGACGGCTGTGGATGCTCTTATTCACAAACATAGTCGTATAAATAGTATTTACTCAGAAGAACAGATAGTCTCGTTAGTTAAAGATAATCTTAGGATTAAGAACCCTAAGATTGAGGATTTTCAGTGTATTAGGTATTGTAGGACGTTCAATTGGAGATTTAAATCGGCTATTGGTCTGTCTGGGGTATCGTTATTGGCGTTGACCCGAGCTATTTTGAAATTGTTGACAAATTGATCGGGGAGTTTTCCGTCACCGTAAGAAATAGGCGTAGGAGGGACGATTATGAGGAAATGGTGACATCAGTGTATGGTCCTTATGATTCTAGGTTGGGGGGTCAATTGTGGAAGAACTTAGAATTATTAGAAGTAGATGGGTTGGTCCATGGGTGGTAGGGGGAGATTTTAATATTACTATATTTCAATGTGAGCATAGAGGGAAAAGGGCTAGTAATGAGAGAAATAACTTCAACAACATCACAGATTAATTAGAACTCATGGAACTCAAGCCAACTGATAGGAGATTCACGTGGTCGAATATGTAGGCCAACCCAATTCTAGCTAAGCTATATAGGATTCTGGTGTCCACTGACTGGGAATATGCTTTCCCATGCGGTCGTTATGTCAGTTACTAGGTATACTTCTGATCACACTATGTTAGCTTTGGATTGCGGCGATGGATCTAGAACGTATCATCATCCATTTAGATTTGAGAAAGCATGGACATTGAATAGCAACATCCGTAATGTTATCGAAGATTCTTGGAATACTCCAACTGAGACAGGCAGTGCCACAGGAATATAATTTTGCAAAAACGAGACGACTTCGCAAATGTTTGAAGAATTGGGCAAAAATAGAATTTTGATAGGTCAAAAGAATAGTGGAATAATTGGGAGAAAGAATTATAGATTTAGAATTAGCTGAGGAGGAAAGAAACCTACAAGGTGTAGAGGACGAGGAACTGGCAAGCTATAGACAAGAGATTCAATGGTATGGAGAAATGAAGGAACAATATTGGAGACAATGATCGAGGATCCAATGGCTTAAAAAGGGAGACGCTAATACGAAGTTCTTCCATAAGGTGGCTAACGGAAGAAGGAAACAGAATCTCATTGTGGGCTTGTTCGTGGGCTCACGGTGGTGCGAGGATGAGGGGGAAATTAGAAGGCACTTGGATGGAAAGTTTAAGGAGTCACTGGGAAGCAGTAATCAGTATAGATGTAAGTTTAAGCATGATATGTGGAATACTTCGAGGATAGATGGAAGCGAGGGAATCGAATGAATGTTTCCCGAAGATGAAGTGTTTTAAGTAATCAAGGGTCTAGGACAGGATAAGGCATCGGGACCTGACGAATTCCCGATCTTCTTTTACAGACTTTACTAGAAAATCATCAAGAAAGATCTAATGGATATCTTCTAAGATTTTTACAGCGGAACAACGGATATTGATAGACTTAACTACGCGAACGTCATTCTCATTTTAAACAAAAAATGAGTTGCTAAGAGTGGGAGACTTAAGACCAATTAGCCTCCTTAACAGGTTATTTAAGATTATTACTAAGGTGTTCTCACAAAGGTTGGCACCCATCTGAATGATGTGGTGGGAGAATCTCAGAGTGGATTTATTAAAGGAATGGGTATTATGGACAACATTGCATCTGCACGCAAGCTTGTATTCAGAGGATGCAAGGAAAATACAGATGGATTCCTGCTGAAGTTAGATTTTGAAAAGGCCTATGATACAGTATCCTGGGATTGTGTATATGAAGCACTACAGCTAAAAGGATTTTGATCAAAGTGGAGATTATGGATTAAGTCATGTGTTAGAGTAGCAAAATCATTTGTACAATTCAACAGGAGTGAGGGAAGAGAAAGTAGATGTCAAAGAGGATTGCGTCAGGGGGATTCGTTGTCTTCCATATTATTTACCCTGGTTGCAGATTGACTGGAAGAAATGATCAAGAGGGGAAGAGAATAACACATTATTCGAGGAATTAGGGTCAATGGGATACTCATGTTGATTCTTGGTTTTAATGACTACAACACAATACAAAATTTGCCTATCACATATCTCTTACAGAGTGTATCACAGTCAATACCTTGGTAAAATACACAAAGGCAAAACAATCCAATGAAGCTTTCAAGTGTAATTGATCAAGCCACAAATATTTAAGCTCAAGCCACATTGATCAAGCAAGCTTCAAGTCACAAAGACAAAGGCTCAAGCTCAAGTCAGACTCAAGTTCAAGACAAGATTCAAGTGCTTCAAATGTTTTGTAAAAAGTGTCTTGTAATATTGTAATTTTCATTCTTTGAGTCTTATAAACTTGTAATAGTCTTGTCACACACACACTCACACATACTTTTTAATAACTGAGTGTTTTACAAAACAAAAAGGTCAAAACAAGCTTAAATAAGTTCAGTTATTAAGTACCAGTCGACCATTCCTTGGAACCAGTCGACTGTCATAGTACAAAACTGTCTGAACTCATACAAGCTCTGGCCAATCGACTCATTATGGCAACCCAGTCTAATGTTCAAGCAGTTTCGACAGTTTTCTGTAGGTCGGGAGGACTGAACCAGGATACATCGTTGTGTACTCTGTGATTGACTCTGTGTGGTCGTATTCTTTCAACTTGCAATTTCAAATTTTATGTGTTTTATTTCGAAAACTTGTCTAGTAAGTCGACTGGTTTTTCGCTATAAGTCGACTGATCAGACTAGTAACTCTTCAGTAAGATACTCTTCTACTCTGACGCAACAGTCGACTGTATATCTATCTTCAGTTGACTAGACAGTACGAAAAGTTCAATTTCTTTTTTAATTTTTAAACAACACTATTCACCCCCCTCTTCTAGTGTTATTTGCCTTACCTACAGGATCCAACACTTGGTATCAGAGCCTGGTTGAGTGCAATGACATCTACTTCAAATGCAAGCCAATACCATGAAGGTCAATCCACACAAAGGCCACCCCTATTCGATGGAACAGACTATAACTATTGGAAGTGTAGAATGAAGATCTACCTTCAGTCCATCAACTATAAGATTTGGAACATGACTGAGACAGAATTCATCGGTCCTACAATTCCATATGTACAATGGAACGATGACATGAAGAGCAACACAATGAACAATGTAAAGGCGATGAATGCTTTATTCTATGCACTTACCAAAGAGGAGTTCAATCGTGTGTCAAATGCAACAATGGCTCATCAAATTTGGCACACACTCGAGGTAACTCATGAAGGTACTGATAAGGTTAAAGAATCTAAAATATATGTTCTTGTTCACAGGTTCGAAATGTTCCGTATGAAGGAGAACGAGAATGTGTCGGACATGATAACACGGATCACGGACATTACAAACTCTCTTGTGGCCCTTAGAAAGACATACTCGCAAGCGGAAATGGTGAAGAAAGTTCTTCGTGCCCTAACCCCCGAATGGGAGAAGAAGACCACCGCCATAGAAGAAGCCAACGATTTATCACAATTCTCTCTTGAGAATCTTGTAGGAAATCTTATGGCATATGAAGTACAACTTGAAGAACGCAAGAAGGATCTAGAACCTCAACAAGCAAAGAAGAAGACACTCACTTTCAAGGCCATGTCGGACTCCGAAGATGAAGAAGAGATAGCCATGTTTACTAGAAAGTTTAAGAAGTTTCTTAGAAAAGGTAAATTTAATTCCAAATTTAAAGATACTAATGAACTTTCCACTTGTTTCAAGTGCAACAAAACAGGTCATATGAAGAATGATTGCCCATTGGAAAATGCGAAATCAAAAGGGAAGGCTCCTAACTTCAAGAAGGACAAGTACACAAAGAACAAGTATATGAAGAACAATAAGGCATATCAAGCAACTTGGGACGATAGCGACTCTTCGTCGGAAGAAGAGAATGAGGAGTCAAACGAAGTTGCGAACGTATATTTCATGGCCACACAAAACAAAGTAAGTGATAACTTTGATTCAAATGACTTATTAGTTGCTTTGAATGAGGTTTTTCAAGAATTCAAGAAGGAGAAAATTAGAGTTAAAAACTTATAGAAAGTCAATCAAACACTTTCTCAAGAGAATCTTGACTTAAATGTTGAAGTCAAGTCGTTAAATTCTCGACTTTCTAATTTGGATATAGATATTGTATCTCTTAAAAAAAATTATGAAGATATATCCAAGAATGTACCTAAGTTTAACAAAGGAAAGGAGAATTTAAATGAAGTTCAATCTAATAAGAGATTTGGACTTGGTTTTTAAAAGTCTCTTGAAAAACATCATGTTTCTAAGAATACTAGTAGTAATAAGACTGATTCTTTTTCTAGTGTTAAGAACAAATTATATGAGTTTTTTGAGAAACCAAAAACTGTTGTTTTTCATAAAAATAGTAATTCTGTAGTTCAGCTCAGTCGACTGAACCCTAATTTTAGTCGTCTGTCCAGAGGTTTGGATTCTTATTTAAATAAACCGAAACCTCAGATAAGTCGACCTATTTCACCTCCCAGTCGACTGTCTTCTCATTACAGTCGACTGAAAGGTACAAAAAAGTCGACTGGACAAACTAAAAACATTTGGGTTCCAGTCAATCTGAGTCTAAATGATAGAATTACTTATATAAATTCTTATGTTCTTAATGTATGTAATTCTGTAAATTATATTCCTGCTTTTGGTGGTAAATCAAACTCACTTTGGATTTGGTTTCCCAAAAACTAATCTCTTTCGGACCCAATAAGAAAGGTACCATATTCAGAATGATTATTTTATAGATACCTAAAAGAGAACGTTGGACATTTAACAGCGAATGCTCCATGCATATGACTGGTCATGCTAACCTTTTTTCTTCCATACAAGAAATAGATGGAGGAACAGTCACATTCGGTGACAACAACAAAGGGAAGGTTATTGGAATAGACAGTTGGTAAGAACACTACCCCTACTATAGAAGAAGTTTTTCTTATTAGTGGTCTTAAGCATAATCTGTTAAGTATTAGTCAATTGTGTGATAAGGGATATAAAATTATTTTTGAAAAAGATGCATGTTTAATTTATGATTCTTCCATACAAAATGTAATTTTCCAAGAATTTAGGAAAAACAACATCTATGAATTATGTTTAAAAACCAATAAATTCTCTAATGATTTTTGTTTAGTAGCTTCTAACAATGATTTTTGGCATTGGCATAAGAGATTTGGCAATGTGAATATGAAAAATATTGCTAAATTGCCTATGTACAACCTAGTTAAAGGACTGCCAAGACTATCTTTTAAGAAAGATAAGTTATGTAATGCATGTCAACTAGAAAAACAAGTCAAATCTACTTTTAAGACAAAAGAAATGATTTCTACTAGTAGGTCTTTCAAATTAATCCATATGGATTTATTTGGTCCTACTATAGTCACTTCTTTAAATAAAAGTAGATATGTATTTGTTTTAGTAGATGATTTTCAAGATTTACGTGGGTTTTCTTTTTAAAAGATAAATATGATGCTTTTGAAGAATTTGCAAATTTTTGTAAACGAATTCGAAATAAAAAATCTCTAACCATAGTCACTATTAAAGGTGATCATGGTGGAGAATTTGAGAATGAAACGTTTTCAGAATATTGCAACAAGAATGGTATAACACATTCGTTTGCATTTCCTAAAGCTTCACCACAAAATGGAGTGGTCGAAAAAAAGAAAAGGACATTGCAAGAGTGTGCACGTACTGTACTTGTTGAAAGCAATTTACCTAAATACTTCTGGGCTGAAGCTATTTCTACAGCATGTTATGTTTTAAATAGAATATTGATTAGGCCTAAGCTTAAGAAAACTTGTTATGAACTATTTTTTGAAAGAATTTCTAAAGTATCTTATTTTAAAGTATTTGGATGCAAGTGTTTCATTTTAAACACTAAAGATAATTCAGATAAATTTGATCCTAGATCTAATGAAGGTATCTTCATTGGATACTCAAATAGGAGTAAGGCATATAGAATTTGCAATAAGTCAACCTTGACTATTGAAGAATCTATGCATGTTTCATTTGATGAATCTTTGCCTTCATCTACTGTTATTGAAGATGATGAAATTGATTCATCACCTTTAAATAACGTTATTAAATCACTAAAGCAAATTACCCTAGACAAGTCGACTGATAAGGATATTAATTCGAAGGACTTGTTAAGTCGACTGATCCTGTTGTGATGACTCAAACTTTACCAAAATCGTTTGTTGAAGTTAGAGATCATCCTCATGACTTAATAATTGATGACATCTCATGTGGTATTCAAACAAGATCTCATGTTAACATGATTTCTCATACGGCTTTCTTGTCGGATTTTGAACCGAAGAATATACAAGAAGCTTGTGAGAATGAATTTTGGATGAATGTCATGCAAGATGAATTAAACCAATTTATAAGAAATGATGTATGAGATTTAGTTCCACGGCCTCCTGACCATATTATAATTGGTACCAAATGGGTATTCAAGAAAAAGTTAGATGAATCAGGACAAGTCGTTAGGAATAAGGCTAGGTTAGTTGCTCAAGGATATAATCAAGAAGAAGGAATCGATTTTGATGAAACATATGCTCCTGTTGCTAGACTAGAATCAATTAGGATCTTATTATCTTTTACATGTTTTACGAATTTTACACTCTTCCAAATAGATGTCAAGAGTGCTTTTCTTAATGGTTTTATTAAGGAAGATGTTTATGTTAAGCAATCACCCGGTTTCGAACATGAACAATTTTCAAACCACGTTTTTAAATTGAAAATGGCTTTATATGGTCTTAAACAAGCACCTCGTGCTTGGTATGATTGGTTAAAGACTTTTCTCCTAGAAATTGGTTTTGAGATAGGTAAAGTAGATACTACATTGTTTATTAGAAAAATAGAGACAGATATTCTAATCATACAAATATATGTCGATGACATAATTTTTGGTTCTACTAATAGTAATCTCTGTCAAGAGTTTGCTAAAACCATAAAAATATATTTGAGACGAGTCACATGGGTGAACTCAATTATTTTCTTGGACTACAAATAAAGCAGTCACAAAATAGTATATATATTTATTAATTAAGGAAAATATGCTAAGGAATTACTCGAACGGTTTGGTATGGATAGCACTAGTAGTAAGACCACACCTATGGCTACTACTACTACACTTGGCAAAGATGAATTAGGTAAGAGTGTCGATTAAAAACTCTAAGGAGGTATGATTAGCTCACTCTTATATATAACTGCTAGTAGACCAGACATTATGTTTAGTGTATGTTTGTGTGCTAAATATCAGTCGAATCCCAAAGAATCTCACTTAAAAGTTGTGAAACGTATTTTAAGATACGTTAAAGGCACGTCTGAATATGGTTTGTTTTATCCGCGCACCGATAATATTCAACTTTTGCCGCAGTGACGCTGATTTTGCTGGTAGTAAAACTGATCGTAAAAGTACTAGTGGAACTTGTCACTTTTTGGGACATTCACTAGTATCTTGGTGCAGTAAAAAGGAAAATTCGGTATCCCTATCTACTATAGAAGCTGAATATATTGCTGCAAGTTTGGCTTGTGCCCAATTTTTGTGGATGAAACAAACTTTATTAGATTATGGTATTTCATTTTCAAAACTTGCTATAATGTGTGATAATACCAGTGCTAATATTCTATCTAAAAATTTGGTGCAACACTCACGTACAAAACATATTGATATTCGACATCATTTTCTACGTGATCATGTTTTAAAGGGAGATATAACTTTGGATTTTATTTCTACTGATAAACAAGTAGCAGATATATTTACCAAACCACTTAAGGAAGACACTTTTATCAACTTTAGAAGAGAACCAGGAAGTTGATGTTTTCATGACATTTCTTAAATATTTTATTTTATTTAAGTCGACTTAGAAGTCTTTTTCAGTCGACTTATAAAGAATTTTTGTTGTTCTTATTATTGCTGAATCTTGTGTTCTGAACAGTCGACTGTATAAAGTAACCAGTCGACTGACAGAAAGTTTTTACTTAATGTTTCTTTTGGTTTAATTTTCTATCGACTAAGTCGACTGGTATCAAAACCAGTCGACACATCAGTTTGGTTTTTCTGATTCTGAATCGTCACTTAAACTGAGGCATCTCTCTCTCACTTTTTACCCTCTTGTCGATCTCGACCCTTCATTCAAACCTACTCTTAATCTAAGCCCTTCACGCTTAGTAAAAACCCTAAATCTCTTACCCCTTTTTTTTTCACTTTCTCCCTTCCACTTTTGCTCTCAAAACCCTCAGTCGGCTGCTCTTGGTTTGCTTGGCGATTTCAGAAAATGAAGCACTTGGATTTGAGATCTCCATCCAGATTTGAGTTTCCTTTCCATTTCGAAGTCTGTTTCGAGTTTCTTGAAGCTATTTTGCTTCTTTCTCTTGTTATTAGGTAATTTTTTTCTTGATCTCTCACTCTTTTTAAGTTTCCTAGTTTGTCAACTATGCATAAACCTAAGAGAGCTAGAGGTTCTAATGTTGAAGAAGGTCAATCTTCTCAGAACTATCTTCAATACTTAAGAAATCCCAACCTAGTCGAGAAATTCTTTCTCATATGTCAAATTGCTATCTTTCCGAGGAGATTTGTAAATTTTCCTGATTTAGATAGGTTCCCCTTAGCCCCATTGTTTGAACAATGTGGGTTATTTGACTTGCTTTCTCTTGTCAATCAACCCTATTACTATCCACAACTTATATATTTGTTTTATACAAATATGAAAGTTGCCACTTCCGAGGATGGTAGCGAAATATTTTTTACTACGACGGTAAAAAATATTCGTACGAGGTTAACTCCTAAAAAATTGGGAATTATTTTGGGTATCTCATATGAATGATTAGATTTGGGTGAAATTGAAATGGATGAACAATCTATTTTTTCAAAAATCTTTTTGCCTAATCGCGGTCCTCCTCTGACCAACAAATCGATTACTCCTCTAGCCAAGCTTGTTGCCCGAATATTGTCGTATAACATTATCCCTGAAACAGGTAGCTACGACCAATTCTCTTTTGAATTGCAACAAGCGGTGTATGCCATTTTCGGCAACATCCAAATAAATTGGAGTCGAGTCATTTTTAATCGTCTCCATAAGGCTCACACGTCTTTCCTTCCTTTTGGTGCAATACTTACTCATGTATTCAACTTCTATGAAGTTGATCTTACTTCTGAGTCTAGTGTTGTTACTCACTATGAGTCTTTTGATCGTGCGAGTTTAGCTCGTATGAAGATCCTTAACTCCCCTCATCGGTCTCCTCAAAGGAATGTACCTCCTATTCCTTTAGCCACTTCTGTTCGTTGGTCTTCTGCTTATAGTTCTTCTCGTCCTAGAGCGGTCTTTGCTGATCCCGAGAGTCTTTATACTTCGGTAAATTATCTCATGGATCGTACCGATCTTATCCTCACTAAACAGGATAATCTTGAGGCTAGTCTTGCTAACCTTACTCACTTGTTCACTCAACAATTTCCACCTCCTCCTCCTGCCTCTCAAGGGTCTGATGACGAAGAAGAAAACTAAATTGATGTATTTTCTGTTTTTTTTTGTAATTTTTCATGTTTTATGTATTTCACTTCTATGTAGTATTTGCAACCCTGTACTTCATTTTCTATGTATTAATTTGTTATGATTATGCAATGCTTTTGTTCGTTATGTTTTGTTTCTTCCCTTCTATTTTTTTTTTGTTTTTGTTGATGACAAAGGGGAAGAAAAGGCTTGTTTTTGGTGCATGCTTTGTCTTGTGCATATTTTTGTGCATATTATTCCTTGTGTGCTTGTTGTACATTAGTTAGGGGGAGCATACATGTTTATATTTTATATATCTTTCAATTTTGTATGACTTCATGATATGTAATTGTTATTATTATAGGTTATTGTGTTGTCATCAAAAGGGGGAGAATGTTGATTCTTGGTTTTGATGACTACAACACATTACAAAGTTTGCCCATCACATATCTCTTGCAGAGTGTATCACGGTCAATACCATGGTAAAATACACAAAGGCAAAACAATCAAATGAAGCTTTCAAGAGTAATTGATCAAGCTACAAAGATTTAAGCTCAAGCCACATTGATCAAGCAAGCTTCAAGATATAAAGACAAAGGCTCAAGCTCAAATCAAAGACTCAAGTTCAGGACAAGATTCAAGTGCTTCAAATGTTTTGTAAAAAGTGTCTTGTAATATTGTAATTTTCATTCTTTGAGTCTTAGAAACTTGTAATATCCTTATCACACACACTCACACATACTTTTTAATAACTGAGTGTTTTACAAAACAAAAAGGTCAAAACAAGCTTGAATAAGTTCAGCTGTTGAGTACTAGTCGACCGTTCCTTGGAACCAGTCGACTGTCATAGTACGAAACTGTCTAAACTCATACAAGCTCTGGCCAGTCGACTCATTATGGCAACCCAGTCGACTGTTCAAGCCGTTTCGACAGTTTTCTGATTTTAAAACTTGTTTTTCAAAATCAAATCTTTTTACTGTCGTTGTGTGGTAGTTGGGATTCAACCTCTCAACGTCCAAACGTTTCTTACTCTATAAAAAGAGTATAAAACTCATTTGGCAAAGGTTACAACATTTCCAAGCATTTCTTTAAGTTTCAAGCTTTTTGTTTTCAACAAGAACAAGTCTTTCAAAAGCATACAAACTCTAAGTCTTGGTTCTCTGAAATTCAGTCTAGTATAACATCGAATTCGTTTAAGACTGATTTCAGAAGTTAACCTAATAGCCACTATACAAGAGCACAAATCACAAATAAGGCTATAGGTTGTTGTAAACTATTTTTGTTGTTGTTTTTCGCTCTCGGGTTGTGAGAGTGGTCCTCTCGGTTGGAGAGTAGGGCTCTTGGTTGTAGAGTCGGTTTTTCACTATTGGGTGTAGAGTGGGTTTGCTCTCTCTAGTGGTGAGAGAGGTCTACTACGGGTTTGACATAGTTGTTGTCAAACGCCGTAGGGTATTCTTGTATTTTTTCAAGAATAGTGGACTATCTCAAGTGGGTTGCTTGAGGACTGGATGTAGGTCGGGAGGACTGAACCAGGATATATCGCTGTGTACTCTGTGATTGTATTTTCTCAACTTGCAATTTCAATTTTTCTGTGTTTTATTTCGAAAACTTGTCTGGTAAGTCGACTGGTTTTCCGCTATAAGTCGACTGATCGGACTAGTAACTCTTCAGTAAGATACTCTTCTACTCTGACGCAACAGGCGACTGTATATCTATTTTCAGTCGATTGGACAGTACGAAAAGTTCAATTTCTTTTAAAAATTTTAAACAACACTATTCACCCCCCTCTAGTGTTATTTGCCTTGCCTACAGGATCGAACAACCCGATGCCATCTCGATTATCCAGTACGCTGACAATACATTAGTGTTCGGTGCAGCAAAGGAAGATGAGATTTTATCAATTGGCGTCGCTCTAAAGTGTTTTGAGGTTTGGGCTAGGTTGCAAGTGAACCTTAACAACAGTTGCGTTAATCCATTAAGCGATAACCTATCCATACCGATCATGTCAATAAGGAATTATCTGGGATGCGAGATAGGAAAGTTTCCTCTTATATATCTAGGAACGTCCATTAGGCTAAGGACTATACAAAGAGAAGATTGGCAACCTATAATAGAAAATGTAGAGAAGAAATTAGCAGGATGGAAGGGGCGCTTCATCTCGTTTGGGAGAAGAATTACGTTACTAAACTCAGTTTTTAGTAGTCTTCCGCTTTACATAATGTCTATTTATGAGCTTCCAAGATGGGTTATCAACAAGATTGATAAATACAGAAGAAGATTCTTGTGAAGGGCGCTAATGAGTCTAGCAAAGGCTTCCACTTGGTCAAATTGGGAAAGGTGTGCAAAATAAAAGAATTCGGGGGACTAGGTATTATGGATATAAGGGATATGAATAAAGATCTGACGAGAAAGTGGTGGTGGAAAATGAGTAGGAGACGAAACAATTGGTGGTGTAAGTCCTTCGGGGCATACAAGAAGAGGAAGAAATTTATATTTGGGGGGAGAAGTGTATATAGTAGGGCATCGTATATGTGGAAGGGAGTTGCAAGAGTGGGAGAAAATTTTCATACAAATACAAGTTGCTGGATCGGGAACGGAAAAAATACTAGATTTTGGAAAGACAAATAGTGCGGAAGTAATACTCTTCTAGGTATATTTCCGAAAGTGGCGAAAGCAGCGATTAACGTAGGCACGGTAGTGGCCGACGTTTGGAGAAATGGTAGACTGAGGATTC
This sequence comes from Hemerocallis citrina, assembly GCA_017893485.1. Taxonomy (NCBI): domain Eukaryota; kingdom Viridiplantae; phylum Streptophyta; class Magnoliopsida; order Asparagales; family Asphodelaceae; genus Hemerocallis; species Hemerocallis citrina. The sequence goes on from CM030367.1 coordinate 184,138,694, forward strand.
AGGTTTCTGAGGACCTGTCTCATGATAGTATTAACCAGCTACAGAATCTGAATAACTTCATTTGGATCGAAGGATGGTATACCAACGAGGTAGAGGATGTGAGGGCATGGAGCTTAGAATCTAATTCCACTTTCATGATTAAATCCATGTACAAATGGCTTAGCGATGGAGGGCTCAGAAGTAAGGAGGCACATATTATTTGGAGTACAAATGCACCGATGAAGGTCAAAGCATTTCTTTGGCTTGTGGCGAACAATTCTATCTTATCCAAGTTCAACTTCCAGAAACGAAGTATGCAGATTGATGTCAGATGTTCTAGATGCAACAATGGCGATGAGGACACCGAACACTTTTTTTTTTCAATTGTATGCAGGCCAGATTATCTTGAGAAGTTGTGTGTCTAGGGTTTGGGAGTCACGATAGCCCGAAATAAATTAGTAAGGCTTGGGGGCAGCGGAGAGCAGATATAATAAGGAACGAGGATAGAGAGGTCTGGGATTTGTCAGTTGCTGCCACGATTTAGGGTCTGTGGCCATATCGTAATGAGTAATACAAATCATAGATTTCTTGTTGTCATGCATAAAATCTTCAGCTATATTCATGCTTGGGCAGGTTACGCAGGAGCAAAGAAAAGACTTCGTATGGAGGAGGAGTAGGTCAGGATGAGGCAGGACGTAATGAAGAGAGGGATGTTGTCACGTGTAACACCTCGAATTTTTAAAATACCGGAAATACTTGTTTTTATACATTTGGAGTGGTAAAAAAAATAAATTATTTTTGATATATTTTATTTAAATATTGACATCGGTATGGATATTTATGGTAGATTGGTATTATTGATATATATTGAAGCCATGAGTTGAGATTTTATGTGAATAAATATTGTTTATTTTATTTTATAATTTTGAAGGATTATTGCGAGATAATTGCAATATATTTTGTATTGTTGATGCTATTAAAGAAAAGAGTTGGGGTTTACTTGAAATATTTTGGAGGTCTAGGGGTCTATTTGTAAATATCCATTTATAAGAATATTATTATTATTATAATTTTATCTCTACTACTATAATGGGAGAACACCTTAGTGTAATTTGTCCTCAACCAAAATATTTTCGAAAGTGGACCAGTTATGGACAAACTTTAGTAAATTTTTCGAAAGTGGACCAGTTATGGACTAACTTTAGTAAATATTTTCGAAAGTGGACCAGTTTGATAAATATTTTCCACAGTGGATCAGTTTGGAAATTATTTTCTTATAACCCCTCCCCCTTTCCCTCATCCTTCCGTTTCCTTCTTTTTTTTTTTCGATCGCACGCGACCAGCCAGCCGAACCTATTCGGCCGGCTTCTCCGTGCCGGGATCCATCCCGTTTCTTTGGGGTTTCCAAATTAAATTGGGGGATTGCTAATTGGAAGGTTCTCTAGCTCGTGGCGGAGTCCGTTTTTCGAAAGGATTTTGAAAAGGTAAACTCTAGATTTTATTTTTGTATAAAATTTAGTGTGGTAAATTTATTTTGAGTAAGGGGATTATGGTAGGAAGATTTAGAGATGTTGGAAATGGTAGATGTGAGAAAGTAGCGGATTATTAGAGAGGTTGTGAGTTGTTAATAAATTAGGATTTTGGGTTTGTAAAAGAGAAGTATAAATGTGAGAATTATCTCGTTTATAGTAGTAGAATTTTAGTACAACCATTAGAATAATTGAGGGTGATTTTAGTAATTTCATGGGGATAAAATCCCGTAGTAATTTGAATATTACGTGCAATGCACGTGTGCATCCCAGACGTTCGATAAAACGCCTGAGTGATATTAGAAATATTGTTATTATTTTCTGTGATTGATTTGAATGATTTAAGCTTTAATTGTGTTGAAATCTGATAATAGGATATATTAGCAAATTTGGATGTGGAACGGCGTGCTGGCGCATTGGGTCTTCACGGGCTGCTATGTGAGTATGAAAATATTTATATATCTGTTGTTTAAGAAAATTTTAGTATAATTTGAAGGATTGATATGAATCCCGAAATATGGTGTATGTGTAAAAGGAATTAGTGTTCGGTATTAATATGCGATATGACGATTAAATACTCGTCTTGGGTATTGATATAAACTTATAGATGATGGATTAGTGATATATATATACGGGGATGAGTTATATTTATATAAGATGTCGGTCTATTGTGAATTGTTGTGATTTGAAATATCCAGGGTGATGGTAACGTATAGAGTGTATTTATATATATAATGTTGTGATGTGTTGATATACTGGGCGTATGCAAACTTGGGATATTGAGATAATAAATAGTATGATATACGCAGGATGTGTGGGGTATGATAAAATAAATAATACAGTACAATTGTGATGTGTAGTATTATGATGTGATGATTCTTGTGATAATTATAGTGATATTTCTTTGGTGTGATGCATTGAATGGGGTAAGTGAGTTGGGGATCATTGTTTATGCGAATGAGTTTAAATAAAAGATGAGATGTTATGATGTTAAAGGGTGATGTTAATATGAAAAGTAAATGTTAATAATAATAATTTCGGTTGACTTGAATAGATACCTCCGCATAGACGGAGAGAGCTATGATACCTCAGGGTAGACCTGAGAGAGAGATGATACCCCAGGGTAGACCTGGGAGAGTAGATACCTCCGGTGGGACCGGAGAGAGATATGATACCTCAGGGTAGACCTGAGAGAGAGATGATACCCCAGGGTAGACCTGGGAGAGTAGATACCTCCGGTGGGATCGGAGAGAGATATGATACCTCAGGGTAGACCTGAGAGAGAGATGATACCCCAGGGTAGAACTGGGAGAGTAGATACCTCCGGTGGGACCGGAGAGAGAGATGATACCTCAGGGTAGACCTGAGAGAGATGATACCCCAGGGTAGAACTGGGAGAGTAGATACCTCCGGTGGGACCGGAGAGAGATATGATACCTCAGGGTAGACCTGAGAGAGATGATACCCCAGGGTAGAACTGGGAGAGTAGATACCTCCGGTGGGACCGAAGAGAGATATGATACCTCAGGGTAGACCTGAGAGAGATGATACCCCAGGGTAGAACTGGGATAGTAGATACCTCCGGTGGGACCGGAGAGAGATATGATACCTCAGGGTAGATCTGAGAGAGAGATGATACCCCAGGGTAGAACTGGGAGAGTAGATACCTTCGGTGGGACCGGAGAGAGATATGATACCTCAGGGTAAACCTGAGAGAGAAATGATACCCCAGGGTAGAACTGGGAGAGTAGATACCTCCGGTGGGACCGGAGAGAGATATGATACCTCAGGGTAGACCTGAGAGATAATTGATACTCTAGGATAGACCTAGAGTAAAATGAATATGATATGAAATGTGAATGAGAAAGAGAAGTGTTTGGTATAAGCTGAAATGAAATAATGAAGTAAGTGTATTATGAGTTGAGAATAAAGAATAAATAAGTGTTAATAATAAATGGGGTAGTAAAGAAAGTGAATGGTGAAATGTGAATTGTGGATGAGAAAGAAAACAGTTGTGAATGAAGTAAATGTGAAAGAAAACGAGTTCTGAGTTAGTGTATGAAAATACGTAATGAATGCAGTACGTGGTCAATTTAAAATGGAATAATAAAAGAGGCATGTGGCCTTATGAATAGTACGAAGTAATTATATTATGTATGTGATCATCAAAGTAAAATACAGTATGATATGAGTGGTTCCACCTTGGGATTGTGTCAAGGAACTACCTGCCCGCTGTTTCTGTGGAAATGGTGGGAACTACCTACCTTGGCATAATTCGCACGGTGAGTGGGCATGATAAGGCTATGATTAATGGAAATGAAGAATTAAATAAGTGAAGAAGAATAATGATTTAAGTGAATTAATAACTCTTGAGATGTGATGTGATATTACCCAGACTATGTGTTTGGGGTGTGGTGATTATTACCCAAGCTATCGGCTTTGGGGTGTGAAATATTATTGCCCAAACTATGTTTGGGGGTATGGAATATAAATTGAGGTGAATGAAAGAGAAATCAGTGATAACTTGAGTTATAGTGAAGATGAAAGTAAGTTGGTCATTAATTAGCTTGAATGATAGCTAAATGATATAACGGGATGAGAATGAGTTATAAAACATATTATTGATGTGATAAGAATGAGTATTTAATAAGTGATATGTGCCTGATGTGATGAAATGCGAGTGAATTGCAATGGGTAATGAAGTGTTATATTTTGTCAAAAAAAAAGGGAATTAATGTGGTATTATGTGGATATATGCATACGTGTTGATATGGGTTATAAGAAATAAATGAACGCGGTGTTATGAAATATGAAATTGAGAAAGAAAGGGTTTATGAATGAAAATGAGTATCTAAGAATATGAGTCGTGAGTTCGTAAATGTAAATGAATGGAAAATGATGTGCGTAGTTATAAAAGAATGAAGAAAAGAGTTAGGGACTTGTTATGAGTATTTATGGAAATAAAGAAACGATGAGGTGGTAGAAATTATGAAATGATAAGTAGTTGGGTTAGAGAATTTAAATTGAAAAGTAATGGATTGTATGTGTATTCGTTCTATGCAGATGGAGAATAAGAATATTTATATACGAGGTCGATGTGAAGTATATCATGAAATGTGGGAAGTTATGGATATGTATACAGTTGAATGCAGATTTGAAGAGTAGTTGGATATAAATCGTATTGGTGATGTTGTAAGTTCAGATTTCAGGTTGCATCATCTTAACTTGATGTTTGTAAGTTTAAACTATTTTCTTATGCAATTTAATTTAATTATGAGTTTAGTAAATTATACTCACACCAGAAATGGCTAACCCCTTAGTATTTGGGGGGTTAGGGAGTCCCTAGACTACCCTAAACCCCCTACTGTTACAGGTCCTCAGCAGTGCAGAGGTGAGGCACAGATTTCGTTGAGTGAAGTCTTACATTAAATTTTATGTTTATGTTTAGCAATGTGAATAGTAAAATTTGTGGTTTAAATTGTATTTTTGATGTATAAGCATGTATATGATGATGGTGAGTATAGTACGAAGTGGTATGGTATGTTTGTGACCCGTACCCACCTCGTTGTGGTGTACCGGGCTCTGTGGTAGGTTTTACAAAGGTTTTTCTAAAATTTTTACCTCGTTTTCAAATAAATTTATGGTTTTTATTTGATATTTGATAATCTGTTATGTGTTTGGCCCCTAGAGCATTATATTATATTGCCTGTGTGTATTTGCTCATTTTGGCCTGGGGAGCCCATGAAATTATTGTGTATTTTGTGAGCTACGGAATTTTGAGCAGAATTCCGTAAGCTTTTTGTGTTTCGGGGCAAAATTTACTGGGGAGATTCTGTCAAAATTTTTCCTGAAATATAACTTTCTTAGATTATGATTAAAGTGATATAGAAATTGAAAGATTTGAGTTTGGAGTCAAAAAAAAAAAAAAAAAAAAAAAATTGGGGCGTTACATCACGCCCCGCTTCCCACTATACGGAAATACAGGCACGCAACTGAGGCCCAGCGAATGATATGCATCATCCATAAGCTGTACAATTATAAGCTCAACAAGATCTTTATAACACATTCACGCAGGTAAATATAATAATCACATGAGCTGAAAATAGAATAACCATCATTTGGATAATACATCAACATCGGGTCAAGATGTCCGGCAGTACAAGGTACCAGAATTAAAATAATATGATAAGCAGTTCGCTATAACAACTAGATAAAATAGTGATTGAAAGAAAAACAACATGAAGTAGTAAGAAAGCAGCAACAATCGTCTAGAGAGTCTGCTCGTCGGGTCCGTCAGTACCTGTATAATTATTAACTCAAAGAAAAATAGAAAAGTTACCGTTAGAGCAAGTAGCAACAAGCAGTAAAAAGGGTAATATAACAAGATATAATATGGAAGAAACAAGAAATAGAAGTACAAATACAATATAGAAGTAAGCAAAGAACTGGGACAATATGATCATATAAGTGATAACTATAGCTAGTGTATTCTAGACTTCAAGATATAAGCAATTGATAACCTAGGCTCAGTGAATCGATAATCATGTAATCAATGATCGAGAGTCATGTAATCAAGAGTCATGTAATCAAGAATCATGCTTAGTGAAGATCTCAAGTTTATTTGTTTTATTAACTTATCTAATGCACGCAATCCTGTGTCCCATACCACAAGTTCGGTGCATATCAATTATGTGACGTTTAGACTTAAGTAGTGAATTCTATAGGATTATGTACTCGGGTCTTCCAGTGATAGTATCAAGACATGTAATCATGAATCATGTAATCGAGAATTATGTAATCAAGAATTGTGTAATCAAGAATCAAGAATCAAGAATCAAGAATCAAGAATCAAGAATCAAGAATCACTATTTCGGAAAACACGGGCCCCCTTCCGAGTATACTCCCCTATATTGTCCACTATTAAGTCGTACCCTTATAATCCCGGCTTGTTATTCTTTTATAATTAATTATTAACATGCAGTTGGTACGACTAGTGGAACGGTGTAATCAAGACAGTTAATCTAGAAAAATATCAAGAGCAGTAATCATGGTATGAGATATAACGGGTACATGTATCGAGAATAGTTATTATAAATCATCATGTAGTATAAAATACATGCTATCAACCTATTATATTTATGCAAGTTTTTATTACAAGAACAATAATACACTCAGTTCATTAAATATGAAAAGTAATGGGTTTATATGCAAAAATGTATAGATGAATTTTTAGACAACTTGACATATCTGCATTCAAATCCACTTTTCCGTTGTTACAGAAAAGCAAATTCGATTCAGTCAGAGATTCTAGAAAATAGACTTTCTTTCGGTTCTAACGCATATTCACACGATACATTCTAAAGACATTAGTTATGCGTACAAATTCATACTTCGCTGGTTTCGATGTTTCGCGCGCATTCTGAAAATTCGGAGTCACAATACTAAAACTGAGATATCTCACAATCTATACATCGGATTGAGAAACTGTAGGATGTTTCGGATATCTAGACTCGAAGGGCAACGATTTTCATGAGAAATTTTTTCGATCCAGTGTCGCGAACATGGTCAAATTCTCAGTACGAGAGACCGGTTAGTAATCCCGTGCAGGTTCAGAAATTCACAATATGACAGTACTAAAATCGTGATATCTCACAATCTATACATCCGATTGAGAAACCGTAAGATGTTCTGGATTCGGGACTCGATGGGCTACGATTTTCACATAGAAAATCATTAATCCAGTATTGGGAACATGGTCGAATTTTTGGTGCAAGGTCAAGAAATTTTAGAGATAGTAAGGTTGAATATTTGATATTCGATAGCACGATTCGAAATGTGTTAACGGTTCACTATTGAGTTGATATAGCATGAAACCAGTAACTCGAACGGAGTTTGACAATAAAACATGATGATGACTAGACTACTTGCCACGAGTCCAAGGAAAATGCTTGTACGAGAACAAAAAGAGTGTACAAGGTACTTGCCTTATAACGTGACGATTTCGGTGGTGGTGTTAACCACGGAAAGAAGAAGCGACGTCGGCAACGGACGGCGGCACAACAGCGGTAAGAATGGCGGCAAGACGGCAACGAGTAAGCAACGGTAGGAACGGTGAGCGACAACAACAACGAGGAGATGGCGCGGCGTCGGATTGTTTTTCGGGGCTCACGGGATCGTAGAAGCGGAGTCGTTGGCTTGAAGGTGGAAGGTAAAGTGGAGCTCGGGTGTTGCTTGAGCTCTCGGGTGTGAAGAAGGCAAAGGAAGAGAAGAAGGAAAAATGAAGAATGAGACGTAGATGTGAGAGTGAGGTGTGATATGTGTGTGTGCGTATATATAGAAAGGAAAGGAGATAGACAGCATGGTGCATGCAAGGTGTATGCATGCATGGTGTGTGTATAAACTAAAGGGAGAAAGAGATGGGTGTAGAAAAATGAAAAATGAGACACTGAAGGAAGAGGGGATTAGGAGTAGTAAGGTGGTGGAGGAAGTAGAGTAGGAGAATAAATGTGAGAGTTAGGCATAGAATGAGAAAAATGAGATGGAAAAATTTGGCGTATGTGAGTGATTAGCGGGAGTGGGTTAGGCAGATAGGAAAAATGTTGATTAGGGATAATTGGGGTTAGAATTTGTATTTAAACTCCGATCGAAAAATCACAAAATTATGAAATTGATCAGAAAAATATTCTGGATTCAGATAAAGAGTCCAAAGAGAAAAATAAAACTGATCTGAAAATTGAAGTACAAAAATTCACGTAATAAAATACGTAAACTGGGACAGGGAGTTACAGATGCGATATGGGTAAAAATAGAACAAAATCGGGACCGCCCAAATCGGGCACAGATCGTAAAGCTCTCATAAGTAAAACGGTAATTTATGCACATATAGGCCCGATGGGATGAGCTGAGCCGTTTTCAGGCCTATCGACCCAATCCAACATGTAATAGGGACTGTTACAACAACCCTAACACAAAGGAGTCAAGATCCATTGAACACAGTTTAAACCCCCCTATTTCTATGGGGTAACTGATTCTATCCCTCCATACACAAGAGAAAGTTTGAAAACTCTATCTCTTCATCAAGAGAGGAGACCAGATTTGATCTCTTCATATGGATGGCATAATCGACTCTATCCAACCACCGAGAAGTAGAGATAGATCAATATCTTGAAACTGACCCCCTCGGCGACTATATATACCTCAAGACCTTATCAGAAATAAGGCAATTGCAAACTCTGCTCTCAAAACCCCCATAAACTTAGAGTTTCTGACTTGGGCATCAGAGGGTCTGTCATTGGGGCCACCCCCGGTGTTTCAAACTTGTTTTGCAGGTCCAAGGGAACGACAACAACCCTTCTTAGAGATCAGATCTCAGAGTCAATAGCAACTTTTTAGCGGTCAAAATCGACGAATAGCGAAGGTTCGATCGTTACTCTTTTTATTAAAAGAATTCATATATCTATTTGCTCCTACACAGAAATAAGCAGCAACAAGATGGCTACCTAGGAAGTATCTGTATCTTCATTCATGTTGTAGTAGTAGCTTTGCTATGTATTCGATGCTTTCAGTTACGATCGGATTTTGTATATTAGTATGTAATATGCTCTAGTGTGTTTCGTTAATCTTTCATTAATGAAGCCATGACGGCATCATCTTTATTATCCACAAAAAACAAAAAAAAAACATGCAAAAGAAACTTCTCAGCATAGATTTTCTTTTTAGTTCTTTGTATTTCAGAAACAATATTTTCGACAACAACAACAGGAAGAATAGATTATACACATTTTCGTGGATAGTAGCTGCTTGTTTCTCAAGAACTAATTTCCTAAAAAGTTGAATGCATTACAGAGCCTGTTCAAATTCAGCAGAGCCCAGAGCTATAGTGAATCGGCAGTATTCAGGTATTCCAGTCCATAATCCACTGTTGATGCACAAACCTGTGGCACTGAAAACAGCTTCCCTTATGTTAGATGCACTGATCTCGGAATCAAAGCTTTCGGTTTTTAATGTTTTTCCAAGATAGGATGAAGGTCTTGCTATCATGGAGCCACCGCCACTGCAGCCAACAGCATACCAACCACAGCTGTTGAGTATCTGCAAGAAAAGGTATATCGAGAGTATGAGAGCAGTGCTTACTGTATAAGAATGAAAGCTAATCATTAAGATTTATAAGGTAAGGATTAATCAACCAGGAACCATAATGGCCACATAACAATAAAGCTAATAAAATAAAATTGAAAAATGAAATACTAAATTCCAAGAAAAGCAAACCTCTGATAGCTGCTCGGCTCGATTCTTCGGCATATCTTTCTGTTGAACGATTGCGTCTAAGAAGTGCTGATCCTTCATCTCTATTCTCTACTAGACCCAACAACTTCTTCACTGCATATGTAACAGTGCTGTGTGGCTTACTCAAGCTCGGGAAACCATAGAACATATCAGTCAAGTGAGGTTCATTCAGAACCAAAAATCCAAACTCTAGACCTCCTGTTAGCATCTCAAATGACAAGCCTCCAAGCAAGGACACATAGAAAGAGGACTCTGATGACTTTAGCTTTGAAAGATGACACTCTAAATCCCATCCACCCCAACCCTCTGTCTTTAACTCCAAACCAGAGAAGGAAGTATCTATTATCACCCTTGCACCAAACCGAGCACACACAGCGAGTAGCTCATAGATCTCTTCGTTGTTGTATAGTAAACCAGTAGGGTTAATTGTTGGACCTGACATATATAACCATGGCCTGTTAATATTACCAAGCAGCCTCTCAAGTGTACCAGGTACAATCTTAAAGCCTGTTTCCAGTTGGGTTGGGAAAATGACCGATTTCGCTTTCATGAACTTGGCAGCAGAGACATAATTTCCATTAGTCCCCGAAGGGAAAAGTAAAGTACCCCTATCCTGAATGCAGCATAGTATAAGCTTATTGAATAATGCGAGGGGTGAGTTTCCGTAGATAATTTCTGATGAGCTATCAGTCAAGAAACCATAGTCGCTCTTGAGCAGTTGCTGGAATCCTGATCGAACATCAATTTCAGGGTCTACCATATTTTGTCTTGCAAAGCTTTCGAAAATGGAAGCCTTAACAGCTGAACGGATGGGTAGGAAGTTCTGATCCACATCCATATGGATGACGGGTGAGTCCTTTAGCGCACTGATGGAGAGCTCAGCATCATTTAAAGCAGAAATAGTAGGACTTGTGAAGCTTATAGTGTCTGCAGTATATCTATCCGTGTTGTCTCTCTCTGAAAATGAAAAGTTTCAGTTATGAACATGAAAACAAAAATTTATATCGTTTTGGATTATTAAAGAAAGGAACCTTATATCTTGATACAAGAATTGATAATCTTAATAGTTGTGATGTCTTTGTATATCAGAGATGCAAGTGAAGATTTTGGGAGGAAACACAGGGAAAGTTTACACCAAAGAATAACTTTACATATTGCTAGTTTCACTGTTAACTCGAAACATTTTTTTATTGGATTAAATGTGATTATGGTAATGGTTTGCAAGTTTTACTTCATTTGTTATTTTCAGAAGAATCTAAAATATATCATTACTTGAATGAAATTTTTTCTTTTCTTTTTTCATGTCCGTGCAATGCGTGCATCCTTCTTTCGGTAAATTAGCATGAATCATGTCCGTGTCGGTGCAATAAGCCTCCCTCCACCCACATACAAGCTCACCAGAATAGCACACTAACCAACGAAGGTGCGCGATCTTACCAAGATACAAGATCCTAAGAGACCCCCAAAAAAACATCAAGGCCACATACAATGCAACCAGATCAAGACAAAAAGGACTAAAAAAACTCGTAGTGTCCCAAGAAAGCAAGCGTAAAAAATTACATCCTATTGTCAAAATTAGACAAAAAAGCAGAAACCACCAGCAATTGAATTTGAACAATAGGATGTAATTTGAACAAAAAAGCAGATCGCCAGCAAAGTAAACGAGAGAACAAAGTCAAAGAGAACATAGTAGAAATCAAACAAGAGAGAACAAAGTCAAAGAGAACATAGTAGAAATCAAACAAGAGAGAACAAAGTCAAAGAGAACATAGTAGAAATCAAACAATATCTACAGGTGTACTTGAAGATCAAAACAATAAAGGAGCAAATAAGTGAGAAACCCCAACCACTGAGCCATTCCTTGCTATTGATGATGGTAGAAAGAAGATACAAACTAGACCAAGTGATAAATAAAAAGTTACACCGGGAAGTTATGGGCAAAAGCTACCTCACAACTAAAGTAAAATTAAGAAAGTGCAGATAAAATGGACACATATGTTTTACGTGGAAAACCCCCCAAAGGAGTCGAGGTAAAAACCACAGGCAAGTTCACTATTGAAAGTATGGATTGCAGTACCTTCTCTCTAAATATAAGGAGATAACAATTTCACTCTCTTATAGTAGAAAAAACAACTCTCTCACAAATTTTAGGAATATATAAAGTAAACAAATTATCTCTAATGAGACACTATTATCTCTCTTGAGAATACTCTTGTAATACTCTGTTTTCTCTTAATCCCTCTTTCTTCTTCTTCCTTACTTCTACTGCATCCTCCTGCTTCCGCCGCTCTCCTTATACAGCCAGTGAAGAGGATGATTTTGTAGACTTTTTCTTCTTTTTTTCCTTTTGTTTTCATTCAGTCAAAAAAGTGTGGCACCGTATTCGGTGCCGACCTTTTGACAAAAGGGGCAGTCTTTCCCTCTTTTTTTCAAAAGGATTGGTGTGGTGGGCCCCCCACTATTGCCGACATTCTCCCACTTGGAGACTTGATTGATGATTAATTATATCTCCACACGATCCTTTCTACCTTGCCATTCTATATTGGTTATGTTACTACTAAACCACACGAGGATATACATCATTCAAACTTGTCAGTGTTGATTGGTTTGCTCATAACAACTGCTAGGTTATCATCATTGTGGATCTTGTGCAAATCCACACTTCCTTTGTTCACTACTTCTCGAACGAAATGGTACTGAACTCTTATGTGCTTTGTCCGTGAATGAATAATTGGATTCCTTATGATGTGCAAGGCACTCTGACTGTCACAAAACAGAACAATCTTCTTTTGCTTGTGCTTGAGCTCCTCCAATAACCTTTGAATCCAGATTACTTCCTTGCAAGCTTGTGTATCCACCATGTATTCTGCTTTCGTTGTAGATAGAGCAACTACAGTCTGCAGTTTCGAAACCCAGCTTACAGCTCCTCTTGTAAGTATAAACACATAGCCCGCATTTGTCAAGTTCCCCTGCAAAATATAAGTCCACATAGCCTCTGACAGTTAATTCTGATCCTCCGTAATATAATGCAACATCCAAGGTTCCTTTGATGTATCTCAGAATCCTCTTCACTGTGCACCAATGCTCTCTACCAGGATGCGTCATGTATAACCCGCTCCCACTATTTGTGCAATGTTTGATCTTGTACATATCATAACGAACATCAAACTTTCCACTGTTGATGTATACGGTACTCGAGACATCTTCCTCTATGCTTCATTGATAGGACACATTTTGGAGGAAAACTTGAAATTAACAGGAAATGGAATAGAAATTGGCTTACAATCTTGCATGTTGAAGCGTCACAAGATCTTGTTGAAGTAGTTTTTGTGGGAAAGCCAAATTGTTCTGCTATTTCTGTCTTGATGAATCTGTATCCCTAGAATCTTGTTTGCTAATCCCAAGTCCTTCATGTCAGACTCCCTAGCCAATTGTGCCTTCAATTCTCGGATTCGATGTTTATTGGGGCCTGCTACCAACATGTCATCCACATACAAGAGTAGAACAACACCATTAAACCTTTTGTAGTATGTATAATGGTCTGAATTGAGTCTGTTGTATCCAAGGCTAATAATGAAGGAATCAAATCTCTTGTACCAAACCTCGACGCCTATTTGAGACCGTACAGAGATTTGTTCCTGCAAACCAAGTTTTCAGTGCATGTTTCAGTAAAACCTTCTGGTTGGAGCATATAATTTTTTTCTTCAAGATCTCCATGAAGAAAAGTAGTTTTCACATCTAGCTGCTCTAGATGTATGTCAAACGTAGCACACATTGCCAAGACTACTCTGACTGGCGTGAGTCGAACCACAGGTGAAAATATCTCACTATAGTCAATACCTTCTTTCTGGGCATATCATTTTACCACCAATCTTGCACGATACCGCTCCACTTGGCCATTTCCATCGTGCTTGATCTTGTAGATCCATTTGTTGTCGATGGCCTTTCTTCCTTGTGGCAGTGTAACAAGATCCCATGTCATGTTCTTATGTAGAGCTTCAATTTCTTCCTACATTGCTATCATCCACAGGGATACATCCGAGCCTTTGATTCCTCTTGGAAAGATGATGACCCTCCATCCTCTATTAAAAGATAGTATGCAACATTGCTCTCCGTAACATACTCCGGGTGCCAGGCTGGCAGTCTTCTATCACGAGTTGATCGACGAACTTCTGCAGCCTCGGACTCGACTGGTTCTTGTACCTTATGCTCTGGTGCTGGTTCAGAAGAACATGGATTTTCATTTAATGTATCATCCACCTGAACTGTAGCAGTCTCTGGATTCTCCCTTGACTTGCCATAACTTCCATCTTTCTTATGTAGCTTATCATTTACAAAGATCACATCCCTGCCAACAACCTTGTGGGTAGTGCGATCCCACATGCGATTCCCCATTCACACCGTCAGCATACCCTAAGAACATGCACTTCTTGAATTTTGGATCCAGCTTCGTTCTTTCTTGGGTGTTGTACATCACGTATGCGGAACATCCGAACCAATGCTCAATTGCCGTTGATGGCAACCGATTTATAACATAACATGCAGTTTTGATTGCTTCTGCTAAAAAAGAGTTGGGTTGACCAGCAGTTCGCAACATGGCTCTCATCCTTTCTGCAAGAGTCATGTTCATCCGCTCTGCCACACCATTTTGTTGAGGTGTGCATGTGACTGTGAACTGCCTTGGTGATACCTTCTCGCTCACCAAGTGCAAGAAACTCGCTGTCTGTATACTCTCTTCTATTATCTGTCCTCAAGCACTTGATCTTCTTCCAAGATTCAATTTCTACTTGCGCTTTGAAGTCTTTGAACACTGGAAACACATCTGACTTCTTCGTGATTAGATACACCCACAATCTCCTAGAGTAATCATTAATGAAAGACACAAAATACTTTGTTCCTCCTAGGGACATTTTTGGTGATTCACAGACATCAGAATGAATCAAGTCTAGAATGCATTTACTCCTGTCTTTAAATATGTTGAACTGCAATCTATGTTGCTTACTTGTAACATTATGATCGTAAAAAGGTAGATTCACAGATCTGAGCCCTAGAAGCAGCTTCCGACTGGAGAAAATCTTCAAACTTCGTTCAGACATATGGCCTAATTTGATATGCCACATCATTGTTGACTCTTCTTCCTTGTTGGTCGATGTGACACACACATCAACTTCTTGCAATGTTTCTCTATTAAGCATGAATTTGTAATCTTTTCTGCCTTCACGACCACAAGCGCGCCTCCGACAATTTTCATGACCATATTTTCAATATGGATCTGGCATCCAAGGCTATCGATTCGCCCCAAAGACAATAGATTTTTTCCCAAGTCCTTTACATGTCGTACCTCCTGGATAGTGAAAACTGTACCATCAAATATTTTTAGCTTGATAGTACCAATACAGGCAATTTCCAAAGCATGATCATCACCAATGTGTACAGAACCTCCTGAGATTGGTTCATATGTGTGGAACCACTCTCTCCGAGAAGTCATGTGCCATGTTGCACCTGAATCCAGTAACCAGACGTCAGAGAACTGCTTTCTGCCTCCAACCACAGTTGTTGCCTCGCTGTATAGAACTTCACCATCATATCGGGTACTAGCCAGATTTTCTTGAGCATTTGATGACTCAGAGTCTCCACTGTTCCTCTTGTACCAATAGTCCTTCTTGAAGTGCCTTTTTTTGCCATAGTTGTGACACTTGTAAGTCTTCTTCTTGATTTTGATCTACCATGATTCTGACTCCCACTGGGGCCACGTTCTGTGGATCTCCCTCTCATCACCATCAAAACTTCCACTTGTTGCGAACTTTTCTGTCTGTCTTCCTTGTTTTTGTGCCTGGTTTTTTCTTCCAAAACAGCAGCTGCAACTTCATCGAAAACTAGATAGTCCGTCAGGATATTGTTCATCAGGTTGATGATGAGTTAATCATATGCATCAAGTAGACTTTCAAGTAGAACCTCTGCACGTCCAGTTGTCTCTATTTTGTAACCCATTAATGTAAGTTGCGAAAATACATTATTAAAAGTGTTGATGTGGTCAGTCACCGATGTCAATTCCGCCATTCGAAGAGTGTACAGTCTTCTCTTTAAGAAGATCTTGTTGTGATGTGACTTGGTCTCGTATAGTCTTGTCAAAGTATCCCAAATCCCCTTTACCATCTTATTTTCTAGCACACTAGATAACACTTCATCGGCTAGTGCCAAGTGCAGATCGACAATTGTGTTGCCATCCATCTCGTTCCATTTGCCGTCGTCGGTGATCTCCGTGGGCCTATCTCCAATTGCTACCAAGCAATTGTCCTTCCTCAAGCCTTGATCTTCATTTTCCACAACGAGAAATTACTCCCGTTGAATTTCTCAACATCGAACATTGTTGTCAATATTTCTGCTTCACATCCCGCAACCAAAGCTCTGATACCACTGTTCGGCAAGTTATAGGCAGAAGCTACCTCACAACTAAAATAAAATTAAAAAAGTGGCGATAAAATGGACACAAATATTTTACTTGGAACCCTTCCCCCCAAGGAGACGGGATAAAAACTACAGGCAAGTGTAGTAGAATTTCACTATTGAAAGTAGGGATTACAGTATATTCTCTCGATAGATAATAAGAGAACAATTTCACTCTCTTTTATAGTAGGAGAAACGACCTTAACAAATTTGAGGAATTTACAAAGTAGATAAATTATATCTAAGGAGACAATATTATCTCTCTTGAGAACAATTTTGTAATACTATATGTTTTCTCTTAATCCCCATCTTCTTCTTCCTCACTTCTACTGCATCCTCCTGCTTCCGACACTCTCCTTATAGAGCTAGTGAAGAGGATGATTTTGTTGACTTTTTTTTCCTTTATGTTTTCCTTCAGTCAAAAGGTGCGGCACTGTATTCGGTGCCGACCTTTTGACAAAAGGGGCAGCCTTTCCCTTTTTTTTTCATAAGGGTTGGTGTGATGGGGTCCGTATGGTGGGGGCCCCCACTATTGTCTTTTTTTTGAGAATAAAGATGACAATAGTCATCGTTTCATTAATGATGGGTTAACGAAACATAGTAGTCCCCGGTACAAAGCAAAATACAACCAAACGACTAGCTCCACAACAAACCGAAGCCACAACAAAGTCCCCAAAAACAGAAAAATACATAACCAAAATGATAACCAAAAGAAGATCCTTCACCGGTAGCCATCTATACTTTGCCTCCATCCATGTGAGCTATCATTCTCCCTCCATGCGCAGCTTCTTCCTAGCTCCAAAGTGATCGACAATGGTGGGGGCCCCCACTATTGTCGACAACCTACTCCTCTACTTCCAGGGAAACTTGAACTAAATGCATAAAATAATTTACGGTATATTAATAGCAATAGGTTTATGTGAACTTTTCTGGAAATGACGGATTGACATAGGATTATTCTAAAAACTTCCGTTCATAACGAAAACTAAGATAGATAGATGCATTATGATTATTGCTTGTGCTGATATTTGTACGGATTAAATAGCTTATAGAATTTAGGTACTCTGGATCGGAAATTTCTGTCTTTTACATTGTTCTTGCAATCCATGATATATCTACCATCATCATCTAAATAACGAAACAAGAGGCACCTGTGACCGGGGATGACGGCCAGAAATCTGAAATGCCAATAGCTCATGGAAAAGGCAGCAATAGTAGTATTGGCTAAACAATGCTGTACGGCCTTCAAGTAACTCCACAACCTTTGACAGTGATTTAGAGACAGACTCATCCTCGGAGATGACAAATGCTACTTCCAGATCAGAATATACCTGAAAAAAGGTGCCCCTTTGACTTCAGAAAGATGTATACACAAAAATGATTTCTGTATGAACAAGTCCAGCAACTTCACTTTAACCACAATTATTACCTAATATTTGGTTTAGCTACTTATTCTAATATATAAGGAACTGCATCTAGAGTAATTCATGATTTAATTGACAATCAGCACTTCAATGATAAGGTTTCCCATTCATCCTAAAACCCTTCAGAAATTTGGCTGACCAGCTATGTGAAGCCTAGTTTCTCAACCAAAAAATAACTATGTGAAGCCTTGAATTTTAGATTACTTCATATAAAACCTTGCAGAAATGATCAACTAGATAATCCTAGACAAACCCCTGCACAAACTCCAAATAGAAAATGGCAACATTCACCTTAATTCTTATCAGACCACACAAGACAGCTGCATGGGAAGGTAAAACATTTTGAGAAAGGTACTTCAATACTCCATTAGATCCAGGAATACTTGACAGTAGTTCAAGATGGTCCGAGATGTCTAGGAAAAGACGAGACCCAATCTCCCTGGTTGTACGCAATAGATTTTCAAAAGCTGATCGAGCTTGTGATAGCCTCAAAGTTGGTCATCCCTGTTATGACTACTTTTGGTTTCAGCTTCTTTATCAGCTCAATCATCAGATCTGACTGGCGGGGAGTTTCAATTACAGTAAGCGCATCTTCTGACATCACTTGACACTTTCTGCAAAATAGAGAACATAAAAAAGGAGGAACATCAACACCAAAGCCTTGCAAGAACAGGACTGCATGCCTATGAGCATATTTAATTGAGATTTGAGGTGCAAAACGTATTAAATTATAGTGAAGTATTTCCTGTTTTTCATGTGAAATATATATGTGATATAAAAGTTGAGACTTGGAATAGGCACTGGGATATCCTACTTGCCTTCTGGCAGACAAATTTATACATCAAACGGTCAAAAAGGAGAAAGAACATCAAAAGGTATAAGCACTATCATTATGTACCTCAATTTATAAAGATGTTAGCCAATGCTTGGGCAAGTGTCTGGTCAAATGTTCATCAACAATGGCAAGTTGTGGTGAGAACAGCCGCAGAACATTTTCTATCGTGACAGCTCGCGAGGGGAACACTGTGACATTCTTGTGCACAAACTTACAGTGTTAGTGGAACACAAATAAATAATTAAATCTATACGAGCATGGAGTAATATTCATAAACTAGAGATGACAAAGAGCAAATATAGCAACTAAAATCTCTTAAAATATCCAATATCAAAATTGTCAAAAAATACATCAAGCATCAAGATTGTGACAGAACGAGATGTAGACTTTGCATGTAACTAGGTGTGAAATGAAAATAGTTCGAATTAAAAATACAATATGCGGGACTTCAAAGACTACATTAGAAGCACAGGATCTGATATAAGAATGAAAGCTAAAAGTTATCTGAATAACATCTTGCCTGGGACTTTGAAGAACAGAGTAGATGAAAACAGTAATTAACTGCAGTGAAGTGTGAGTTACAGCACGCTAAATTAGGATAGAACTAATGGGGATTGACTGGTTGGGGAGAGAAAATAGAGAAGCAGAAAGCAAGAAGAATAGACATGGCTATGAGAAAGAAAAAGTAAGATGGTTACCTTAAAATTGGTCGCTTATAAGCAGCATTAACTCACAGCATATAAAAATTGTATAAGAAATACTACCTGCTGTAAGATAACGGGGCAGTATTTGTACAGTTCCATAGACGGAAGAGGTTCAGACCTTGTAATACTTTTCAGATTAACGTATGAACTAATACTAGGTACTCTCAATAAATTGGATAAACTCATAAAAGTACAAGGACTTCCTTCTGTCATAGACACGGTTTATCATCAATCCAATTTCCAACTTGAGCTGCTTCTTTTAGTAAATTCATAACAAAAAGGTAATAAATGTGCTTTAAGATGTGCATTTTCCCAAATTTTTATGAAAGGAAAGGCACAGGAGACAGCCTATAAACAAACTCTTAATTAGTAATGAGGTGGACCAGTAATAAAATAATTCAAACAACACAGAGTTTTAGTAAAGTTCATTCCAATAAAGAGTGGAATTCACATCTGATCTTTGTAAATAGTAAGTGATTCAAGATCACAACATTCAATTCTAGGGGAATAATAACCCTGGTAAGTTAAAATTTTACAAATGCAAAACATAATGGCCATCTCAAATAATTAACAGATGTAAGCACACAAAACATGATACATAGGTAACCATAACATTGCAGTTCGTACATGCATAGAGTTTCTTACAATGGTATCAAGCGGAATGTGACGGTAACTCTTCATAAACCCAGCAATAAGTTTACGGAAACGAATACTTCCAGCAGGAGGCTCATAAGGAAAAGATAAGTTATCCCTGAATATGCTGGCAAGATAAGCTAGAAATGGAATCTTTTTCATCAGCAACTAAATCATCATCAAATGACAAATCCAAGGAGCTGCTGACCTCTTGGAACCCATTTTTAAGAAACTCAAATATTAACTTCACCTATAAAAATAATGCCAGTTGCTAATGATGAAAAATCTACCAAAATAAAACTGTAGGAATTAAGTTGCATGTGAATGGCAGACCTGATTTGGCTGGCGAAGTTGACAGCTGTACACTGATAAAGAATGTGAAATTTGACCGCCAGATTTTATGTATGCCCAGGCAGTACGAGCACATATAGGCTGATCACCAACAAGGCCCACAAAGAATTCAAATCGATGTTGACAATTCTTTTCAATTTCAACTAATGCTGAGATATCTGTATCGGCAGCCTACAAAGTAATTACAGTAGGATCAAAACTTGACAATAGAGCATCTATATGGAGTTTGTATCATGCAGATTATTCATTAATACTTAAGATGCATGGATAGGGGTGGCATTCGAGCCGGGCCAGCCCGCGGCCCCTCCCGCCACTGACCCAAACCCGAATGACCCGGTCCAGGCCCGGGCCAAACCCGCTAACATTTCCAGGTAGGACCAGGTTGAAATATTTGAAGTTAAAACCCACTCGACCCGGTCCGTTTAACCCGTAACCCGCACCAACCCGAACCGAACCCGACCCACAACCCGCGGGTTCTCCAACGGTTGACCCAGGGGGCCAACCTGCCGGGTCCAACGGTTGGCCCGCCCAGGTCAACCGAGCAGCCCGTTGCTGCTTTTTTTTGGGGAGGGGGGGATGTTTGTGGTTTTTTTCCTATAAACACTACTAAATTCACTCATTTTTTTTCACTAATTCACAATACTCTCTATCTATCAACTCTCTCAACTCTCTACCACTACTACTACTCTCAATCTAGTTCAACAAAGAAACAACAAAGAAATGAAGAAGTTCAAGCTTAATCTCCCTACTACTCAAATTCGTGAAGAAGCTCAATCTCAGATTCCCTCCAATACATAGTTGATCAAGTGAAGAAACTCAAACTCTCTCTACTACATAGTTCATCAAGTGAAGAAGCTCAATCGCCTAAATTCTCGTCGTCTACGCAACTCTCTATATTATTTTCAACTCTCTCAACTCTATATGATTCTCAATGCTTTAATTTTTTTTTAGTTCACTTCACTTGTTAGTTGTCTTTTCGCTACTCTCTCAACCCTCCTATCGTTTTTTAGGTTTTATTTTCACATACACTATTATTACCTCAACTCTCTCAACCCTCCTATATTGTTTTTTTTTAACATACACTACTAATACACTACTTGTATAATGTCACGATCACGCGCTAGCGGCCGTAGCCAAAGTGGACAAGAATCCGCTAGTTCATCTTGTCGCCCTCCAATAATACCACAATTAGAGACCGATTATAATCCTAATCTTAATAAAGATTATGAAAGTGTTCATCGATCACGATTATGATCCCGACACGCAACATGATGAAATCCTAGCTAGTGACACACAAACACAAGACACTGAATCCGCACAAACCACTTCTCCCAAAAAACATAGAGGCCAAACTAGTGAAATCCACAAATTTTATGACTTTGTCCCAAACGTGGACAATCCAAGCTTACGACATAAGGTGTGTAAAACATGTCACAAAAGTTATAAATAAAAGAAGGGTGAGGAGACGGGTACAATTAGTTGACACATTACCAATGTATACCCCGAATTAGTACAAGATCAACTATCTCAATAAAAGATCAACCCTATGACCGGACAAGTAGATAGTCATAGCTATGATCCCGAAATCGTTCATCGGAAAATGGCTAGAGTAGTTATTAAGAAAGAGTTACCATTTTCCTATTCCAATAATATGAACCTAAAGGCCTAACCAAAATATACTAAATCCATATTTCAAAAGAATTCCTAGAAACACAATTAAGTCCGATTGTTTTGAACTTTATTTCAAGATGAGAGATGCTTTAATTGCACTTTTGTATTCTTTAACTTGTGGAGTGTCGTTAGCAGCCGATGATTGGAAATATTGTAACGATATTCCGATGATAGACATAACTTATCATTGGATCGATAGTGACTGGCTCATTCAAAAGAGAATCATTTCGCATGCCGCCTTACCGTACTGTATAGAGGTTCGGTTATCGCAACATGTATTTCAGAATTATGTGATTTATTTCATATTCGTGATTAAAAAAAATCGATTAGTTTTAATATACCTCTAACAACACTAGTGCGATTACTACATTAGTTCAACATTTAGCTCCTCTATATCTTGAAATTTTTCATGTTCGATGTGCATGTCATATTATTAACTTATGTGCACAAGATGCATTGAAAGTAGTCGATCCATATGTGAATACAATTAGAAATTGTGTACATTTCATCAATTTGAGTGATACTATGCTAGAACAATTCAAAGAAAGGTGTAATCTTAAGGGAGTAAATTTTAGGAAATTTCCTAGAGACGTTAAACACCGATGGAATTCTACTTTCAACTTATTGAATGTTGTTACTAAATACAAAGCGATTATAAATAATTTTTCTATTGCAAAAAATATGGAAGATTTTCAAATGTCTCCCATTTCTTTGTATTTTGCCGAAAGTTTGTTAAAAATTTTGGAACATTTTAAGACTGCAACTTTGAAATTTTCAAAATCTTATGATTTCACTTCTAGTAGTATTTTTATTTCAATAATTACTATGATGTAAACTTTTTAAGAAATAATTTCGGATCCTTACATTGGCAATATTGTTATTCCCGCTTATGATGAATTTCAAAGTATTTTAATCCTCCTCCTATGTTGTATTGTATTGCTACTGTAATGGATCCTCATATCAAATTAACGGGTACGAAGAGTTTAATTGACACATTTTTTACTTTACATGGAGAAGAATCTCAATATGAATGTAATGATTATTTAGCTAGATTTGAGTTGACATTGAATAATTTGTACAATTTTCATAAAAAAACTTATGCATCTAGTGGTACCACACGACAAACTAGTTTATCAACTTCTTCTTCTTCTTCTAGAGGTAAGGGTAAGAGCACTTTAGAATATGTCACTGCTAATTTACTTGATCGTATTCAGTCTAAAAAACCTAGGACTAATGCACCTAATGAATTAAATTGGTATAATTCACAAGATAGTGAGAGTTCTAATGCTAGGATTGAGGTGTTACAATGGTAGAAAGTGCATGATACTCTATTTTAAATTCTTTCACACATGGCTAGAGATTTATTAATCCCTCATGTTGTGTCTACAGTTGTATCATAAAGTAGTTTTTCTTCAAGTGACAGAGTTTTAACCAATTACAGGAATCGCTTGAAGGCAGATTCATCGGAGATGCTCGTGTGCACTGAAGATTGAATGAAAGAGAAAAGATGACTAAAAAAAAGCGGTGGAAATCTCAATAAGTGGAAGAAACTCTCCTAAAGATCACGTCGAAGCTGAGTAGAAAAGTTAGGGCGATGAGATCCTAAATTTATATAAGTTGAGGTGCACGACAGCAGTTCAATGCCCTCTCTTCAATCTAACTTTAGGCTGTCTCGAACTCTAGATTATCCCCTTAAACATGTAATTCAATAACTTTGTATGATTTTTTTATTTTTATTACATGTATTACATGTGATTTGATTGTTGTAAAAACTTATTCCAAGTTGAAGTAAATAATATATACAATTTTGTTTCACTCTTATACTTGTAGTACATATATTCACTTTTTTTAGTTTAAAAAATAAAATTTTAAATTTTAAACTTTTTTAGAAATTTTAAAAAAAACCTGGGGTTTATTAATGACCCTACCAATGGACCAAAACTTCGAAGTTGTGGTAAGGGTGAGGGTTTTAATATTTATATTCTAACACGCCCCCGCAGGTTGAGGGCCATCTTTTTGGGCCAATACCTGGACTATACGCAGCGGTATTATTTTTTTAATCCGCATTTAAATTGCGCAGCCGGTGAAATTCGAACCTGAGATGCTCTGATACCATATTAATGACCTTACCAATGGACCAAAACTTCGAAGTTGTGGTAAAGATGAGAGTTTTAATATTTATATTCTAACAGGGGTAACCTGGCCTGGCCCGGCCCGGATCGGTTCGGGTTTAGACCCAACCAGGCCCGAGCCCCACCCAAGCAAACCCGCCGGGTTGGGGGCCGCCTTCCCGGCCCGAAGGCCAACCCTATACATGGATATGGGAAGGGGTGAAGGAGTTTTTTTTTTGTTTTTTGGCATGACAATTATGAAAAAAGTAGTACAAGGGACAAATATATAATACATCACAAATATCCATATAATTATCCCAAATGACATCCAATAACATAGCTTTGATCTACAAAAACAAATGAGAGATGTATCAGGAAATCTATAGTCCATACACAGAATTAATAATACTTCCATGGTCCTTATAAAGTTATAATCCAAAGTCCATGCAAAGTATTTGGAGACAAGAAAAGTGAAACAACTGTAGATTTTTTGTTAAAACAATAACCAAGAAATATCTATGAAGGTCTAAATCATAATAAATTTTATAAATTTGTAGGACATGTCCAACATGTGCACAACAAGTGTGTGGAGTGAGTGTTCGACATGAGTACGGTGTTCTAATAGAACACCGCGGAATAACTCAATTTGAGATTAAAAAAAAAATATCAAAGAAACGTGAACAAACAAAACAACCAAGTATACAAGAACACACAAGATTTTTCAAGTTTCACCCGAACGCCTCTCTAAGTATCTCCAGATGTCGAACCGTTCCTTACCTTTCACTTGTATTTTGCTTCTTTATTTCTTCAATGTAATAACGGCTTGCAACTTAGAAGTAGAAGCAGCCGACTAGTTGTTATCAATAAAAAGCCTTCTTTTTTCCATATTTTTGTGATTGTGTACATCTCTCTGATTTTAATTTCTTTTACTCAAACGACGAGTTCGGAGTCCAACACTTGGCTCGATTCCGCTTCGCAAGCTCGCTCTTAAGCGAGCTAGAAGTGGTTCGCCATTCGGAATTGCTTCCACAACCGTTGAAACTTACTCAAACGAGGAGTTAGGAGTCCAACACTTGGCTCGATTCCGCTTCGCAAGCTCGCTCTTAAGCGAGCTAGAAGTGGTTCGCCATTCGGAATTGCTCCCACAACCGTTGAAACTTACTCAAACGGCGAGTTCGGAGTCCAACACTTGACTCGATTCCGCTTCGCAAACTCGCTCTTAAGCGAGTTAGAAGTGGTTAGCCATTCGGAATTGCTCCCACAACCGTTGAAACTTACTCAAATGACGAGTTCGGAGTCCAACACTTGGCTCGATTCCGCTTCGCAAGCTCGCTCTTAAGCGAGTTAGAAGTGGTTTGCCATTCGGAATTGCTCCTACAATCGTTGAAACTTACTCAAACGACGAGTTCGGAGTCCAACACTTGGCTCGATTCCGCTTCGCAAGCTCGCTCTTAAGCGAGTTAGAAGTGGTTTGCCATTCGGAATTGCGCCCACAACCCTTGAAATATACTCAAACGACGAGTTCGGAGTCCAACACTTGGCTCGACTCCGCTTCGCAAGCTCGCTCTTAAGCGAGCTAGAAGTGGTTCGTCATTCGGAATTGCTCCCACAACCGTCGGAACGCTCTCCCTCGTCGCGCGCGAAGTTCCTACAAATGTACTAAACATGGGAGAAGCTGATGCTAGGTCTGCCATTTGTATGCTAGTCTTGGTGCACTGCGTCCCTTGATCCACGTGGTTGGAAGGCCATTGATATGAATTCGCTATATTCTTCGTGCTTCCTCAAGAGAGATATCAGCTTCAAACATGAACTTGTTAAAGGCTTCAGTGAATTTCCGGCCTAGACAATTCTTAGTTTTATCACGAAGCGGAGTCGAAAATCTGCGACACACCTCGTCCTTGATCAAATACTGGACTATGAAATCACCTCTAGAATCTCGTATATTGTCGACCAATGCCCAGCTTTAAGAGTCCTGCAAATTGGCTTCATTAGTTGGAAACCTCAAACACTTTCGAGAGCAATAGGCCGATGCAAAGACTTGGAGGAGCTAACATTTGGTTTTATGGTTCGTTTAAAGTTGAAATAATCCTCAAAGAGGCTGCTCTCCACTGCAAGAAGCTCACTCTTACCAATTCACGAGGTAGGAGATTCGAAGCAGTGCTCGGCACTCCTTGCCGAGCGCTCTTGGCACCGACGGCCAAACGAGCAAAAATCTTGCTCTGGACCTCGGCATACCTTGCCGAGCGCTCTTAGTACCGACGCCCAAACGAGCAAAAACCTTGCTCCGGGACCTCGGCACGCTTTACCAAGCGCTCTTGGCACCGGCGCCCAAACGAGCAAAAATCTTGCTCTGGGACCTCAGCACGCAAAACATAGTCACGAGTAGTACAACACAAGGCTAATAAAAATGCACAAGTCCAAGAGAGAAAAAAGCCCCATTTCCATTAAGTATGGGGAAACAATACAAGACAGCTTTTCTTTACAACAAAGTTACAAGAGTTCAAAAGCAAAAGCTACAAAGCCGACCCGTTATACTTAGACGGGATACCAAAAAACAAGAAATCTTCAACGCCTCCTTGGCGCAGGGATGTTCTGCTTCAATGATACCCGGGGACGACGGCGCTTAACCCCAGAGCTCGGCCCTAAACCGGTGAACTGAGACGTATCTTCGGCACTGCTCCTAACAGTTGTGCCGACGGATGCTCCGCTCGTTGATATCGCCACACCACTTTGGGCATCACCCGGACTGGGTCGGCCTATGGGCGAACGGGTCGCGAGCTCATAAAACAAAATGCCTCGTTCACTCTCCTCGCGAGTGCATGAAGTCCTCCTGACATTAATCGGCCCCGAGTGCGGCTTCAGGCGAGCCACTTCCGCCTCCAGCTCGGCGATCCTTTGCTTCAGAGAGTTATCTTTCACATCCACCTCGAAGCGATGAGGCACTGCGGTGTTCGGGATGCTAGGACGGCCAGCAATGATTTGGCAGAGCTGAGTGACTTCGATGCCCCTGTCCACTGTGGCTCTCTTCAACGCATCGACCTCTGCCGTCAATTCGTCGCGTTCGGCCATCAGCTTGCCTACCGCCGTAGTCAACTCCTCTTCTTCCGCCAGAAGCTCTGCCTCCACAATCTGCAGGTGGTGAACCTCGGTGAGCATATCATCCCTCTCCGCCGTCATCTTCGACAAAGAGAGTTGGAGACACTTAAGCCTCAGCCCATTGGTGAAAGCTGTCGACGAGCCATCATCCTCGCCTACGGGGGGTATATCGGCAAGCCTACTCTCTAGCCGCCGAATCTCGATGTCCCTCCGGCCCAAGATCTGCTGCAGATGGTTCCGCTCACTTTCGGCTCTGCGCAACCCCAGCTCGACTTCGTAAAGACGCTCTTAGCACTAGGTCAAACACAGCCTCGTCGCCCCTAAGCCAACCTCGGAACGAAACTCCTCCCCGGAGCGAGTAGGTTCGGCAGATTGGGTCACCTCAGCAAGCTAAAAAGTTCAAAGCAAACAACGAGCACTCAGTAAACACACAAAATTGCGTCACATCAGACTTCAGAACAAGGCCAAATGCACCTAGCTAAGACTAAATTATTTTGTTTCAACACTTAGTCAAATTTCAAAACTATAAGGAAAGAACAAAACAAGACGGGTTCGAGCACAAAAAACTGTATTTCCATTCATCACAAAAAGGCGGTGGCCAGTCCGCAATTAGGCAGTACAAGAATAGCTCGAAAAACAAAAAAACAAAAGAAGAAGGGAGAAGTCAGGGGGCGACCTCTTTCCCGGGGCGTCGAGACTGGGCGGGGTCGAACTCCCCCGAAGGAGCCATCATCGCCAGCGGGGTCACCACCGACCCTTGCACCTCGCCGATGACTTCGACCTCGGGGCCACCTTCGTCGTCATCTCCCTCCTCCTCCGACTCGGGGTCAAAGCCGTCGATGTGGTCCAGAAAAAGCCTCCACCCCGAACAGTCCACCTCAGGATATCGCTCCGACACCTGAGTGATGGCCTGGGCGTACGCCTTGGCCATGTTTGCGGCGAGGAAGCCCTGTGCCTTCGTCATGGTGGCCATCTCGGCTTCCTTCACCGCTGCGGCCTTGGCCTCTGCCGCCTCGGCCAGCTGCTTGGCCGTCTCCTCCTTCAGAAGAAGAAGGTTGTCCTCGAGCTTCGCAACGAGGCCCTCGAGGTACTCGAGCCTCGTTGTCCTCCCTTCGAACTCGACCTTCAGCTTGTCGAGCTCGTTGCCCATTCGAGCCTTTTCGGCCCGAGCACGGTCGGACTCTTGCTTCAGCTCCTTTTCCAACTGCGTCATCTTCTCCATGAGATGACCGAAGTGGACGGTAATCTGCAAAAAAAAACAACGAGAAGTACGAGGAGTTAGAAAATCAAACATAAAAGCTACCTTCAAAAGCGAAAAGACGACGCTTACCGATACCGCCGAGCGAGCGATCTCGATGGCATCATCGCTTGCCTGGTCGGCGTCCATGGCGGCCCAGTCCTTCGGCGTCGCCAAGTGCTTTACCACCTGCATACTCGCCAAGGAGTTGCCAAGGAACCCATCATGCTTCCGAACTTGCCAGTTCGGAACATGGATCCTCTTGTGCTCCTCCGTCAGGAGCTCCTCAGCCGCCACCGTCAGCGGGGGCACCTCCATCCCGAGTGCGGCGGCGATCGAAAACTCCCCTCTCCCGGCCGATGCCGAGGCTACTGTCGGAGCGCAGGTCGGGGTCACATCCGCCGGCGCCTCCACCTCCTCGGTCGCGCTCGTGACCTTCTGGGTCTTCGCGGAGGGCAACTTGGTGGCGACCCTTTTGCGCTTCTTCGGTGCCTTGCTCCCAAGGGTAGCCCTTTGTGCCAACACTGCGTCATAGTCCATGGCCTCTGCATCAAGCAAAAATTTGGTTAAAAAATATAAGCCACGATAAGCAAAGTAAAAAAGAAAAAAGAAAACGTAGAAAGAGCCGCGTACTGGGATCTACGCGGCTGAGCCCTCCCCTGAAAAGGATGTCTTCGGTCAGTTCTCGCCAATCATACTTCGGCCAATCTAGAAGGGTTTGAACTGCCTCTTCTTGAGGATGAAGCACTGGCGACTCCTTTACTCGCTTCGACACCTCCTCCACCTAACTAGAGGGTATGGGCCACACCTCCACGCTCCGCACTATGAGATACTTCTCATGCCAGTGCTTTATGGAGTCAGGGCAAACGACGAGCCGACCTCCGTGCCTCGGAGCCAAGTAATACCGGAACTCCGACTGGTTCTGCTGATGAAGCCAGTAGATCGTCCGAAGTACCCTCAACTCCGGCTCGACCCCAGCCGTTTGGCAATGGAGCACGAACCCGTTGATAACTCTCCACGCGTTCGGCATTAGTTAGATGGGGCTGACCCCAAACCACCTAAGTACCTGAATCGCAAACGGGTGGAGAGGCAGCCGAGCCCCGGCGATGAAGGCATCGACCGGTCAGAAACACATGGTTACTGGCAGCGGCAAATTGGCCCTAACCCTGGGACCCGGCAGTATTAGTTCGTACTCCTCCGAAATTTGAAAGCAATTCCGGATCACTACCAAGTCCTCCAAGCTGAGGATGGACACCGTTTCGTCGGCCTTGGAGGTCTCCCTTGCCGCGTTCTCCTCGAAGGTCCTCCCCCTCCGATGAATGATGTGCTCGGCCTGCTCCTCCAGAAGTTCTCGAACCCTCTGGAGCCCGGTCAGCGGCCCTGGCAACCTACCGAACGGCCCCATGCGCTTCGGGTCCTCCACTATGGTGTCTCGACCTGATACCCTCTTGCCCTTATCTTGGCGAACTCTCAGGCTCGGAGAAGAAGCTTCAGCAGCAGAGGGGGAGGGCTCGGAGACAGGTGAAAGAGACATATTTATACTTGGAAAAAAACTAAGTATAAGTTACCTTTGAAGTGATGGGAACGGTCCGAATTTTCACCGGAAAGCAATCGACGGTCACCGTGAGCTCTCACTAGTAGAAATTACTGCATGAGTAAAAATTCGGAGAAGTGAGAAATGAGAAGGGGGTGGAGTTTTATAGAACTTGACACATAAAACAAGGTTAATGGGCCCAAAGAGCCAGGCCCATCTACACAAGGCGACAAAACGAGCTGAACCGTCACATTATTTACCGCACCCAGCTGTACCGTCACATTAATGGCTGTCACATTAGTCAGAGTTGTCAGAGTTGTTAGAAGTTCAACAGTCACCTGCCCAGCCTGTTGTTTCCTAAGCCGCCAAAAATCTTGCTCTGGGCCTCGGCACATGCTGCCGAGCGCTCTTGCCACCGACCATGTTACATGAAAAATTGGACCTCAGCACACTTTGCCGAGCGCTCTTGGCACCGACTATGTTACATGGAAAAAACGGACCTCGGCACATGCTGCCGTGCGCTCTTGGCACCGACCATGTTACATAGAAAAAACGGACTTCGGCACATGCTGCCGAGCGCTCCTGGCACCAACCATGTTATAAGGAAAAAATTGACCTCGGCACACTTTGCCGAGCGCTCTTGGCACCGACCATATTACATGGAAAAAATGGACCTCGGCACATGCTGCCGAGCGCTCTTGCCACCGACCATGTTACATGAAAAAAACGGACTTCGGCACATGCTGCCGAGCTCTCTTGGCACCGACCATGTTACATGAAAAAAATGGACCTCGGTACATGCTGCCGAGCGCTCTTGGCACCGACCCAATTACATGGAAAATTGGACCTCGGCACATGTTGCCGAGCGCTCTTGCCACCGACCATGTTACATGGAAAATTGGACCTCAGCACACTTTGCCGAGCGCTCTTGGCACCGACCCAATTACATGGAAAGTTAGACCTCGGCACACTTTGCCGAGCGCTCTTGGCACCGACCCAATTACATGGAAAATTGGACTTTGGCACACTTTGCCGAGCGCTCTTGGCACCGACCCAATTACATGGAAAATTGGACCTTGGCACACTTTGCCGAGCGCTCTCGGCACCGACCCAGTTACATGGAAAATTGGACCTCGACACACGCTGTCGAGTGCTCTTGCCACCGACCCTTAGATATGGGAAAAAGGAACCTCGCACCGGCAGCCTAGCCGAGGTATCTCCGGGCTTCGGCAGAGGGTACCGAACCCTCATAGACTTCGGCCTCCTCCTCGGCAAGCGTACTAGGGGGCTCGGCAGCAGCTTCGAAGTATGTAAGCTATAAAATAGAGGAAATCACTCCTCCAAGCGAGCACAGGCGCTAGATCTCCTCAAAAATCGCGCCCAATACTGACGAAGGGTTCAGATCCCACCACGCCGTGAATAATACCGAGTTGTCTTATCTAAAAATTGCGAAAGAGATGGCTAAAGATCCGGGTGGGTTGATGAAAATTTTTAAAGAATAATTATAAATTCAGGGAAGTATCTTCGATCCCCTGGGTGAGTAATTATTGCCTAGAACAGCTAGTTGAGACCCCCGAACCACAGATCATCACTTCGCAAAGTTAGTCAACAATTAAGAGAAAATGATAGAAAACCAGGAGAGCTCAAGAACAACCTTGGGCACGCAACTAACTCAGAAATTACCATAAGACCCCATACAAGGATTCGACACCTCCTATCTGGATTCCGATACAACTTCGAAAGCCATTAAAGTAGTAAAACTACTCCTCAAAAGCTGATAAAACTCAGTCTTCGGAAGTGGGGGGCTCGTGATATGGCTAAAAACGGGGTTAAATCGGAACCGTCCAAGACAGAGCACAAATCTTAAAACCAGGGGCGAAATGGTATTTTTACTTACAAATGGGTCTAAAATGGGTACTGGGACTTCTCCCCTAAGACCTAATAACCCGCGATAAACCCAGTCCAGCCGGATAGAATTAGGGTTTCTGATTGTTTTCAACCAACGGTCCTGATTCGCTTTATTCTTCACTGGGAATTAGGGATTTCATTCCTAATCTGATCCCAAAGGCGGCTATAAATACCCCCCATCCACCACCATTAAGAGGTAATCAATCTTTTGCCAGTTTATGCTCTTTCATAATCTTTTCTGATTACTGACTTGAGCATCGGAGGGTGCGTCGCCGGGATCAACCCCGGTGTCTCGCACTTTTTGCAGGTAAACGGCAGGAGTCAACGGTCAAACCCTAGCGAGAAGATTTCAGGTTTTTGCTATTCAGTTTTCCTAAGAAAACACAAATACTATTTGTTTGCCCACACACCAGATTTAGCGGTAACATTTTATAAAATTGGTTTTTGGTCGACTGTGCGGTC
This sequence comes from Hemerocallis citrina, assembly GCA_017893485.1. NCBI lineage: Eukaryota > Viridiplantae > Streptophyta > Magnoliopsida > Asparagales > Asphodelaceae > Hemerocallis > Hemerocallis citrina. The sequence goes on from CM030367.1 coordinate 184,170,901, forward strand.
GACCGGTTCTTTCCCTGGTTGTTCATTTTTTATTTTTGCTGTAAGAAAAAACTATTTACAATCTTCTATGATATCAGTTTATTGAAATTCACTCCTCTTCTTCTTTTGTTCAATGTCACACGTCTGTATTGGGAAAATCTCAAATTTATGATACCATGAAGAGCTCTCACTATAAATCTAAGAGTCTCACGATCAACGGTATCATGTTAGTAGATTTTTCTTATGTTAAACACTTATGCTATTCTTTTGCCCCTTCTTGGTGTGTTCCAAAAAAGGGGAGAATCTTTTTATGAATGTTTTTAACTCAAAATTACTCAAAATAAATAAAATAATGAACATCTCTCTTGAATGTTTTAGTCTACATCTTCCCTCTTCATATATACCATATATCTCAAGAAGTATTGAATTAAGGGGGAGTATTTATTTGTTTTTTTTTCAATCTCTCCTAAATGTTCTTTATCTATGAAAATCTGTGTTACAGGAAGTATTGAATTAAGGGAGAGTATTTATATGCTTTATTCTTTATATTCAACATTCAAAGGTATGTTTTGTTCACACCAAAAGGGGGAGATTGTTGACTTTTAGTTTGGTGTACACAAAATGTGTTTACAAATATTAATAAGTTTAAATTGAGATATTTAGATTTTCAGGAGTAAATAAAACCAATAAGAGATTCAAAAGAGATTCAAGAATAGGCAAAGAAGGAAAGCAATAAAGAAGGATTGCAAAATCAAGCAAAAGAAGAAGTTATTCTAAAAGAGCACATGTTGATTAGTGCCCAAGAAAGCTAACAAGATCAGTTTTGTTATTCCATATATGCAAAATTTTATATGTATTTGATTGATTATTGATTAATTAGTATATGGTAAGAATATATAGTGGTTCCGTCAAGAATAGCACGCGGTCGACAGTACTATAGTGTCGGTCGACCGCACCACAGTTGACCGCACATTATAGTCAATATAATGAAGCAATTGACCATTCATCTTTCGACTTTTCATTTAAAAAATGAACAGTCGACTGTCCCTTAATTGCGGTTCATCGTACCTCGCGCTGTTCATTTTTTTGTAATGTATCGTTTCTATTTTTGATATATACACTTCCTAATCTATATATTTGGACGAACCCACTATATATTCTTCACCTATTGCTCTGAGAAAATTTTTCTGAACTAATCAATTCAATAATCAATCCGAGTGTGTGTGATACTTATTTGTTATCTTCAGTCAGGATCATTAAAGATATTGAGTTTTTCTTTTCTTCTACTTCGGTGAGATTGACGGGGCTTGTGTTAGAACTCCTGTGGGTGTAATAGGTCTCTCGGCCTGAATCTGAGAATCACTGTACAAGAGTTTGAGTATAGTGGAATGCTTGTGGTGGAGAATTGCTACAAGTAGGTGGTGTGGAAGTAGACCTGGGAGTCGAACCACGTTATATCATTGCATCACTTATGCTTACTGTGTTTGCTTTCTCTATCTTTTCTCTTCTAATTTGCAACTTAATTTTTAATTTTGATAGATCTGCACAATCACCCTATTCACCTCCCGGTGTGATTCACAGAATCCTGTTGTAAGCGCTTGCTATTTTGCCAAAATTTGGCTTTTGGGGAACAGTAGTGAGTTATATTTGGCAGACGATTTGGCTAAATGGATAAAATTGCCCAACGAAACATTATTTTCCGTTTGTTGATCGGACGGTATATAATTTACTGTTTGAATTTTTTTTATTAATCAAAAAACCGGACGGTAAATCATACACCGTCCCATGACAATTAATTTTTTTTTTTTTTTTTACGTCAGACGGGAAATTATACACTGTCCTTTAAATCATCCTAGGGGGGTGAATAGGGTGATTGTGCGGAATTAAAAAAAATTACTTAAATAAAATGTAGAGTAAATAAAAAGTTAAGAAGAGCAAACAGAGATAGCACAAGTGACGCAGCGATGTAACGTGGTTCGACCCCGAGGTCTACGTCCACACCTCCTACTTGTAGCAATTCTTTGCCACAAGCGTTCCACTATACTCAAAACCCTTGTACAGTGATTCTCGGATTCAGGCCGAGAGACATATTACACCCACAGAACTTCTAAGATAAGTTCCGTCAATCTCACCGAAGTGGAAGAAAAAGAAAAAGAAACTCAAGATCTGAAATGATCCTGGCTGAAGAATATAAACTAGTTATCACACACACTCGGATTGATTGTTGAAAGATTAGTTCAGATTTTTTTTTTCCAGAAGTAATAGGTGAAGAATAAACAGTGGGTTCATCCAAATATATAGACTAGGAAGTGTATCGATAAAAAATGGAAACGATACATTCAAAAAATGTGAACATCGCAAAGTGTGGTCGACCACAATATTAGTGCAGTCGACTGTTCAGCTCTCTGTTGTAAACTAAAGAGATGAAGGGTCGACTGCTTCTTACACAAGTTAGAGTTGCAGACGACTGCGATGCGGTCGACTAACATAAAGTGTGGTCGACCGTTATCGCGCTGTTCATACGAATCCACTATTTGTTCTTATAAAAAACTAATCTTTCAATCAATCAGTTTACACAGATTTAAATCTCACAAACATGAAATGATGGCAGCTGGTCTTGATGGCTTTCTTGGACATTAATCAATCAATTTCTCATTTTGAATATCTTCTCCTTTTGCTTGATTTCTCAAACTTTTTTTTATTATTTTTCTTTTTTGAATATTCTTGAATCTTTTTCCTTATTTAAATATTCTTGAATCTCTTTTGGATATTGTTTTGATCCTGAAAATTTGAATAACTTAATTCAAACTTATTAGTAATTGTAGACATATTTTGTGCACACCAAACTAAGAGTCAACATGTCCCATAACATTTAAATTTGTTTTTTACAACGAACAAGACATTTACAATGTCTTGTTTTTAATATAAAAGTTTTGTGAGAGAAGGGAGATTATCTCCTGGCCTTGGTTTTGGGAGTGATTTTTTGTTTTGTTTTGGTTTTGGGAGTGATTTTTTGTTTTGTTTTGTTTTTTAATAAAAACATCAGTATCATGCTTGAAATTATTTGATTAAGATTTTTTTTTTTTATAAATGTCGGATGGGAAATGATTTTCCATCCATCCTATTAAGATTTTAAAAAGCCAAATTTTGACTACCAACAACTACAGACGAAAGTCATATAGCTATTGGCTATATGCTAAATAAGTAAATTTTAGCTAACAACTAATACAGATGCTCTAAAGGAATATATAAAACCGAAAGAAAAGAAATTTTCACATGCATGCTAAAAATGTAGGGTCAACAACATTGGTATGAATACATGTAGGGTCGACGACATTAGTATGAATACATTGAGCCATCTATTATTATTTTTTTTGCTACGTACAGTAGTAATGATCAATCATCAATGTGACTATTTCTTTTTTGCTACAGCAGCAAAGAGAAATTGTGACTAAAGTCACTAAATGCGAGTACAACACTGTTATTGTATTGCTAGTTCTTCAGTGTACTCCTTGTTAGAGCATCCACGGTAGTTTGAGGTAAAAAATTTGAGGTGAAAAATGCATAAATGCAAATTTTACCTTTCCATTTCGACGAAATTATGCAATCGTCAAAAAGAGAAATAATGCATATTTTCGTTAAAAATAAAACAGATGATGTTTCGTCTGTGATTAAAAAAATTAGTTATATAGTCAGAAAGTGAGAATATATTAATAAAAAATACGGGACTAAACATGATGTTTGGTCCGGGTTTTAAGAAAGTTTTTTTGCAAAAAAAATAAATTTGCAAAAACAATTTAAAAAATAGTTTTTAAAAATATTTGCAAAAACAATTTAAAAAATTGCAAAAACAATTTAAAAATTTGCAAAATTTATTTTAAAAATTAATTTAAATTTTTTGGAATGGAACGAAATATCATGTTTCGTCCCAAACATCTTGTTTCGTCCATCCCTTAATTTCATTTTACCAGTTATTTTATTAGTTTGTTTTTTTTTTCTTCGGACCATGTTTCGTCCGATTATTTAAAAATATAATTAAATAATCGAGACGACACATAATGTTTTGTCTAGCAAAATATACATTTTGCTATTTCGAATGCTATTTTTACATGTCTACTGTAGCCAAATGGTAAAAAAATGGCAAAATACCCAACGACTGTGTCGGTTACAGTATCCCTACTATGCGAAAAATGACAAACAAGCAAATGACTGTGGGTGCTCTTAAAAGTAAATAAATTAAAATAGCATAGTGAATTAATGATGTGTTGGTTTCTTCCTGTAAGTGTAAAAAATTAATGTTTTATTTTGTTTCTCAAATATGCTAATAGGTTGATGTTACTTAAAAAAAAATCTCTAATCTCTAATGCTGTAATTGAATAGTTGGAGTTATGTCATTTTTAGACAAACCAAATATATTTATAGACAAACAAACTTGATTGATCTAATTTCAAGCACTCTTTTTTATAAGTTGAAGTTATATTAACTATTCATTTATTCAATTGTTGTCAGTTACCATAATATCCTCAAAATTTAAATTTATTTACAACAGTGTCACTATTATAAAATAAGGCTAAACTAGTATCATGCACGTGCGATGCACGTGGAGGAAGAAGGAAAAAGACAAAAAAAAAATGAAATTAATTTCCGAACTGTTCCACTGTCGAAAATATTTACCAAACTGGTCCACTTTCGCACGTGCACGCGGAGGAAGAAGGGAAAAGACAAAAAAGGAAAATAATTCCAAACTGATACACTTCCGAAAATATTTACCAAACTGGTCCACTTTCGAAAATATTTACCAAAGTGGGTCATTTTGTCAACACGTGCGCTGCACATGTTGGCTGCTTCAAAATGACAACAATGACAGATGACACTAACCCCTTCTCCCATTATAATAGTAGAGATTTGAAAGAAAGAAAAAATCTTGAACCATGGCGTTTTGCAGAAAACCCTCATGGTCTTTTTTATGCAGAAAATCTCCCAGAACAATTGTTGCAAAAAAACCCCTGAACTATTGTTGCAGAAAACCCCTCAACATTTTTTATGCAGAAAATTTCCTTGAACTATTGTTGCAAAAAATCCACCCCGTCAACGTGAGACTTCTGCTAAAGTTGATGGAGGTTTTTGACAATAATGCAAAAGATATATGATGTTTTTTGAAACAACTTGTAAAGATGAATGAAGTTATCTGATACGAGTAGAAAAGTTAGATGTGATATTTTGAAATACTTCAGGAATGTTTTCTACATAAAAAAAGGTCAGGAGAATTTCTACATAAAGGCCATAGTTTAAGAAGATTTTATTCAAATTTAGTCATAAAATAGAAGTTGGTAGCACTAGGACTAAAAGCAAAAAATTATTCCCCAAACCTGTCATCCTCAAATGGGATAGAGAGGATCGATGTTGATTATATTCGTTTTAAAGCAGACGAGGAGTACGTCTAAAGGCATCAATGGTGCTAGCTGCAGTATCCCTTGTTGATTATCCTGGAAAAACCGAAGAAGCAAATAAAAGAGATTTAAGTCGCATACTGTCCACATAATTTTACATAATAAGTATATGATATTTATCACATTTCCTACAAATTAATCAATTGTAATCCACTCATCGAAAGAGATGTTACAGATTAATCAATCAGTTTTACATGAGTTAATCAACATTGCTTTACCTTAGTTTTCCTTAACCCATACAAAAAAGTACCAAATATCAATATATACTACTATTCAACAAACATGTCAACATATCAGAGTGGCGCAGCGGAAGCGTGGTGGGCCCATAACCCACAGGTCCCAGGATCGAAACCTGGCTCTGATAAATATATATATTTTTTTTGTATATTACATTGTTAACATGGGTTTGGGCTTTTCTATATATGGGCCATGAGGTAAGAAACATTATAACATTTTTTGAACTAGACTTGGGCCATGGAGGGGTTATCTGAGCTCTACCTCAACAACTTTTTAAATTTAATTACAAATCTTTTTTTTTTAATCTACCATTCATATCTGAGTGTTTATCTAAATAATAATTATTATATCTTTGTATACATCTACATGTCATATCAAAACTTATTGATGCATTTATATTTATATTTAGAGGAGCAATATATATTAAAGGTTAAATTTTTGTATTCAAGTTAACTTGATTTATGAATGAATGCAGTTGTGATGATTTTGAAGAAACAATATAGCTAGCTAGTAGCTAGCTGCACCACAATATGTTTATGCCATTTATTCCGAAGTAGCCTAAACCAAGTCTTCGATGAGACCTCGAGAAAAATGTTTGTACAAGAAAATTCATGCATCGGAACTGCACCGGGTAATAAGCAGTGAGTTAAATGAGCTCTAGCTTGGGACATGCAACACATAACTTAACCGGCTCATCACGATAACCAAGTGAATCTAAAAAATTATGCCAATGTAGGCAGTAAACGCATGGATCCGTTGCAGGTGCCGTGAACTCCATCGTCAATGTCACTGTCATAGCGTGCATTTGCCATTTTAAGGCAGTGAAGCTCGTCAAGAAAGAAGAGAGGCCTGGGGATCGGAGCCAGAAGCAAAGCCATGACTTGGAGAGGATGCATGCAGGTGTTGGGGACATCGGCAGGAGGGAGGAAGGAGATGACGTGATCAAGGATGGCATCAGGAAGACTGCTCAATCTATCACAATTCTTTTCGGGGTTGGATTTGGATTCAGACTTCTTTGGATTCCAAGTTGTATCCATGCAAACCCTTTTGGGTTTTTCCTCTTGTTTGAATTCTTTCCCATGATCTCTTGCCTATGATATGTTAATCTTCTTGAAAAAAACAAGTGCCGGCTCCTAGTCCTAGTTCACGGCAGCAGGTGAGGCAGACTTGTCTGGGTTGCACTTGAGGACCTGAGTCAAACAACAAAATACATAACCCAACAATGAAGCAAAATAAATGAGAAAACAAAATGCACACCCCCACACTATCGCGGGGAATCAATCAGTACAGTTTTTAATCAGTACAATTATTGGAAGACGACATATGCACTGGGAGCGTTGAAGATAAAAATTAAAAAAAATACACGAGTCACATAACCAATGTCTAGACATAAATCATTATAAAACAGAATCAGCCTACATGATTAAATGTTGCTTATAAATTATTATAAAACAGAATTAACCATATTATACGAATGTTTTCTTCCTAAAAGGTAGAACAAAAGGTAGGATACATATAGCTCTGTTTGGTTCAAAGGAGGGGAGGGGAGGGATTTTAATGGAGGGGAGGGAAGGGGAGGGAAAGGGAGGGAGGGATTTAATGAAAACTCTGTTTGGTTCAAAGGAGGGGAGGGCAGGAAAAATAATTATTTTCTTGTTTGGTTCACAAGGGAGGGAATGAATTTTATAATAAAATTACTTTTATACCCTTTTGCATACAATAAGAAATTGCATCTTGATGTAAAATATGCATACCTCTGATAATAGCATATTGCTTGATGACATTAATTACTTTTAATGCTTGTGAACTCTAAAAATACAGATAAAACCTTTACTGTTCAGAAAGTGAGGAGACATCTGATAGATAGATAGTTTACTAGAAAATTTACTAAAAATTTGCAAATTAAGATTTATGGTTATTTCATTGATTGGTACAAAAGAAGTTTATAGGGACTGTTCTTGGGGGGGGGGGGGGAAATTGAGGGTGTTATCTGATTATTGGGGCAAAAGACGGGTTTCTGAAACTTTGCCCTAGAAATGGAAGTTCATATGACTAATTTCTCTTTTTTTTTTCTGACAGGAATTACCAAACAAAGGGCAGTTGTTGCAGATTGTATTGGGAAGCAAAGATGATGCACATGTTTATGTGCATGTCGATGATATGAAAATTGATTTCCTTCTTTGTTTTCCTTCTTTGTTTCCTGAGAAAAGCTATCTTATTCATCTAGATTTCCTTCTTTGTTTCCTGAGAAAAGTTTCTAACACGCAAAGCCTTTAAATTGTATGTACAGATTTATATTTCTTGTCAAGTAAGAGCTAACAACTTCAATGACTATTTGAAGATCAAGAAAGACTGTACAATTGCCGGTTGGTGAGTTGCTACTAGAAGAAGTTTGGAAGCATCGATCTGTAGCAATTATACATAGGCCTGCTTCTTTGTGCAGTGATAATGTTGTGCACAAAGCAGCTTTTGCAGTGACAATGAACTAGGTTTTTTATTATTAGGATTTAGATTTAAAGGGCAATTTATCCAATCACATTAAAAAATTAGACCTACTTTCTCTTCCCTCCAAATCCCCCCAATATTGGAGGGGAGCCAAAATTGGCTCAGGAGGGGTTTTGCACCCCTTCATTTTTCTCCCCTCCCCTCCTAAAAAATGAACCAAACAAGAAAAGTTTTAAAAAAACCCTCCCCTCCCCTCCCCTCCCCTCCCCTCCAACCAAACAGTGCCATAAGGTAGGCAATTGACTTCCGTCCTTTGTAAAATATAGAAGAAAAAAAAAAATCAGATTTAAAATTGTGTGAATTATTTATTTATTTATTTTCCTAAAAAATGAACATATACCAATACTATAAAGAAAAAATGAGTACTATCACGATGAATAAAGAAGCACGCAAGAAGAATCAACAATCTCTGGGTTGAAAAAACCTTCTTCTTTATCTGAATTTTCAACACTGCCCGAAATATCCACCAGCCCTGTCAGGAGAGGAGTTGCGAAGAACCCTGGATCTCGCCATTAATGGAACACTGGAAGGTTTAGGGATTGAGAGAAGGGATTTAGGGATTGAGAGAAGAGAATTTGAGAGGAGGAAGATAACAATTTCTTTATTAATTCTCCCAATTCAACAATACAGCATTTTATAGGCAGTTAGAGTAGGGGTGAGATATTTTCAGCCCCTCTCCAATCTCCCGCCTATCTCTATTACAAAAAAGGTGCAATAAGCACGTAAAAAACAAACACTAAAACAAACACAATTAGCTGATACATTCTCAGCAGCCTTTCAGATACATTCACTGTAGCATTTCAGATACATTCACTGTAGCAACCTGATACCACCTTCGGCTGGTTATTCTTCATCAGCAGCTGACTAACCCATCAATGCAACTAACCAATCCCTCAACATTGCTTCATCTCCACATCAGTGAGTGTTCCCCTGCATCCCTGACAACTCCCCCTCCCTTGAGGACGAACTTGTCTCAAGTTCGAAGGCTGGAAATCTCCTTCTAAGATCATCAATGTCTACCCAGGATGCATCTTCCGCACTCCTATTCTTCCACTTAATCAAAAGTTGAATACCCACTCGGTTGTCCTTCTTAAAAATCCTGCGATTTAACACCATCTCTGGTTCCTTCAAGACTTCTTCTTCAACCCACCAGTGGGGTAACTCCTGAGACACAATAGGGAGATGATTTCCATGGCACTTTTTGAGTTTAGATACATGAAAAACAGGGTGAATTGTGGATTGAGGAGGAAGCTCGATATGATAAGAAACTGAACCCACTCTTGCTAAGACACGAAATGGACCAAAAAATTTGGAAGAAAGCTTCTGGGGAGTAGAGTTTCTAATAGAAGTTTGTTTATATGGTTGTAACTTGAGTAGCACCATGTCTCCGACTTCAAAGACCCTTTCCCTTCTCCTTTTATCAGCAAAAAGCTTCATTCTTCCTTGAGCGGCTGCCATATTCTCCTTCAGTAGTTGTAGTATGGCATCTCTAGCAAGCAGCTCATCTTCTACCGACGGCAATGCTGAAGTACCCCGAACATACCTCAATACTGTTGGTGGTGGACGCCCATATACACCTTCAAAAGGAGTGAGTCCTGTGGACGAGTGCCAATTTGTGTTGTACCAAAACTCCGCCCACCCCAAATATTTACTCCACTCCTTGGGTTTTTGTCCACTTAAGCATCTAAGATACATTTCCAATGCCTTGTTTACAATCTCCGTCTGGCCGTCACTTTGGGGGTGATACGCGGTAGAATGCTTGAGTTTACACTGTTGCTGCTCAAAGAATTCCTTCCAAAAATTGCTAATGAATATAGGGTCTCTATCACTCACAATGCTTCGTGGCATTCCATGGTGCTTGTACACATTATCAATAAATGTTTGCGCAATTGACTTAGCAATATAGGGATGCAATATTCTAATGAAGTGCGCATATTTAGATAGCCTATCAACCACTACCATTATGGCATTACTTCCATAGCTCCTGGGCAATCCTTCGATAAAGTCCATAGAGATATCTTCCCAAACTCTATTTGGAACTTGTAAAGGTTGCAGTAGACCCACAGGCAGCATCGTTTCATGCTTATTGCGTTGGCAAATCAAGCACTCTTTTATGAACATTTTGATATCTCTTGTGATTCCTTCCCAACTAAAAGCTCTCCTTATGCGATGTAAGGTCTTATGAAACCCTGAATGGCCCCCGGTACTGGTTGAGTGATGATAAAAAAAGATCAATCTCCTCACTTCTGCTGTAGAACTGATTAATATTTTACCTTTGTAATACCAAATGCCTTCCAACAACTGATAACCAGCTGGATTAACCTCTTCTTTACTCACCTTCTCAGCTAATTGATGGAAGTAGGCGTCTTGCAACACCATAGTTTTAATCTCTTTAAGCCACTGCGGCACAACAAAAGTTATCTCACAACAAGTGTCTAGTTCCCCTTGCCTTCTAGAGAGAGCATCGGCTGCAGAGTTATCAACTCCTTTCTTGTACTCCACCGTGAAAGAAAACCCCATTAATTTCCATAACCACTTCTCTTGCATTTCAGTGGTAATTCTTTGCTCCAAGATATATTTAATACTGCGTTGATCTGTTTTGATCACAAAACTTCTCCCCAATAAGTATTGCCTCCACAGCTTAACTGCATGTAATATTGCTAGTACCTCTTTCTCATAAGTGGACAACGCTAAATTTCTACCCTTCAAAGCCTTACTCATGTACGCAATGGGGTGGAGTTCTTGCATAAGAACCGCTCCTATACCCACTTGTGACGCATCTGTTTCCAGCACAAAGATTTTAGAGAAGTCGGGTGCTCTGAGCACAGGGGTTGAGGTCATAGCCTCTTTTAATGAGTTGAAAGCTTGGATGGCAGCCGATGACCAGCTAAAAGCATTCTTCTTCAACAAATTGGTTAGCGGAGCTACAATACTCCCATAGTTCTTGACAAATTTGCGATAATAGCCTGTTAAACCCAGGAACCCTCTTAATTCTTTAACAGTACTAGGCTCTGGCCACTCCATAACTGCCTTAATCTTCATGGGATCCACTGCGATCCCTTCTTGACTAATGATATGCCCCAAGTATCCTACCGATGTCTTGCCAAAGCTGCATTTACTAGCCTTCGCCAACAGCTGGTTGTCTCTCAGGACCGTGAGGATCTGAGTGATATGTTGCAAATGATCCTCCCAAGTGTGGCTATAAACTAAGATATCATCAAAAAAGACCAGTACAAACTTCCTCAAAAACTCCTTAAAGACTTCATTCATAAGGCTTTGGAAAGTAGCTGGAGCATTAGTGAGTCCAAACGGCATCACCACAAACTCGAAGTGACCATGGTGGGCTCTAAAGGCAGTCTTAGGAATATCTTCTTGAAATACTCTAATCTGATGGTATCCTGACCTTAAGTCAATTTTTGAGAAGTATTTTGCCCCATTCAACTCATCCAAGAGCTCATCGATTATGGGAATAGGAAATTTTGCTTTGATAGTTTGGCTATTAAGGTTCCTATAATCGACACACATGCGCCAACTTCCATCGAACTTCTTTACTAATATCACTGGTGAAGCATATGGGCTGCTACTAGGCCTAATGAACCCAGCATTTAACATCTCTGCTACTTGCTTCTCAATTTCATTTTTGTGAAAGTGTGGATGTCTATAGGGTCTCATACAGGTTGGCACCTTCCCTTCCAACAAGGGAATTTGATGGTCAATGCTTCTATGGGGTGGCAACTTCATCTCCTCACTGAAGACCTCAGGAAATGCTTGCAAAATGCTGTCAATTTCTGCAGGGAGGTTGCTGTGTAAGTCTGCATTCGACAATTCACTTTTATCCAACTTTATCTCTTGTGCTTGGATCATATAAGCCTGACAAATGTGGTTTCCCATTCTTATCAGCTCCTCTGCTTCCATCGATTGCAATTGGGGATTAACAATCCCTTGCAATCTCTTTAGGACCCCTTCAACCTTGAAATCCATAGTCATGACATTAAAATCCATAGTAACTGGCCCCAATGAGTGCAACCAATGAGCCCTCAAAACCATTTGAGCTGGCCCCAGTGGTAGAAGAAGCAAATCAGCCTGTAGTTGCACTCCTTGTACTAAGAATCTAACATTGTCTATTTTTCCCACACTAAACATAGTCTGCCCATTAGCCACAGTTACTCTATATCTAGGCTCTGTATTGATCTCCAAGTTAGCTTTAATAGCTGTCTGTGGATCAAGATAATTGTGCGTGGATCCTGTGTCAATCAAGATGTTCACCTCCCCTCCATTGATCTTCCCTTTTACCCTCATAGTTTGGGGATACACCTGTGAACCAACTAAGGCATGGAAAGAGATCTCTGGTGCAAGAGGAATTTGGGAAGTAACCTGTGGCATGATATGAACTGAGTCTTCAGCTTCATGGTCTTGGGTTACTACACCCCCTCCAAGTTCCTCCTCATCCTCCTCGAAACATTCTAAGTAATAAAACTTTTGAGCCTTGCACAGATGACCATGGGTGTATTTCTCATCACAGTTGAAACACAACCCTTTGGATCTTCTCTCCCTCATCTCCTGCACACTAAGTCTTTTAGGAACAAAGGAGTTGGAAATGTTGGTGGTTGTAGGTGGAGTGGGTGTTCTAGCAGGTTGTGTGGGCAGGTAATTGGATGTGGTGGTGGGTTTGGGTACAAATGGAGCTTTATGAAATTTCCGCAAGCAATAGATCTTCTCTTCATAGCCTCTCGCCAACCCAATAGCCTCATTAACACTTTTAGGCCTTTGCGACTTCACATCCCAACGAATCTCGTCGCGTATGCCACTCAAAAAGGTACTCAGAAAATGAGCTTCTGACCAATCTTCAACAAAATTTGAGAGCCTATCAAACTCTTGGACATACGCCTCTAAATCATTCTTCTGCTGGAGTTTAGAGAGAATTCCCCCATAGTCTTCAAAAATAGTAGGACCAAACCTTGATAACAGCTCCTCTAAAAATGCCGACCAAGAGATTTCATGAAGCTTAGGCTTAATGTGCCTCTAGTACCATTGAGCAGCTTTTCCCCTCAGATTGAGTGCCGCATATTTCAACTTCTGAGTGTCTGGAACATTATAGAATTCCAAGAACTGCTCCACACCACAGATCCACTCCGTAGGATCTCCATCTTGGAAGATCGGAAACTCCACCTTGAATGGAGTTCTAAGCAAATTCCCTGCATCTACTGGACTTGTAGAATTAATGGAGTTAGAGTTGGGGATGTATACCTCTCCTGAAGGGACTTGATGGAAAGGGTTTGGAAGTATTGGAGGATTGGGGGGATTTGGAGGTCGTGATTGATTCTGCTGCATCGTAGCCATCATGGTTTCCAATCTAGAGAAACGCTCCCCGATGCTAGCAGCTATGGCTTCCACTCTTTCAGTGAGGAAGCCATGATGCAGCTGAGTTTCAGCCATCTGACTCCTTAGATTTGCCAATTCCCTTTCTAACACCGTGCTGCCTTCATCACGCCCATCACCATCGACATTGTCTGGCTCTGATACCAGATTGTCATGAGAGGAGTTGCGAAGAACCCTGGATCTCGCCATTAATGGAACACTGGAAGGTTTAGGGATTGAGAGAAGGGATTTAGGGATTGAGAGAAGAGAATTTGAGAGGAGGAAGATAACAATTTCTTTATTAATTCTCCCAATTCAACAATACAGCCTTTTATAGGCAGTTAGAGTAGGGGTGAGATATTTTCAGCCCCTCTCCAATCTCCCGCCTATCTCTATTACAAAAAAGGTGCAATAAGCACGTAAAAAACAAACACTAAAACAAACACAATTAGCTGATACATTCTCAGCAGCCTTTCAGATACATTCACTGTAGCATTTCAGATACATTCACTGTAGCAACCTGATACCACCTTCGACTGGTTATTCTTCATCAGCAGCTGACTAACCCATCAATGCAACTAACCAATCCCTCAACATTGCTTCATCTCCACATCAGCGAGTGTTCCCCTGCATCCCTGACAAGCCCCTTTTGATCTGACATGTTTTCCTGATTCTTTTACCTGATTCAAATGAATAGTTTGATTCAAGTTTTTTGCGGTGAAACCCTATGATAGAATTGTATTTGATTAAAGAGATCCAAATGGCATACCTTTCCTTTGTTCGATCTGATTGTTTTTCAACAGCAAAACCCATATAGAGCAGTTCCTGAGTCATAACCCCTGTAGAAAAATAATAATTCAATGAATGAACTAAAAGGAAAGAAATAAATTAGGTAAGGTACGTTTTGTCCAGTAAAATGCTTCAAAAGTCATAATAAATGAATTATCCCGATGTATATAAACCTGAAGAGAACATATACACAAAGACAGCAGTAGAACTAATAGGTTCTGAATGGCAACTGTCATATAGTGGTGATTTTATATATGCATAGGGAAACACTCATGCACAAAGCCAAAAATTGTTTTAAAACTACGTTTTCCAATGTTGAAAATAATTATCAGAATAAGATGTTTCCATCTCCCCAGTGCATGAATGAGATGGAAACATCCTGCAAAGACTTCATTTGGTTCTGAGCATTGGAGTCTTTCTGCTATTCTTCCTTTTAAAACAACATTGTTAGGTGATTGAATGATAATATTTTGACCAACTATTTCATCGAAAAACCTTGGCCTGCATTTTTGGCTCAAGCATTTCTCTTCAACCATGTGAGAGTTAAAACCTTCGAGTAGGTCGAGTTAACTCCTTGGCTAATGCAACTTGACCATCTTCTTCAATCCAACCTACTAATGGATTCTAACTCAAGCTCTCTAAAGTTAGTTGGTAGTTGATATGTATCCGAGTCTTCTGAAGATTTCACTCCATCAAAGCTATTAATTAACAAGCGCATACCTTGAGACGATTGAGGGATATATGTGTTCTTAGGGGCTTTAAATGGATTCCTCTTATTTTGCACAGCACCACTCCCACAATGGATCCTTCTAACCATTCTTCTTGGGGTGTCACATAGTGAAGGAGAACACCTTCTTAAACAAGTCCGTTACGAGAATATCCCCGTCGTTGGTTTTTATTGTAGTCTAATTGATCTACATTATCATTATAGCAAGAATCCAAAATTCTATCCCAATATTTGTCTCGTCGGTTGTTTAAGCTATTTGATGCAGGAGTACAAGAATAATGTGATCCCTCCCATCTACCACTTTTCAAAAGTTTGGAAGAGTCACAACCAGAGATAATTGGTGATGAACATTGAAGACAACCACCTAATTTTTCAGTAGACCTGGATTTTGATTCCTGCAAAGAAGGGACGCAAGATCTAAGCGTTGATTTTCGGTCATTTCTTTTACGTAGGCTAACACCTGTGCTTGATTTCCTGACAGTTCTCACTAAACTTCCAAGATTCTTCCCTTCCATGCCACTAAAATTCCCGAGATCCTTGAGATCAATGTCTCTCCAAGATTCTAACTTCAGAGGATCATTCATAACTTCATCTAGGCTATCCTGAATAAATGGTAGCTTGTTGTCCTCCTCCAACTGAAACCCACTTTCACTAGATTTTCTAGAGTGTTGCCTACAGTTACAAAGGAAAACTTTTTTCCTTCTTTTTTCAAATTCTGGATGTACTTCAAATGAGCCACTCAAATTGTTCATGCCTTCTTTATCTTCTGAATTATCATTTGAATAGTTTAGTGGGGACTTCCAAGATGTACGAGTGTCGAGATCACGTAATATTTGAGACTTTTGGAGAGCTCCGATTTCTTTATTCAAGTGCAGTTCACTTGGACCAACACAAGTCTCCGCCATTTTACTCTGATACTATAGGTAACACAGACTATGCAGTAAAATTTGTTGTTCGGAACGGGGAAATGCAGTAATTACAGACGCTTGGATGACAACTCCCCTAAAAGCACTCTACAAGAGATGCATGTCACAAACATCCACCATACCTGTAGTATGCAACGATATAATAACCAGATCAATATGCTAGGAAAGAGAGAGGGATAGGAAAGTAAATAAACCATAAAGTTTGATAGAAAGATACATGAATAGTTAATACTAAAAGTTGTGGTAGCCAGAAAAGGAGGATTTCAAAATAAGCAATAGGAAAAAAGGTTTAACATGTTGTAAATAAAGGGATAATCAACTAGCACTACGAGAAATTTATTTGGAAAATAATAATAAAGATGGAATGCATTTGCTGAAAGCAAACAAAGAAATCTAAAGATGTACTCAAAGAACAAAGAATAGAAAATAAAATGCATTAATTGAGTTGTTATCAGCCTAAAATGGATAGAGTATTACATAGAAGAACCTGAAAGTTGGCAAGTACAATTGAAGAGAAATTTGAAGTAACATATAAGAAAGGATTTGCTGACATATATATGTTGAGGATTGTCGAGTTTACTTATAACCATGTGTAAAAGATTATGACAGAAGTAAGTTATCGTTAGACGTTTGATAAACATGTAAACCAGCCACAATCAAAACTAACAAAAATGAAGAAGATGCTGTAATAATTTACATGTGGTTCATCTCGCTGGACAAAGACAGACTCACTTATGTTATATTGTTTACCTTTTATTGGATTCTCTGCATTTGTTTCTGAGAAGTTTATCCACGAAACGTAATGGGGAATTATACCTATTCATTTGCTAAATCTTTTTCTTAAGGGACAAAGAACATTTGGATTGATGTCAAGTCTCACATTTTGAATATCCAAGTCAGTATTAAAAGGGGGCAAAAATACTAGAATGCTAATTTAGAACAGGTGAATAACTACAAAGTTTTACCACAGCATGAAAAGAAACGATTCATCAATACTACACAGCTCCCCTAAAAAAAATCAATACTTACACAGCAATTTACTGAAAAATGAAAAATTGATGTAGTGCGAGAAGAAAAAAGTGATTTGTCTAACAATGAAACTCTCGATTTGGGGATAAAACTCCTCACTGGCAGCAGCAACCAAACAAAGAAATGCACAAGTGATTATCCATATGCATTTCAATAACTAAATTTTGCATTGAGACAAGCAAACAATAACCATTAGACATACTGCATTCCAAGGAGAAACATTGAACTATTCAGAAACTTCTATAATATGGTAAGCGACTTAAACTTAAAAAGACAACATCTAGAAACTAAATCCCAAGTCCCAACTACAACAGAAAATCCAAAAATATTACATGAAATTTTTTATTGAACCCACATGTTGGGTTTCATAATTGAGCCTCAAAACATTTACAGCATGTTGCAAAAACATATCAAAAACTTCAAATTGAGGTCAAGATGATCACTTTATTAACCACTACCCACGAACATGATCTGGGTTCTCAAATTACACATTAAAAAAAGACAACAATGTTCTAAAACACCATAATTTTCTCACCTACTTAATAATTACTACAAATCACAACATGGGCATCTGTGAATTTATCCAAAAACCAAATTCCAATTAAATGCCAGCATCATAATCTTTCATAACTGGAAGAAAGAAAAGAGAAGAAAAAAAAAAAAGGGTCCTTACCTAGGACGAGATGAGAACTTTGGCAATGAGAAATGGGTCTGAGACCTAGAGGGCTTCTTCATCATGTGAAGGGTTTACGGAATTTTTTCAAGAGCATAGCTGCGTAGGAGAAAATGGTTAAGACAGTAGCTTTTTGATTTTTTTCCCAAAATAGGCAACCTTTTTAAACTAATTCCCAAAATATAACACTTTCAAAACTAATTTCTAAAATAGACCACTCGCAGTTTCCCAACTGCGTCCTATACTTTTTTGTTGACGTAGTTGGCAACTGCGGTCTAAGTATATGCCACAATAATCCAACTCCAACACTTGTGTCAAAATAGTGTTAAGGAGAAAACTATGTTCACCTTAGACCGCAGTTGGCAACTGCGTTATTGATTGCACTAAGCTCGCAGTTCCCAATTGCATTCCTAATTCAATCTTTCATAGGGTCCAATTAAAAATGCAGTTGGGAACTGCGAGCTTAGTGCAATCAAGAACGCAATTCAATCTTTCATAGGGTCCAATTAGGAATGCAATTGGGAACTACGTGCTTAGTGCAATCAAGAACGCAGTTGGCAAGTGCATTCTTGATTGCTTTAAGCTCACAGTTCCCAACTGCATTCCTAATTCAATCTTTCATGAATGCAGTTGGGAACTGCGAACTCAGTGCAATCAAGAACGCAGTTAGCAACTGCGGTCTAAAGTGAACATAGTTTTCTTCCTTAACACTATTTTGACACAAGTGTTAGAGTTGGATTATTGTGGCATATACTTAGACCGCAGTTGCCAACTGCGTCAACAAAAAAGAATAGGACGCAGTTGGGAACTGTGATGGTTTATTTTGGAAATTAGTTTCGAAAATGACATATTTTGGGAATTAGTTTGAAAAAAGTGACCTATTTTGAGAAAAACTTATAGATTTTTCCCGAAATAGGTTTTTTTTAAAACTAATTTTAAAACTAGGTCAAGGGCGACAGGCGTCAGGGGCCATTTTGGGGAAAGCGACGAGCAAAGAGCTGCTCGTTCACAGAGAAAAAAACTCAAAGGAGAGCGAGATTGGTTCTCAAGCTTTGAGGAAAATCAAAAATGGAAAAGAAGACAACGAAGAAGCTAAAGAAGGAAACACCCATTCTGCCTTGACGCTTAAGGAGAAAGACATATCCACTCATTCGTTTATCCCGCTCAACCCTTTGTTTATCCCGCCTCTCACCTCGATACCCACGCCTTCTGCAACAGCCGCTGTCCCCCCCAACCAAACGATGCCAGGTGTCGAGGGGGGTGAGAATACCATCCACTTAAAACAAACAGTGATATCGACTTTCGAGACCAGCGGTATAATGCACCGTGGAGGAGATAACAATTGTATCTCAGATGGTTCTCCAATTGGTGGGCTAGCATGTGTGAGTTTTATAGGTGTTAATGGGCCCAAAGAGGGGCCCAAAATGCATATTATTGCTTCTGGGACTAGTAATACTATAATTTTAAACAATCAGGTACAACGTCAGACGGGTAGTGGGCCCATCGAAGGGTCCGCGACAGGAAGCACCGCTATTATTGCAGAGTCATCGCCAATCTGTGGGCTCAATGAGGAGCTCGCAATGAGAGAGTCTACTCTACAACGGGAAGTTCAGCATACAGATAGTGATGAGGACCTGGAAGGGCGCTTAAATCTAGACGAAGAATTCTCATTCACATATGAGGAGTCAGAGGATCTAGAGTTCATCGCTGATACAAAGTGGGAGATCTCACCAGAGATGGTCTTGTCCACACTTCCAGAATCAGCACCTGGAGACAGTACTGGAACGTCGCACAGGACGATTGGGTTCAGAGTTCAGCGGTCGCCTAAGAGGGCTCATGTGGAGTCCCTAGATGACTATCTAGAGGTAGCGGCGGTAGCCAAAGCTGCAAAATTTGACGACGAAGGTACGCAAAGTTTTTTAGCTACTATATTAAATTTCATGTCAGATTCTGAAGTTTTTATCCTAGCTAAAATATGTGGGTTAGAAGTGTGTGACACAGAGTGTAATGCTTTACTACTCAATAAAATTAGGGATTGGAAAACAAAAGGGGCTAAGAATAGTTATGAGAACGACCTAGGATCTAGCTTTGGGTTGACAGACGTCTTCGAGGATGAAGCCGGCCCCACACCCACACCCACGATCAACCCTGACACGGTCCCCCAATGAATACACTATTCTGGAATGTTAGGGGGCTAGGGGATAGGGGGGAAAGAGATATGGTTAGGGACGTCATTAACAACTCCAAGGCGGAAGTGGCAGGGTTGCAGGAGACCAAACTTCAGCACGGGTTCAAACTCAAAAGAATTGGGGACAACAGAATCAAGGAATGGGTGTTACGCTCGTCAGCAGGAGCCTCAGGAGGGATTGCTATTGGGTTCAACTTGGATATTCTCACTTGCACCGAGGTATACAGTGGAACGTTCTCCCTGACTATCCGACTGAAACGACGGTCTGATAATTGGGTGCAGACAATCACTGTCGTTTACGGGCCGAACGTGGCTACAGATCGAGATGCCTTTTGGCAAGAGATTGTCGATATTCGATATCATTGGTCAGGAGCTTGGATTGTTGGGGGGGATTTCAGCATTACCAGATTTGCTTTCGAGCACAAGGGTAGAGGCTCTAGTGACAGACACAGAGTGGAGTTCAATAGGGTGATCACGGAACTAGAGCTAATCGATATCCCAATTAATGACAGACTATTCACATGGTCTAACATGCAAGCTGCTCCGATTATAGCCAAATTGGACAGGATACTAGTATCGATGGATTGGGAAGCTAAATTTCCATTAGCAACCGCTAGATCGATTCCTAGACCTACGTCAGATCATACCCCGATCGTACTTGATGCGGGGGTACAGGGAGCTCAGAGGCCAAGGAAATTTAGATTTGAGAAGCCCTGACTGGAAATTCAGGGATTTCACCACATGGTGATGGAAAACTGGGCGCTCCCAATTGCTGGTACGGACGCTGCTTCTCGGTAGTGTGAAAAAATCCGCAGATTGAGAAAGAGGCTGCGCAGATGGAATCGATCTAGATTCTCAACCATCTGGTGTGCAAAAGATTTCTTTTTGGAAGGCATTGATGAGCTAGAAAGGGTGGAAGAGACGAGAGTCCCATCACAAGATGAAAGAAATAGGCTACTAGAGCTTCGAGAAAATATTGCCAATCTTTATAAGTTGGAAGAGATCAAATGGCAACAAAGGTCAAGGATTTCGTGGCTCAAAGAGGGAGACGCGAATACGGCCTACTCCACCGAGTGGCAAGCGCAAGACATAGATCCAATCTAGTCCTGTCAATACAGACGAAAATGGGAACATTGCAAGACGAAAATGTGATTTCCACAACCTATCAAAATTACTACAAGGGCCTTTTTGGGAAGAAGAATGACTTCAGGATCCCACTGAAGGATGATTACTGGCAGGCATACCAGAACAAATCAGCGCGAAAATTATCCACTTTGGAAGCACCTTTCTCGAAAATGGAAGTGAAAAAGGCCATTACTCAAATGGGAGCAGGCAAGTCGCCTGGGCCAGACGGCTTTCCAATGATGTTCTTCCAAGTGTTCTGGGAAGAAATTAAAGGGGACATTATGGCGCTGATGGATGAATTTTTTTACAATAATCTCAGATTGGGCATGTTCAATTTTGCGGAAGTTGTTCTGATACCCAAATGGGAGGAGTCTACGAGAGTGGGGGGCTTTAGACCGATTAGCCTCATCAACTGCTCGGTTAAGATCATCACAAAGGTCCTGTCCATCCACCTGGAAAGTATAATGGACAGTCTAATCAGCAAAACCCAGACGGGCTTCATCAAGGGCAGATGTATCCTAAACTGTGTGGCCACCGCTGAACAAGTTATCCACCACTGCCATACGAGCAACTCCAAGAACTTTCTCCTAAAACTGGATTTTGAGAAGGCATACGACTCCGTCGACTGGGAGTATTTGCTTGAAGCTCTCAGAGGGAGAGGATTCGGGGATAAATGGATAAGATGGATCAAATAGTGTTTACATACTAGTAAAATGGCAATCTCGGTGAATGGGCAGCCAGGTACGTCGTTTCCTTGCAAGAAGGGACTCCGGCAGGGGAATCCACTATCCCCACTTCTATTCACTATTGTAGCGGATGTGCTGAAGGGTATGCTAGAAAACTGTCGAAGAAAAGGATGGATAACGGTTGTGGCCAGCAGCACTTCTAATCAAGGGTGCACAATTCTCCAGTATGTTGATGACACCCTACTCTTTGGGAATGGAACCAGGTCCGAAACAGTCTGCTTTAAAGGGGCCCTCTATTGTTTTGAAGCATGGTCAGGTCTCAGGCTAAATTTCCACAAGAGCGCGCTGATTTCCATTACACTCTCCGATGTAGAAGCATGGGAACATGCCACCATACTAAACTATATGACGGATGAGTTCCCAATCAAATACTTAGGGCTCCCACTCAGACCAGGAAAAATCACTAAGTCGGATTGGCTGCCTATCATAGACAGGATGGAGGACAGACTGTCTGGTTGGAAAGGAAAATTGCTTTCACTCGGGGGCAGAGTGGTACTCATCAACTCAGTGTTGTCTAATCTGCCTATTTATTACATGTCGTTTTTTGAGCTTCCTAATTAGGTTATCCAAGGGATTGACCGAATCCGAAAAAGATTCCTTTGGAAATGGGCAGATTCGAATAGGGGAGGTTACCACCTGATCAAATGGAGTATTGCTTGCATGAAGAAGAAGCATAGAGGGCTAGGCATCATCGACCTTAGATATGAACCTTGTCCTTTTGGGAAAATGGTGGTAGAAGGTATTTCACCACAGCAGGGAAGGATGCAGGATTTTATTCAACCATACCTTCAGGAAAAAGGTATGAGAAGTTTAGGCTTCCAAGTAGGGTCTAGAGTTTCTCGATTCTGGAAAGGAATTACCAAAGCAAGTGGACCATTTAACTCAGCACTTACGTCGACCATCGGTAATGGACGGTCCACTAGATTCTGGTGGAACAAATGGTGTGGTGCCCATACCCTTAAGGAAACTTTCCCAGAGTTGTATGAGAAAACGAATCGATCGAATATTTCTGTGGCCGAGACTTGGAAGAGGGAAAATTGGAGGCCGTCGTTCCGAGGAACTCTTACCCCCAGAATTACATCAGCAACTGCTTGAATTGCAAGCACACATCATACGGACCGGTGCGATGTGCGCTCAAGGCCCAGATCAGATGCGCTGGGGACTCGAGACCAAGGGAGCTTTCACGGTCAGATCTTTATATCATCGAATTCACTATCGAAGATGCAGATCTAGCTGGGCACAGGTGTTATGGAAGGCGAAAATCTCCCTTAAAGTCAGAGTCTTTTTCTGGCTAGTGCTCAATAATGCAATCCTCACCAGAGAGAACCTTGCCAAAAGACAATCCTAGATTGTGACCAACTGTGGATTCTGCAACATGCATACAGAGTATTTGAATCACCTTTTTATTCAATGCCCAAGGAGTAAGGCAACTATGGTTGAGGTATTACGAGCCTTAGGAATATGTGACTACCACAGTGAATATGAGGATTTGTGGATTCGCCCCAAATTTACCTCGATTCACCACGAAATGAAGGATGTGTGGTATATTGCCATTGCGGCAACTACATGGGTGTTATGGCTAGACAGAAATAATTTTTATTTTCATGCTTCATGTAATAGTATTTCTGGTAACCCTACTCATATCATGCATCTTATTTATTTTTGAGCTACAGCTGCTGCCACAGGAGCGAGAGAGAGGATTGCCAGAGTCTTCCAGGTGGAGGAATTTGATGATGAGGAGGTAGAGTTTGGGCCGACACTGGATTGAGGGGTTGGCGCCCTCCATACTCATCAGAGTCTCTTTAGCCGCAGGCTCTGCTACTTTGTATTTTGTATCGACCTACTGTACTTTTGGTTGTTTGATGTATGGATGATTAGACCCACCCCCAGGGTTTTGTTGGGGGATTATGTTTTATTTCCTGCACTGTACTTTTGTATTTCTCCCGGTACACCGGGATTGTTTTATTAATTTCTTATTAATGAAACAGGGTGGCGTTATTCCACCTTTAACCTCAAAAATTTTTTTTTCTTTCAAAATAGGTCTCTTTCGAAACTAATTTTCAAAAAAGGTCTGTTCTTATATGCCGCAATACCGAACTGTAGCCTTTTCGATAATGATGTCACAGTTGTGAACTGCGGCATCAGTACATGTCATATAATGCTAAACTTCAATACTTGGAAAAAAAAATTCTAAGTGTAAAATATGAAAAATATAAGGCCGCAGTTGGGTACTGCAGTCTCGACAAATCATACGCCGCAGTTCACAACTGCGGTCTAATATATATCATAGCTAATATGCTCCGAGACTTGGGAAAAAAATTTCTAATTGTAAAATATGAAACATACGAGGCCGCAGTTGAGTACTGCGACCTTAAAATGACATAGGCCGCAGTGCATAACTGCGACTTCAGTTATATGCTCCGTAGGACCCAGTTTTTAGCATATAACTGAGGTTGCGGTTATTGATTGCGACCTATATTATATCGAGACCGCAGTACCCAACTGCGGTATCATATTTTTCACATTTTACATTTAGATTTTTTTTGTTTTTTGTGTCGGAGTTTAACATTATATGCCATGTACTGATGCTGATGTTGCAGTTCATAACTATGGTCTCATTATCAAAAAGGCCACATCTGAAAATTAGTTTCAAAACAAACCTATTTTGAAAATTAGTTTCGAAAGAGATCTATTTCGAAAAAAAATGAGGAGAGTAAGGGGGTTTGCTTAAAATATTAAGGAGAAAATGGGGTCAGTTTTCTAATTTATTGATTGCTAGAGGGGCTACAGTAGAACAGTGGCAGCCATTGGTATGAAATCATAACACTCCCTCCAATTCAAAAGCATTCGAGTAATGAGAATCCCACAGTATTTTTGGATTTATTACCAAATAATCTCATTCACATTTCGAATCATATTTGAAAGTAACCTTCTTTGACTTGTGTGTTTTGTCTTTACGATGACAAAAATCTCTAATCTCTAATCTCTAATACTAGAATGGTAAATATTTGTTGCACGGGTTGGGTTACTTTGGTAAATATTTTCGAAAATGGATCTGTTCGGTAAACATTTTCGAAAGTGGATTAGTTTGAAAATTATTTTCATTTTAATTATGGACTAACTTTGGTAAATATTTTAGAAAGTGGACCTGTTTTGTAAATATTTTCGAAAGTGGATCGGTTTGGAAATTATTTTCTTCTTACCCTTTTCATTATCCTTCAACTAGTAATCTGCACGTGCAATGCACGTTTTATGGATTGTCACGTGCAATATGGACTGGGGATATGCACGTGTAATGCACGGATTTGATGGAGGGAGAGGAAGAGACGTTTTCGATTTTTGAGGGAACAGAATTTTATGTAGACTTTAAATGTGAAGTGAAAATTACAGAATTAACCATATAGATTTTTTTTAGCTTTTTATGTATATGGGGACATAATAGTAAAAAGCCGCTAAAATGAGGCTTTACTTAATAATAGTATAGATTTTTTCCACGTGCACGTGTGAACGTGTCTATACTAGTTGAGGGTAATCAGGAACGGGTTTAATGTAATTGTAAATGTGAAGCATAAATTAATTTGATAACTTTGCACGTTTGGGTGTAACTTTCAAATCTTGTCTGCACTCAAGATATATGAAACCTTTGCACGTTTGCGTGTAATGTAAACGAGAGAAATTACCACATACAGAATAGTTGTACTCGTACTCATATAGTGGCACTCTATATTGACCACCCACACCGCTGATTATATTTTCTTATGCCAAGAGACTCTGCTGTGCCAATTTATTATTCTATTGAAAAACAAGGATAATAGTTAGGCTAGAGTTGTAAGTGGAGAGAGTCACTGGGCCCATCTAAACGCTGATAAGTCACGAGAGTTTGGAAGAAAGCACAAGTATCTAAGTAAAGAAAATTTTGCCGACCCACTTTTTAAAATTATTTAGGGTGTGTTTAGTTTGTTGTTTTTTTTTATTTTTTTGTTTCCCAAAAACCCAAAATCCGTTTGGCTAGGTTATTTTCTGAAAATAGTTTTCACAAAACTCTACTTCAACTATTTTTTGTTTTTTCACATCATCTCTCTATATATTTATATATTATTATTATTATTATTATTATTATTATTATTATTATATATATATACACACACACTATTATTATAATATATATTATTATTTCATATATACTATTTTATATATACTTTTATAATATTATATTATTATTATAATATATATTATTATTATATATTACTATTATATATTATGATATATATTATTACATAATTTATTATTATTATAATAAATTATTTAATATATTATTATAATATATTATTATTACATATATATTATTATAATTATTATATGTTATTATATATATGTATATAATTAAATATGTTTATTAAAATAAATTTTTTATATTATTATATACATACAATTATTATAATATATTATTATTTTATATATACTATTATTATTATTATACTATTATTATTATATATATTATTATTATACATATATTATTTTATTTATATAATTATATATATACTATTATTATATTATATTATTATTATTATTATATATTATTATTATATATAGTATTATTTTATATATACTATTTTATATATACTATTATTATATTATATTATTATTATATATATTATTATATATATATTATTATTATATATATTACTATTATGTATTATTATATATTATTATATATATTAATATATAATATATTACTATTATATATTATTATATAATATACTATTATTATAATGTATTGTTATGTATATATTTATAATATATTATTATTTATGATTATTATAATATATATTATTATTAATATATATTACTATTATATATTATTATATATATTATTATATAATTTATTATTATTGTAATAAATTATTTAATATTATTATATAATATACAATTATTATAATATATTATTATTTTATATATACTATTATTTCATATATACTATTTTATATATACTATTATAATAATCTATTATTATTATAATGTATATTATTATTATTATTACATATTACTATTATATATTATTATATATATTATTATATAATTTATTATTATTATAATAAATTGTTTAATATATAATTTGAATATATTATTATTACATATATATTATTATAATTATTATATATTATTATATATATGTATATTATTAAATATGTTTATTATAATAAAATATTTTATATTATTATATATCAGTATGTATGTATATGTATACAACATGTATGTATCAGAGTATATATATTGTATACAATATATACATACAACCAAACCTATACATACATTATATTTTCATTTTCAAAAAACTGTTTTCATAAAAAATTATTACCAAACAGCTTTTACACTTTCATTTGGAGAAAACTGTTTTCAGAAAACTGTTTTCAGAAAACTGTTTTTAGTAAACTGTTTTCAGAACAACAAACCAAACGCAACCTTAGCGCTCTGACCTACTTTCGAAAATAATTAGCCATCCGACTCAGTTTTAGACACGTCAGCATAAATCGTTATTGAAAATAACGACATAGGTTATTTACGTGCGGTTATTTTCAATAACGACATTTATGTTTAAAAAAAAGTGTCATACTGTTATTTGAAGTAACGGCATAGGTTATTTTATTTTTCGACAGCTTGTAGTCTCCATTTAGAGGAAAAAATTGTATGTGTGAAAACCTTATACCAGATGTCGTTATTTCAAATAACGGCATTCTCAATACTGATGTCGTTATTTTATAATTTTTTTTTATAAAAAAGTAACTTATTATTTCATCCTCTCTAACACGAATAAGTTATTTTTTTTTTTTAAAATTAACTTATTATTCATCATCTCTGTTTCCAAACAAAGGCAAAAGTTCATTTATATAACGGCATGAGTCATTCGAATGTCGTTATTGGGGATAACGACATTATTTACAAGTTTTTTTCGCACTTAGAATTTTTTAAAGTTAGAAGATCCACACTTGTAAGAGAAATATACTAATGCCGTTATTCCAAATAACGGCATGGTAAAAAAATGTAAAATAGATGCCGTTAATGGAAATAACGGCACGTAAATAACCTATGCCGTTATTTCCTAGCGGTTTATGCTGACGTGTCCAAAACTGAGTCGGATCGCTAATTGTTTTTGGAAATGGGTCAGGGTGCCAAATATTTTCAAAAAATGGATCAGTACGGCAAAATTTTCCTAAGTAAACACCCAGTGTTCTTTGGCATTTGTATGGAAGTTTTTTTTTTGATAAGCAGATGACCGAAGCCATCGATTTGTATGGAAGTTGACTGGATATATTACTTATGCACAAGCTTCATATTACAACAATAAAAAGTTCTAAGTTCTATATGTTTTATTTTCTGTTCGTAGTCTGTGTCTGTATGTTTTGTAAATTTATAATTAATGAATCAGGGTGCTCATACTCCACCTTTTCCTTTAAAATAAAAAAAAATAAAAAGGTCTCATAAGAGACAAATATCAAATGGGCGATAAGCACAACACTGTATTTAACACAACCTACAATGGTCTCATCCTTTCAGATTCTGAAAACACTTTAAATGCACATCTTTATCGATGCCTTTGCTTCTGAGGATAACTATCTTTTATCTAAGAAGCTTTATCCATAAGCTGGATCGGCGCCAAAATGTTCGTCTTGCTTGTCTCAACAATGCAACCATTCATTACCATCTCTTCCAACATGAAGTGTGCCTTCTCGAGATGGAACATGATATCAAGCTCACACTGATGGAATAACGTGGAAAGGATTCAAGGGTTAGCATGATTCAATACAAAAAGGGAAAAAAAGAGACAAATGTATGTTGCTCGCTGGATCACATTAAGAACATACCACATTGCCAAAGTGGCGGTCCATGGTTTCGACCAATAGGTGTATGAATTCCAATATTGCCAACTCATTCTGTGAAGAAAAAAAAGAAGGGAAAAAAAATATGAAACAACAGTGAAGTAGAGAAATATGAGCTTCAGGAGGTTAAGAATGTATGACCAAGAATCTGATTACTAGTATGAAATATTATAGAAATGAAAGGAAATCTGATTCAATCCAATATCTCAACCCAATCAGTAAAAATGGTGAGTTTCAAGCATGAAGTAACAAAACTTCAATGTGTCATGAGGTCATCTGAAAAGTAACTTCAATCTATCATGAACCTCGATGTCTCTAATAGTCACAGAATTTCATCATTTGTAGTATTTGTAATCAAATTTGTGCAAGTTCATCTCCCACATATTTAGCCAACTCAGGTATGCATTGAGTTAACTACTCTCTCTGGTCTCTGTCTAGAATGAATACCTAGGAATCATGGACACAGGTATGGGTTCAAGACAAGACACAGAAGCGTAAATTTGTAAGAAATACGACGATAATAGTATTAAATAATAAAACATAATTCACCATAATTATGCATTATTTTGATTTGAATGACATCAAACAATATAATTTTGAGCTTCATAATCAAATTAAAGCATCTACAGTGCATATTAAAGTAGTTGGATTGCATTAGATTTTCTATCAAATGTACATAGTTGGAGGGCTCAAGGCCCTTAACCACTTTTCCTATTGTCTAAAATTTGAGCGCCCCAATCAATCTCTTAACCTCCAATCAATGTCTTATTCTCTTAACCTCTATACTTCAACCTTAGAGTCAATCAGTTGATTGCAACCGTACTTACAACTGAAATACGGACCACAAGTTTGTAGAATTAAATTAACCAACATGAATTCACATGTTTGTCAAGCTCTAAGATTAGGCACATCCTATCAAAGCTCAACTCTAGCTACCCCCAAAACTAAAGAAATCAAGCTTGAAACCTTGAACAGGAAGGCTAGCTTTGTGCGAACCTTTTCCAAAAGCCACTCACAGTCCAAAAACATGTTCTTGTAATAACAAAAGAATTTGCATTTACATTTTTTAGAATTATGCACAATACATAAAATTTGGAACTAATTTGACATACTGGAATAATAGCAGCAAACCACCTAACCATAGAAAACCCATAAGAGAAAAGGTATACAACGTCTTGTGATAGTCTTGTGATAGAGGAACATAATTTTTGTCTGGTATTAACCAATACTAACTCTCTAATTCTAACATGCTTCTCATTGTGCTAATGCATTATCATTGTTCTTTCCATTCAGCTTTTGTATTATAATGAAGTTTTCTCATGCTCTATAAGAAAATAGTTTCCATTTAAATATAAAATCCGCACAATCCAACTAATATGTGTGAAAAAGTTGTACAGCCACATTCATCTCGGTCCTAGAAGAATTACATGACCACTAGTTCACTACAAAATCTAGTACAGGCCTTCTTCATATTTTACTTTTCTTTACATCAATCATCAACACTCTACGTACAAAAAAACCAATCAAATAAATAAAGGTAATATTTTATTCATTACTTGCAAAGCTTCATGTGGTTAAGAAAATAAGATCAGTGATGAATCCATGTTACAAACCGCAATTAACAAACTAACAAGTATTAAAGAAAACTAAAAGAATAGGCAACACACCTCGTCATTGTCAACCCCTACCAAGAAAAAGAGTGATGCATAACGCCTATACACGACTTTGTAGTTCCGGTGTTCCACAAATGAACACTGCACTTATAAACAAAACAAATGATTAGTAGATGCGAGATGAAAGTATATCAATAATGATTCAGTTACTCTTTTGTAGAAGAGAATCATTCATTCAAGTTTCTAAAAAAAATGATCAATGTAAGATGGCTAAATGACAATCTTCTGTTCCGGTAAGATTGATTTTCTAAAATTTTTGGTGTCAGTCACAACTCACATGAATCCTTTTACTAATTTAAATTCAGTGAAGACCCATATGCTTTGACAAAATTACATTAATCATATTATTTTCAACATCTCTCTATCCAAGTCTTCTTAGGCCTATCCTAACCCACTTTGTCCAATTAGCTGCAATCTTATCAATATCTCTAATATTATAATGGGAGAAGGCCTTAGTGTCATTTGTCAATATACCAACGTGTGACGCACGTACATAACTATATGAAGGAGGTTTCAGGTTCGAGTCCTCACTACGTCAAAGTTTTTATTTTAAAATTTTTTTTTTTATTAAGACGTGCATTGTCCGTGCATAACTAATATAAAAGATGTCTCAGGTTCGAGGTCAGACTACGTCAAAATTTTTACTTTAAAAAATATATATTTATTAAGACGTGCATCGCTAATGTAAATTACTAGTCTTCCATAAAAGAAAATAGACGATAATGTCATTTTGGTCGCCTTTCAAAACACTTTAACCGTTGTCTCTCAATTTGTCCCCAATTAGAGCTACCTTTGATTTCTTATATTATCTTTTGAGTTTTGCCACTCATCCACATTAACATCCTCACTTTAGCACCACATCTTCTATTCATGCTTCTTAATTGCCAAACATTTTGATCCAAAAAGATTGAAATGTTTCTTAGTTCTTGTTCAACGAGTTGAAAGCATTGAAGTTTGTTTACTGAATTTGCTTTTTTCTTTTCTTTCTGGCATATATTCTCAATAACTAGTACATTTTACCAAAAAAAAAAAGGAAAAAAGAACAGCTTCATTAATTTGATAATAATTTCTTAAAAGAAACGCAGCTTTTGTTAATTACAACATCATTTATGAACCAGTCAATAATAGTCTATAGATGCTAGTATATTATTGTTCATATCATTCACTAATTCAGCCTATATCAGCAAATATCAGGTACCATCATTTGTGCACTTGCAACTGAATGTGGGTAACGATATTTTTTTCCGTTTGAAAATTTTTGACTACCAACAACTAAAAACTTTTGGAAACTATTGTTGCCCAAATTACATAGGGAACAGGTGGAATATCCATTTCGACATATTTTACCCAATAATAAGTATTGGAGCTGATAATAATGCAATCAATTTGAATCACATCATTTCAGACTCCCTCACCTCAGTTACTTACTTACTTCCACCTCAAAATCAATGAATCATCCTTAAAAATTCAATCATCGTTAAGAATCCAAACCAAGAACCTGTTGGTCGGAGCGAGCGAGGCACTTGCGGACGATCTCTCCTTCGAGAGCACGGCGTTCTTCCAGGGTTAGGTACTC
This sequence comes from Hemerocallis citrina, assembly GCA_017893485.1. Classification (NCBI taxonomy): domain Eukaryota; kingdom Viridiplantae; phylum Streptophyta; class Magnoliopsida; order Asparagales; family Asphodelaceae; genus Hemerocallis; species Hemerocallis citrina. The sequence goes on from CM030367.1 coordinate 184,202,760, forward strand.
GTAGTACTGCGCCAGCCGCGTCTGACCTTGCTTGTTCACCAACAACACGAATCGGATCCCCATTCGATTCAATTCGATTCTTCGTCTTTCTCACTTCGATCTGGATTCTCCGTCTATGATGTGATATGTGATCTGATGAAATGAGAATTTAGATGACTAGTTAATTATAACTTAGGCCGTACGGTACGGCCCGCATAAAAAAATTATATGGACCAACAGTAGGCTTCAGTTGTGAGCTCTAGTACTAATACTGGGCTTCCCGGCCCATATTAGCATTGCTGTACAGTAAGATTCTGATCCGCACATAGAATCTTTCTCCTCTCCTGCCCAATAATAATATTGCAAATTATTATTATTGATTTCAACAATAAAAAAACTAAACCAATTCAAATTTATACTGCAACAATTAAGTTGCGAGCAATTAATGTATAGCACTGAATTTTCACTTCTGAAGATCAAAAGCTAATGTATATCCGAATAAAACTAAGGAACTACAAAATGAAGAAAGAACATGCTGCTACATCCTAGTATACATAGTTAAAAGTGCTGCTCAAAAGTATAATACATCAAAAAGAGTCGTATGTGTTCTGAATATGGTTATAAATGTTGAACAGAATTACTACAAGTGTAATACAGGTGTTCACAGAACTGCTGGAAGAAAAAGCCTCAGGCAGGCATGCATACATGCACAAGTCTCTTCACCGAGCAACTGGTTTAATGAAGTGATGATATCTGTAGCTAGTATTCTATTCAGTTGATGCGAATATGGCATAAATGCGCAGTTCCAGCATAAAATGTAGAACCCAGGAGAAATACTACATTTTCAGCTGGTCTGCATGTTTGCAGACGAGGTAAAAATGAGAATCACTTGAGAGGCCTCATACCCTGCAGAAAACACAAAATAGTGTTTGATTAAAAGTTCTTTTATGTCTAATGGTAATTGCTGAGAACAGAATGATTACTACTAATATTGTAGTTTGGTTGCAATGCTAAAAATCACAAGATAAAGGGGGGAAAGATGCTGTCCTTAAACTGAGTAGCTCACTCTCTGAGAGTATTGGTGCAGTTGCAGGGAGATTTTACCACTACATTTTATTCTTCACGAGGGGAGAGAATATAGAGGAATGAGGTAGGCAGACCCTGGTTGTGCTACTGTCAAGTTTCAGGCATATATCACTCTCATTAGCAACCAAAAAAAATACAGATATAGTTGTAGATTGGATTTGATAAAAGATACCATCTCTGATTAGAAACATCAAACTAATTACAGTAATTCATTATATGATCAACTCAAGTCCCATATTACCGATTAAATAGAGGCATGTTGCAGATGAAACCACTCAACCAGTTCCACCTGTCTAGCTTTTGATATACTAGTTGGGATTAGGAGTACCTTTTATGTAAAGTGCAATGGGGATGGGATACTATTTTTTTAAGGAGAACTCGGGATTTATACACTCTTCTTCATTCTCAAGAATCTATAACTGATATATATTATATAAAAAAGTAACATTACCTTGGATATCCGCAGCTCATTCACTGCCGTTCGAAGAGCATCATCTGATAATAATAGCCTCGATACAGCTCCTGTAGTTAGCCTGAATTATACAGAGAACCAAATTAATGTTGCTTACACATGATCCACTTAGCGATATCAGTATGGTTACAGTCATATAACAGTCTAGATTTGTGATGACATTTAATTATTGGCTGGATAAATATGAACTGTTTCACAAGGTAAAGTAGCAAAATAAGGAATCCTGCACTCGGACTTATTCATATCTCATGGATAAATGGAAGTGCTCAACTCAACAGTCTTTTCATGTTTCCGTAATCTTCATTTGGAGCAAAGAACCAGAACCGCCTTTATCAACCACTTCCAACAAATTACACTATGCATTGTGAAAAACCCTGCCACTCAACCAAAAACTCCATAGTTATAGCAAGGGTTGAGGGATTTTACACTGGTACTCTCAACATGCATCCAACGTAAAAGAACAGAATATGTCACTGAGTTTCATAAGCATAAGAGAATGATGTAAAACTTTTTCCCTTTGCATAAAAATCAATCAAAATGTACGACAAAAGAGAAATGAAACTATTAAGGTTCAGTCCAAAATTTCAAAAGCTACAAATTTATATCATTTACGTATGTCAAATAAAAACTCTAACTAAAACAAGTTTTCATCTAAATTTCTTCACACAAGCATGTTTTCAGAGCTTCAAATTCAAATTAGGGGATTGGTCTTCTGTTTCATTCAAAATCAACCAACCATTCCTAAGTGCAGTAAGACTTACACAATAAGTACAGACCATTTATTTAATTTACTTGATCTATTATTTATTTGGCAAAATATTAAAAAACAATCATCAACTATTGGCCTTAAAATTGAAACACCTCGCAATTTTTCTATAAATTGAAAACGGCCCTGAATTTAAAAAAATCTAAACTCAGATTCTCACTCTGGTCCACCAAACATGTAAGGATGAAGTTAACGGCTGATGCGAAAAGATTAAAATACCCTTATTGTTTGGTGGGCCAAAGTGATAAACTGAGTAGGGAAGTTTCGAATATTTAAAAAAAGTTGAGGATGTTTCAATTAAAAGGCCAATAGTTGAGGGGAGTTTTTAATATGGGGGAAGGACCTATAGGCACCTAAAGTTTCCGCTAATACCCTAAACACACCTGAAGTTACGGACCTACGGTAATACCCTAAAGACACCTGAACTTGTCAAAATTGGACCTATAGACACCTGGCGTCCGATTCCGTTAGTTTTTTAACAATTAGGGGGTGAAATTACTTTTTTACCCCCATGCCTTAAAAATTCATAAAAATTCCTTAAAAATTCCTTATAATTTCGGAAAAAATTCTTTAAAATTCCTAAAATTTTCTTTTAAAATTCTCTTAAAATTTCCTTAAAATTTTCTTTTAAATTCCATAACATTTCTTTAAAATTCCTTTTAAATTCCTTATGATTTCCTTTAAAATTAATTTTAAAATTCCTTTAAAATTCCTTTTAAATTTCCTTTTAAATTTCTTTAAAATTTCCTATAAAATTCCTTTAAATTTTCTTTAAACTTTTTTTAAATTTAATTGAAAAATAGAACAAAAAGTTCTTTAATATTGAGTCTATTTCTACAACTGAGAGTGCCAACTGAACCAAAAATCCTTCAAATTTTCTTAAAAATTTTGTTATCTAAATTCTTAACAGAGGCCATAGTTTATTCCGAATAAAAAATCTTTAATCATCATATATTAGTATATCATAACATTATGAACTAATAAATTATTCAGAACCAACATAGACAATGAATTTATTGAGATACATTTTCATCTTTAGATCATAAGTATCCAACAGATAGCAAATAAAGAATATAGATACAATCCCAAATGCATACTTATTTTGTATACTTCAAATCCATAACAGCAACCTCTACTTCACCCAGAACAGCAAACAGCAACACACGATCTGCTACACGCCAAAACACCAAACACCAAGTTCGGCCAATCACCCTTCTCCTTCCTCAATTCGACTGAGAGAGAGCGCGAGAGAGACTCGACGACGACTGGCGGAGCTGTGGTCGTGAAGCGACGGCAGCGGCGATCATGACAAGGGCGGCGACGGCGGACGACGGTGGCATTGCAGTCGGAAAGCGACGGCAACGGCGAAGCTTCGATGGCGACCCTGTTTCTCGACGAAAACAGAGGAGATGAAGCGACGGCGTGCTCGGGCTTGAACGGCGATGACGATGCAATGGGGGGTCTTCGGCAAGGGTGGAGAAGATGAACGAGGTGGTTGGAAGAGGGCGACGGTGGTTCGAGCAGCGAGGAGATGGTGAGAAGGTGAAGGTGGGTTGATGGGTTACGGTGGAGGGACGATGGCTGAAGACAAGAACGGGGATGACGACTAAGACGAGGAGGAGAGGTCGATGGTGACTAGGAGGTGACGGTGTGTGGGCGGTTTGGTTGGTGGCGGTAATGGGTAATGGGTTGCGATGGAGTTAGGTTCGAGCGGTGGATGACGAGGATGGGGATGAGATGGTGGAGAGGTTGACAGGGGTTGGGATTAAAAAAAATTTAAAGGGTATTTTGGTCTTTTCACGTGCCTCTTAACGGGTTTAAACCCGTTAAGGGGTATATTCCAGGAAAATTCCACTAACTTAAGTGAGAAATTAACGGTGGGAGTCTTTAGGTCCAAATAATAGAAGTGTGGGTGCTATTGGGGTATTATAGAAACTTTAGGTGTGTGTAGGTAATTTGTATAAACTTTAGGTGCCAATAGGTCCCTTTTAATATTTAGCCTAATTATTTTCCCTGACAAACGCTCCAGTGAAATTAGAGTAAATCATAACTAAGTGTATGAGTAAATCATGGGCACTCAAATGCACAATTTTAGTAATAACACGCAGCAAATATGTGTAGAAATAAACAAGATAATGAGTACAGATAGGGTTTAACAACAAATATATCAATTCCTCAACTAAGAGAACGGTTTATCATAATACTCAATAGCTGCAGCAATCATACATCCTGAGTAGCAGAATAAGAATTACCTGGAAAAGTAAAGGACATCGATTATATATGATAAAGCTTCAAAATTCTGTCCTTTCATTTTTTTCAGCTTTTACCATCGAATTCAAACATTAACACATTTACGGTAGAAGGTTGTCTTCCTTTCTAATAAATCTACTTACTGAGAAAATACGAATTTTGCGAAGGCAATATCTACCTGTGTTTAATCAGTGCTCTTTATTGAACCGAACATATATACATGAATAAGCAATAAAATATTACCCCAATCTTGTTGCTGCCTCTGATACTGAGCCTTCAACAGCATAAACTAAATCTAGCAAAGCTTGCATGCCCTGCAAAAGATGAAAAAATAGAGACCTATTATGACTCGTCTGGTCCAGCACTCTATGTTCGTGCAACATATACACCGAGAAATACCAACTTCAGTGAGATATAAGGAGTACCAGAGCAAATTTAGGATTGTTAGGACCAATTTGAGAGCCAACATCACGTCCCCTTATAGTTGACTTTTTAGGAAGAATCTGAAGAAGTTCTAGGGGAGGTGTATATGCATCCAAATCTATTGGCGTTCTGACTATTATAGAAAAGAAAAAAAAAAAAGGGTTTCCCTATTAAGGATGCATCATAACTACATATAACGAAGTACTGACAAGAAAAAAACAATTGACTTGTAAAATTCTAGAAGAACACAAACAATTAAATTAAGAAGAGTTTCTTATATCTTCTCAGTCTCAGACAACATATTGCATCCATAAACCAAAGCCGTTGATTGATTCTATGCTCCTATCATATGAGGAACCTTTTCAACCTATACTTGTGCTCCAAACCCCTTTGATGAGAAATGGCATACATGATGATTATCTAAGGCCGCCTATAGCAATATTTTTTCTTACATACTTCTTAAAGCTATCGTTTTTAACTGTATATCCTTCATGATAAATCATAGATTGCAGGCTAATGTGTTGATAAAGAAGGAGGATCTGTAGTAGGCAGCAGAACTTTGATTAATATAACCTTATTTGAGGCGTGTATGTTCATTGTATATTTCTCTTCATTACCTTGTATATTGTGAATCCTTCCCAGTACAACACTTTTTGTACCTAAGCCCATTGGCCCTCAGCAATTATATAGGAAAAACTGTTCCCTTTAAATTCATATTTTTTCCCACCATTTTCAATATTATCGTTGCTTACCAGTGATTACTACTTGGCCTTTGGTCAATATTTGAGGAGTTGGAAAAATAAGCACTCAACTTTTGCTCATACCAGTGATGACGTGGAACACCAATCAGTGGCATATGTTCTGACTGTGGCTTAAGACATTACACTCTGACCTGGCTGTTTGGGTGTTGGGTGCCTCTTTCCATATTTCCCCATCACATGACAATCAGTTTTCATTCATATTGTCGAAAATCCAATTTTCCATGTATAGACCAAACACATTAGGTGACTGCCATTTCCTCGACTTTTTTATAACAAGGTGACTATCCTTAGGCACATTTCTACCAACTTAAAACTCACAGATGCATTCAGCAAAGCACTATCTTCATCTGTGTTTCTAATCCTTGCATGTCAAGCTAAGCCAGGGTCCAGCTTGAGGAGAAATATTGTGATATATCTCTAATAGAGCATGGGGAATCTATAGTTGATGAAGAATATGAAAAGCAATTTCTTGTGTATCATCATATCTGAGATGTTAGGCCATAAGATGTTCAGAGAGAACCAACTTGTGAACCCAACAAATTAAAGGTGATATAATTCTAACTCAACAACAGCCTCGACCAATGGAGGGAAACCACGGGGAGAGTCACCAATGTTATGCCAAATCAGAACTATCCATTCAACTAGTATGCATGCCCTTTAATAAACTACAACACTTAACTGAGAAGATGGAAGATCACAGTAAAATAGCTACCAAATGCAAGACATCCATCATCGCGAGGCATAAAAAAATCTCCCCAAATGCCAAGAGAACAAAGAAAGCTCTTCTCTCTTTAGTTGCATGAAATAACGTTGAGAGAGCGGTCCTAGCCATCTTCTATTTAGCAATTACATATTATATATAGTTTGAGTAAGATTGTGTTCTGAGTGGAAGGTGATTGGTAATTGTTTAGATATCTAGCACATCTATAAGTTTGTATTTTACTGGAATTAGTAATTTAGTAAATATTAACATTTAAGCCTACTTTTACTTGATCTTCTTAGAGCACTCTAACCTCAGTTCGAGATTTACGTAAAAACTTTTTTGTTGACTGCCTTTTTAATGGTTAAATAGCAATTTTCTTTTGCTAACTTATAGAACAACATTATAACTTTAAGCATTTTCTTAAATTGTTCTTTCATTATGATCTTCTATCTAATTTTAATTATGTAATTTAGTATAAAAAAAAACCATTTTAATATAATCATAGCGCTTTCTGCCGCTACAGCCCTAAATCCCTAAGCCTTGCTATCCACAACATATCTAGATACTTAACCTCTCAAATTGAAGGCAAAATTAGCTACTTATTCCAAACTGACAAACATGAAAAAACAGTCAACTAGTCGGGTTAACAATGTAAACAAGACTGCTAATTAACCAAATAAGTCGCATCTCTTCCTCTCAATCAATTCTTCCTATCCTCCATGCCCTAATCACCTTTACACTTCAACAATGTGATTTATACAGAGTCTTGCTTAAAATGCTCACTACTCTTCGACATGTCCTACAGTGCTCATCCCTTGTCTAACTTCTCTAGTCCAATAACTAAATCACCCAAAATTAGTCCCAAATGGATATAAACCAGGTAAAAAGAAGCAAAAAGATCGGACCTTTGAGAGCCAACTTAGTCCGCAAACGCGCCAACGCCGACGCCCGATTCTTATGCTGAGACCTATCCTCCGATGCCTGCAATCCCAAACATCATCATCATCAACAACAACAACAACAACAAAAATGAATCTTCGTTAAGATTCGTGCCTGAGCTGTGATTCCTGTCGGAATGTGCTTGAATCTAACGGCGGATTCGCGCTTGTTCCGGTGCTGACCGCCGGGGCCGGAGACCTTGAAGGTGTCCATATCGCATTGAGATTGGAGCTCGTCATCGCTTAGGGTTAGGTAGTTGATGGTGGTCTTGTTGTCGGAAATCGAAGAAGCGGTGGTTGAGAATGAGGAGAAGGAGAAAGATCGGTTGAATGTTAGGTTAATGGGTGAAAAAAGAGGGTGGATTTTGAGGAGAGGAGGAGGAGGAGGATAGGGAGTGAATAGGGTTCGGGTTCGGGGGTTGAAGATGGCCCAGAATTTTGGGAGTATGCGAGCCATGCGTATAGAGTTTTCAGAGGTATATAACTAGGGAAGGACGGAGAAGAGAGAGAAGAGAGACAGAGAGAGGACTCTCAGAGAGTCAGAGCTTGCTTTTGGGAAATTGATTCAAATAAAAATAACTGGTATAATCCTGCATCTGCATAGTATTGGACATAATTTTTTTAAAATAAAAAAACAAGTAAACTATTTTTTAAAAAAATTATCACATTATTATAACTAGTAACTGCACGTATGATGCACGTTTTTTTTAAAATTTAAATATCTCTACTACTATTATAATGGGAGAAGGGGTTAGTGTCATCCGTCATTGACTGTCATTTTGAAGCCAACACGTGCAGTGCACGTGTTGACAAAATGACCCACTTTGGTAAGTATTTTCGAAAGTGGACCGGTTTGGTAAATATTTTCGGAAGTGGATTAGTTTGGAAATTATTTTCCTTTTTTGTCTTTTTCCCTTCTTCCTCCTCGTGCACGTGCGAAAGTGGACCAGCTTGGTAAATATTTTCGACAGTGGATCAGTTTGGAAATTATTTTTCTTTTTTTTTTGTCTTTTTCCTTCTTACCCCACATGCAACGCACGTGCATGATACTAATAGTAAATAATAAGACATTCCATTACTCATGAGATACTCTTTATAAATTACTCCTAATGTTGCAAACTTTTATTTTATATGAGTGACACTTTTGTAAATAATTATGTCGTAAATAAATTTGAACTTTGAGGGTATTATGGTAACTAACAACAGTTGAGTAAATGAATGGTTAATATAACTCCCACTTAAAATTAAATGGTTGAGATTAGATAGTTGAATGGTTGCCTACAAATGACAACCCCAACTCTCTCATTATAATATTAGAGATTATATATTATCTTAAGCTAATAGGACTACCCCCTCTCTCCTTTCTCTATTTTGAAATAAAGAAAAGATAGCAAAAGTAGGAGTTCGAACTTATCTTACAACAACGTGCAGACCATACCTTTAACTTAATAAACCAAAATTAAAAAATATGCAAAACACAAAAAACTCTTCCTCTCCCCAAATCCCCCCAACCCATCACCGTTCGTCGTTCGGAAATCCGCCCCAATCCAAACCGTCACCATTCGCCGTCGACCAGTCCACTCAAATACAAGTCATCCCCGTTCGCCTATCCATGTCGTCCTCCCTAGCCCAAAACTCAACCGTAATCGTTCGTTGTTCGCCAGTCCGCCTAAATCCAAGCAGCAGTCGTACGCCATACCCCAAAATCCTCGCCGAGATTAGGATATTCAAGAAGTTGTAAGATCCTCTCGTATTTTGGATTATATATTTATTATTTTTTAGAATATTGAGAATGTTTTAATGAGATTAAGGTATTGATCAAGTTGTAACATCTTCTTTTATTTTGGATTGTATATATAGTATAATTATTTGCTAAAGAGATGAAAATATTTGATGAATCTAAGAGTAATGTATAAAGATCCTTCGGTTTATTATGTGTGGCTTCGTCTTCCCATGTTAAATTCTTCAATCTTATCTCTATTTACTATATGCGCTCATCCTATTTGATAAAATGCATGAATGAACTGAAATATGTTAGTTGTAGGAGCCTGCTGTGTGGTGGGGGCATATGGAACTGAAGTGAATGGGTTTTAATTTTGAATTTGATTAGGAATTTACACACCAATCTTCGAAATATAGAGTTCAGTAAGATGCTTATAGATGTGGAAATGTCCAAATTTGGGTTCGGGATTATCTTGATTACAATTATATTCTCATTTGTGGTGCACACGAGGTGTTTGTGAAAATGCTCAAAAGATATTTATAATTATTTGGCTTTATTTTTATTCAATTTAGTCATTCTAATTACCTTCTTTTAGGTACTGTCTTGCCGACGAATTTTGGATGACTGACGAATATGGATATAGAAGGTAAAAGTTTACTACTTAGCAATTACGTTATTCGTGTTCGATGGTTTCCACTGTGTTGATTCTTGATTTTGATGATTACAACACAATGCAAAATTTGTTGTGCTATTTCTCATATATTGCAGGTTGTATCAAAGTTTATCATGCATGATACACAAAGGCCTCAAAGCAAATTGATCAAGCAAGTCACAATGTTCTAAAACTGAAGAATGATCAAGCAAAGCTTCATATAAAGACAATGGCTAAAGCTTCACTCAAGATTCAAGACTCAAAACAAGATCAAAGCTTCAATGTCTTATAGTTTGTGTGTCTTGTAAAATGTAATTTTTTCTCTTTGTTGAGTCTTAGATTGATGTACAGCCTTATCACACACACACAGACTCACATATATTTTTTATAACTGTGTGTTTTACAAAATCTAAAGGTCGAAACAGCTTGAACTAGATCAGCTGTTGAGTACCAGTCGACAGCCGTTAAAGATCAGTCGACTGAATCTGTACAAAACTGTCTGATCTTCTTCAAACTATGACCAGTCGACTCATAACGGCAACCTAGTCGACTATTCAAGTCGTTTCGACAGTTTACTGATTTCAAAACTTGTTTTTTCGAATTTAAAACTTTTATCCGTTGTTAAACAGTTGTAGGAACTGTTTTTACAACGTCCAGGGATTCTACTATATAAATAGAGTCCTAGAATCACCATGGAAGAGTTCCAAGCATTTTTGAGAAAAAGTTCAAGTATTGTGCTTTCAAGAAAGAAAAGTACGTTTTCAAATTCACTAAGTCTTGGTTCTCTGTTTTCAGTCCAGCATAACTTCGACTTCGTTTTGGACTGAATTCAGAAGTCAACCAAATAGCCACGTACAAAAATCACAATCACAACAAGGCTATAGGTTGATTGTAAACAATTTTATTATTTTCTTTTCCTCTCGGTTGGAGAGTAGGGCTCTAGGGTGTAGAGTCGGGTTTTCACTCTTGGTGGAAGAGTGGGTTGCTTTATCTAGTGGTGAGAAAGGACTATGGGTTGGACAAGGTTGTTGTCTAACGCCGTAGGGTATTCTTGTACATTTTTCAAGAATAGTGGAAAATCTCAAGTGGGTTGCTTGGGAACTGGATGTAGGTCGGGGGGACCGAACAAGGATACATCATGTGTACTCAGTGGTTGTATCTCTTTGAACTTGCATTTCATTTTCTTGCTTTTTATGTTCCCTGTGAAACTTGTCTGGAGAGTCGACTGCGTCTCCTTTTAAGTCGACTGGTCAGACTTGTACTACATACTCTTTGAAAACCTGTCTGGTAAATCAACTGGTTCTTCTATAAGTCGACTGATCAGACTCGTCTTAAAATACTCTTCTCAACTGCCACCCCAGTCGACTGGTTTCTCTTTTCAAGTCGACTGGTCAGAAGAAAAGTTCATTTCAGTAATTATTTTTTATAAAACACTATTCACCCCCCCTCTAGTGTTTCTTGCCTTACCTACAGGATCCAACACTCTGTATTGGTTTCTCTATGCTGATGAACTTTGTCTTATACTATATCTTTTGATCCATGCTCCAGTTTTATGGCGAGCATCTGTTGTAGAAAGAGGGTGCTTCATCATGCGCATTGTATTAAAAGGATTGATGTGAGTCTCTTAAGCTCAAAACAATACATATGTTTATACTTTTTCTAACTAGCATTAGCACCTTACCAAAGTTTGTTAAGGTTGTTTCCGAAAAGGAAACATACATCTTGATTAAAGTTGTTTTACTGTTTTACTTCAATTTCGATTAAAGTTGCTTTCTTTTGCTGCAATCTCAGTAATTTTTCTACCCAACATTGATCTATGGTATAATTACTGTATTGGATTCTTACTTGATAAACTATGAAGATATATATAATCGTTCGATCAAATATTGTTAAAATTAATTATTTTTTAAAACTATGCATACTATTATATAGATTATACTATTAGGAGAGAGTTCTTCCTCTATTAAAATAGAGCAAGGAGAGGAAAAGTAGAAAACTAGCACGTAACACATGAGAAAAAAGAAGAAGAAGAAACGAACATGTACTAACATGTGCAGTCGATTTACAAAATAAAATAAAATATGATAACAATAAAAACAACCACTTACCTTCTGATATTGATTATGTTTCATTTGAGAGTGAATAATTTAAGATGGAAGGCTTGATTTGAGAGGGAAGGCAGTTGAGAAGCACAATGTGAAGAAGGAAATAGCAGAGTACATCAAGGAGGAGTCCAAGAAGAGCCACATCACCGCCTATTACTGCATTGTAAGCTCAACTGCGGTAATTATTCGATTTTTTTTTTTAGAAATATAGAATGATGTTGGTTGATTTGAAAATGTGAATTTGTTAATTTGTAGATTTTTCATCTTTTAATTATATTGTGATCAAAATAGTTAAGGGACATCTCTAAATTTAGGGATCTAGGGTTTAACTATGTCTTAATGTTGTGTCAGTGTTGAATAGGGTCACCTCTGTTCTTTAATGACTTTTATGTTTTTGTTTAAGAACTAAAATTATTGTGCATGTACATGATAATAAAAAAATATGAACTAATGAAATCTCTATGAGAGGTTTCAAAGAATATGACTGAAATAGATAAAAATATCATTATTTGGGTTTTTCTATACAAGAGTAGCACGTTATTAAATAAGATAAACTGGAAAAAAAAGACACAATGCATATCATCATTGTATTGTTTAAGTTTCATATAATTTTATGAGTCTTTTAAAAGTATTTTAATCTGTGTAGTTTGCACAAGGTAACACTAGTTATATTATATCTTCTATATATTATACTAATAGGAGAGAGAGTCTACCCCTCTCTCCTTCCTCTATTTTAAAATAGAGAAAGAATAGTAAATGCAGGGATTCCTATTTAACTAACACGTACACTATGTACAATTTTATTAAAAAACCAAAATAAAATAAAAACATCAATCCCTCTAACAAAGTCTCTTCCCTTTTTACTCTCTTAATCTCACAAAATCTCACGGCTCTTCCCAAACCCCACCACATCACCCCCAACAGCTTTAGTAATATTCATTTGTATAACATTATGGTTTGACAGTGATTCTCTAAACAATTTGTTTATGTGAGGATGGTAATGAAGATTTTCAATATGGTAGGAATGGTATTCATAAGTTACTTCAAATTCTCTCACATTTTTTGGGAGTTCTATATAATTTTATGAGAACCTCAAAACTATTTTAAGTTGTGCAATTTGCATAAGGTAACACTAGTTATATATATATAAGGTAACACTAGTTTTATATATATATATATATATATATATATATATATATATATATATATATATATATATATATATATATATTATTATTATTATTATTATTATTATTATTATTATTATTATTATATATCTTAAGCTAATAGGCCTACCCCCCTTCCCTTTCTCCATTTCGAAATAGAGAAAGGAGAGCAAAAGTAGGGATTCACACTTCCTTAACACGTGCATGCAACATCTTTTTAATTAATAGACTGACATTTAAAAAATAAAAAAAAAATATACCCACGTTCCCCCCTCCTCCTAAATCCCCGTAACCTTAGCCCTCCATCGCCCATACTCCCCGTCGCCGTACCCACGTTCCCCCTTCCCCCCAAATCCCCCTAACCCTAGCCTTCCCTCGCCCAAACTCCCCGTCGCCGTACGCCAACCAGAACCTACCATCGTCGTTGCCGTTCGCCATCATGCCTCCGCTCGCGTCGTTGCCGTGCAGCATCACACCTCCACTCTCGCCGTTGCCGTGCGACATCCCACCTCTACTCTCGCCTCCGCCATACGGCAATTGCTGGCCGTCGCCATTGATTCTATCAGTTTAGGTCATCGCCGTCACCGTCGATTCTATCGTCACCTGCCGTCGCAGTTTGATTAATATATCATTATAGCAGGTATTGCCTTTTCATATCATAGAGGAAATTTGAAGATTTGATTATTATAGGGGATTTGATTATTATATTCCTTGTGCAACATTTTTATTATATAGGACTTGATTATTGATATTTGGAGATTTGATTATTGATATTACAGAGGAAATTTTGATATTCAAATTTGTCGATCTGCTCAGTACTGAGGTTTGTTGTTTTTATTCTACTTAGAGAACTAAAGTAGCTGCAGTTTGCATACTGCTTTGTTTGGTATGTTTTAATCATGCATGTGTTTCAAATAAGGTCAGGAAATGATTGCAATATTTTTTTTCACTCAAACTTTACATAAAATCATCAAGGATATTATCTGCGACTTTTTTTTCCGAAACATATACATGATAAAACAATTTCTCTGGACATTTACATAAAATCATTGAGGATATGTTTAATCGGAATCATTATGGATATAATTTAAATTCAGTTTTTATAGTAAAGATGATTTTAACATTACAAAAGAACACAAGGAAATAAAAAATAAAAAAAATTGTACACTTTATCAACTCTTTATAATGTTTACGTTAACATTATCTATGATAATCAAATATCAATAATCAAGTTTGTTGTTTTTGTTCTACTTAGAGAACTAAAGTAGCTACAGTTTGCATCTTTGGAGCTTTAACAGTCTTTATTAGTTTGTTTATAGTTAGTATAGAATGCATGGTTTGATTATAAACTTGATCGATTGTCTCACCTATATATGGGTTATACTTTTGTGTTCATCAATTGCATACTGTTTTGTATGGTATATGTTTTAATCATGCATATGTTTCAAATATGGACAGTGAATGATTGCAATTTTTTCTCTCTCAAACTTTACATAAAATCCTCGAGGATATTATCTGCGACTATTCTTTTTCGAAACATTAAGTGCCCAATATTATTGGTAAGTAAAGTGTACTGCACTGTAATGTCTAAACTACTAATAGTATGAAGTTTCTCTCCCACAATTCATGACATAATTAATTATTTTCCTTCTTTACTTTTTGCAGTGAGCTAATTGCAACTTTAGGAAATGCTTCAGTTACATAATTCCTGCAATTTCAGGTATAATTTAATCAAACCTCATATTCGTTGGTAATTTTGTTGATATGCTATTATTCTCTTTATTCCACATGAGTCACAGCTTCTCTTTATTTTGTTATGGACATACATGTTTAGAACCCTATATTTAAGATTATTTATGATTCACTTTGTAACGTCCATGCCCCTAGCTCAGATAATTTATACAATTTAGAAGACAAATTATTTATAGTATAGTACAACTGCCCACCACAGGCTGCCTCTCAAAAGGTGGTTAACCGAATTAGTGACTCTTGGTCATAGGCTATTATATTTATATATTATTTTATTCTTTAAACCAGCCGATATGGGACTATACACACTTACCATCCAGCGGAAGCAACAGCAGACACTTCTCCCGGGTGGGCCCCATGTTGCAAGACACGTCAGCCCAAGCTGACCAAGTCAACAGCCCAAAGCTTTCCCAAAGCAAAGCTTTGCTGTTTGCCTTTCAAACGTGGCCCCCTTTGGCATATATTACCAACATCCTACTGTTTACTTTTTGAACATATATTATTATATATACTTTTATACTCTTTGAAAATTATGGGGTGTTACACACCCCCCTTCAGAAATCAGCGTCCTCGCTGAGCACAGGCATGCACAATCTAGTGCAGGATCTCCTTTCTAACCGATGTGGAGTGGAGTACCCTGATTCTGCCAGCTGCATTGTACCCTGATTCTGCAATACGCTCCCTCTCAGGCATACCCGTACATATGCTTGCTCCATCTCAAGCATACATCTCGCCCACTCTTACCCACACTCGGTGTCGAAAGTCGGGTCTGATACCATTTGTAACGCCCCTGTCCCTAGCTCAGACAATTTATACAATTTAGAAGATAAATTATTTATAGTATAATACAACTGCCCACCACAGACTTGTTGGATCCTGTAGGCAAGGCAACAAACACTAGAGGGGGGGGGGGGTGAATAGTGTTTATTAAAATTAAATTGCGGAATAAAGAATTTTTTTTCAGTGCAGTCGACTTAGGAGTGAACCAGTCGACTGAGATAATCAAATAAAAGAAAATACAACCAACTCTGTGCAGTCGACTTAAAGTTGAGATAGGCAACTGAAGACACAGTTAATATTCAAATATACGGGACTGACCAGTCGACTGATAATGTGCTGAGTCGATTGTCCAGACAAGTTTCACAGAGTATAACACACAGAAAAATGTAAATGCAAGTTCAAGAGATACAACCACAGAGTACACACGATGTATCATGTTTCGGTCCTTCCGACCTACATCTAGTCCCCAAACAACCCACTTGAGATTTCCACTATTCTTGAAAACAAGTTTACAAGAATACCCTACGGCGTTCAGACAACAACCTTGTCTAACCCGTAGTCCTTTCTCTCAACCAGAGAAAGCAAACCCACTCTACCACCAAGAGTGAAACGACCGACTCTACACCCTAGAGTCTAACTCTCCAACT
Source organism: Hemerocallis citrina (assembly GCA_017893485.1). Taxonomy (NCBI): domain Eukaryota; kingdom Viridiplantae; phylum Streptophyta; class Magnoliopsida; order Asparagales; family Asphodelaceae; genus Hemerocallis; species Hemerocallis citrina. Next base: position 184,218,960 of record CM030367.1, read on the forward strand.
GAGAGCAAAAGAAAACAATAAAAAGTTTACAGTCAACCTATAGCCTTGTTTGTGTTATGTGATGTAGAACGTGGCTAAAAGAGGTCGACTTCTATACCCAGTCCAGAACGAATTCTGATGTTATACTAGACTGAATGTAGAGAACCAAAAACTTAGAACTTGAAAGCTTTGTCTCTTGAACACTTAAAAAATTCTCAAAGAGTGCTCGGACATGTCAGATCAAAAATGTTAGAATAATGTTAGATCTTTATCAGTAAATTCTGAACTCTATTTATAGAGTTAGAATTCCTGGACGTTGGGAGACAGTTATTCCAACTGTCAACCAACGGATCTAAGTAGCTTTTGAATTTGAAAATCGATTTTAAAAACAGAAAACGGTCAAAAGCACTCGAACAGTCAACTGGGTTGCCATAATGAGTCGACTGGTCAGAGTTTGAATAAATTTAAACAGTTTTATACTGACAGTCGACTGATAGAAGCATTGGTTGACTGGTACTCAACAGTTAAACCATTTCAAACTGTTTTGACCTTATTTGATGTTTGAAAAACACACATTGTAAAGTAGTGAGTGTATGCGCGTGTGACAAGGCTTTACATCATACTAAGACTCAACAAAAGTAAGATTACATTGTTTACAAGACATGACTATAATTGACACTTTTAAGCTTGAGTCTTGGCTTGAGTCTTGAGTCTTGAATGAAGCTTTAACCATTGTCTTTATCTGGAGCTTTTGTGCTTGTTCATTTGTTCAGCTGAATATGTAACGCCCCGAATTTATATATAAGGATAAATTCGAGATTTTACGGGATCTTTACTTCACTTCGTACAATTTTACAAGGAATTTAAAACTTTTCATTCACAATACATCAGAGTTCCTTTACACTTGGTTTTTACACAGCGGAAGACTAAAAGATTACAACAATAAAATACAACTTGTATAACTTTAACATCATTTGCAACATCTTTAACTTCTAAACAGCAACAGCATATCCACTTTATAACTCCATGAATAGTTCATTACCTGCATGTCAATCTGTGGGCACGTCAGTTACTTACAACTGACGAAATGTTATACACGGCTATCCTCTCTGCCGGGAATAGTATAACGATCTCATACTTTAACAAATCACAAAAAGATTGAATGAACAAGTAAAGTGTCAAGGGTGATTATTCTAAACATAAGTGTATGTCATGCCTTAATGCCTAATGCACACAATTCTACACTAGGATGACACTAATGCACACTTGTTCAGATTCTATGCATCCCATACTACATAGGTCCGAGGGCAAGCGCCTACGTACTCCATATTGAAGGGTTCGATCCCTCGCCATGAGACTACCCGGTAGCAAAACAAAGTTCAGACTATTCCACGAATTTGAATCCCAGCCTTGGAGTCCACCGCCGGCTGTTATAACAGATTCCACATCGTGCGAATCGTCCCGTATGTGACCCTCTAGCCCAGTATATATATATATATATATATATACATTGGAGACGGTAAACACAAAACTCATCCGTCCGACTACTCAAGATCTTGGAGTCCACCGCCGACCCGTCCTCAAAGTTCCGGATTAAAATATAATAATCCGTCTCCCACAGGGCAACCTTAGTCCACCAACTGGGTCTATAGTCTTGGAGTCCACCGCCGACTATATAGAGCACCCCACTTACGTTTCCCTAAGTTTACTACATCTTCACTTATGTGCCTAAATTTTCTTAAGTTCAAGACATGAATAATTTCCATTCAAAGAATTAGTTTTACCTCCTACCGGACTTAATCAACAAATATGAGATGGCTCCTTAGCCATATCTCCAAATCATTTCTCAAATCTTTTCTTTTAATAATGCCGGTACCGAGGTCTTACTAACTCTAAATCATAAACTTTCATGTACATGAAACATGGGTACACATACCCTTTAGTAAACATGTCTTAAACCTAGATATTTTCATCTTTCAACTTATTCACAAAATAAACATAGTCTCGACACTATTCATGATCTATTTATTGATTCATGTTCTTTTTAAACAAACATTCATTTCAAGAACACAAATTTCACCACATGAATTGTTATAACAAATCTAAGTTGTCACAATGTTTCAATTCATCATAAAAATTTCTTAAATAAGATGCAAGAGTAATTCGTTTTAGAAGATCAATTCAAAAAATACTACTTTCCTTTTCTTCACTACAAAGTGCTATTCTCAAAATTTTATTTCTTTTTATACTTCAAAAATATACAAGGAAACTATCTCTTAATATTTCCACTTCATTTTATATTAATACTAAAGTTTAATTCCAATTAAAAATAAACATTCATGAGTAAAAACCCAAAAAAAAAAACAAATGTGAGGCATGGGTTTTGAACCCCAGACCTACGGCAAACATAGCCAGCACCTAACCCGAGCCCACTAGCCATTTAGTCCATATGGACTTTTGTCAAATATAGCAACCGAATTTCCTTTCGTACATTAGTACAGATTTGGTAATTTAATTGAGTGAAGAAAAAAAAACATAAAAGATGGCTATCAAGATTTGAACCCAAGATCTATTATAAGAGGTGCTCACTGGCTAACCAGTAAGTCCAAATGTGATTTCTATCTAAGAGTTGTATTTGTATACTTTTGTTCATATTTTTCTGAAATCGTTTCTTTTTAACAAAACTTGCTTACCCAATAATCCAATCCTTTAGGATATTGGAATAAACTTCTCTTTGGACTAAAAGGAAATCTTAAATGATAATCAACAAGTCCAAACTTTTTTTTTTTTTAGCATATATCTCATTAAAAAAAAGATTATTTCCTTTCTTTACAAAATTTACATTTCTTTTCAAACTCGAAAATTAAAATCATGCTTTTCTAAAAACTAGTTCATGCCCAACATCCTACAAATAAAAATTTGTGTTAAGAATCAAACATATCTTTTAATCGATTATGGATGTCTCAAAGGAATTCCTTTCATACAAAAGAAAATTGTATTTTTTGACATATGTCAACATACTTCATAAAAAAAAAAATTTCCTTCTCTTTTCTTTTTCATCATATCTCTAATCATATGTCGAAATATAGCATTCTTTAACAATTTCTTATACAAATTGGGAATTTATAGCATGCCAACAAATCTCAAATCATAAGAATTTTACAAAATCACTTTCATGAACAAATTATTATTTTCCAAATGTAACAATAAAAAAATATACATATGTTAATAATAACAAAATTTTACTTTCTTCTTTCTTAGTCAATAAATCATAAAGCATGTTTATCATATGATATTCATCACTAAAATTTCCACATACTCAACAAGTACAAGAATTGCAATCACATTAACATGATTCATGGTATAAAGAAATTCTTCTTTTTAATTAGCATGATATCACAACAAAATCATCCTCATTCAAAACATGATATACTAGCATAAATTTTATCTTATAATTCTCAAACAATATCTTCTTATACTACTTTTTTTTTGTATGCATATCCTACACTAGAAAATAATGAAATCACCCACTAACACAATGTTAATCTATTTGTCAATATAGCATGATTCACTATTAATCTCACCACAATCATGGTATAGTTATTCTATTTTATTAAAACTACTCATTCACTTTTATTAGCATGTACATTCAAAAAAAATTAGAAAGTAGGAGAACACCCACCTTAATGAAGCTTGAACAATTTAAGGGAAAGATGGGACACTTCTTCTAGCTCCAAGACAAACTCCTAGCAATGGCTCCTTCTCCTAGCAATTCCTCCAAGCAAAAGGACCCTCACTCTCTTTCTTTTCTTTCTTTCCTTTCTTTCTTTTGATAATGTTTTTGGTGCAAGAGAAATGTAGGAAATGAGACTCTATTTATAGGATTTTGGAAGGGTTTAAAGTGCAAAAATCCCTCTCTAATAACTCTTCAAATTAATTCATACAACCATTCAAGTCCTAAACTCCTAAAACCCCCATCTCTTCATCTCCCCACTCTCCACCTCTCCATTATTCTCCTCCCTCTCTCCAAAACCGGTCACCCCTAGCCCACAAAAGGGTCCAAATACATTTGTGTGTGCATGCACACATGCACAAACAAATATGAACACATTTCTATAACTCTAAATGTGTACTAATATTTGTTACTTGTCATGCATAACTTAATTTGTGATTTTAATAGTGGGCTTGCTACATGGGCTCATTAATTTGATTATCTAGTGGGCTTGCTACATGGGCTCATTTCTAATTAATTAATTTGATTATCTAGTGGGCTCCTCTCCTAATGGGCTACATTTTAGTTTATAGGTCCATAGATCAAAAGAAGGCTAATTAAAACTTATGCATGCTAAAAATTGGTAAATTAGAATAACAAATGAGAATAAAATTTGTACGTGCATCATACGTGCAGAAAATTGAAATATGCATTTTAATCAAAATAGGGAGAAAATAAATTTCAGTTTTATAAAATAGATTTAAATACATAAAAATAAATAATTTAAACCTATAGAAAACATTGTACGTAGTGGTGGAAACACGTGCATCAAAACACGTAAAAAGCACGTAAATCCCAGGGATTGAAATATTATATTTTAGATGACTCAAAATTGAGAAAAATCAATACGGAAACTGTATAAATAGTCGGTGATCAAAATATGCGGTAAAAAGACGTTACAAAATATACGTGCGTAACACACGAGGGCAAAATTGTAATTTCCAATTTTGCGGGGTGTTACAGAATAGTCCTTTGTGTGTACAACCTGCAATTTATAAAGTATAGCATAGACACATGTTGCAGTGTGTTGTGATCATCAAAATCAAGAATCAACAAGACTGACTCTCAAAAGGTGGTTAACCGAATTGGTGACTCTTGATCATAGGCTATTATATTTATATATTATTTTATTCTTTAAACCTGCCGATATGGGACTATACACACTTACCATCCAGCGGAAGCAACAGCAGACACTTCTCCCGGGTGGGCCCCATGTTGCAAGACACGTCAGCCCAAGCTGACCAAGTCAACAACCCAAAGCTTTCCCAAAGCAAAGCTTTGTTGTTTGCCTTTCAAACGTGGCCCTCCTTGGCATATATTACCAACAGCCTACTGTTTACTTTTTGAACGTATATTATTATATATACTTTTATACTCTTTGAAAATTCTGGGGTGTTACACACTTCTATTCTATAATTCGAAAATTTTGTTTTTTAGGTGTTAACAAATATAATTTAATAGAAGAAAATCAACTGTTTTTTGCTCCAATATGCCATGGAGGGTCAAAACAATTCATATTTAACAACAAAATATGATGCTTATATCAATATTGAGATTTGTATCAATCCTAAGTTGCTCAAATACCTTTACAAGTATGTGCATAAAGGCCATGATAGAACTACAATAATCATTGAGGACAATGGAAATCCTGTCCCGGGATGTTCTGAACCTCAATACAAGCTAGTTGATGAAATTCAGCAATATTTAGATTGTCATTATGTCTCATTTGTCGAAGCATATTGGAGAAATTTTGAATTTAGTTTGCATCGTCATCATCCCCCGGTGGAACGTTTACAGTATCATCTAGAAAATCAGTAGAGTGCAATAAAAATGCTAACTTGGCTGATGTTGTTTAAAGAGCTGAATATCAGAAAACAAAGTTAGATGGTTGGTTTGAGGCTAAACAGATCTATGAAGATGCTCGAGCTCTTACATACTCCGAATTTCCAGAAAAAGACTAATGATCGTGCACGTAATGTCGTATATCAAGAAGTTCTTCAAGAAGTGTGTAACTCCATGATAATCAATTAAAGGGTAAATGTCATTAACTTTTTCAATTATATTCAAATGATTAAAATAATAGTTTTTGGTACACAATGTTTTTATATTTAAGAATCTCATTATGTCATTTTATTAGAGTTTATCAAAGCCTTAGTTATTCTTTTCTTTTTTATGTATTTGTCTCATATCAATTCAAATTTGTTCATGCCGCTATATAAGTAATTTTCTTGGAGGAGTTAGAATTTTGCAATTAGGGTTTGGGCCCGTAAAATGGCTAAGGATGCTACATAAGGATATAAAACTATCTGAGTTATGAAAGATGTATGTCTCTGAAATTTTGGAAATTGGTGGGGATACATACCAAGTAATAAGAAAGCATGGAAGAAACTTTCCCAATACTTTTCTTTTTACTATGATTCATAACATACATTCATCAATTACTTCACAGCAAGTGGGAGTCAATTGAATTTGGACTGTTCTCCTTGATGCATGTTACTTCCCGTTCATTTCGATGTCAATACATATGATATATGATTGCTTAGCACCTTTTTTGTGGGTTGATGTACAGTTCTTAAGTTTGTAGATTTTTCTTGAATTTCATTATCATACAATTGACTTTTAATTTTGTTCTTCAAATAATGATGTCATTACTAAGTTCAATCTCTAATCGTCATTCACCTTTAAAGGTATCCTACGGGAGGACAATACAAGTGTGCAATTAATGATGTGGGCCTTCACTGGAAAATTGATGGTAAACAAAATTTTATGCAATTGCATTATCTGTTGAGGAGGCAAAGTCAGAGGTATGTTTCAGTATTATTTTTGCCCTGTAATTAGTCATAAATTAGTACTCGGTATGTTTTAGTGAGAAAAATTATATAGTGGAAATTTTTTACGCGAATACTTTATTGACTGATGGTTTTGTACAAAATTATTCTTCGACATCAATATAATGGTCATCAATCTTCTAGGCCCAATGTTATGCTACAGGCAAAACCTAAGCGGAGGATTCAGGTGTTTAAAGTGCGACCCTATGATAATTATTTATCAAAGATGTATTCGCTTACACACATTAAAATTCATACAACCTAAAAACCTAGGAGCAACACTTAGATATATTTAGAAACATTTCCATCAAGAAAATATCCTTAGTTAAGTTTTTCAATTGGTCACTTATTTTTAGCAATCTCTCATAATTATTTTAGGTTGTGCAATTTCGCACATGGGATATACTACTATATATCTTAAGCTAATAGGCTACCCCATCTCTCCTTTCTATATTTTAAAATAAAGAAAGGAGAGCAAAAGTATGAATTCACACGTGCAGCCCACATCAATTGTAAAATTAAAAAAAGCACAAAAAAAACCTTTCTTCTACAACATCTCCCCCAAACCCACTAATCCTAACCCTCCCTACCCCCAAACCCACCCAAATCTCCTTTGCCGCCCGTCGATCTCCTCGCCATTGCCGCCCGTCTCTACCCGCCGTCCGTTGCTATCCTCCATCGCCACCCATCGCTACCCTCGCTGTAACGCCCCCAATTTTTTTTTTGACTCCAAACCCAAATCTTTCAATTTCTATATCACTTTAATCATAAACTAAGAAAGTTATATTTCAAGAAAAATTTTGACAGTCACCCCTGTAAATTTTGCCTCGAAACACAAAAAGCTTACGGAATTCTGCTCAAAATTCTGTAGCTCACAAAATACACAATAATTTCATGGGCTCCCCAGGCTAAAATGAGCAGATACACACAGGCAATATAATATAATGCTCTGGGGGCCAAACTCATAACGAATTATCAAAAATCAAATAAAAACCATAAATTTCTTTGAAAATGAGGTAAAATTTTTAGAAAAACCTTTGTAAAACCTACCACAGAGCCCGGTACACCACAACGAGGTGGGTACGGGTCACAAACATACCATACCACATCGTACTATACTTACCATCATCATATACGTGCTTATACATCCATAATACAATTTAAACTATAGATTCTACTATTCACATTACTACACTTATACATCAAATTTAATATAACAGACTTTACTCAACAAAATCTGTGCCTCACCTCTGCTCTGCTGAGGACCCGTAACAGTAGGAGATTTAGGGTAGTCTAGGGACTCCCTAACCCCCCAAATACTAAGGGGTTAGCCATTTCTGGTGTGAGTATAGTTATTAATCAAATAACAAATTAAAATAGTATAAAGAAAATAAATTAAACTTACGAATGCCAAATTAAAATAAGGCAACCTGAATTTTGAGTACAACAACATCGTCAATACAATGACATATCAAATCCTCTGCCAAACCTGCATTCAACTATTTAATTATCCATAACTTCCCACATTTCATAATACACTTCACATCAACCTCGTATATATATACATACTTATCTTACATTCACCTAATACAAATATTCATCTTTCCACACTTATCGTTATATCAGCATTTCACTATTTATATTAATATAACTACATGATGTTATTACATCATTTCTCCAACTCTATTTAGCCATGCGTTTCATCTACTTATATTATGTCATCAACACACACATTCATCCTGGAAATAGCGGGCGAGTAGTTCCCCGACACACTTCCAAGGTACACAAACTCATATCACCACATACTTTCTTTAATAACCATTTTCATACCCAAACTCATAATACAGGTATTTATTTTATTGTGTTATAAAAAGTATCACATCATAAACGCATGCATCGATTCTCATAATACCACCTTCCTTCCTGTCTTATGACATAAATACCACATCTCATTGCATCAAAACTATGTTTTATAGCTCATTCACATCTCATTATATCACATTAGTAATTCTCATTCTTATCACATCAAAAATATGTTTTATAACTCATTCTCATCCCGGTATATCATTTAGCTATTATTCAAGCTAATTAATGACCAACTTACTTTCATTTTCACTATAACTCAAGTTATCACTGATTTCACTTTTATTCACATCAATTTATATTCCATACCCCCAAACATAGTTTGGGCAATAATATATCACACCCCAAAGCCAATAGCTTGGGTAATAATCACCACACCCCAAACGCATAGTCTGGTAACATCACATCACATCTCAAGAGTTATTAATTCACTTCAATCATTATTCATCCTTACTTCACTTTATTTCTCATTTCTCTCAATCATTACCACTATTATATCCACTCACCCTGCGAATTATGCCAAGGCAGGTAGTTCCCACAATTTTCACAGAAATTGCAGGCAGGTAGTTCCTTGACACAATTCCAAGGTACAACTCATATCAACATGTATTTACTTTAATGACCCCATACGTAATACAATTACTTCATATTATTCATGATAACACATCTCTTTTATCATTTTCATCTTAAATTAACCACATACTGCATTTATCACTTCTTTTCATACACTCATAACTCATTTTCTTTCACATTTACTTCACTATTTCATTTCAGCTTATACCAAACACTTCTCTTTCTCATTCACATTTCATATCATATTCATTTTACCCCAGGTCTATCCCGGAGTACCAATTCACTCTCAGGTCTACCCTGAGGTATCAACTCTCTCTCCGGTCTATCCGGAGGTATCTACTCTCCCAGGTCCATCCTGGGGAATCAACTCTCTCTCAGGTCAACCCTGAGGTATCATATCTCTCTCCGGTCTATCCGGAGGTATCCGCACTCCCAGGTCCATCCTGGGGTATCAACTCTCTCTCCGGTCTATCCGGAGGTATCTACACTCCCAGGTCCATCCTAGGGTATCAACTCTCTCTCCGGTCTATCCGGAGGTATCTACACTCCCAGGTCCATCCTGGGATATCATATCTCTCTCAGGTCCCACCTGAGGTATCATATCTCTCCGGTCTATCCGGAGGTATCTGCACTCCCAGGTCCATCCTGGGGTATCAACTCTCTCTCTCCGGTCTATCCGGAGGTATCTACACTCCCAGGTCCATCCTGGGGTATCATATCTCTCTTAGGTCCCACCTGAGGTATCATATCTCTCTCCGGTCTATCCGGAGGTATCTGCACTCCCAGGTACATCTTGGGGTATCAACTCTCTCTCCGGTCTATCCGGAGGTATCTACACTCCCAGGTCCATCCTGGGGTATCATATCTCTCTCAGGTCCCACCTGAGGTATCATATCTCTCTCCGGTCTATCCGGAGGTATCTGCACTCCCAGGTCCATCCTGGGGTATCATATCTCTCTCCGTCTATGCAGAGGTATCTATTCAAGCCAACCGAAATTATTGTTATTAACATTTACTTTTCATATTAACATCACCCGTTAACATCATAACATCTCATCTTTTATTTAAACTTATTCTCATAAACAATGATCACCATCTCACTTACCCCTTTCCATGCATCACGCAAAAGAAATATCACTATAATTAACTTAAAAATCTTCACATCATAATATTACACATCACAACTGTACTGTATTATTTATTTTATCATTACCCCACACATTATGAGTATACCGTACTATTTATTATCTCAATATCACAGGTTTGCATATGCCCAGCAGATCAACACATCACAACATCATATATATATCTACACCCAATACGTGACCATCACCCTGGATATTCAAAATAACAACAATTCACCATATACCAACATCTTATATAAATATAACTCATCCCCGTATATATATATATCTATTCCATCATCTATGAGTTTATATCAATACACAAGGGACATGAGTAATTAGTCGTCATATTACACACCAACGCCAAACACTAATTCTCATATATAAATACCCCTTATTCCGTAATTCATATCAATCATTCGTATTAGATTAAGATTCACTTAAAACAACAAATATGTAAATATATTCATACTCACATAATAGTCCGTGAAGACTCGAAGCACCATCTCGCCATCCCGCATCCAAAGTCGCCAATATTTCCTATTATCAAATTCCAATGCAATTAAGACTCAAATCATCCAAATCAATCACAAAGGCCAATAACCCTATTCCAAACATCACACAAGCGTTCATTGAACGCCTGGGATACACACGTGCATTGCACGTAACATTCGAATTACTACGGAATTTTATCCCCATGAAATTACTAAAATCACCCCCAAATTACTCTAATGGTTCTACTAAAATTCTACTACTATAAAGGAGAAATTTCTCACATCTATAATTCTCTTTTACAAACCCAAAACCCTAATTTATTAGCAAGTTACAAATTCCTCAATAATTTCCCCATTTCTTAACCCTAACATCAAAATAAACTACTAACCAACTTCATATTCCATTACTAAGCAAAATAAATTAAAAGCACATAAAAATACACATATAAATTCAAAGGGATATACCTCCACTAATTCCTTTCTCCAAATCGACTCCGCCATGAGCTAGAGCACCCTACAATTAGCCTACCCTCCGAATTAATTTGAAGAAGACGAAGAAAAGGAGGGGGGGATTTGGCCGGGGAACCCATCGGCTGAATGGGTTCGGCTGGGAACTATCGATCGGGAAAAAAAAGGGAAAGAAGGGAAGAAGAAGAAAGGGGATGGGGGTGTTTTTAAAAAAATAAATATATTATAATTATAATTATAATAATTAGTAAGGTATATTTACACATATACCCCCAATCTCCACAATATTTCAAATAAACCCCCAGCTTTCGCACTTTAAAATACTAACAATCTAAAATGCATAAAATAGTCTCATAATAATTCTCTAAAATTATAAAATAAAATAAACAACATTTCTTCACGCAAAACTCAACTCATAAACTCCAATATATCATCTACACCAATCCATCAAAAATATTCATATCTATATCAATATTTAAATAAAATATATCAAAAATAATTTTCTCCACCCCAAAATATATAAAACAAGTATTTTCAGTATTTTACAAATTCGAGGTGCTACATTCTACACACCTCAAAAGAAGCTCGTCCTCGAGCTACCGAGATAGAAAACAAACTGTTCAAACAATTCCGGATACGTTCTCCTCACTAACTTCTCAGATTCCCAAATATATTCATTAAAATAACACACCACTGAACTTTCAGTGACTGAGCAACTTGAAGTCTTGATCACTGCTAGTCTGCATAACTTTCTTGTCAACTACACACCTCAAAAGAGGCTTATCTCTTTTCACCTAAGAACTAATATCTTTCTTCGCTCCAGGTCACCAAAATGTCCTCCTAGATTTCAATGCATCTTTATGCCACTGAGATAAATAGTATACTTAATAAAATAAACCATTTCCATCTCCCGCTACTACAAACCATCCACATCAGGTAACACAAAGTCTACAATGATAACCAGAACCTCCGATAATAGCCAGCCAAGCACAAAAGATATCACCAAGAATTTGTATAATCTGTACCAAGTACAAAAGTAGACCCTGGAATACGTCCCTCTTCCGTTATCATCTGTCAATATCCGGTCTGCAATTCCAGCTGTGAAAACTCGGTATCTCTCTGCAACTGATCAAGCAACTCATTCAAGTCTCGACAACGGATATATATTCTTAATAGTCACTTTATTCAGCTCCACACAATCAACACATGCTCTCAGGGAACCATCCTCTAACATATTGGAAGTTTACAATCATATCACTAATTTCAATCTTCACCTTAGGTATTTCCACTGAACCCAACGAACATAGTTACATCGTCCAAGGCATTACATTCAATTAGATGCTGAGTTTCATCAGGCTTGCTCGCCCGAATCTTCCCTGCATTCACTCCAACCAAACTTAAGGCCTTCACAACTGATCCATCTCCCCGTATAAAATAATAACCACTACCACACATTACCCCACAGTCTATATGACACACAGAGGATCCCAAAAGAGATTACACCTCTCGGCACACAGCAATTAATATAACAGAACACTCCTATAGCACACAAATTCTCACGGGGGATTCTAAAAAGGACAACAAGGTGCCATAAGGCAGGTCATATACATGGACCTATAAAAGATATCACTGACCCAAATTCCGATAAAAATCTAGTAGGGATCACACCATTTCATAATATAATCCGTACTCAAACAAAACACTCGCAAATCATAAAACAAATTTCCTATCTTCAACTTAGCAATAACGAACCCATACTCACAAGTCAAGATCACTAGAAATGGGTATAACATTCCTAGTTAACCTAGGCTCTGATACCAAACTGTAACGCCCCAAATTTTTTTTTTTGACTCCAAACCCAAATCTTTCAATTTCTATATCACTTTAATCATAAACTAAGAAAGTTATATTTCAAGAAAAATTTTGACAGAGTCTCCCCTGTAAATTTTGCCCCGAAACACAAAAAGCTTACGGAATTCTACTCAAAATTCCGTAGCTCACAAAAAACACAATAATTTCATGGGCTCCCCAGGCCAAAATGAGCAGATACACACAGGCAATATAATATAATGCTCTGGGGGCCAAACTCATAACGAATTATCAAATATCAAATAAAAACCATAAATTTCTTTGAAAACGAGGTAAAATTTTTAGAAAAACCTTTGTAAAACCTACCACAGAGCCCGGTACACCACAACGAGGTGGGTACGGGTCACAAACATACCATACCACATCGTACTATACTTACCATCATCATATACGTGCTTATACATCCATAATACAATTTAAACTATAGATTCTACTATTCACATTACTACACTTATACATCAAATTTAATATAACAGACTTTACTCAACAAAATCTGTGCCTCACCTCTGCTCTGCTGAGGACCTGTAACAGTAGGAGATTTAGGGTAGTCTAGGGACTCCCTAACCCCCCAAATACTAAGGGGTTAGCCATTTCTGGTGTGAGTATAGTTATTAATCAAATAACAAATTAAAATAGTATAAAGAAAATAAATTAAACTTACGAATGCCAAATTAAAATAAGGCAACCTGAATCTTGAGTACAACAACATCGTCAATACAATGACATATCAAATACTCTGCCAAACCTGCATTTAACTATTTAATTATCCATAACTTCCCACATTTCATAATACACTTCACATCAACCTCGTATATATATACATACTTATCTTACATTCACCTAATACGAATATTCATCTTTCCACACTTATCGTTATATCAGCATTTCACTATTTATATTAATATAACTACATGATGTTATTACATCATTTCTCCAACTCTATTTAGCCATGCGTTTCATCTACTTATATTATGTCATCAACACACACATTCATCCTGGAAGTTGTGCCGAGGCAGGTAGTTCCCACCATTTCCACGGAAATAGCGGGCGAGTAGTTCCCCGACACACTTCTAAGGTACACAAACTCATATCACCACATACTTTCTTTAATAACCATTTTCATACCCAAACTCATAATACAGGTATTTATTTTATTGTGTTATAAAAAGTATCACATCATAAACGTATGCATCGATTCTCATAATACCACCTTCCTTCCTGTCTTATGACATAAATACCACATCTCATTGCATCAAAACTATGTTTTATAGCTCATTCACATCTCATTATATCACTTTAGTAATTCTCATTCTTATCACATCAAAAATATGTTTTATAACTCATTCTCATCCCGGTATATCATTTAGCTATTATTCAAGCTAATTAATGACCAACTTACTTTCATTTTCACTATAACTCAAGTTATCACTGATTTCACTTTTATTCACATCAATTTATATTCCATACCCCCAAACATAGTTTGGGCAATAATATATCACACCCCAAAGCCGATAGCTTGGGTAATAATCACCACACCCCAAACGCATAGTCTGGGTAACATCACATCACATCTCAAGAGTTATTAATTCACTTCAATCATTATTCATCCTTACTTCACTTTATTTCTCATTTCTCTCAATCATTACCACTATTATATCCACTCACCCTGCGAATTATGCCAAGGCAGGTAGTTCCCACAATTTCCACAGAAATTGCGGGCAAGTAGTTCATTGACACAATTCCAAGGTACAACTCATATCAACATGTATTTACTTTAATGACCCCATACGTAATACAATTACTTCATATTATTCATGATAACACATCTCTTTTATTATTTTCATCTTAAATTAACCACGTACTGCATTTATCACTTCTTTTCATACACTCATAACTCATTTTCTTTCACATTTACTTCACTATTTCATTTCAGCTTATACCAAACACTTCTCTTTCTCATTCACATTTCATATCATATTCATTTTACCCCAGGTCTATCCCGGAGTACCAATTCTCTCTCAGGTCAACCCTGAGGTATCAACTCTCTCTCCGGTCTATCCGGAGGTATCTACTCTCCCAGGTCCATCCTGGAGAATCAACTCTCTCTCAGGTCAACCCTGAGGTATCATATCTCTCTCCGGTCTATCCGGAGGTATCTGCACTCCCAGGTCCATCCTGGGGTATCAACTCTCTCTCCGGTCTATCCCGAGGTATCTACACTCCCAGGTCCATCCTAGGGTATCAACTCTCTCTCCGATCTATCCGGAGGTATCTACACTCCCAGGTCCATCCTGGGGTATCATAACTCTTTCAGGTCCCACCTGAGGTATCATATCTCTCTCCGGTCTATCGAAGGTATCTGCACTCCCAGGTCCATCCTGGGGTATCAACTCTCTCTCTCCGGTCTATCCGGAGGAATCTACACTCCCAGGTCCATCCTGGAGTTCATATCTCTCTCAGGTCCCACCTGAGGTATCATATCTCTCTCCAGTCTATCCGGAGGTATCTGCACTCCCAGGTCCATCCTGGGGTATCAACTTTCTCTCCGGTCTATCCGGAGGTATCTACACTCCCAGGTTCATCCTGGGGTATCATATCTCTCTCAGGTCCCACCTGAGGTATCATATCTCTCTCCGATCTATTCGGAGGTATCTGCACTCCCAGGTCCATCCTGGGGTATCATATCTCTCTCCGTCTATGCGGAGGTATCTATTCAAGCCAACCAAAATTATTGTTATTAACATTTACTTTTCATATTAACATCACCCTTTAACATCATAACATCTCATCTTTTATTTAAACTTATTCTCATAAACAATGATCACCATCTCACTTACCCCTTTCCATGCATCACGCAAAAGAAATATCACTATAATTAACTTAAAAATCATCACATCATAATATTACACACCACAACTGTACTGTATTATTTATTTTATCATTACCCCACACATTATGAGTATATCGTACTATTTATTATCTCAATATCACAGGTTTGCATACGCCCAGCAGATCAACACATCACAACATCATATATATATCTACACCCAATACGTGACCATCACCCTGGATATTCAAAATCACAACAATTCACCATATACCAACATCTTATATAAATATAACTCATCCCCGTATATATATATATATATATATATATATATATATATATATATATATATATATATATATATATATATATATATATATATATCTATTCCATCATCTATAAGTTTATATCAATACACAAGGGACATGAGTAATTAGTCGTCATATTACACACCAACGCCAAACACTAATTCTCATATATAAATACCCCTTATTCCGTAATTCATATCAATCATTTGTATTAGATTAAGATTCACTTAAAACAACAAATATGTAAATATATTCATACTCACATAATAGTCCGTGAAGACTCGAAGCACCATCTCGCCATCCCGCATCCAAAGTCGCCAATATTTCCTATTATCAAATTCCAATGCAATTAAGACTCAAATCATCCAAATCAATCACAAAGGCCAATAACCCTATTCCAAACATCACACAAGCGTTCATTGAACGCCTGGGATACACACGTGCATTGCACGTAACATTCGAATTACTACGGAATTTTATCCCCATGAAATTACTAAAATCACCCCCAAATTACTCTAATGGTTCTACTAAAATTCTACTACTATAAAGGAGAAATTTCTCACATCTATAATTCTCTTTTACAAACCCAAAACCCTAATTTATTAGCAACTTACAAATTCCTCAATAATTTCCCTATTTCTTAACCCTAACATCAAAATAAACTACTAACCAACTTCATATATTATTACTAAGCAAAATAAATTAAAAGGACATAAAAATACACAAATAAATTCAAAGGGATATACCTCCACTAATTCCTTTCTCCAAATCGACTCCGCCATGAGCTAGAGCACCCTACAATTAGCCTACCCTCCGAATTAATTTGAAGAAGACGAAGAAAAGGGGGGGGGGGGGGGATTTGGCCGGGGAACCCATCGGCCGAATGGGTTCAGCTGGGAACTATCGATCGGGAAAAAAAAGGAAAAGAAGGGAAGAAGAAGAAAGGGGATGGGGGTGTTTTTAAAAAAATAAATATATTATAATTATAATTATAATAATTAGTAAGGTATATTTACACATATACCCCCAATCTCCACAATATTTCAAATAAACCCCCAGCTTTCGCACTTTAAAATACTAACAATCTAAAATGCATAAAATAGTCTCATAATAATTCTCTAAAATTATAAAATAAAATAAACAACATTTCTTCACGCAAAACTCAACTCATAAACTCCAATATATCATCTACACCAATCCATCAAAAATATTCATATCAATATCAATATTTAAATAAAATATATCAAAAATAATTTTCTCCACCCCAAAATATATAAAACAAGTATTTTCGGTATTTTACAAATTCGAGGTGTTACACTCGCCGTCGCCACCCGTCTCTACCCGCTACCCGTCGCTATCCTCCATCGCGACCCATCGCTACCCCCACCATCGCCGTCCGTCAATCTCCTCGCCGTCGCCGCCTGTTGATCATTCAAATGTACGTTTCATTAGATTTGCCTTTTGCATTTTTTTCGAGATGTTAAATGATTGTGATTTGATTTTGATTTTGTACAGTTTCTAGAGAATCAGGTATAGACTTATTTGTTACTGAAGATGATTCTAGCAAACTTTTTTTTGTCAAGTCATTTTACACATGCCCAAAGTTCAGAATATTAAACATTTGGAATTCTGTTTTAAAAAGGAATTTAACAATTTAGAGAGGACTAATAATAAAGTCTGTCAATGTTGTATTACATTAATACATTTTTAATATGTTTATCAGATATGCTCTAAATTTATTTTATGCTCTTAAAGTAAGTGAGATTCCAATTTCAGAAAATGCATTAAAATTTGATTTGTAGATTTCGGATTTCCAAAGCAGAGACAATGTTTCTACTATGAAAGCAAAAGGGGTCTTGGAGACGTTGTTTAAAAGGATAGTTTAGATGGTTCCTCAAGTTTCTCTTCAAGAGAAGCAGGAGATGCTCAAAAGGATTGGCCCTTTCCATTTTTTCGAGATGTTAAATGTTTGTGATTTGTTTTGGATTTTGTACAATTTCTAGAGAATCAGGTACATGCTTATTTGTTACTAAAGATGATTCATTGTTAGTTTGGTTTGGTTTCCAGTTTAGTAGATGATTTTAGTTCAGTGATTAGTTGTGATCATTTTGGTTTCAATGATTAGTTGGTTATGAATTGTTGTATGTTAGTTTATATTAGTATGTTTGAGGTTTTAGTTGGTAATCAATGGTGGGTTAATATCAATAATTAGTTGGTGATCAATTTGGTTTCAACGATTCGTTGGTGATGAATTGTTGTATGTTAGTTTACATTAGGATGTAATTCATGTTGGTTTGAATGCAATTGTCTTAGAGTTATTGAAGATGATTCGTGTATGGGTGTGGATTGGTTGGTGATGAATGAATTGTTGTATGTAAGTTTAGATTAGGAAGTAATTCATGTTGGTTTCAAAGCAATTATCTTAGAGTTATTGAAGATGAGCCTATTTTGCTTCACTGATTTTGCAATTAAACGCTAAAAAAATTCATTCCATGTGTGAGATGGTTTCATGTATAGACATATTGTATTATGTTACAACAATTAAGACATACTGTATTATCTTAATTAGATGTTCTAATTATGTATTAAAAAAGTTTCGAGCCAAAGTTTGATGTGTAATATGTTAGAGCTTTAATAGTGTTTTTAAATGCATTTGTAAAATGTAAAGGCAAATCTTCTGCTTTAATAGTATTCTTTCCATTATATTATATTATATCTATGTCTTATACTAATAGGCCTACCCCCTCTCTCCTTTCTTATTTTTTAAATAGAGAAAGGAGAGCCAAAGTAGGTACCAACACATGCTTAGCACGTATAAAAAGTTTAGAGTAAATAAAGAAAAATGAGGGAAAACCCCTCATCCCACTCTTCTCATCCACTTTCAAAAATTGCTCATCTTCATCATCTTCTCATTCCACGTTCATAAAAACCCTCCGACTACGAATCCGATTTCTTCATCCAATTCACGCAACTATGTCGAGGTAACAATCCAAAGATCCCACCTTTCTTTTCATAATCAAATCAAAGATCAATTTGTTTATTAGAAAGACTCTATTTTTTTCAGTTTTGTTTTTGTTTAAAATTGTTGTGTTTGAGATTTTTGCAAGTATTATTGCAACTACTGAGATACATACTTGACGCACGATTCGGTGAGTCTTTTTATTTTTCTTCAAATTTCGCAGTATTTTTTTGTTAATTGTTTTTCTGTGTTTGATTTGATTTTTAGGGTTTGGGGTTTAAAATTTAAGGTGATTGAAGCATGTGATTGTTATCGAATTGGGGGGAAATTAAGTCTAAGGAAACTTTATGCAATATGATTCGAAAAGGGTTTCTCTTTTCATGTGTATTCATGTAACTGCTTTGATTTTATGATAGTTACATTGTTGTTTAAAATTAAATAATTGGTTGGAGTTTTTTCACTCTATGTAAGTATAAATTTCAAGAATTGTGGCTCTATATGGTAAATAAGATTTATTTTAAAGTGAAAAGTGATGGTTTTAGTTTTTGAAGGGTAAATATCATCTTTTCTACATGTTTTGTTTTGGGCTAAATTTGAAAGAAAAAAAAAACCTTGAACTATGGCCTTTATGCAGAAAACCTTCCTGAACTATCGTTGCAAAAAACCCACCCCGCCAAAGTGAGACTTCTGTTAAAGTTGAGGGAGGTTTTTGACAATAATGCGAAAGATAAATGATGTTTTTTGAAACAACTTGCAAAGATGAATGGAGTTATCTGATACAAGTAGAAAAGTTAAATGTGGTTTTTTGAAATACTTCAGGGTTTTTTTTGTAACAACCATATTTCATGGGGGGTTTCTGCATAAAAAAAAGGTCAGAAGGGTTTTTGCATAAAGGCATAGTTCAAGGTTTTTTTTTTTTCTTTCAAATTTAGCCTTTGTTTTGTTTGAAAAGTTTTGGTAAATTGTAGTATAGTATGTGTGTTTTATGGTTTAATCATTTCCTTTTTATAATCAAATCAAAGATCAAAAATTTTATTATAAAGATTCTATTTTTCAGTTTTGTTTTTGTTTAAAATTTTTTTGTTTGAGATTTATGCAGGTATTATTGCGACTACTGAGATACATACTTGACACACGATTCGGTGAGTTTTTTTTATTTTTCTTCAAATTTTGCAGTATTTTTTTCTTAATTGTTTTTCTGTGTCTGGTTTAATTTTTAGGGCTTCAGGTTTAAAATTTAGGGTGATTGAAGCACGTGATTGTTATAGAATTGGGGGGAAATTAAGTCTTTGGAAACTTTATGCAATGTGATTCGAAAAGGGTTTCTCTTTTCATGTGTATTCATGTAATTCTGCTTTGATTTTATGATAGTTACATTATTGTTTAAAATTAAATAATTGGGTGGAGTTTTTTACTCTATGTAGGTATAAATTTCAAGAACTGTGGCTCTATATGGTAAATGAGATTTGTTTTACCTTTTGTAGGAAGTGAAAATTGATGGTTTTAGTTTTTGAATGGTAGAGAGTAAATATCATCTTTTCTACATCTTTTGTTTTGTTTGAAAAGTTTCGGTAAATTGTAGTATAGTATGTGTGTTTTATGGTTTAATCATTTTGTAGATGCACAACTAAGGAGTATTATAGAACAATTGGAGGTAAATACTGTGGAACTTCGCAGACAATATGATTCTTGGCAAGCAAGTTTAAGAATGGAGGAAGCTGACAATATTGCAAGTGATTTGTAAAAATACCTACTTTTTGGTATCTCTAAATCAAGGGTTTACCTATGTTTGGTACTCGAATTGTTGAAAAGTTATACACATCGAGAATTTTGGGGTTTCCTTTCAACTGAATAGAAAATATTGAATGATGTTGGTTTGGAAACGTGAATTGGTAATCTATACATTTGTCATCTTTTGATATATCTAATTATTAATTATTGTTCCCTCCATGTATTTCTAATGTTGATTATATTTAATTTGAAGGGAATGCTTTATTTGAGAGGGAAGGCGGTTAAAAAGTACACAGTCAAGAAAGAGATAGCGAAGCACATTAAAGAGTCTGGGAAGAGCCACAGCCCAAAGTCGGTAATTATTCGACTTTTTTCTTTCCTTTAAATTGAATAGAAATTATATATCTTAAGCTAATAGGCCTACCCCCCCCCCCCCCCCCCCCCCTCTTCTCAATTTTGAAATAGAGAAATGAGAGCAAAAGTAGGGATTCACACTTTCTTAACGTGTGCATGCCACATCTTTTGGATCAACAAACTTACTTTTAAATAATAAAAAAATATACCCACATACCCCCCCCCCCCCCCCCAACCCCCCAAAATCCCTCTAACCCTAGCCCTCCATCGCCCAAACTCCCCGTCGTCGTACCCACGTTCCCCCTCCCCCCAAATCCCCCTAACCCTAGTCCTCCCTTGCCCAAACTCCTGTCGTCGTACGCCAACCAGAACCTACCATCGTCGTTGCCGTTCGCCAACACACCTCCACTCGCGTCGTTTCCATGCGACATCACACCTCCTCTCTTGCCGTCGCCGTGTGACAACCCACCTCCACTCTCGCCTCCGCCATACGGCAGTTGCTGGCCGTCGCCATTGATTCTATCGGTTTAGGTCGTCGCCGTCGCTGTCGATTCTATCGTCCCCTGTAATACCCCAAATTTTTAAATAATGTTTTTAAGATTAATAAATAAATTAAAATTATTTTTGGTGATTTAATAAATATTTTTCTGAAAATTTATCTTTTTACACGTGCAAAACATGTGCAAATATTTTCTTGGAAAGTGCAAAGTCAAAAATTATTTTGTGGAAAATCATTATTTATTATTAGATATTATTTTTAAATTTTCTGGATTTTTCTGATATTTATTATATCTATTTGCAAATATTACAAAAAGAGGGACTTTTGTGCAAAATTACCACTTGGAGTGAAAACTCCAGATTTTTGGATTTTTTGACTGGGTACGATGCCTAGTCAACTCAGAGGTAAAGAGTTTACTTTTTGTTTTAATAAATTTGATTTATTTTACAAGTTTTGATAAAAGAAATGATCTTTTTGCAAATTTGCCATTTAGACGGGTAAAAGTGCAAAATTCATTTTTCTGGGTTTTTCAAACAGTTCCGGCTGACTATTAGGTTATTTGTTTTTGTTTTTAAATCTCATTTAAGATATATGTCTCTGAAATTTTGGAAATTGGTGGGAATAAATACCAAGTAATAAGAAAGCAAGGAAGAAACTTTATTAATACTTTTTCTTTTTACTATGATTCATAACATACAATCATTAATTACTTCACAACAAGTGGGAGTCAATTAAATATGGACTGTTCTCCTTGATGCATGTTACTTCCCGTTCATTTCGATGTCAATACATATGATATATGATTGCTTAGCACATTTTTTGTGAGATGGTGTACAGTTCTTAAGTTTGTAGATTTTCCTTGAATTTCGTTATCATACAATTGACTTTTAATTTTGTTCTTCAAATAAAGATGTCATTAGTATGTTCAATCTCTAATCGTCATTCATCTTTAAAGGTATCCTGTGGGAGGACAATACAAGTGTGCAATTAATTATGTGGGCCTTCAATGAAAAATTGATGTGCAGACAGTCAGGTACAAATGGTTTGTTGATGGGTACACAAATTTTATGCAATTGCATTATCTGTTGGGGAGGCAAAGTCAGAGGTATATTTCAGTATTATTTTAGCCATGTAATTAGTCATGAAATAGTACTCGGTATGTTTTAGTGAGAAAAATTATACAGTGGAATGCTTTTGCGTGAATACTTTATTGACTGATGGTTACATACAAAATTATTGTCTTCAACATCAACATAATGGTCATCAATCTTCTAGGCCCAATGTAATGCTACAAGCAAAACCTAAGCGGAGGATTCAGGTGTTTAAAATGCGACCCTATGATAATTATTTATCAAAGATGTATCCGCTTGCACACATTAAAATTCATACAACCTGAACACTTTGGAGCAATACTCAAAGTTATTTAAAAACATGTCCATCAAGAAAATATCCTTAGTTAAGTTTTTCAACTGGTCATTCATTTTTAGCAATCTCTTATAATTATTTTAGGTTGTGCAATTTTGCACAGGGGATATACGAGTAAAATTATGTTGGTTGGTTGGGAAGTGTGAATCAGTTAATTGTAGATTTTTCATCTTTTAATTATATTGTGATTGAAATAGTTAAGGGACATTTCTAAAAAAATTAGTTCCATATAATTTTATGACTCTCAAAATTATTTTAATATGTGCAATTTGTACAGGGTAAGACTAGTAACATCTATATAAAAATAGTGCATGATTTTTATGGTTTGATTAAGATATATGATTCATGTTCAAATTTTGGATGAAGAAAAAGTGGTAGTTGCATCCTACATTTGCTATTAGTTTTTTTTAATGGAGAAAAATCCTTGAACCGAACGTGGCATTGCATAATATATTGTATAGATTTGGGATAGCATGTCAAGGATGTAGAAGAGGGGTGGAGCTACTTTATCCCGGAGAAAGAAATGTTGGCCAATGTTTTAATTATCGAATATCGGTATTGTATCATAAGACAATTTTTTCATATTAGATACCAGATATTTGTGATATATCGATGATATTAAAAGCAATTCGTATATATATATATATATATATATATATATATATATATATATATATATATATATATATATATATAAAATAAAACACAAAGAAAGCTATCAAGTGGCTCTCCTTCAACGCCCCCCCCCCCCCCCCAAAAAAAAGTTTCTCCCAAAACTCAAATTCAAATTCCCCCCAAAACAACTGTTTTATTTATTTAATTATCTCTCTCTCTCTCTCTCTCTCTCACACACACACACACACACACACTTATGGAAACATGGACTTTTATTTACCACTAATTATTATCATATTATTCAAACTTGAGCTATATAATTGTTGATTTACTGTTTATAAAGCTTTTCATATGATGTATCGTTCTGAAGAAGTGTCGTAGGCATGTGCCCACGGGCAAATCTAGTATATAAATAAAACACAAGGCAATTCAAAAGAAAGCTATTATGTGGCTTTCCTTCAATTGGAAGGAAATCAACGGTCCAGATTTATGCTCACAAACGACATTTTCCCGCACGTTACTATAGCTGCATTACCAGTTATACTTTATGTTGTGTGAAGTAGTTGATATTTGTTTGTGTTTTGAAATTAATTAACCTTTAATCCTTACTTTGAATTAATTAAGAAAAGACTAATTAAAATCACACTAATCTTAATTAAGAAAAACTTTAATTGTTGTGTTTTAATTAGCCTTTTCTTAATTAATTAAAATTTAGGGATTAAAAGTTAATGAGTTTCAATCTAATAAAGCTTAATTAACTCATTCAAAACATTAGGGTTTAAGCTTAAATAAAATTAATTAATCCCTAATTTTGGATTAATTTCATGTAAAACAAAAAATAAAAAAGTGGTTTAAATTACTTTCACTACAGTGTTGCTACAACCAAAACAAAGCTAACATTTAATTATTGTTACATAGCCTTATATTCAACCAAAGTTACTTTTAAGAAATCAAATCCAAGGAATTGCTTTCACTACAATGCTTTTCCCTCTCTTCATTTTTTTACAACCAACCAAACCACCCCTAATTGTTTCAGTATGTAATTATTTTACGACATTCTAATTATTTTTTATAACTTATCGTGTAGTCACTAACCAGACGGTATTGCATATAAATGTTGACCTATGTGATTTGTTAGTCAAATAGGATTGCATATATTGTACTGTTTACAGTGTTTTTCATATATCGCATCGTTCAGAAGACGTGTCGTAGGCACGTGTCCACAGGTAAACCTAGTGTGTGTGTGTGTGTGTGTGTGTGAGTGTGTATAAAGAGAGCGAGAGAGAGAGAGAGAGAGAGAGAGAGAGAGAGAGAGAGAGAGAAAGAGAGAGAGAGAGAGAGAGAGAGAGAGTAATGCTCATTTGCCAACGGGTCTGTCTGTACAGCCCCGTTGCAAACTTGTCTCCTGGCCGTTGGATCGTTTCGATCAAGATCTAGTGGCCAGGATTAATCCCACCCATCAGCCCCCTCTCTCACTTATGTTTTGGAGGGATAAAATTGGTATTTTACCTCCCAAATAATTATTCGCTTAGCATTTCGCTCACACACTCTCTCTCTCGCTCGCTGCTAATCAACTTGTATTTTTTTTGCCAAATTTCAACCTATGCAGTTGTTGGAACAACGACCTAAGTACTTCAGAAAACTTCTTCCAATCTTGATCGTTTCTTCACACAACGACCTATGTATAACTTAGGCCGTTGTATGGAACAATGACTTAGGTTGTACATGTGTTTTAAAACACTTATACAAATTCCGCTCTCACCCTATATTCTATCTCTCACACTCAGTATATTCTCTCTCTATCTCTCTTTGGTACACCGAACCCATAATCGAAACCCTAGCTCCTCCTCCTTCACATGACTCTCTCACTCACTCTCTCCCTCTTCTCGCACTTTTGCCCTCTTCCTTTGAATCTCCCAAACCCAAAAAATCCAAACCCTAACGAGCTCTCCCAAACTCTACTCCTCCTCCTCCATCTACAGCAATGCAACCACCTCCTCTCTCTCCTTCTCAAGGACCCACATTGTGCAAGATATTCACTCTATTCTAGCTTAGTAGATGTAGTTGTGTTGGTTGATCGAATTTTTGTTAAATTTTTTTGTCTACAATTTTTGTGTGATGCGTAATTAGTTGTTCGATGTGTATTGTATATGGTTTTTCGATAATTGTTCATAGTTGAATTATAAAAGTAGTTGTTTTTCCAAATTATTGTTGTAGTTGTAGATTTTATCGTTCTTTTTTCTTTTTGTAAAAGCGCACAAACGATATTCAAAAATTCTGGAATTTTGGAAGTAGGTCGGACTTACCACGCACAAGCCAACAAAACATGTAGAAGTGTGTTTGGATTCACAGTTTGCGAGATACGGCCGTGTATCGTTTTCGACTTTTTTTGTGAGTGAAAGTGATACATTGTCGTATATTGCAAACCTTGAGTCGAAACTCTGCCCCACAAGTTGCGTTGGCTCGTGCACGGTGAGTCCGACATACTCGCAAAATTTTGGAATTTTTTGATGTCATTTGTGCTGATTTGTGTTAGAAACTGAATTTCGTAAAATATAATAATTCTAATAATCTTTGTGAAGAAGAAAAATTACAGATAATGATATTCAAACCAGACAAAAAATAATATAGAGTCGATATCAAAATCTCTGTCCTTAAAGAAAAATTCGCCCCGTAGTGTGACAGTTCTTGACGAACTGCTTCCCAGGATACGACTGTATTACCTTATCTGAAGAGCAACACCCAAGCTTCAGAGACACCAGCGAACCAGCAGCTTTGTTGCACTCTCAGACAGACTCAGAAGAAGAAGAAGAGATTGTAAAATTAAAACGGTGTAAAATGACAGACAAAATTGACTAGACTTATAAGAGATGAAAGGCGTAACTGATGGATCCATTACTCTGTAACAACAGAGTAATGGCTCAAAAGCGTAACTGATTTATCCATTATTATGCTGTTACAGAGTTATGACACTAGTTACAGAATTCCAAACGCCTCAACAGAAGGGAAAGAAATTGGATCCAAGAAAAAATTCGGAGTGAGACAAAAAATAGTTTAGGCTAGCCAGAACCAAACCAAACCAAACCAAGCCAAGCCAAGCCGGGCTGAAGCCGGGGCCGGGCCGGGCATGCACGCGCGCGCGTGTGTGTTTATAACTATGGCTAGGTCCTCTCTCCAGTACAGGTTAATGGTAACCCCAGGGCTACACCCTTTAGTCCATTTCTTTAGCTTATATACTAGAGAAATCTTTCTCCACTTTCGATGCGGGACTATCCATTTTCTCCAAATTCTCAAGTTAGTATATTTCGAGTACCCAACTTTGGACCAACATTTCTCATTCATGCGGAATCCATTTTTAATAAATGAGTACATTACAGAATAGTACTCGACGAGAGGAACGTAGTCCAATAACTTTCTGGCACCGCCGGTGGCCGGAGCCGCCCGGAATCAAGCCCAAAACATCTGCCAAAAATATTTCCAACAATCCCCAACATGAATGGAAATTACCAGACTATGAAATGTAGACACGACAGAAAAGACACTGAGATTACAATCGGAAAATCACTGCATCAGGAATGGTAGTAATTTTTCGACTTTGAACCACCCCTAGTGAGGAGCCATCAGATTCACTTGACCAGGTAGTGAACATGATGTCTTGAACTACCCGGGCTTTGATGTGAACCTAGACAATAACTATCATACAGTTTCATCTCCTCACAGAACTAGATTCTCTTGTTGTATTCATTTTGGTCTTGAACAACCCTAGTTAATCGTTAGTGAACTTGGAGAATGTAGCCTCTCTTCATTCTCCTAGAAACGGCCATATTTCACACTCACAAGGGGATTGCCCATGAAGAGTATCCTGCCATACCCCACTTTTATTTCAAAGCTATGGAAATCATTATAAGCCAAGCTTATCCTAACCCCTTGCACGTAACAATGTTTATCATCCTAAGAATGGGTACGAGATTTTAATCTCTCAGTGCTCACGTCGATTCAATAAGATTTAGTTGTCCCCTTGAACCGAGATCTTGGGATCTCCAGTCACCTAGGTAGGGTTTCCATCAAGTATCCTCTTTCGTCACAGGCTTTAAACCCATTCCTCTTGATGATCTCACAACCTGCTCTCGTGACAAATCTTTAGTAAATGGATCTGCTAGGTTGTCAATCGATTTTATATACTCTATAGAGATTATTCCATTTGAGAGCAGTTGTCTAATGATTTTGTGTCGCCTTCTGATATGACGAGACTTACCATTATACATACAACTCAGTGCCCTTGCTATAGCCGATTGGCTATCACAGTGTACACATATAGCAGGCACGAGTTGTTCCCATATAGGAATATCTCTAAAAAGTTCTGAAGCTATTCTTCTTCTTCTGCCGCTTTGTCTAAAACAATAAACTCAGATTCCATGGTGGATCTGGCCAATAACGTTTGTTTAGAGGATTTCCATGACACAGCTGCACCACCAAGAGTGAAGACATACCCACTAGCGGATTTCGAGTTCTTGGAGTCCGATATCCAGTTGGCATCACTGTAGTCTTCCAGTACTGCTGGATATCTGGTCTAATGCAGCCCATAGCCCTGAGTATATTGCAAGTAGTTCAATACTCTAGTTATTCCTTTCTAGTGACCTTCTCCTGGATTACGTGTGTAGCGGCTCAGTACATTTACTGAATTCGCCAAGTCCGATCTTGTACAATTTGTTATGTACATTAGACTACCAATTACACGTGCATATTCCAATTGTGATATGTTGTCACCTGTGTTTTTGGACAAGAGAAGACTGGGATCCACAGGAGTTTTGGCAATCCCATTGGAGTAATTCTTGAATAAGTACCTTCTCAGCATAATGAGCTTGAGACAAAGTAATTCCCTCAGATGTCGTAGAAACTTTGATTCCTAGTATGACATCTGCAACTCCCAAATCTTTCATATCAGATTTACCATTAAGCATCTTCTTAGTTTGTTTGATAATGTCATTATTGCTACCAATAATGAGCATGTCATCTACATACAGATACACCAGAATGTATCCATTTGGAGTATCTTTGAAGTAGATACACTTATCACATTTATTTATTTTGAAACCATTTGAAATCATAACATTGTCAAACTTTTCATGTCATTGCTTTGGAGCTTGTTTCAATCCGTACAAGGATTTTACAAGTCTGCACACCTTGTTTTCCTGTCCAGGAACTACATAACCCTCAGGTTGTTTCATGTATATTTCTTCTTATAAATCCCCATTTAGAAAGACAGTTTTGATATCCATTTGATGTATTTCGAGGTTGCGCAGAGCTACAATAGTTATCAACATTCTTATGGAAGTTATTCTCGTGACCGGAGAATAAGTATCAAAGAAGTCTAGGCCTTTCTTTTGCCTAAATTCTTGTACCACAAGTCTAGCCTTATGTTTCTCTACTGAACCATCTGGTTTCAATTTCTGTTTGAAAATCCATTTGCATCCTAGAACTTTACATCCAGAAGGCAAATCGACCAACTCCCATATATGATTTTGCATGATGGAGTCTATTTCACTTTTGATTGTTTCCTTCCACATAGGAGCATCAGGCGTAGACATGGCTTTCTTGAACATTTTAGGCTCATTCTCTAATAGAAAGGCCGTTACAAAGTCGGGACCAAACGACTTTGATGTTCTAGCCCGTTTACTTCGTCTAGGTTCATCATTATCATCTCCAGGTTCATTAACCGAATTACTTGCACTCCCTTGTTCACGTGTCCGTTTGGGATACGTAGCATCATTACTCGGAAACACATGTTCAAAGAAGGAAGCTTCCTTCTTTCCATTATTGTATTCACATGCAAATCCGATATATCTGATTTATATACCAAGAACTGATATCCACTACTATTGTGTGCATAGCCTATGAATATGCAATCAATGGTCTTAGGTTCTATTGTGACATGTTTGGGATTAGGTACTGCTACCTTTGCTAGACTCCCCCACACTTTGAGGTATTTATACAAAGGTACATTACTTTTCCACAGTTGGTATGGTGTCTTGCCAGTTTTCTTGTGAGGTATTTTATTGAGAAATAGTTGGCGGTCGGCAACCCTTCCACCCACATGTTCTGGAGTAACCCATAATTCAACAATAAGGCATTCATCATCTCCTTCAAAGTTCAGTTCTTGCGCTCGACAGTACCGTTTGATTAAGGAGCAGTGAGTATGGAGCAGTGGTATGATGAACTATTCCATGTTCAGAGCAGAACATATTAAACGGTGCATCATATTCCCCTCCTCTATCACTCCTAACGATTTTAATCATTTTGCCAAGTTGATTATCAACCTCACACTTATATTCCTTGATCCAATGCCTCATTTTTGCTATGTAACAAGTATACATAACAGTATTTTGTGCAATCGTCTATGAACGTCACAAAATACTTTTTATCGCCTCTGGTCTGCACGAATTTTAAATCACACAGATCCGTGTGAATTAAACCTAGATTTTCAGTGTTTCTTTCTACAGAACGAGATGGAGTTTTAGTGAGTTTGGCCTCTGTACAAACTTCACATTTTTCGCAGTTGTCTACCTTAAATTTTGATGGTAAATTCATGTTAATTAATCTACGCAGAGAAATTAAATTAACATGGTCTAGTCTTTCATGCCAAACAAAAGAAGGCTCAACAACATAAGCAGCATGATTCATTTCATTAATTTTCGAAATAATAGGAACAACAGATTTTGGGATGACTGTCATTACATTGAATTTGAACAGTCTATCCTTAACATACCATTTTTCCAAGTACACCCCATTCTTTGAAAGTATAAAATTGTCAGAAGCAAGCACGACCCTAAATCCATTCTTGCTCAACACAGATCCCGAGACCAAGTTCTTATGAATATCCGGAATGTGCAATACATTGGTTAGTGTTAGTTCCTTGCCAGAAGTCATCTTCAGCACTATCTTCTCTATTCCTTCAATCTTGGAAGTGGAAGAATTCCCCATGAACACCTATTCATCCTTGTTGCATTTCTGGTATGAAGTGAACATTTCTTTGTCCAAGCAGATGTTCTTGGTGGCTCCAGTATCATACCACCACTCACGACGATTGCTCCCTTCCAGATTGACCTCCGATACAACAACACAAAGGTTCAAGTCAGAGAGACCAGTGGACAGGTTCTCAGCTATGTGCGCATGGGCTTTCTCATTCCCTTTCACCTTTCCAGTTCTATTACGAATGTCATCCTTGCTGCGACATTCAGATATCTTGTGCCCCAGCCTACCACACTTGTGGCATTTTCCAACAAACCTCTTTGCAGCAGGCTTCTTGTTCGAGCCCTACGGCAAGAACTTTCTCTTTTTGCCCTTCTGTTCGTGCTCCACCATGTTGTCTTTTTCTATGAACTTATTTTCATAGGACTTGTCAGCCTTGCGATTGTCCTCTTCAATCCACAACCTGACAATTAGGTCTTCAAGAGACATTTCCTTTCACTTGTGCTTGAGATAGTTCTTGAAGTCCTTCTATCCAAGTGGAAGCATCTCAATGAACGCTGCAACCTGGAATGGTTCACGCAACGTCATGTTCTCTGTAGTAATTTCGTGCAATATCACTTGCAGCTCCTGAATTTGACTCACAACAGTCTTGGAGTCAAGCATCTTAGTCCAGAAATTTGCCAACTACAAGCTTCTTGGAGCTAGCATAAGTGATTTTGTACTTCTTCTCCAAAGACCACCACAGTTGTTTGGATGTCTTGAAGACACAGTACACATTGTAGAGTGGGTCTACCAAACTGTTCAGGATGTAATTTCTGCATAGATAATCACCTTGAGTCCATGCATCAACAATAGCAACAGAGTGAGCATTCATAGCTCCAGGTGCCAACACATGGGCAGTTTCAGTCAGAAACCTTTCCAACTTCAAGGTGGTAAGGTAGAAATGCATCTTTCCTTTCCACTTCTTGAATTCAATTCCATTGAACTTTTCAGGTTTTTCTCCCAAAGTTATATGTGTGGGCAGAACAACCGTTTGTGCCGCAACCGGTTGTGCAGTCACATTCTGGGTCACAGGATTTTGTCCACTTACATTCTCAGTTTGTTTGTCCTCCATTTTCTTTCTGAAACAGTTAAAAATTCAACTATTAGAAAATTGGAATGTTGTTTTTTCTGAAATGATAAACAACACCTGTAAAAGTCTTCACAAAAACTATTA
Source organism: Hemerocallis citrina (assembly GCA_017893485.1). Classification (NCBI taxonomy): domain Eukaryota; kingdom Viridiplantae; phylum Streptophyta; class Magnoliopsida; order Asparagales; family Asphodelaceae; genus Hemerocallis; species Hemerocallis citrina. The sequence continues at coordinate 184,250,833 of CM030367.1, forward strand.
GAAATAGAGGGGAAATTTTTGCTTTAAGATTGTTAGAAACTGAATTTCGCAAAATACAATAATTCTGATAATCTTTGTGAAGAAGAAAAATTACAGATAATGAGTTCAAACCAGACAAAAACTGATACAGAGTCGAGATGAAAATCTCTATCTTTAAAGCAAAATTCATCCCGTAGTGTGATGGTTCTTGACAAACTGCTTCCCAGGTGTAATGCCCCGAGCCCGGCTCAGCTGTGCACGTGGCAACACGTGCGCGCACGCGAAAGAACGGATACAAAACTCTAGCCACGCCTACCACAGGCACCATCAAAAGGTAGGTATACCCGTTAGATAACCTTTCTCCTTTGGTATCCTAATATACACACACATTCACTCCTATTTACCCACGATATGGGACAATCTCCCTCACGCCCAAACCACCAACACACCACAACTTCATGCATGCATTTTTGTCTTTTTCCCAATTAATGGCCTAAGCCCCATAGACCATCTTATAGGCTCCTTTCTCAATCCTTTTTTAATTCCAAGCCCTGTAGGATCCTTATATGGCCAACAACCAACAACAACTTCTTATTATTATCTCATCTCTTATTATTATTATTATTATTATTATTATTATTATTATTATTATTATATATATATATATATATATATATATATATATATATATATTATTATTATTATTATTATTATTATTATTATTATTCTATATAATATTATATATATACCTGCTTAAGTACGGGGTGTTACACCAAGATACAATTGTATTACCTTCTCTGAAGAGCAACATCCAAGCTTCAGAGACACCAGCGAACCAGCAGATGTGTTGCACTCTCAGACAGACTCAGAAGAAGAAGAAGAGATTGTAAAATTAAAACGGTGTAAAATGATAGACAAAATCGACTGGACTTATAGGAGATGAAAGGCGTAACTGATGGAGCCGGAGCCGGAGCCGGGGCCGGGCCGGGTGCGTGCGCGCACATGTGTTTATAACTTTGGCTAGGTCTTCTCTCCACTACACGTTAGTGGTAACCCCAGGGCTACACCTTTTAGTCCATTTCTTTAGCTTATATATTAGAGAAATCTTTCTCAACTTTCGATGTGGGACTATCCATTTTCTCCAAATTCCTAAGTTCTACATTTCGAGTACCCAACTTTGGACCAACATTTCTCATTCATACGAAATCCGATTTTGGCAAACGAGTACATTACGAAATAGTACTTGACGAAAGGAACGCAGTCCAATCACTTTTCGGCGCCGCTGGTGGCCGGAGCCCACCGGAATCAGGCCTGAAAAATCTGCCAAAAATATTTCCAACAATCATTTGGCTGGTGGACAATGATGCGATCTTAATAAAAGTCAATTTGCATAAATGGAGTATGCAAATTGATGTTAGATGCTCGAGATGTAATAACGATGACGAAGATACAAATCATTTATTATTTATTTGTCCTAAGGCTAGGGTACTCTAAAGGTCGTCTGTCATGGGTTTGGAAGCTTTGAATATCCAAGGTCGAGTTATGAGGTTTGGGGTCATTGGACAATAGACATAATCAGAAAAAAAGGATATGCTAGCATGTGATTTCTCAGCTGCGGCTACGATGTGGGAACTATGGCTAAACCGTAATGATTTGTGTTGTCATAATATCAATAATAGAGTTTCCATTACGATTTATCCTTGCTTGGGCAGGTCAGACAAGTACTAAAAAGAGGCTTCAGATGGAGGAGGAAAGCTAGATCACGACATGATAGCACGGTTTCACCGATGAGGGTGTTTACTGCCCACTCAGTAATTGTATCTTCATTTATGCATTATATTATATATATGTACTAAATTTGCCCGTGGGCACGTGCCTACGGCACGTCTTCGGAACGGTACATCATATGAAAGTCTTGTAAACAGTAAAACAATAATTATGTAGCTAAAGTTTGAATAGCAAAACAATAATTAGTTGTAAATAAAAGTCCATGCTTCCATTAGTATAAGTTGAAAAATAATTATAAATGAGGGTGTAAAATCCAACTTCTTAGAACTTTGAGTATGGAGAATGATGAAATTTAACTGTTGATGAGATATTTGCTATTTTCAATGTAACACGAGCAATAAAAAAATTGCATAAAAAATCTAAAAATTTACAAACCTGAAATCTGAAAATATAAATTTCTGAGTAAATAGAGAGAGAATGAGAGAGAGAAAGAAAATAAATAAATAAATACATAAAGGAGTTGTTTTTGGGGATTTGAATTTGAGTTTTTTTTTTTTGGTGGTGGTGGGGGGGGGGGGGGGGGGGGCTTTTGGGCGGGAAAATATGTTTTGTGAGGTTAGATCTGGACATTGATTTCAACCCTATTGAATGAGAGCCACTTGATAGCTTTCTTTGTGTTTTATTATATAGATTATGCTAATAAGAGAGAGAATGTACCCCCCTTTCTCCTTTCTCAATTTCAAAATAGAGAAAGGAGAGAAAAAGTAGGAATTCACACATACCTTAACACGTGCACACACCCAGCCACCACCTCCACTCAATTTTCGACCGTCTGATCGTCCAAATGCACAAAGACGTGCGTAATCGAGGCTTCCGATTACGCCACGTCGCCACCCAATTACGCATGTCCAATTCACTCAGCGAACGAGTCCGTCACGTGATCAACGTCCCCGGTCGCGCCACGTCACCACATCATCCTGACACCTTATTCCAGTCAGTGGGTGAGCACAGGCCTGATGGGCGATCCAAATCGTTCCAAATATCACTCCAGCTCGATAAAACAATAAAAAATCACAGAAAATAATTTAAAAATAGGAAATTAAATTAAAATTCCAAAAAATTATTATTAAATATGAAATTTTAATTAGAAATTCTGAAAAATAATTACAAATTTAGAATCTATACAATATATTATGCTAAACCACCTTTGTGTAGGACTTTTCTTATTTTCCCTTTTTAAAATTAAAAAATGAGGACAAATATAGGAGAAACTCTCCACTCTTCATCCAAATTGGAATTGGAATCTTCATTATTATATTTATATAGATGTTAATAGATAAATTTTTAAAAAAATGTTTTATTATTTTCTTATTTTAAAAAAAATTATGTGTAATAGTGCACGGGTTATACTACATATTATATTATATTATATAAGTCTGTGCAATATTGCATAAGGGTACACTAGTCAGAGATTATGGTTTTCTGTGTAGCTTTGATTTATGTATGGACACAAAATTGAGTTATATAATTAGTTGTACTTTATTTTGTTATTTATTGTTAATAAAGTAATTAATAAGTGATAACGATGTCAACTTTATTTCAAAATCATGGTCTTTATCTCTACTACTATAATTCTACTACTATAATGGGAGAAGACCTTAGTGTAATTTGTCCATATCCCAACCCGTGCAACGCATGTTTAATTAAACTCTACAATATAAACCAATGAAATACGTACAGTACACGTTCAAATTTATTATCCTCTCCTTATCTCCCAAAAAATCCAAAAACCCTACCCTCTTCACGTGAAATGCACGTGTAAATTACTAGTTGGTAATAATAGGAAAAAGAGTTTAAAGCATGATGAGAGGTATTAACACAAATTACAGGATAAAACAGAAAAAATTCTAGGGTTTCTAGCTTTCGTTCAAACTTTATATGTTCTGTTGTCGCAGAGTCACTATCATCATAACTGAAATGCAAGATTGCCCAACAAAAATCCATTATAGAGCTATCTACAGAGAAACAACACAATACAATGGAAGATTATAAGAACACTGACATGATCGAAGAGACTTGAGTACCAAAGAAACTGACCAATCACAACTCCACAACTCAGCTAAACAATGCACTGTATTGAATCTACACCAGTAAGTACTATTGCAGAATAACTATCCACAGTTAAGATTGTTATCTGAACAAGAACAAAGCTTCCATGGTAATTAACACGAATCAAGGTCTAGAAACTAAAAAGGAAGAAAAAGAAAACAACAAGAAACTAGATTGCAAGCATCTTAATCTGTCAATTGCCTGTATTAAAAAATGGTCTCTTCCCCTTGTGGGTTATTATCCGAATCAAACTCTGGCCCTCTTGTTGCCACTGCAAGCAGGACACTTGTATTGCTTGATGTGCTCTGCCCTTGCTGGAGTAATCTTCACACATTTTCCATGGAACCATTGCTCACAAACATCACAACAAATCCAGAAATCGTCGTCAGCATTGTTTTCCCCACAAGCACCACACAATGTATTTCCATTCTCGTCTTCCTCTTCCTCGTCGTCTTCTCCACTGAATTCCGGTTTTGGGGGAGCATTCCTTGAAGGTTTTGCTTCTGATTGCCGGGACTGTAGGTGTTTGATGAGCACCAAAATACTAAACAATAAATGGAAGGCAAAGGAAAGAGAAATTGATTGATACTCAGGGTAACTAAGTTTATACTCACCATCTTTGAGTTTGACTTGTTGCTCTTGCTACTGCTGTTGGGGGTTCTCTCTTTCGTTTGCTTCTTTGTGCTTCCAGTCACAACCTCAAAGATAGTTGGCAGGCTGTTAATCATGGTGAAGAGTTTTTTCCTGTAAATGGCAACACAAGAAAATATTGTATACAACTTAAAATATTTCAAATATCAAAATATACAGATAGAATGGCTCTTTTGAGAATAATCATATAAACATCAAATAAAAGTTTCCCTTAGTTCAGACCAGACGAAATGCAAACAGAAAGTAATTGGAGAAACTGAATTTTTTCCCCTGATGTCTAAGTTGCTCACTCAAGTTCTAATCAGCATATTTATTTGTATCTTAAGTACCAAAAATATTTATCATTATCGAACTTATAGTGAACATATTGATTATAGTATTCATTTCATTCAGCTTCGCCCCTATCCCATCTCACATGATTCACATAAGGCTGCAAGAGACATAACTACATTTTCTACAGTTATTGTCACTGCAACACTTCTTTAATCACCCGGGTCTGTCCAATTCTTATCATCTCAAAATATTTCAAAAACAAATAGAGAATTCTATGAAGCACCGATACGAGTACGGCGATACGCGTACGGATACGGGGGATACGACAATTTTCAAAAGAGTATGATTCGGGATTCGGCTGTATATATATAGAGCAATGCTCCATTGAAAACGCAAATGTTGTGAAAACTCGTGAAAACCACCTAGTTATAATGCATTATAACCTAGGTTGTTTTCACGTTTTCAACACTACACTAGCATTTTCAATGGAGCATTGCTCATATATAAGTATATTTATATATATATATATATATATATATATATATATATATATATATATATCAAAAAATATGAATAATTACACATAACTAAATAATATTATATGAAAAATGGTAAATATCATTCATTAAATATGAATAAGATACTCCATAAATGCAACAATAATTGTTCTTAAACATAAGCAATAACATAAGTAAACAAAGCAAGTTCATGAGTAATATAACATAAGCTGACAAATCAAAAAGTGAGACAAGTGTGAAAATATAGCAAAGGCTCCTCCATCACTCCATGCCTATCCAAGTCTCATTTCAGTTCTTCTTCGAATAAGGTAAGAAAACCATAACTCATCTTATCTTATTTCTTCAAATTAACCCCCAAATTCGGTTTTTTTAAATTTTAAACCCAAAAAATTATTTCATTCTAACAATTTTAACCCCAAGCCATATCCCCACCGTGTCTGACGTATCCCTACAGTGTCTGTCACGTATCCCTGCCATATCCATTTAATAAAAAAATATGCAAGACACGTTTCAGCCGTATCCTATATGTATCCGGCCGTATCTTGTATGGGATACGTACAGGATACGGGGACAGCACCCTCCGTGAAGTATCCGTGCTTCATAGGAGAATTAACTTAAAGAAAACTTAGTTATTTCCACTTGGTAAATGCCTTGACCTTCAAAGATATTTATGATGTAAAACTAACCCTAAATAGAGAATTTTCAAGATTCTTAATGGATTAATTTTACCAACACGTAGTGCAGATTAAAGTTAGAAATTTTAAACAGTTAATTGGTTTGATGGATTTTCAAAAACTGAATCACGTTTAACAATCCCAATTAATAATTCAATTATAACAATCAATAATTAAATCCCTAAGTGTTCTTAGCAAGTAAAAGATTTAATATTGATTCGTACTCTAATCAAGCAAGTGGAAAACTCAATCTCAATTGTTTTTGTGGCCGACAGGCAAATCAGATAATATAATAGAGATGATAATTGATAAAGCAGTATAATACAAATATTTGCAAATTGGAAAGAGTATACCGAGAATTCGAAGAAATCAGCGTAGATCTCGGATGGCAGCAGCGACGAGCACAGCAGTCAGCAACACAGAAAGAACGAATCTGACTTTGTTCGGCGATGGGTGGACGGCAGCACATGGCGGGACCAGCGAAGAGGGGTGCGCCAGTCGATGAGCGACTGGCTGGCGGCGTCGATAGCAGTTCTGAAATCGTCAGGAGACAGCGACAAGGTGGTTGACGATGGGGGTGTGCGGGTCGTCAGAGGTAAGAGGTCGGCGATGGGGTGAAGAGAAGATGACGATGGTGTGGGGCGACGAGATTAGGGGTAGCGGTGAAGGGGATGGTCGACGGGAGTGGGGCGTCGATGGGGGTGACGACTTCGAGGCTAGGGTTTTGGGATGGGGTCAGGATTTAGGGAAAGGAGGAGGCGGCTAATGGGTTTAGGTTGGGGTCGGGGTAGGAGGAAGAGGCCAACGGGAGAGAGAAGGGTTTTGGATTTGGGGATTAGGGTTTGGGTAATTTTATTTGGGGATTTTTTAATTTGGGGTAGATTTTAGAGTTAATCACTAACCCTAAAATTGTATTAGAATTTATCACAAACCCTAATAATTGAATCTCAATTGTATCACACAAAAAGAGACGAGCAAAACTCAACACAATAATTTTTAATCAAGAGTGGCATGACTTCTCATTAATCTCAAGGCCTATAAATAGGCTCAAAACAAATATTGATACAAATCTCGAAATATTCTAAAAATCTCAAAAATATTCTAATGCATAAAAGAAAGATTATATATGGCTATAATTGCCAAAAACAAATATGGTACTGAAATAAAATACTAAACTAAATAGAATAGATTCCTCATCAATTTATTTGACAAGTAGTCTATTCTTACATAACTAAAATGATTGGCGTGCAACCCACACATTATGATCTACAATATTTTCTCTATGTAGAGATAAAATTTCCATATATTAATGGTGTTAAGGATTGCTTAAAAACAACAAAATACACTAGTGGGGGTGTTTGTTTGAAAACAGCAGAATACACTAGAGGGGGTGTTTGTTTGGTATGAACTCAAATCCAAGCCTTGAAGTCCACTGATATAAACTTAATCCTAAATAGAGAATTTTCAAGAATATTAAGAGATTTAAGTTTACCAACATGTAATACGGATCAAGTTAGAAATTAAAACAGTTAACCAGTTCGATCGATTTTCAAGAATTGAATTAAGTGTAACAAGCCCAATTAACGATTCAATTCTAACAATCAATAATTATATACCTAAGCGTTCTTAGCAAGTAAAAGATGCAATAATGATTTGTACTCTAATTGGCAAGTAGAAGCACACACTCTCAATATTTGTGGACGACAATTAAATCAAATAATATTTTGGACGATAAATAGTATCACAAATAACTTCAAGAGTGGAAAGAGATTACCAAGTTCGAAAACAGTTGCATTGGCGCTCGGGGTGTGCAACGACGGGGCAACGAGACGGAGACATCGATGTTGGGCGAGGGAGGCGGCTACGGCGAGCGCAGATGGAACGGAGGCAACCAACGAGGAGCATCAAGAAATCGAGCGGTCTGTAGTGGCGCCGGGGCGATTTCAAGGGGATGACGGCGATGAGGGAGTCGACGACGGCAGGGAGACAGGGGCTCGGGGGGCTTGGGGTGGTCGACTTAAGGACTAGGGGAGCGAGTGGGTGTCGGGATTGATGGAGAGGAGGTGGCGGTTGAGATCGACGGCGATGAGGAAGGGAAGAAGGAGAGTCGAAGTTGGATTCGATTGGAGAGTTGACGACGACGAAGAGAAGCGTCGATGGTGGGCTGGCCAAGGACGGTGGTGGTCGTCAGTAGTGTGGCTAGGTGGAGGTTGACTTCGGGGATTGTTGGTCGGTGGTGGTGGGTGACGGTGGCGTCGAGGAAGGTCAGGGAAGAAGAGAGGGAGAAGATGAAGAGGATGAGTTAATTAGGGTTTGGATTTGAGTTTGATTTGGGATTAGGGTTTAGGAAATGAAGTGGATTTGGGAATTTGGGGGTAGTTTTAGAGTTTATCACAAACCCTAATAATTCTCTCAGTTGTCTCACACAAAAAGAGGAATGAAGAGCAATAACTCAACACAATAATTTTGTTAATCAAGAATAGCATATCTTCTCATTATTCTCAAGACCTATATATAGGCTCAAAACAAATCCAAAACAAATCTAAAACAAATCTCTCAAATCTAAAACAAATCTCTCAAATAAACTACATATTGCTAAATCTCAAAATAAAATAAAACAGATTTGATGTCCTCATCATCCGCTGTATGGAAATAAAATCCATGAATTCACTTTCAAATATTTCAAGTTGGTTGAATAAAAAATTAATGTTAAGGAAGAGGAGAGAGGAGAGAATATTTAAAAGTAGTGAAAACTCACTATAGCATAGTAGTTGGGGTTGCTTTTCTAAATAATCCAATGAGAGGCTAGAGAAAACAGTTTAAGAGCGAACAGTTCAAATTCAGCAACTTCCACTCTCATTCTTTGGAATTCAAAAAGGTGAAATTTGGGGAATGATTACTATTGTCTGTAAATGTTGAGAAAAGAAATCCAATCCAGTTACAACCAACCAAACCACTTGTACATTACTCTTCCATAGAATTTTTTCCAAATAGTTGAGTTCATACCAAACAGACACCCCCTAATGAGGATCAGTACAAAAGAAGCGCCAAAACCCATTAAGAAAAAGAATGATGGTTAACCACTGGATAGAGGATAATGATTATGTATGGGGCTAAGGTACGAACTTATCAAGTAATCAGTAAATTCCTAATGACATACGAAAATAAGACACAAAGCAGGCTAGATAGGCTAAAACTTATGAAATTAAGACACAAAACAGGCTAGATGGGCTAAATGTGCATCAACCAGCACGCAACTAAAATAACATAATAGTGAGTAAATATATATAATGAATGTTGGCCTTATACAATATGAATTTATGAGTATAAACGGAGGCACGGTATCTCTATTATGAATAACGCAGCACCTCCCGTCCTCTAAAAACACATGCAAACACAAACACCTAACAGAATACCGTAGGAACAAAAAGAGAAGATGCATTAATACATCTTAATGAACTCTCAGGGACGGCCCTGGGGCAGGGTCCAAAGGGCGACCCCCCCGGGCCCCCAAATTTTGGGGCCTCAGATGGCCCTTATCTGATAACTGTTCAAAAATATATAAAGTTCAAATTTAAAAAAATCCAACGAGACTCCAAGAGCCCAAGCCTAATTGTATTTAGGGCCTTGGGTTGGTGATGATGTAATTATGATTCATGGTAATCATAAATGAAAATAAAAAAGAATTTAATTATCGTTTATAGGGCATAATTATAATTTTCATCCTCATCCAAGAAAGAATCCAATCCAATTTGGAAGAAATTCCATAATTCTTTCCCTTTCTGATCGCTGGATAGTCCTTCACATTGCCCCAACAGTCTCCATAATTCACTTTTATCAGGTGTATTCAACTTTTCTAATTTTATATCATTGTGTTGAAATTTTTGTTTGTCATGTTGCTTAGGAAGCAAGAATCCGGATATGAGAAAAGACAAAAAAGACAAAAGATTACAACAATTAACTTTATCACAAAAAGGAACATTAGATTAAAAACATTCTAAAAATTCAGGACAATCAAGTCAAGTAGAAGATGTGGGTGAAAATGAACATGACAAAAATGAAGTGAATGAAAATGAATATAATAAAAATGAACCAAATCTTGTTGATGTGCATGATTTGAACGAAGAGCAGTCAACTCTTCCATTGGATATTTATGATCCAAGAAGTTGGGATAATCTTGATAACAAAACAAATGATTTATTAGTGGAAGGAAGCCCCATAAGAGAATCTATTTTGAACTTTCCATTTGATGGTAAATCTAGACATTTTTCATGTGCACATTATACTCGAAAATTACCAAATGGTGAGAATCTAGATAGGAAATTGCTAGTATACTAAAAGGAGGACAAAATATATTATTTTTGTTGTAAATTGTTTAAATCAGGACATATTAATAGTGCTTTAGCAAATGAATGATATAATGATTGGAAGCATGTTAGTGAGAGGCTTAAATTACATGAAAACAGTACTCATCATACCACTAATATGAATACTTGGATTGAGTTACAAATTCAAAATGAGTTACTTTCTAGGTTAGCCTCTAAAGATTAAAAAGTGAAATAATTGAACATGTTTTTCCTTAAAAACATCAAATTCGAAGAAAGAAGCAATTTGATGAGGATGCACATGAAGATAACAAACAATATGCTGAAGATTCTTTTACAGTTAATTATTTTGTTGTTGTACTGGCTGTTGCTATTGCTGCCTTGAAAAGTAGAATTGAACAATTGCAAGTATTTGTTGATATTTTGGATTCTTGTTTGATTCAGAAAAGTTAAAATCTTTAGATGATAATAAGTTGAAAAGTTATTGTCAATCTTGAAAATGCTTTGAAATATGGTAGCTTTTTAGATGTTGATTCAAATGATCTATTTTCTGAATTGAAGATGTTACAAGTGACTTTACCAGCAGAAAAAAAGAGCCATTGAAATTCTGGAATTCGTATTTGTTTTTTATCGTTATCCTAATGTTTCGATTGCTTATATAATATTGTTGACTATACCTCTGAAAGAATTTTTCTATGTTAAAAATGTTAAAATCCTATTTGCGATCGACTATGTCACAAGAGAGGTTAAATGGATTAGAAATCTTATGTATTGAAAAGGATTTGATGGAAGAAATTTGATTTGGAAAACATAATTGATGAATTTGCTTAAACTGCGAGAAGAAGTCATTTTAAATGATGATTGATATTTTTTATTTTGTTATTATTTTGTTATGCAGTTGAGAATATTTTGGAGCTGTCAAGATACTTTGGAACTGGTTGACTTATTTGTGGTCATTTATTATAATGTTTCTACGACGATTTTTTGAAACTTTGAAACTATTTTTAAGCTTTCATACCATTTAAGTATTTATACATGACTATATTTCTAGGGTAATTTTGGACATGTGAAATATTTTTATACATTAATGTATTTCAATTACTAAAAGAAGGGCCTCATAACCTTTTACTCGCCCGGGGCCTCCAAATTATCAGGACCGACACTGACAGGGCCGGCCCTAAGCCCATGTGACAGTACATGGCCTACAAATCAGAAGGCCCTCATCATTGTGTTGCCAATATATATATATATATATATATATATATATATATATATATATATATATATATATATATATATATAGTCCTCTTCCATTGTGCACTAGGCCTCCGTGTGTACTCGGCCTTTCCGCCTTTGTATTGACGATCCGATCCGTTCACATTAATCTACATATCTAAATTAGTCTAAATATGTAAAATCAAATCATTTGAAATTCATTGGTCCATCCATCATGTGACTATAAAAAAACAACCATTTTTCAGCCATACAATTTTGTAACACTTCAATGGATGGGCAAATGAATTTCAAATAATTTTATTTTACATATTTAGACTAATTTAGATGTGTAGATCAATGTGAACGGTTCGGATTGTCAATACGAAGGCAGGAATGCCGAGTGCACACGAAGGCCTAGTGCACAACGGAAGGGGACTCTCTCTCTCTCTCTCTCTCTCTATATATATATATATATATACACACACACACACACACACTAGTAATTTACACGTGCGATAACATTTTAATAATTTCAAAAATAAAAATAAAAACTCTAACGTATGGAGGATTTGAACTGGAAACCTGCTTTATATTAGTTATGTGTGTGCGTTGCACATGTTGGTAGAATGACAAAATGACAAATGACACTAAGGCCTTCTCCCATTATAATATATATATATATATATATATATATATATATATATATATATATATATATATATATATATATATATATGACATCGAAACCAAAATAAAGTAAAATTAGTATTAAAATATGTAAGAAGACCCAGTTTTTTCTTTCCGCACAAAGCCCTATAAATCTCTGGAAATCTCAGGACCGACCCTGAGTACAGGCACAAATCAATGAAACAGGCCATAGGTGAGCCAAGTCTAATATGTGCTTAAGCTATGGCCAATCCAGTGCCAACACGCATACACCACAAGGCGGCCACAAATATGCTATTGCTTCCAATCTGAAGCCCCAATGCACACTCATACTTCGGGGATCAGTTCGTCACTAACATTTTTTAAAAAAACAATTGAACTGAAAGAATATTTAGATGTTTGAAATTTTAATTTTGAAAGCTTGGAAGTGTGATTATTTGAGTTTCCTTAACTCCACATACCTGAAGCACCTAACCGCGCTTGCTCATATCACAATTTCCTGGAATGATAACCTGCTCTCATGGTTGAGTATCAATCTCCTCTAAGACTCCAATTCCTGCCTCGTACTTAACTCAACAAAAGCCTACTTATGGATGGCATAAGTAAACCAATCCTACTGGTCCTAACCAAAAGAACATGTGAAACGTGTCAAGCATCTGACACACCCTTCATCTTGACTTCTGATTACATTATGCATGTATGGCAATATGAAAGTTTTGATGGAGCTATCCTGTGTAGAGCATGAACTCAGGACCGTGCTACTGAAGCTCTTACCATGGAGACATCAAGTTACCTGGAAGTCCATGCAAGACCACTAAACTAAATTTTTTATGTTTTGAAAATATACCCTTAAAAGTTAAAACCAACACAAATCAATACTGAGGTCAGGGGCGGATCCAGGGAGGCTGGGGTATGCTACAGCCCCCCCAACATTTGAGATATGTTTGTATTTTTTTTTTTTTTTGGCTATATTAGTGTGGAATATATGGTTTAGCCCCCCCCCCCCCCCCCCCAAATATATTTTAAAGCCCACTCCATATATATTTGAACATTCTATTTATTTTTTGGGTCCAAGCTCAACTCTATTCTATCTAGTATCTATAATAACTTTACTTCTCTAGTATCGATAACAACTTTATATATATATTGCATGTTACCTTATACAAAAAAAAAAATCCAGCCCCCCTCACTTTTCAATCCTGGATCCGCCCCTGACTGAGGTAAAGCATTCGGTCAAATTTCCACAGCCTAGACGTATTCCTGTGAATTATGAAAGATTTAGAGGTACACATGTCCAAGTGCGGACTTGCACTCAGGACCTTGCCACATGCTCTTACCATAAAGCTCTTACACTGGAGCTTCTTACACTTCAATTGGAAAACAATGCAACACCAGCAAACTCAGATTCAGTGTCATGGAATGCAAGTTTTAAAAATTTTTAAGAGTAAACCATCAGAATCAACATAATTAGAATATAGAAGCAAGGTAAAGGATAAAAGCCAAAAACAGCAAAATCTAGGAAATAACTGTACAAACATACATATTAGCTCGCTAATAATAGTATTTACTTCAAGCAGCAGAGCCAGGATTTTGCATTAGTAGAGGAAATGTATAAATATAAAGAGCAAATGGGATATAAGGTGGCAAAGAAGAAAATTTCCTTCAATCACACCCTACCAAATCCAGCCCATCCCTAACAAATGTATGATCCACACCGTTCAGAGTTTCCAACACTTCATAAAACATAAGATGATGAAATCTCATCAAATTAGTTTTCCCATGCATTAAGTAGTCACTATTGTTCTATTGCTGAAAAACCGTTCATTTAGCAACCTCATGATCAATGAGCAAAACATGTTCAAACTTAGTGAAATTACTTCACATTATGGTAAGAAATTATAGTAAGAAGATCAACTTGAATGATGTGGATTGTGAATTTTGGTTGCGGGGATTGGATTTTTAGTGCGCCATAGGAGGAAATCTCCTCCTATGCCATAGAACCCCCGTACTCTAATATAATTTATTACTTTAAGAAAAACATATTAAATTTCACTACAAAAGAAAGCATGTTTGATCACTATAAAGACAATTAGCTTTCTAGACAGTAGATACTAAAAATTTACATTTACTTATAACGGTGTTTCATGGAAACCATAGCTAGATGCTCGTGCCTTTCCTGTCCTCTCAAGCGTGCAAAGAAGGCTCTTCAATAGAGAATGTTTTAAGCATGTATAGTTAGGTTTACTAATTTTACCTTGGTTTTGAATGTATATGTTAATATATACATTTTTTTTAATGAATGAATTTGTTTTCTACTTTCTATAGATCAATTTTGCAAATGTAGAATAATAAGTAAGTCCCATAAGCATTACCCAATACCTTAACAAAAAATCTTGTGGAAGTAATTACATCAAACTAATAACGAAAACAGATTTTACATGAGAACATTTTCTCACACAACAGCTTTGGTATTTACTGAGTAACTGCTTGCCATCATTAACTACTTATCAGAAAACATTGGGTTGACTACACATGTTTTGTTAATTTCTCTGGTACCTGAAATTATGATCTGCTATTCTTCCACACTTAGAATAGTGTGGATAATTTACAATGTGGGACAATGAAATGAAGTTTTGTCTCTTCAACTCTCCAACGACTCTATCAAAGTGTGTCTCTGGTACAATATGATAGAACGAAGTCAAAACAAAATTTGAAAGTCTCCTCAACAGTCACAAATATGTTCCTACACTAATCAAGCAATCAGCAAAGGCAGGATAGACAAAATCCTAGAAGAAAGGAGGAAATATCAGAAAAAATATCTTCTTCTTTGGAGAGGACAAAGAAGAATGCAGAGAAGATACAGTAATTAGAATTAAATGTAGTCTTGGGGAGGAGGAAAACTGCAAACAGGTAATTTTTTCTAAGAATTAAACAATCGTAGAATTGATCTCTTAGCTTATAATAGTTAGATCCAACTAAGGATTGACTATAACTATGACACAGCATTTTAGTATCTATAAATATTTTTCCCAACATATAATAATATAGAAAATCAATGCAATTTTAAAAGTTGTTATTACTTATATGAATTTCAGTCTAGTTAAGCAATTTCAGGAGCTAACACCAACCTAAACACATACAGGACATCCCAAGTACCAATTTCGGTTTCATGAACCAAAATGCTTTGTGTCTCACGTAATCTTTTGTTCTGTTTAGTTATCCTAAAAGTTATCTACTTTACTCAATTAACAGTTAACATTTTTTGCCACCTCAGTCCATGTAATAAGTGTACCATATACTGCCATTTGGTACAATCCTGCCACTCTTGCCAGGAACAGTAATTGATCTCCTGTTCTTCCATAGTCATTTTAAAGAGATCCAACTAAGTTTAGTGTTAAGTGTTATGCAAGCTGTTGTCTATCCAATGCAACCTTTTTCTGACGTGAAAGAAAAAACATTTTGAAGAGATCCAACTAAGTTTAGTGTTGAGTGTTACGCAAGCTGTTGTCTATCCAATGCAATTTTTTTCTGAAGTGAAAGAAAAAAAAAATTAGAGACAACATGCCACCTTATCACAGTGTTAAAGAAAATCCATCAAATAAAACTATGAAAAATACAACAACATAAATGGATAAAAGAGAATCCTAAATGCAAGTTTTTAACACCCCACTCTTGAATCTTTTTTGAAGAAATATGCTTCAACTTTCCTTTATTCACATCTCAATCAAATTCCGAATATCACGAGGATTCCAAGACCTCACAGGACTCGGATTAAGATTATTTCAGGGCAAGGACATACAACCAAACTGTAGGATCCCTCAGTATACTGGAAACACATATATTGTGTAGTCTCAAAACCCCTTAATCCCAAGCAAATTCAACTTCGCTATGCACATTCTGCAAGAGATTCACAAAACATTCTCAAGTGTCACACTGTGTCCTTTCTTATCCGTAAAATGGGTCCTCTACACGTGCAATTATATAGCTGAAGCTGCACATATATGAATATATGAGACAGTAAACCACAGCTGCTTTTTGAAACATTGCATTGCATTAATACATTATAATTTTAACCAATATTTGATTATTTTCCTAGACCAAGTTTAGAAAGTCGAGTGTATATCAGAAACCAACACAATAACTGTCCTAGACTCGTAATCTTTCATTGACATTTGACACTGCGACTTTCAAAAATATACCAATAAATCTGGAACTGAATCCTTCCAATTCTCAAGATCAGTAATTCATGAAGATACCCTCAAACACTATCAACTTACTCAACTTGTGGTCCTAGGACATCTATGCCTTTTTTAACTTAAAAATGACTGGGTAAGCATGTTGGTTTGGATTGGAGGTTAATCCTAACCCACTCCAACCCAACAAGCAAGTCCGTTGCCTAGATTAGATCAGATAAAGACCAGACCAGTTCTAGGATGAATTAGCCACTTAGATTGCACTATCAATTTAGAAGAATTAAAAGCAAACCTACATTTATGCATATATCGTATGTACAGGTGAACAAAAAAGGTCTATCAAAATGTTTGGAGTCACAGGTAAATAATGTTGGCACCTAATTAATTTTAAATCTAGAAGAAAAATATGATTGTACATTTCAATATTTTATATAAAATAAGATAGGTGATTGATATAGATTAGCTCCTTAGAAGGCCATACATAAGTTAGATAAGTAAATCAAGTCAGATTTTGTTTGGCCCGGTCCGGGTGGTTTGGTAAATTGTGAATGGTGAACCATCAACCAGACCCAACCAAATCCTATCTTAATATAACTCCACAGGAGAACTGTATGAGCTAGGATTCAACACCATCTGAAAAAAGCCTAGTTTTTTAACTTGTTTGCAGAAACAAAAATAATTGTTCTCTTTTGAGGGGTAGGGCTAGATCACAAAAAATCAAATAAAAACAGTTAACATGAGTAAATAAAACATTCATGAGGAAACAAACAGAACAATAAAGGAGGAAAACGAGGTAGAGAAAGAAAACATCTTGTAGTTTTACTAGATGTAGCTTGTAAATGACAATGACTACAATGCTGGTCATTTAAAAACAAATGAAAAGGAGAGAGAGTACGGTTAAGAAGCATGGCCATGGTCGCGAGAAGGCACAACAGCCTTTAGAGAGTAGGACAGGAGGACATGACAGCAGATCATACATATAAAGAGAACAAATACATACATGAACTGCACACATGCAAATATGCTCTAAATTTCTCGCAATAGATTAAGTTTACCTACTAGCATATAAAGTCTGACTAGAGCTGACTGTATAAATCCTGTCAGAGAACGACTTCATTTGGACATCGGATACGCTTTCAGATGATCCCTATCCATATAAATTGTTGTTATTGGGTTTTATACTTAATTCAGTACCTTTATAGTAGAAGAAATCGTTATAGCAAATCAGGATAACACCTATCATACCCATACCACTTCCCCCAAATGGTTCAGCACTCCACCTGCTAAATAGCAATGGTTCCTAACTACCTACGAATCTAAAGAATGCTAAACTTTGTATATTCTAAAACAGATTTATGAATAAATATGGGTAGTATGTAAATTGACCATTAGCTTTACAGGAATGAGGGACAACAAGAAAGAATAATTTAACTCTTCCAGCACAACTTCAAGTCTCATGCCTACAGAGAATAAATGAGGATTAAAAGTTTTTTGAACTACTACACAAATCTCATAACAAAGTGAAAACTACAGGAGATTCATTAATCAATATATGAAACAAAAAACTACAGGAACCCCATTACCTTACAGGGGATGTGTCAAACAAGAATGAAATTGAATTCTTAGTCGTGCACTGCACTCTTAAGTGCTATGCATCGACTCACATTGATGTGGAACATATCGATTTTGGAAGAGAATTTGAGTTGGTGTTTCTCTTTGTCTGAATGCTATTATCCCTTTCTCTCTTATTTGCTCTCTCCTCTCCTCACCATTCTACTTCTTCTCTTATTGATTCTCCTTGGCACCAGATTGCCAATAAGCAAAAGAGAGCGACAACTTATAGACAATTTTTACAGAATACCAAAATACAACAACACTGAAAACAAAGCCTACATCCTAGGGTGGGCTACATGGATCCTTCTCATCCACTCAACTCTATTAATGGGCCACCTCCTTTGTCAATTAACACTTTCTCTATTATCTAGAATACCAACATAGATAAATAAACAATAAAACCGGCAGAACAGTTCCACACTAAACAGCAGAATTGTCGTAATTTAACAATTAACACACCTAAACATAGCATGGACAGTATGCCCAAATATCAAGTACATAGAAAGATCATCTTTTAATGAATTAATATATTCAATGAAGCGCGCACAGCATGATGAGGTTAATTTTAATAAATGCATTAAAGGAATAACTAGCTAACTGAAGTATTTGTATATACTAACTTAAACATGTAGCTAAAGGCTTAGAAAACATGAATTAACCAAATTTCCATATTCATATAACTTACCTGTCCTCTTTATCAAATCCAAAGCGTGCAGCAAAATAGAAAGCAACAGACAACAGCCATGAATCACTGTGGACTGCAACTAGAGATAGCCAATCCTTTACCTCCATACCATCCCTAGCAAAGTTTATTCCCAAAGCTGGCTCAGGAAGTTCTGGAGGCACTTCTTCAGCAGGTAAAGCCACTTCCCAAGTTTCATTAGGAAATCCATAAAGACATAAATTCTCCTTCTCTGCAAATAATGTACTATGAGTTTCCAGAGAATTCAATATGATGTGTGTGTGTGAGTGTGAGTGTGAGTGTAATATACATGTATACATACCAATAAATTACTTGGGTAACATCATAGCACTGGTACTTGAGTACTATAACTTAGTTAATACAAACAACATTTTGAGAATTTGCAATCATTACAAGATTCAACATCTCTAATTGTAATGAACAATAGACTTGTTTCAGTAGGGCCTTTTGAGTGACGACGATAAAAAACCGAAAAACGATATCATTTTTTTTTTTAAACACATGATGACAACAACATAAACTCTGTCCAAAAAATTTGTGGATTCAAAAACAAATCTTTATTCTACCCCTTTCTATTAATGACCACACCCTTAGTCAAATTAACAGTCACAATATACCTTTTTTTTTCCTTTTTCTAGCCTTAGTCTTGTTCCCTCTATTATTATGACCATGTGTCCCAATCACTCCTTCAATGTCCTAAGTGGCACACTCGTCACTGCTTAATATGATGAAACTCTTCAAGCAATTTCCCACAACACATTCCAAATTTCAAACACCTATAACACCTTATTTCTTATCATATTTCCTGTGTCTTTCTGTCGTTACTACTTATCCACTTCTATGCTCATTTTAGCAGCAACTATATTGTAAACCCAATATTAGTACTTAGTGGTATGCAATCCTTGATGATATAGACAAATTGGGCATAAATTCCCATAACTATGCAACAGAACATAGACAAGGAAAGCCCAACCCAATTGGAAGTGTGCAGATGGATTACAGTAAGTCTTTTCTATTATAATTCTATTTAGATTAGTATTTTAGTATTAGTTAGCGATCCCGGCTCGGTGAAGTCCCTTCTTCCTAATGAAGGGTTGGCACTAGTCCTACATTCTTATCTCCAGCCAGTGAACTTAGCTGATACTATGATAACACCCAATTTTTCCAATTCGGCAGTCCAAAAAGCACTTGATTATGATCCAATTTGTAAGCCTACTTGGATAATGAGCATTTACCTGTAAGAACTGATCACTTCAGACTTTCCAATTGGAATTTTTTTTCTTTTTTTATTCCTCACATCCAGGATTACGGTCGAGATCATTAGATAAGAATCCAAAGATGTTCCGGAATGAAAATGAGGGAATGTCCACCATACCTGGATTTAGTTAGATACAATTTGAAGTTATTCCATCCACTTTCCTCTTTGGATCCTAACCAAGTCCAAATTTCTTAAGTTATGAAACTCTCCCCAATATCATGCTAAGAATAGCTAGGGTTTTCAAAAGAAGATGTCATTCGTTTGATGAGAAATAAAAGGATTTACCTTCAAAGTTTTTCAGAATTGCCTTTCCTTGATATCGAACATAATGCATGAAAGGATCCTTGAAGAACCACAGGGTTCTTAGTGGAATTGGGATCCCAAGGAAACTTAGGCATTTATTACTTGGACAGTATTCGCGATTTATTTACATACTATGAATTCACGCCTACTCTGACTTTCACGAGACATGCGAGAAACGATACTAAATCTCGTATTTAGATTTTTATATTCAAAAAAAGAAGCGGATCAATTCAATTATAAACTTGAAAAAGTTTGGTAATGAGGGAATCAAAATCTTTTACAATACAAAGAAATTTCAAATTACTTTTTTCTCCAAATCCAGAAAACTGACGGGATTCTAGGATTCTTCCTTGGGGCAAATACTTTTATGCATACCTCCTCCGGTTTATCTATACCACCAATTCGTGGGGTGGTTGGAGTATTTCGGGAGGAACTGTAACGAATTCAAGTATTTGGAGTTATGAAGGCATGGCAGGGGCGCATATTGTGTGCAAATCTTGGTTTTCGTTTCCCTTGTGATGGCCCCGGAAGAGGGGGGACGTGTCAAGTATTTACCTGGGATCATGTCTTCCCAGTGAATATCGCTTATTCCGGTGTTCATCAGTGGTGGTATACAATCAGATTATGCACCAACGAAGATCTTTATGTCTCTTTGAGCAAGAGCCAAAATGGCTCCAAAGAATACTGTTATTATGCATGGCTGTTGTCAGCTCGTACCGTAAGGTGTTGGGTTAAGTCCCGCAACAAGCGCAACCCTCGTATTTAGTTGCCAACATTGAGTTTGGAACCCTGAACAGACTGCCGGTGATAAGCCGGCGGAAGGTGAGGACAACGTCAAGTCATCATGCCCCTTCAAATATATATGGATTCTGGCAATGCAATGGAGTTGGACCCTCATGTAGATCCGAACGAATCAGTCTTTCCACAGAGGTAAATCTTTCTCAGCCCCTCCTAATTGACACCAGCGAGTAAAATCTGTCTTTCCACAGAGGTAAATCTTGGCCAACATGGGATCTACCCAATGACCTACTGGGTTAGGTAAATATCTAATATGTTCCCCCACTGGAGAGGTTATTTTTTAAGGAGAAACTATGCGTTTTTGGGATCTCCGCATAGATCCAGAGATTCCCGAATAGGTCAACCTTTCAAAAAGCTGCTGAATGCCAAAGTTCTAGCACACGAAAGTCGAAGTATATACTTTATTCGATAGAAATCTTGCATTGTGGCAAAAGGAAGGAAAATCCATGGACCGACCCCATCATCTCCACCCCATAGGAACTACGAGATCGCCACGTGACTTGTGAGGTACAACAATTATTAGGAAATAATCGAGTTAGAGCTGTAGCTGTGAGTGCTACGGATGGTCGAATCCGTTTTGTCTACGAACCGGGAAGCTATAACCAAAGAGCTACTGCGGTACCAATCAAAAAAACTGTTGTAGCTACTGGACGATGAAATGGGTTTTGGAGAGATCATCATAAATTATTAAAGTATGTCGTCCAGTCAACTGCTACGCCTCAACGCATTTCGGGGAGAACCAGCTAGAGACATGGTAATATGGAGAAGACAAAATTGTTTGAAGCACGCACAGAACCGGAAGTGCCCCATACATCTGATTACTACAGAGATGAACCCAACCCAGAATATGAACCGTAAAAGAAAATAACTACTAAACCAATCACAGGAACCCATTATGTGGCATTGGTGTTACATCACGTACGAAACTTAATAGTATACCACTCCTACGAATGGCACGTAATGCGGCAAATTCATTCGATTCGATCAAATAAGTCCCTGGTGTCGGAACTGAGAAATTCTATGGCTCAAATCTTTAGTATTCTCTTATTTATCGCCCAACCCAATTGGAAGTGTGCAGATGGATTACAGTAAGACTATAATCCAAAAGCTAAGTAGGAAGTGTGAAAACAAGTTTAACATCCTTCAAGTGTTATATGGAAATAACCTAAAAACAACAAGATTCAGCTAGAGGTAGTATGAGAAGTGTTGACATAGGGAGAAGAGACATGGTTGTAAATTGTAATCATTGCTACTAGCAATGTGAGCAGTTCTAAATACATAAATCAACATTACCTGCAACAAGGCAAAACAAGAACAGAACAGGGAACTCTACCTACCCTAAAACGTTGCTATTTAAGGTGTGGAATTATGCACAGATTTGAGCATATCTTGAATATGGGGTGATTGTTATGGGGATGCAAAAGAGTTGTGCACATGCATTATATATATATATATATATATATATATATATATATATATATATATATATATATATATATATATATATATATATATATATCCTTCTGTTGTGCACTAGCCTTTGTGTGCACTCGGCATTCAGGCCTTCGTATCGACGATCCGAACAGTTCACATAGATCTACACGTCGGAATTAGTCTAAAAATGTAAAATCAAATCATTTGAAATTCATTTGCCCATCCTTTGAACTGTTACAAAATTGTATGGGTGAATATCGTTTTTGTTAATAATGACATGATGGATAGATAAATAAATTTCCAATGACTTGATTTTACATATTAGACGTGTAGACCAATGTGAATGGTTTGGATCGTCGATACGAAGGTCCGAAGACCGAGTGCACAACGGAAGGGAACTATATATATATATATATATATAATTTGTTATAGAATGTCATAAATTGATCATATAAAATGTAAACAACGTACCTCATTGTTAATAAATAAGTGAACCTTGATCATGTGACCCCACAGACTTTACTATATTGATTAAATCAAATAAAAGTAACACAAGCCACAATGCACTCGAATTACTCACAGAATTGTGACAATTGTCACGTATCCGATACGTTCATGCTATTCTACCAAAACCGCTAATGCATTACATCTGGAGCGTTCATTGAACTAGGTTGGTCTCTACTGCTAACATCGAATAATAGACAATTTGCACTTGACTGACTGAAAGGAATAAAAAATAATATATATTGCACCTAAACACAAACACGCCGGAATAACTAATCTGAAGTATCTTTCAAGTTCCAATATGTTCTAAATCTAAAAATTATTTAAGATGCTTCCAATTTATTTCAAAATCTTCTAGTCTCTTTAATCCTCTCCCTCAAGTTTGTGCACAGAGATTAACCAACATGAAAGAATTAAGTAAAAATAGCAGCAGAGCTCTGGTAGGATATTAGCAAAGCTCTTTTAAAAGTGACAGTACTAATCTTTCGAGCCTAAGTCTTCATCACTGTCGCATGAGAATAAACTAATTCATCTACAAAAAGTTTTACTTGGTAAAGATCAAACAACCGCAAACAACATAAACCCTTTCTCAGCTTGGACAGAGGTGGTAAAGGAATTAAAATTTTAAAAAGAGTCCGCTACATCACAAAGGTTGAAGAACCTAACGAAGCAATAACCTAACTACCTAAGTAAGCTGAAAATCCAGCACAGGACTAAGATAACCTAAATTTGTCAAACTAGCTATATGATACATCGCTGTGCCAATTGCAACGTAGAATATAATATTTACACAAATGCACAATACTAAACATTCGTCGTCCTCTACAAAGATAATGTATGTGCTATTTTGCGGAGTAATCCTACAAACACTCATCCCCAATGCATGGTGCACCCCTATTTCTTAGGCGCATTGCACGTGCCAAAAAAATCTAATTTAAAGATAAAAGTCAACCTCAGAAACAGACTCCAATTCCCAATACCAACAATCAAACCGATCCAAAACCCTAACATTCCAACAACAGCAACAAAAATTGTAGTAAAAATAATAATAATAGTATAAAAGAGAGAGCGAGAGAGAGAGAGAGCAAAGAATCCGAGGGACCCACCGGGATCGCAGAGGTGGAAGAACTTCTCGACCTCTGCGAAAACCAACCAAACGAACACACATTAGGTCAAAATCGAAGGAAGGGAGCCAAATTAAACGAAATTGAAGACGGAGACCAACCAGTCGTGAGAGCCTTGATCATGGCGGCGCGTCGACCCTTGTAGTCGACGAAGACGTCGTCGGGGGTGCGAGGATGGTAGGCGCCATCGCCGCCTTCCATATCGGATTTCGAAATTAGGGTTTGGGATTTGGGGATTTGGTTTGGCTTTTGGAAGAGAGAGAAAGGGGAGATTGGAGGGAATGGAGTTTTAGAGAGAGAAAAAGAATGAGAGAGTACGAAGTTTTTTGTGGGTTTGTTTATTTAATTTTTGGTCTTCTTTTGGGTCGTCGTCTCTTTGTTGTTCTCTGTTGGGTTTTCATTTGGAAGAAAAGGATCCGATGTTGGGTTAACCCGACCCGATAAGAATGAAATGTGTTCTTAAACTTATACCGTCAAGTTTATGATGTTTATCGACCTTTCTTTATAAAAAAAAGGACAAAAGCCAAAGTACCCCCAACGTTTGGCCCGAGTACAAAATGTCCATACAACGTTTGAAAAAGTACAATAAACCCATTTTTCCGTTAACTTAACCCTTTTCGTTAACTTATAATTATTAAATTACTTTTTTACCCTTACCTTTTTATATTCAATCTCTTTCTTTCTTTTCTTCATTCTTTTTTTCTTCCATGCAGCATAAAACATACATAACCAACTCAATTGCATTCTAACCTAAGATAGTCATTTCGCAGAAAAAAAAGAAGAGAAATATCATCTACAATTTCAAAAAGGAGGTTATACAGGTCTCTGGAATTGTATGGGATCCTTCATATTCTATTGCCATTTGTTATACACTTTTGAGTTCAAACTAAAGTTACTAATGCTGATGCTTATGAACGACAACTTCAGGTTTGCATAAACCCATGTATACATAGTCATTCTGTTTGCATAAACAATGAAAG
This sequence comes from Hemerocallis citrina, assembly GCA_017893485.1. NCBI lineage: Eukaryota > Viridiplantae > Streptophyta > Magnoliopsida > Asparagales > Asphodelaceae > Hemerocallis > Hemerocallis citrina. The sequence goes on from CM030367.1 coordinate 184,275,882, forward strand.
CTACTCGTATATTCTTCTTCGTTACCTCTCAACAATGTTTTTGAGTGCAAAGGTGGGGTCCTCCCTTGAAAATTCTACAGAATCTGTTGGTTGAGGTTGAGGCAGGACTTGGGTTGCTGTCTCACTTGTCACATTCAACGTTCAATATTCATATGTATATGTTTAACCTGTACTTCAACTAGCACGTGTTCTAGCTATATTAGCAGTAGCTCAATATTGTAAAACAGATCAACCATCTGCATTTTGCTAACCATCTGACTGGACTGGGTTATATATCTCTGCTACTATAATGGGAGAAGTTCTTAGTATAATTTGTCAATCTAGCAACTCATACAACGTATGTGCATAACTATTGTAAATGAGATTTTAGATCAAACCAAAACTACGTCTGAATTTTTTACTTTAAAAAAAATATATTTATTAAGACGTGCATTGCACATGTAAACTACTAGTTTATATTAAGGCCAATGTCCTTATATAGAGTTTGTAACTATTTGGTCGAATCTCCCATGAACGACGATCCGTACCTTTCACTTTGTTTTCTTTCATCAAAATAGGCCTATAAAAGATTGAGTGATTTGTTGAATAACGTTGCCATTGCCCAGCTAATAAAATGATGATTATTTAACTAAATTTCTTCAATAAGAAGATATAAAATGAAAGCTTGTAATCTCTAAGATTTTTCCTTTTTTTTCCTGTTAAATTTAGAAGGAGCAAAGCAGCAACTATCTTTTCTCACTGCGCAGCTAGTTGGTAGCAAAATTGGATTACCCAAAAGGATTACATTAGAAAGGCCAAAAGGATTAAAAAAGGACTATCCAAGAGGATTACATCATAGATGAAAGGAAACCTAGCTCATTCTTTTATGAGGAAAATATCATATAAATAGTAGTTATACTCAAATGGTGAGACTTTATATGAGCAATCCATACAGTTCATTATCTTTCTATTATCATAAGATGTATGTATACAAAATATCAAGTTGTTTTGAGCTAAATTGGTATATTATTGAAAAGGGTTTACTTTCAAGGGAATATGCTGGTTATAGTTATGGCAAGTCCTCGTATATAGTTTTCAGGTCGGAATTTGGTACTAAACAAAGAGAATTGCTATTGATTCAAACGTGGTAACAACCATCAAATTATTGCTGTCACGTTAAGAGAAAATTGTAAAAATCACACTTCGTCAAAAAGTTTGCTAGAAAATTTCAGTAATGTATCATTCTAATCTATTGTTCCAGGGGTTATTCCTTTTCACTTCAGGTTTATCAATATCTTTAAGGAACTAAAGAAAAAGATTGAATATAAAAGGGTAAGGGTAAAAAAGTAATTTAATAATTATAAGTTAACGGAAATGGTTAAGTTAACGGAAGAATGGGTTTATTGTACTTTTTCAAACGTTGTATAGGCATTTTGTACTCGGGCCAAACGTTGGGGGGGTACTTTGGCTTTTGCCCTAAAAAAAAAAAGATTATCAACCGAGTTGAAGCCAAACTGGCGGATTGGAAAGAAAAGACTCTCGTTAGGAGGAAGGGTGACCTTGATCAACTCGATAATATCAAAACTCCCAATATATTACTTGTCCTTTTTTGAATTCCCAAAATGAATCATTCATATGATTGATCGTGTGCGGGAAAAAAATTCTTTTGGAAGGGCCATAGCCAAATAGGGGCTACCTTGGATAAAGCATGCATGAAAAAAAGTCGCGGTTGGCTAGGAATCGTTAATCTGAGAGATATGAATCCGACTCTTATCGGCAAATGGTGGTGGAAAGTGGAAAAGGGTGACAAAATTATAATCAGTATTACCTTCTTGGTAAGGGGACTCGAAAACTTGGATTCTGGATGGGACCTAAAGTGTGCGTCTTGGTTTTGGAGATGGGTTGCCAAAGGTTATAACACGTTGCACAGTTTTGTCACGTCCTTCACTGGTAATGGCATGATGACCAAGTTTTTGTGGGACAAGTGCCGTGGAGATCACTCTTTAAGAGAGCAATCGGGTTTTTTTGAACTAGCTTCCCAACCCAATATTACTGTGGCCAAAACATGAAAAAGGGGTTCAGATAACATCTTGACCCATATTCTTAATTGAGACTAAGAGCGCTACAATCTTACATTATCAAATCGGGAGTTAAATGCTCTAAAGGACCAGATTGGAATGTATGGGGTTTAGAGAATAGTGGTTCCTTCACGGTTCGATCTCTGTACAACCATATCCACCTTAGAGGTTGTAGCCCGAAATAGTCTTTGATACTTTGGAAGGCTAAAGTCATACTGAGTAATCCTATGGCTAGTACTTAAAGATGCAATTCTTACTAAGAGAACTTGGCTAAAAGACAACCGCACATCGATACCGTAACACCCCTCTATTTTATAATTTCAAAATAATTGTTTGTATTTCTTTTATTGTGAGTAGATATCATTGTTATTGTTATTATTATGCATCAATATGCAATTTTACTTTATAATACATTCATTAATTTATTCGTTCATCCGGTGGAACGGATTTTATTGGATTTTATTACTTTAAAAAAAGCTATATGGACATAAAAGTAATGAAAAAGTCAAGAAGGGGCTTATAATTAATTTTCCGTCTTTTTATTCTTCACCTCCATTTTGGAAAATTTTGCCGTACTGCCCCCACTTTTTGAAAATATTTGGCGCCTTGCCCCACTTCCGAAAACAATTAGCGATATGCCCTTGTTTATGACACGTCGGCAACAAACGTTATTGGAAAAAACGACATAGGTTATTTCCATGTCGTTCTTCCCAATAACGGCATTTGTTTGGAAAAAAAAGTTTCATGCCGTTATTTGGAATAACGGCATCTGTTACTTTTTGTCTAAAGATCTAACGGTCTCAATTGTGAGCTGAGAGAAAATTGTAAAACTAAAATAACCTATGTCGTTCTCTGAGAGAACGACAACGATTATACTGATGCCGTTATTTTGAATAACGACATCAGTTATTCTCGTTTTGCACAGTTTCCTATATTCAATAACCCTTCTCCTTCCCCATTTTGCCTTACGATTTTTTCAATCTTCATCTTCACTCCCGTAACCCTAATCCCTAAAATAAAAATTCCTAAAATCCCAACTATTTGAGTGATTTGTAAGTTGCCAAACAACAATTATACCTAAACTCTACTTTTGATTCTCTCATTGATTATTCGAAATCAACCGGAATCCAAATTTGTGGTAAGTTTCGAAAATCCCTAAAAAAAATTTACATTGTTGATTTTGATCTATGAGAGATGTATACATTGGTAGTATAGTACAAGTGCTGTAGATTTATGTTATCTAAGTAGTAATTGTGGAAAAATACTTATGGATTGTTGGTGATCTAGGGTATGTGAAATGTTGAATTGTTGATATAGGGTTTGTAAAATTGTTGTTGATTAGCAAGCGCTATATTGGTAGTATAGTAAAATTGATGTAGAATAGATCCACGTAACTAATAGATATGTGAAGTGATTTTTATAGGAGATTGAGATGTGGATTACCTATATTGCTATCTTTGCGAAGTTAGATTCATCTATTTGTATTGTGTGGAGATGTTGTGGTGGTGAATGTTTGTTAATGTTTAGTAATGTTTAGTAAAATTTTAGTATAAATTTTAGTATCTCTAGTCTTGTAATAATGTCTATTAATATTGTAGTTGATACGTTATATTTAATGTTGACAGGCAAATGGATCCTACACAACCATATTCTTCCCATGATGTGGGTGCATCATCTAGTACTTCGCATGGACCACGGGGACATTCGGGTCCAATAGATCCTACCGTGCTAAATCTGCAAGAAGATCACAGGTCGCAGGCGGTTTGGAAAGGAGATGTCGAAAAAATGAGTTTCCGAATGCACACCATCATGGCGACGCACCCTCGTATTCAAAATTATTTGGTAAGCAGCGGATTTTACGAAATTGCGAAGTTGGCGAAAGTCAAATGTGACCACGCACTACTTACCGCTCTTGTGGAGCGTTGGAGGCCGGAGACACACGTTTCACTTACTAGTTGGGGTGATGACGGTCACCCTACAAGATGTAGCCGTCATTGTGGGTCTTCCAATCGATGGGGTGGCCGTCACGGGCAACTTGATGTTCAATAAAGTTGCATTGATACAAGATTACCTTGGGCACGAGGTGGATGAAGATGATAAGAGAGTATTCGTTGGGGAATCAATTAGACGTTTTTGGCTTTATACGGAGTTCAATAATCAACTGCCAGACGTACCGACGGACATCCAACTCCAGCGTTATACGCGGGCTTATCTGTTGTCGATGATTGGAGGTATTCTATTCCCTAATTCTTCTGGTGATGTAGTGCATCTCATGTACCTTCCATTGATCGCCGACCTACAAACAGCCGGCCGATATAGTTGGGGAAGTGCGGCTCTGGCTTCCCTCTATCGTGCCCTGTGCAATTGTTCGATGGGGTCGATCCAAATGACCGGGCCGATGTCGATATTGCAAATATGGTGTTGGGAACAAATACACCTCGGCCGACCCCGGGTAACGGTACTTTCAGAAAGTTGGAGAGTGCAACATGAAAATCCCGTGTTGAGAGCTCCTCTTGGTGCCTACTGGACGGGTAAGCTCACGTGGAGGGATAACCCACGTGGTGTGCTCACATATTACAGGGACGAACTCGATCAGTTGAGGGAAGAGTACGTCCACTGGACACCGTACACAGAGGATAGGCTACAACGTTCATCCCCTATTTGCACCGCCAATAATCAACTATGGTTGACATTAGCTCCACTTGTAAATTTCTCAATTGTGGAGTTCTATTACCCCGGCCGCGTCCTCCGCCATTTCAATGCACAGCAGCCCGTCCCTGTAAACTCAATGTACGACCGTAGAATTCACAACATTACGGGCCAAGATCGTTTACCGAATATGGATTGAGCCAATCACCACCATGCTCATGTAGCATGTTGGAATGAGAGGAAGTATGACTTGGTTGTAGAAGGGATTGTGCCGTACGACGGATCATTGCAAACTGGGTACATGGCATGGTACCGTCATATCACACGGTTGTATGTAGCGCCAAGAACGGATGTCCCTGCGAGTATCCAACAACCGATACTCGCGCACTAAGTGGAACCGCCACCCGCACATTCCACATCGCAACCAATGTATCAACCAAAAGCTTCCTCCTATCGTTTAATGGTAATGTAATGTAATTTTAGTGTTAATTGATTTTATTGACATCATTTTGCTTATGTTTGTTTAACAAAAGTTTGATTTACTACTGTGAAGTCCCCACACTATGCTGGTAGACTGTGAAGTCCCCACACTTTGTGTATTCTTACAACTCCGTCTATTGTGTCCACTCACTCCGCATTTCGAACAAACTTTTCCACTACTCCCACCTTCTCGAGCATCCATGTTATTACGGATGCGAGTACTCCTTGGTCGATCTTTTACCCGACGAAAACTTGAATCGGCTATGAGCACCAGTGCACTTTGAGTCGGCCAATAAGATTCATCTGGTATAGGATTGAAAGTTGGTGCCCACATTTTTGCTAACGAACCGGTAGAGTAAAAGGAATCAATGTATGGTTGATAATCAAGCGCACGAGAAGCACATGCCGCTAACACGTGAGAGTATGAAATGTGATATAGTTGGAATTTGCCACAAGTACAAGTTCGGCCCTCGAGGTCTACCATGTGCCAATGTCCACCCTTTTTGATATCCACTATCCATTCTAATGCACGTTTTCACCCCAAAAACACATGACCGATTATTAAACATTATTGCCTCATGTAAATTGGATTATTTACGGCGTACATTAATAAGATCCTTAATCCATGGTGCCCATAATTTACCTTCACTGATAAGTGTCTGCACGGCTTCACGACGATCAGTGAAATACATGTTCAGACGAAAAAATATCTGTTCTACAATTACGGTAGTAGGCAAGCTACAAACACCTTTTAGGACCGAGTTGAAAACTTCCGATAGATTTGTTGTCATTATACCATAACTACGCCCACCATCGGCAGTAAGTGCCCACTTCTCAATCACTTTCTCCCTCAACCAATTAGCCCCATCAGCATTGCTTGCTTCAAGTTGTGCCATCTTTTTCTCAAACTTCTTCCACTGATTTTGACACGCGATTACCTTCAACTTACTCATTAAAAATTTGCATCCAAATTTTTTATGGAAATTGCTAGCAAAATGCCGCATACAGAACCGATGATATGCAAATGGTTCCTTCCATGTACCGAACTCATTTTGCATTGCTGATAAAATACCGGCATGCCGATCAGAGATGACACATAGACCTGTACGATCTGTGACAAAGCACCGAATACAGTTCATGAACCATGTTCACGTCTCTATGCTTTCACCGTCAACTAGTGCAAATGCAAACGAAAACAACCTACCGTTTGCGTCTGGTGAAACAGCAATCAACAAACAGCCTTTATATTTTCCGTACAAATGAGTGCTGTCTACACTTATAACTGGTCTACATGTCTTAAATCCTTCGATGGAAGGACCGAATACCCAGAAAACACCCTTAAAAGTTTCTATGCCCGGACCGAACGCAATCTTCTCCCAATGTACAGCCGTAACCGGATTTGAGGCTTGAATTGCATTGAGTAGATATGGTAATTTAGTATAAGCTTTTTCAAAAGAACCGTATAGTCGCTCAATTGCTTTATGTTTAGCCTTTCAAGCTTTCTAGTATAAAATTGTGTAATGGAACCTACCCTTCACTATTCCAATTATGGCTCTTGGTATTATTGCGAGTTGTTCCTTCACAACATCTAATATGACCGTCGATACTACCGTGGAGTCAATTTTACTGTGATCCTGAGTCAATGTAGGATTCACACATGTGTGTGCACATTCAAGCTTCTTTACCACGAAATAATTACGGCATTTGGGAACAATTGCACCAACCACCATGGACAACCAACTACATTTTGAAGTGACGGATTTTCTGCAATGTTCTCAGCTGAATGGTTGATGGGTGCGTATTTACACTTCACATAGTATAGACCACTGTTGCCGCTGATTTCGGTGTGGGGGTAAACAGATAGAATTTGTCAGTCCGAGAAAAACCTGAACAGTTGACTCAGCCTTCTTGCTCCCGCCGCAACCTGCAAGGAAGTGCGAGACACCGGGGTTGATTCTGGCGACGCACCCTCCGACGCTCTTGTCAGTAATCAGAAAAAGATTAAGAAAGAGCTTAAGTGGTGAAGAAGTGATTAACCTGGTCTTGGTGGTAGAGGGGTTGTATTTATAGTCGCCTTTGGAACGGTTAGGGTCCCGATTTCCTGCCTAACAGCCAGGAGGAAAATCCTCCTATTCTGTTTTAGGAAGTTAGGCCCTGATTCCCTGGTGAGAGCCAATCAGGCTTGTTGATTTGATTTAGTCAAATCAGTGGCCCTGATTCTCCTCTTGGTGGACCGGGCTTGTATCGGGTCGGGACCCGTGCCCAGTTGAAGTGGATCTATTTGCGGGTGGTTGGTTCTGTGAGAAGGAGGCCCAATACCCGTTTTGGATCCATCTGTATGTGAAATTACCTTTTTACCCCTGTGCTTCAAGATTCGTGCTCGATCTGGACGGTCCCTATTTAACCCCATTTTTAGCCATATCACGAGCCCCCCACTCCTAAAGACTGAGTGTGATCAGACTTTGAGGAGTAGTCTAGCTGTTTTAGTGGCTGGTGGAGTTGTATCGGAGTCCAAATGTGGGATTTTGAATCTAGAAAGGGGGTAGTGAGGTAATTTTTAGACGCCGCTTGCTGTTCTCTGGCCACATCGGGTATTTGAGGGTTTTTATCTATTTTTTCGGACTATTTATTTAATTTTGCGACGTGTTCACTAATCGTTCGGGGGCCTTTAACAGTACATTCTAGGTAATAATTGTTCGTTCAGGGGTTCGAAAATGTGCCCCCAAATTTCCAATTATTTTCCAGAATTTTTAGTTAATTTTCCCGAATTTTTAGCAATTTTTCGCAATTTTTAAATAAATAAAATGATTTAAATAAATAAAAAACGATTTAAATACCGATGGATGACGTGGCTCGATCTGAGCCGTTGATCATGGACGAGCGCGAGTTTCGGAAAGATCTGATGGCTGTTACCGCTCGGCAGCATTTTTCTCCGTTTGCGAGCTCGGAAAGGCGCTTGCTCGGCTGCCGACCGGAGGTAGGGGGTTCGGCAGGCCGAGCGACGTGGCGCTATCTGAGCTGTCGGATGCTGGTGCGCATCTCGAGACGGGCGCGGTTCCCAAGAAAACGCTATCTCGTCTTTTAGCGCACGTGGCACAATCTGGGCCGTTCATCATTGGGAGCGCGAATTTCTGAGAGATCCAACAGTTTAAGTAGCTCGGTGTCTTTTTTCTCCATTTACCAGCTCGGGAAGGCACTTGCTCGGAAGCCGACCGAGGAAGCGTGACTTCGGTCGTCCGAGCGACGTGGCGCTATCTGAGCTGTCGGATGCTGGCGCGCATCTCGAGACGGGCGCAACTCCCAAGAAAACACTATCTTGTCGCTTAGTGCTCTCGGCGAGATCTGGGTCGTCTGATCGAGATCAGGCGCGAAAGTTGAGGGGAAAGTGAGTTTTCCCCGTTTACACGCTCGGGAAGGCACTTGCTCGGTGACCGACCGAGGGCCTGGGGTTTTGGCAATCCGAGATGGCTTTGTTCCCAAGGGTATTAATGGTGCTTCGAGACTTGCGCGGCGTTCCGCCTTCCCACGGTCATTAAGGATAACCCCCTCAATTAATACGCGGCGTTTCAACTTCCGAGGGTCATAATTGCTGGTTCTTGGAGGCAGGCTATAAGTACTCCACTCCCTTTGTCATTTCAGTCGCAATCAACATAGAGATTCAGACCTCGGAGGTATCTGCCTTGGGTAGCTCCTCTCTTGAGGTCCGGAGGGGTGGTTGCTCTTCTGCCTGGTTTTCCCTCTGTTCCTGACGGCCCCAAAGTGGATGTCAGGAGTGGGGGGGGGGGGGGGGGAACGTGGTAGTAGTGGAGTCGACCGTAGTCCGGACCCGAGGGATGAGTTACTCCGGATGGACGGGTGGTCGTTCTTCCACCAAGATCTTTCGGCCTTCTTTGGTTGCTCCGAAGTGGGTGTCAAGGTAGGCGGAGATCCTGGTGGAAGAGGTGATGATCCATGTCCGAATCCTTGTTCCGGACCGTCTGAGCTCGTTGTTTGCAACTGTGAAGGTGCTGTTGCCAGAGTCCTCTGACAAGCCGAGCCTTCCAGTTGCGACCAACTAGCTCGGAATGGTGCGCTTTTCCACCGTGAGTCGTGGCTCAGGCTTCCGGACCGTCCGAGCCCGTTGTTAGCAACTGTGAAGGCGCTGTTGTCAGAGTCCTCTGACGAGCCGAGCCTTCCAGTTGCTACCAACTAGCTCGGAATGGTGCGCTTCTCCTGATCTCTGAGTGCTGATGGGCCCCCTCCCATCTCTGTCTTCCTTCCGGGCTGATGGCTTCTGATGGATGTCAGCCCGGAGGAGTTAGAGATGGGGGGAGTGCCGATCTGTTTTTGACTGGGGCCCGTGGGTCGGCGGAATACCGACTGAGACACGGGACCTGGGGGGTGCTCGCCGAGGGCGGTGCCTTAAAACTTTGAATCAAAATTTTTCCTGGTTCCTCTAGACATAGGCAGAGCGTCCGAGGGTTCAATCGTCCGAGCGACGTGGCGCGTCCTGAGCCGTTGGATGATGGCGCGCATCTCGAGACGGGCGCAATTCCCAAGAAAACACTATCTTGTCGTTTAGTGTTCTCGGCGAGATCTGGGCCGTCTGCTCGAGATCAGGCGCGAAAGTTGAGGGGAAAGTGAGTTTTCCCCGTTTACACGCTCGGGAAGGCACTTGCTCGGATTCCGACCGGACCCTATTGCCAGCATGTTCGGATTGCTTGTAGCTCGGATTCAGATCCCCTGGAGCCGAGCTAGTTGACTTGGTGATGGAGACAGTGGTGATGGGCCTTCGCGACGTTTCGAGAGCAGCCCAAAAGTCGCAAACTTTCGTTTGGAAGTCCAAGGGACGTCCCATTTTTACTATAAATCTTCACCCCCTTAGACCAAGTCTCACTTTTCACTTTTACTCTCTCTCTTCAGTTTTTACTTTGCTTCGAAGTTTTTAGCTCTCTGGTGGCGTTGCTAGCTGTCGCAGTAGCGTTCCTTGTTTCCGGCGAACTTTCCAACTGCACTTGTCACTTCAAGGTCAGTCTCTTTCCCTTCTCTTTTAGGAAAAATGGTTAAGATTTCGGCTGAGACCCCTGCCTCGGAGCAAGCCGTTGGCCGAGGGGATAAAGGGAAGGGAGTAGCGGAGCCGAGCGAGCAGGACGTCGTTCGTCCGGATAAGGAGGGCGAAGTAGCTGAAGTGCCCGAGGAAGTCGTGGCGGAGTCCCGAAAGGGTAAAGCCGTGGTCACGATAGTGGAAACACCGAAGAGAGCGGGAGCGTTCGGTCGGCAGCCCATCGCCCTGTCGAGCGTGGGAGGCATCCGGGATTACACCGAGGATACCTTGGAGAGAGTCACTCAAGGTACGGCTAAGCTGGTGGAGGAGAACGAGCCTAGGGAGCTGTCCGAGGTGGACCATAGGATCTCGACTCTTACCGAGACCGATCTTCGTCTGATCCGAGAGGGTTTCCGGATCCCGCTTGAGTATGTACTGCTCCTTCCTGGGCCGGGATTCCGAGCCAACACAAAGTCCTCGTCGGACGTATGTGTCTTTCCGGTCGACTCCCTCATTGCCGGACTCCGCTTTCCCCTCCACCCGTTCGTGGTTGAAGTCTTGGTCTGGTACGGTTTGAGTCCCGCCCAACTGATGCCGAACACATGGAGGCACGTCGTGGCGTTCGTCCTTCGATGCCAAGAGGTCGGCGCCAAGCCGACTATGTTCCTCTTCCGGGGTCTCTTCCGACCTTGCCAGCCGAGGCGAGACGAGTAGAGGTTTTTCCTTTCTCCTCGGACGGGAGTTAAGTTGATCGAGAACCCGGACTCGATCAAACATTGGAAGGAGAAGTACGTCCTCGTCCCGAACTCTGACGCTATGGGTGATACCGACGGTTTGGGCGAAGGAAGGTCTGCCCAAGCGGGCCAAGAGAGAGGTGCCGCTGAGTGATGAGGACAAGGAGGTCCAGAAGAAGCTCCTCGCCCTGCCAGTGCTAAGCTGGAAAGATATCACGGAGGAGCATCTGTTCCGTGGGGGTCTCAGTCCGATCGACCCTCGTATGCTTCTGGTATTTATACTCTTTGTTTAAAGTTCATGAAAATCTTTCTAAGTTTTTTCATTCGGCTTTTGCAGAGACGATGAAGCTTGATTACAAGGCTCTGGTGGCGAAGGGCAGGGCAGAGCAGGAGAAGAAGAAGAGGCCGTCGGCAGCGCCTCAGGACAGCCGAGCTTCGAAGAAGCCCTCGGTTGTGAAGGCTGCCGACCAACCGAAGGTTGCGGTCCTCAAGGAGGGGGAGATCGAGGTCCTTGTCTCTCCGACGAAGGTCGTGGTCCCCGAGCAGGGGGGGTCGTGGTCTCCGATCCCCTCGCCTCGGATGCACCTGCACCGACCCTGAAGGCGGATGCTCCCGGTTCGTCGAGCAGCGTGTTCGGGGTGAAGGATGCGCTGTCCCTCCCAGTTCCGCCCCTTACCACCGATGCGGAGAAGATCTTGACCGAGCGTCATAAGCAGATCTTCGTCCCCGACTGGCAGGTGATGAACGTCGATGGCTTCTTGGGCGACGGGAACATCTGCATGGAGGCGGTGAGGCACCTGCCGACCCCGAAGGATCGAGCGACCCTGAAGGCCGGGATGGCAGGGGACGCCGTGATGCAGATTGCCCGGAATACCATGTCGGTAAGTAGGCTGAGCTCTTCTTTGTCCAAATTTCTTCCTTAGAATTTCTCCAAGTTCTCGGATTCGAATTTTAACGTGTTGTTCTCTTTCAGACCCTCTGCCACTTCAATTTCCCGGTCGAGGAGTTGGCGAACAAGGAGCAGGAGAAGGAGCGGGAGAGGGCGGAGCGCGTCAAGGTCGCGAAGCAGCTTGATGATGAGCTGCTTCTCTCGACGAAGAGGGCTGCCGAAGTAGGAGGGTTGGAGAAGCAGCTGGCCAACGCCATTCAGCTGTCAAAGGACACGGCGGCCAAGCTTGAGGCCTCGGAGAAGGAGGCGGCCGAGCTGAAGGATGCGACGGCCAAGCTCGAGGCGTCGGTGAAGGAGGCAGCCGAGCTGAAGGAGGAGCTTGCCAAGGCTCGGTCGGAAGCGGAGGAGGCTCGGAAGAGGGCCGAGAAGATGAAGGCCAAACACCTCAGGAAGGTGAAGAAGGTGAAGAAGGCCGTGCAGGAAGAGGCCGCGCAGCACATGCTCCAAAACATGATGGATGCCTATGGTCGAGCCTTGCAACATGTGGCCGCCAAGAACCCGGGCTTCGACACGTCCTCCTACAACTTTTACGACCTCGTGGAAGGGGAGGAGGGTGTCCCCGAGGGGTTGCTCGACCCTGAAGGGGAGACGGAACCCGTCGAGGACCCATGGAAGGCCGAGGCCGAGGGCGAAGAGGAGGACGACTCCGAGGAGGAGAGCTGGAGCGAAGGCGGAGGCGGGGGTGATGGCGAGGACAAGGCCAGGGGGTCGACGGACCCGAACGACAAAAAGGTCGACCCCTGACTCGGTTGTCTTTTTTCTTTTTTGTCTTTTGGTATCTTGTCTCTTTTTGTAAGCCTAACTGCGGACTGGCCACCGCTGTTGTATAACTTTCTCTTTGAATCTTGAATGAAAAAATGTTTTGTTTGGCCAAAATTTGTCCAAGTGTTGAGTCTCGGATTTAGTGTCTGATTTGGCGTAAATTTCTTCAAGTGTTGGGCCTCGGATTTATCTCTGCTTTTTAGGTGAGATTCGGTCCGATCACGGAGGTTGTATACCTTCGGAAGGAGCTGGCGAAGACGAAGGACGAGCTCTTTCAGAGCCGGTATAATCGATTTCTCCTGCTCGGCAGGCTGGAGGAGACAAAGGCAGCTCTGCGGAGGTATTGTCGCGAGGTGTGGCAACTACGGAAGCACCCTCCAGCTCCTTGTCCCGAAGGCGAAGTCGAGAGTCTCCGTAGAGAGCTCGCTGCCGCCGAGCAGAAGAATGACGATCTCTTGGCTGAGGTCCAATACTTGGAGTTAGCGGAGAAAGAACGTTCGGCGGAGGGAGAGAAGCTGACTTCCGAACTGGAGAAAGCGTTAACCGAGCGCAAGAGGCTATCGGCCGAAATCGACAGGCTCAGAAGGATCACAATAGATAGGGGGATTGAGGTCACCCATTACCGACGGCTTGCGACTGATAGTGCCAATGCCTCGGGCTCGTTGAGGGCCCCTCGACCGAAGAAGTTGGCGAAGGACGATGTCTTGAGGGATAGAATTATCGAACTGGAGGAGGAGATCGCGTCGCTCAAGCCCGTGCCGGAGAGAGCTAATGTCCGCAGCATGTCGTGCACTCGCGAGGAGAGCGAGAGGGGGATTACGTTTTACGAACTTGCGACGCGCTCGCCTATGACCAGGCGGAGTCCGGCCGATGCTCAAAGTAGCGCGGCTGTCTCGTCGAGCGGTGCCTCGGTCAGCGTCGCTGTTAGGACTAGCAGTGAAGGGGGGTCGCGCTTCGTTGGTTTAGGGTCGAGCTCGGAGGGCAGGCCTCGTCGTCCTCGCGTTTCCCTAAACCGAAGCATTCCCCTTCCGAAGTGGCCCTGATTATGTCGTTTTCCATTTTTGTTGGTTGTTGTAAAAACTTAATTGTGGGGTCGGTCGGCCGTCTGTAACACTATTATGTCCGAATGCAAATCTTTTTGAAAAATTTTCAAGTGTTAGACTTCGACAGTGTATTGAAATTGTGTTATTCGTTTTCCCTTCCTTTCAGCTCGTGGTGACGATCCATGGCTCAGATTCCGAGCGTTCGAATGATGACTCCGAATCCGAGGCCACTTCTGGAACGGTGGTTCTGAGCCCTAGAAGCGCCGATTTGAAGTTACGCCGGGCTGAGAGTGAGCGGGCCCACCTTTCGTCCGTCCTCGATCTCCGGGAAGCCGAGATCCAGCGCTTGGAGAATAGGATCGTCGAGCTGAGCCCCGTAGGAGGGGATGAAGACTCGCAAACCGCATTCAGCAACGCTCTTCGGGTCAAATGCATTCGGCACAACCAGTCGAAGATTATTGCCGAGCGGGATGACTTGCTCTCGGAGATTCGGCATTTGCAGGCTGTGATGGCGAAGCTCCGGGGGGACGCAGAGGAGCTGCCAGCCGAGGAGGACGAACAGTCTAGTGAGGGTGTTTCTATATGAGAGACAAGTGTAGCGGGTCGGGCGTTGTGTGTTTTGTTTGCCAACACTTTGTAATGGAATGTTTTACGTTATGCGCCGACCATTAATAAAATTCCCTTTCATTGCTTTGCATATTTGTCTTCGCTTATAACTGTGTTGGTCGTGCCGAGATAATTGAACCGAGCGTATTTGTTTAACCGAACGGGTCCCCATGAGTACGGTATTTTGTCGTTTAGCAGCTTTGACAGTGTTCGGTACGAATTCCTAGGCGGCTCTGCGCCCAAGAAAGCGCTATTTTGTCGTTTAGAGCAGGTGGCGAGATCTGAGCCGTCGAACGTAGGTGCGAATCTCGAGGCGGCTCAGTCCCCAAGAAAACATTATCTTGTCGTTTAGCGCAGGTGGCAAGATCTGAGCCGTCTGATCGAGATCACGCACGAAAGTTGAGGGGAAAGTGTGTTTTCCCCGTTTACAAGCTCGGGAAGGCACTTGCTCGGTATCCGACCGAAGGTGTGGGTCTTCGGGCTTCGGCTAATAGTTAGCAGAGTTCGGATTATATGTTTCGGACCTTTGGTATAGTTCAACGGTTGTGGGAGCAATTCCGAACGGCGATCTACCCCTGTTTCGTCCGGAGACGAGCCGAGGAGGTAAAGTCGAGCCGAGTGTTGGACTCCGAACCATCGGTATAGTTCAACGGCTGTGGGAGCAATTCCGAACGACGATCTACCCCTGATTCGTCCGGAGACGAGCCGAGGAGGTAAAGTCGAGCCGAGTGTTGGACTCCGAACCATCGGTATAGTTCAACGGCTGTGGGAGCAATTCCGAACGGCGATCTACCCCTGATTCGTCCGGAGACGAGCCGAGGAGGTAAAGTCGAGCCGAGTGTTGGACTCCGAACCATCGGTATAGTTCAACGGCTGTGGGAGCAATTCCGAACGGCGATCTACCCCTGATTCGTCCGGAGATGAGCCGAGGAGGTAAAGTCGAGCCGAGTGTTGGACTCCGAACCATCGGTATAGTTCAACGGCTGTGGGAGCAGTTCGGAACGACGGTCTACCCCTATTCCGTCCGGAGACGAACCGAGGGAATGAGGCCGAGCCGAACGTGGACTCCGAACCATTGGTTGAAATCACAATATAAAAGGCAGGTGATAAGAGGGGAGAAAAACACGCGGATTCACAAACATAATAGAGCTTTCTTTATTGATTTTTAACGGCGAACCGTTTTACATAGTACAATTTGTGAAAAAACGAGTTACAAGTCGGAGGACTGGAATGGCTCGATACTCCATGTTACTCAGAGCGGCACCGGAGCACTTTCTTGGTATTTCAGGAGGTGGTCGGCATTCCAAGTCCTCGGAAGCTCTCTGCCCTCCAGGTCTTCAAGGCGATATGTTCCTGGCCGAACAACTTTCGTGATCCTGTACGGCCCTTCCCAGTTCGGGGCTAGCTTGTTCTTCTGACTGGGGAGGGATATGGCTAGCTTTCTCAAGACCAAATCTCCCTGTTTAAGGTTGGCGGGCCGGACCTTCCTGTTGTACGCCAATTCAACCCTTCTTCGGTAGATCTGCTGCCGAATCGATGCCCTTTCCCTCAGCTTGTCTATCAAGTCCAATTCCGCTCTGAGGTCCCTGGCATTCTGTGCTTCGTCATAGGTTGTGAGCCGAAGGGAAGGTATTCCGACCTCAAGAGGTATCACGGCCTCGGATCCATAGGTGAGGTTGAAGGGGGACTCGCCTGTGGGGGTCCGTTTGCTCGTGCGGTAGTTCCATAGGACGTTGGGGAGTTGGTCGACCCATAAGCCCTTGGAACTTTTGTCGAGCCTTTTCTTGATACCTGCGAGGATCTGCCGGTTGGCATTTTCTGCCTGTCCGTTCGACTGAGGATGGGAGACGGACGAGAAGCGCTGCTGAATGGCCAGGTCGTCGCATAGAGCTCGGAACGCTGCGCCTGTGAACTGAGTCCCGTTGTCCGTTACGAGGACCCGGGGGACTCCGAACCTGCATATGATGCTCTTCCAGAAGAACTGTACCACTTTGTTCTCGATTATAGTGGCGAGGGGCTCGGCCTCGACCCACTTCGAGAAATAGTCGATGGCGCTCGAGAGAAAGAGCGTTTGTACAGGATACCCTCGATTAGGACAAACCGCTCGGCTCGGGTCCTGACTCGGCGAGCCTCTTTGGGATCCGAAGGCAGAACTCCATCCCTTAAGAATTCTATCAATGGCTTCATCCAATCGTCTTGTAGCATGACTGGCAACGACTCCGCCGAGGCGGGCGACTCATCTTCGATGCTCGGCTTAGAGAGGACTTCAATCAGCACGGTCTGTTCGAGACCTTGAAGTGAGGACGAAGCTAATTTGGAGAGGGCATCAGCCTGTGAGTTTTCTTCCCGAGGGACTCGTTCGATGGTGGCCTCTTCGAACCGGCTCAGGAGGTTCCGGACCTTGGCGAGGTACTTCGCCATTCGCTCGTCTCGGGCCTCATATTCGCCCGAGACCTGGTTCACGACTAGTTGGGAGTCACTGTGAATCCGAAGGCGTTGGGCTCCAGCGCTTCGGGCGAGTCCGAGCCCGGCGATGAGTGCTTCGTACTCCGCCTCGTTGTTCGAGGCTTTGAAGTTCATGCGGATGGCGTACTGGAGGACGAAGTTGTCAGGGCCGTTCAGTATGATTCCGGTGCCGCTTCCTTCATTACAAGAGGATCCGTCCACGAAAACTGTCCAAATGGGGGGCCCATTCGGAACGTGGCCGACCTCGGGGATAGTGGACTCTACGAAGAAGTCGGCGAGAGCCTGTGCCTTAATTGCCGTCCGAGGCTGATAAGAGATGTCATGCTGACTTAGCTCAATGGATCACTTCATCAGCCGGCCCGAGGTCTCAGGCTTGTGGGGGATCTGCTTGAGGGGTTGGTCGGTGAGGACAACGACCGAGTGGGATTGAAAGTATGGCCGAAGTTTTCTCGCCGCCATGACCAGAGCGTAGGCTATCTTCTCTATCCTCGGATAGCGGAGCTCGGCGTCCCGGAGCACCTTGCTCACGTAGTAGATAGGCCTCTGGGCCCGGTCCTCCTCTCTCACTAAGACAGCACTTAAGGTCTGCTCGGAGGCAGCCAGATAGACGAAGAGAGTCTCGCCCGGGACCGGTTTACTGAGCAGGGGGGGTTCACCAAATAGGCCTTCAGCTGGTCGAATGATTCCTGTTGTGGTTGGCCCCATTCAAAACCTTTGGCCCCCCTGAGTGCTTTGAAGAAGGGAAGGCACTTTTCCCCCGACTTCGAAAGGAACCGGCCGATAGCAGCGAGCCGGCCAGTGAGCTTTTGCACCTCCTTGACGTTCCGAGGCGGAGCCATGTCTAATATGGCCTTAATCTTTTCGGGATTAGCTTCGATTCCTCGCTGGCTTACCATGAAGCTGAGGAATTTTCACGAGGAGACCCCGAACGCACACTTGTTCGGGTTCAGCCGCATGCTGTGCTTCCTCAACACGCCGAAGGCCTCCTGGAGGTCGGCTACATGATCGGTGCCGCGGATGCTCTTGACGAGCATGTCGTCAACGTACACCTCCATGTTTCGGCCGATCTGGCTCTGGAAGACCTTGTTGACGAGGCGCTGGTAAGTGGCGCCCGCGTTCTTCAGGCCGAACGGCATTACCCTGTAGCAGTAAAGGCCTTGGTCGGTGACGAAGGAAGTCTTCGGAATGTCCGGAGGGAACATTCGGATTTGATTGTACCCCGAGAAGGCATCCATGAAGCTGAGGAGCTCATGGCCCGAGGTGGCGTCGATAAGGGTGTCGATGTTCGGGAGCGGGAAGGGATCCTTCGGACACGCCTTGTTCAGGTCGGTGAAGTCAATGCATATCCTCCACGAGCCATTGGACTTCTTGACCATTACAACGTTCGACAGCCACTCGGGATAATTTACCTCCTGAATGAACTTGGCCTTTAGAAGTTTGTCAACCTCCTCCTTGATGGCCTGCTGTCGCTCGGGAGCGAACTTTCGCCTCTTCTGCTGAACCGGTTTGCACCCCGGTTCGACACTTAAGCGATGGACGAGGAGCTCCTCGGAAATGCCGGGCATGTCCGCGGCTGACCATGCAAACAGGTCACGGTTGTCCCGGATGCATTTAATCAGGTCCGAACACAGTGCGGTCGGCAAGGATTTGCTGATGAGAAATTTCCGGCTCGGATCCTCGTCCGAGAAGAGCACTTCTTCCAATTCGTCCGCCGGCTCGGACGTCTGGCGGGCCTTCGGCTCGGGGATTTCCAGCGTCTCGAGCGAGAGCACTGGTCCCCCGGTGGAAGTCATGTAGCACTTCCGGGCTGTTTCCTGGCTTCCCCTGACTTCCCCTACTCCCGACCGAGTGGGGAACTTCATTTTCAAGTGGTATGCCGAGGGGACAGCCTCCAGGGCGGCTAGACCTGGGCGGCCTAGGATGACATTATATGCTGCCGGGACATCGACGACCATGAAGTCCATCGGCTCGGTCCGGGTAGTAGGGGTGCTTCCCGCAGTAACGTCTAGGGTTATCACCCCCTCAACGGTTACCGGGACCCCCGTGAACCCGTGGAGAGTGTAACCGGCCGGCTTGAGACGGTGTCGGGACAGCTGCAGGCCTCGGAAGGCCGAGAGGAAAAGGATATTGACCGAACTCCCGTTGTCCACCAAAATCCTCTGCACCTTGAAGTTGGCCATGCGGAGGTCGATGACGAGGGCATCGCAGTGTGGGGTTCGGACCCCTTCGAGGTCGGCATCGGAGAAAGACACAGGGACGCCGAGACCTTTCGGGGGAGGGGCACTATGGACCGAGTTGACCTCTCGGACGAAGGCCTTCCGGGAGGAATTAGAGGAGCCCCCCATGGGGCCTCCGTGGATCAAGTGCAGAACCCGTTCCTCCTCGAACTCGGGTGTCTCTTCGCGCCGCTCGGCGCGCTTGTTAGCCCCCCGAGGCGGAGGGGAGTTGCGATCTGTCCGATCGTTAGCCTTCACGAACTTGGCCAACTGCCCCCTCCGAATGAGGGCTTCAATCTCATCTCTCAAAGCCCGGCAGTCATTCGTGTCGTGCCCGTGGTCTCGGTGGTAACGACACCACTTATCTTTGTTCCTCCTCTTCGCCGGGGTGTGCATCCTCGGAGCTGGAGGGATGACTCCCTCCTTCTCCACCTCCATTAGGATAGTAGAGACATTAGTGGTGAAGGGAGTGAATTTTTCGAACCTGGGGGGAGGGCGGCGCTGGCCGCCAATGTCCTTTTGAGCTTTCTTGGACCCTTCTTCCCCCGTCGCCTTCCTCTTCGAACCCGCGGAGGGCCCTCCGAAGCTCGGAAGGGCTTCAGCCTCCTCGGCTCGGATGTACTTCTCGCACCTCAGGAGGAGGTCGGCGAAGTCATGCGGCGGTTTCTTGGCTAGGGACGATCGGAGGTTGGCGTTGAGGACGTTCGACTGGAACGCCACGGTGGCCACGGACTGGTCCAAGGAGGCGATAGACATGACCTCTGCGGTGAACCTTTTCACATAGTCCCGCAACTTCTCTTCCCTCTCCTGCCGCAGGTTCAGTAGGGAAAGACTTGTCTTCTCGGCTCGCCGACTACTCACGAAGTGAGTTATGAACAGCGTCTCGAACTGCTCGAATGAGAAGATGGATGAGGGGGCAAGCCTGGAATACCATTCCCGAGCCGACCCCCTGAGGGTGGCAGGGAAGGTCCTGCAGAGCACCGCGTCGGAAGCTTGATGGATCAGCATCAAGGTCTTGAAGCTTTCGACGTGATCGACCGGGTCGGATTCCCCTGAGTATGTTTCAAACTGTGGCGGTTTGAAACTCCTCGGTATGTGGGCCTCCATGATCGACCGTGAGAAGGGGGGTCGGCTGGGATGGAAGGTTCCTGCTCGGGACTCTTCCTCCCTGTCCATGCGGCCGATATGCCTTTCCACCTCATGGAGACGGCGGATGAGGGCGTCGTCCCTCCGCTGGTGATCGTATGACCCCCCAGACTCCTCTTCATAGGAAGGGGAGCGTGGACTGCAGTGCCGGTAGTCCCGGGACCGGCTAGGGCTTTGTTCCCGCTGCTGGCGGCTGGGAGCCGGGGAAGGGCTCCGGGTTCGGCGCCGAGGACTGGGATCCCTGGGGGGCGTCGGAGCCCTCTGAGCATTTTGGACGTTCTGCCGGAGATTGAGAGCCTGCAGAACGGTCTCCTGAAACTGGAGGAATTCGGCTCGACTGATAGGTACATCTCGGTCCCTTGGATGACGCCGATTCCCGGGGGAACGGGACCTCCTCTTTCGGCGCTCGGGGGACGCCGCTCGGCCTCTGCGGTCCGGAGACCTTCTGCCGTCCCGGCGACGTGGGGACCGCTCACCTTGACGCTGGCGGGAGGCTCCCTCTCGGGCCCGCCTCTCGTCGAGATGGGTTCGGAGGTCGTCGTCCTTCTGGCAGTTCAGAAGTGTGATGCGGAGGTCGGGATGATGAGAAGCCATCGAGTCCGAGGACCCATTATGGACCGAGACATGGCCCGGATTGAGGGGCTGCTTCTCCTTCCGACCGTTATGACCGGACGGACCATTGTTGGGCTGCTGCTTGGGAGGAGGAGGTGGGACCTGCTGGGTCGGCGAAGGGAGGTCGGACTGAGGAATCGGATTGACTGGGACTTCATTCGCAGGGTCGGTGAGGTTGCCCACACGGTTCGACCCTCTGGATCTGATCTTCTTCGGCGGCATGACTGCAGAGGACGACGGAGAATGGGCTGAGGCTGTTGTGTGGTTTTTCCCACAGACGGCGCCAATCTGTTGCCGCTGATTTCGTTGTGGGGGTAAACAGATAGAATTTGTGAGTCCGAGAAAAACCTGAACAGTTGACTCAGCCTTCTTGCTCCCGCCGCAACCTGCAAGGAAGTGCGAGACACCGGGGTTGATTCCGGCGACGCACCCTCCGACGCTCTTGTCAGTAATCAGAAAAAGATTAAGAAAGAGCTTAAGTGGTGAAGAAGTGATTAACCTGGTCTTGGTGGTAGAGGGGTTGTATTTATAGTCGCCTTTGGAACGGTTAGGGTCCCGATTTCCTGCCTAACAGCCAGGAGGAAAATCCTCCTATTCTGTTTTAGGAAGTTAGGCCCTGATTCCCTGGTGAGAGCCAATCAGGCTTGTTGATTTGATTTAGTCAAATCAGTGGCCCTGATTCTCCTCTTGGTGGACCGGGCTTGTATCGGGTCGGGACCCGTGCCCAGTTGAAGTGGATCTATTCGCGGGTGGTTGGTTCTGTGAGAAGGAGGCCCAATACCCGTTTTGGATCCATCTGTATGTGAAATTACCTTTTTACCCCTGTGCTTCAAGATTCGTGCTCGATCTGGACGGTCCCGATTTAACCCCATTTTTAGCCATATCAACCACGATCTGATTTTACCGTCACGAATTTTCTATGGTTCTTCACGGCGTACATCTTCACTTGATGTTGTAGAGCATCTTTGGTTGGAAATCTTTGACTTATGAAGAGTTCATCCAAGTTAGAAGAACCAATGGAAGACGATCCATGTTCATGTATTGTGGCACGAGACATCCATTCATTGAATTGAGATCCATGCATCGCTGCACTTGTGTTCTGACTTGACAACACATGGGTATTGTTAACCAGCACATCAACATTGACATCAACAACCGGAGCTTCATTGGCAACCTCCTCCTCATCATCTTCGAGACCGCGTTCCTCATCTTCTTCCTCTTCGGCCAAATCGTTATTTACAACGGCATTGTCAAAGTCTTCCATTGCCATGCCGGCTAGCAAAATATTTTGTGACAATAACGGCGGCAGTACCTGCTCGTATTCGGAGGAAACAGGTTCCGTTGGAGTTGTGCTAGTATCTTCGTCTGTATTTGAAATTCTAACATGTGACTCGGCCGATGGTTTCAAAGTCCGTGCGGGCCTTGCACTTTCAATAATAACTCGTGTAGTATTTGGAAGCCTCGTTTGATCAATATATAACTCAACTGCGTTCCAACTATAACTTGGATCAAGTGTCCTAAGCATCATAGACCTCAGAGAATTGTTATTGTCTACGGGTACCAACATAAAATATTGCACATCTCCTTTACCAGCAGCATAACGGGCTCTGAGTTTCAGACTCATTTCACTTCTATCCCAATTGGTGACTTCATATATCTTATCTATTAATTCTGCGTACATAAAGTTTGCGGGGAGCCCAAATAATTACCGGTTCAACATCACTATAAGAATATTCAATCTTGGGATCCTTAATTACTTCACCCCCAAAATATAACCAAATAGGGATATCAAATTCCATACCCTATGCATAAAAATTCAAACATATTCAAGTCATTCACTACTCACAATAAGCATAACATGAGAATACATATCAAACATACGGTTAAGATAATAATACCTTCAAATTAAACCGTACCGCCACTAGCTTGAAAAATCGTTATGGATGAAGAATAAAATGAGAGTGGGAGTAAGGAGGTAGGATGTATGAAATTTTAGAGCACTCCAATGGTTGGAATTTTTTGATTTAGGGATCTAAGGTTTGTGGGTTACAGGAGTGAAGAGAGAGAGAGAGAAAAAAACGAATGACAAGAGGTAGGAGAAAGGATTGGGGGTTATTGAATATAGGAAACTGTGCAAAACGAGAATAACTGATGCCGTTATTCAAAATAACGGCATCAGTATAATTGTTGCCGTTCTCTCAGAGAATGGCATAGGTTATTTTAGTTTTACAATTTTCTCTCAGCTCACAATTGAGACTGTTAGATCTTTAGACAAAAAGTAACATATGCTGTTTTCCAAATAACGGCATGAAACTTTTTTTCCAAACAGATGCCGTTATTAGGAAGAACGGCATGGAAATAACCTATGCCTTGCTGACGTGTCCTAAACAAGGGCATATCGCTAATTGTTTTCGGAAGTGGGGCAAGATGCCAAATATTTTTAAAAAGTGGGCCAGTACGGCAAAAGTTCCCCCCCCCCCCCCCCCCCCCCACACACACACACCAATTTCCTTTCGGTCGTCGAAACCCATTATCGCCCCTCTACCGAAACTGAAACCTCATCCAATCTTCACCTATTTCCAAATTAATTTTAGGGTTTTGGCTATTTGAAGGGTGCTCTTCAACGTGCCGGTGTCGTTTTTTTTGAAATCATCCATTGTATGGTGAGTTGGATTTTATTTAAATTGTATGTGTTTGTGTGATTTGCATATTTTAGATGTGAAATGGTGTAGTAAGGAGAATAGGCAATTCTCTTTATAAGAGAAGTGATAGATTTTGTATGTAGGAGATAGAAATCAAATTGGAAAATAATTAGGGTAGGAGATAGAAATCAAATTGGAAAATAATTAGGGTGTTGGCTTAGTAATTAAAAGATAACAGGAGTAGTAATCGATGCAAATTGATCGTAGAAATCCCCGTAAGTTATGGAAAATAATTTAGAATAAATTTTGGACGATTTTATGGGCATAAAACCCAGTTAGGAACAATCGGAATGTGTGCATGTATCATGTGCACGCCAGACATTCGATGAAATGCATGTGAAGAATTAGAATGATTTTAAGTGTTATTTGTGAGTGATTTGAACATCTTAAGCCCTAATTAAAACTTGATAAGGAAGCAGAGGCGAGTTCAGGGGAAATAGCGGAGAGCTTATACCGTCGGTTTTTGCATTTCCTCAGGTGAGTATGATCTTTTTAATTTTAATGTATATGACGTGTTATGAAAATTTAAATTAAGGTTGTCGTGTGTGATGTGTAAGGTGTATTCAGTAAAGAAATTCATATGTATGATACGGAATAAATTATGTATGAGAGTGTGTTGACGCTTGTAAGTGTATCTATATATGCTATGGGGTTGTAAGATTTAAATTTGAGGAGTTATACTGATATGAATATATGTATGTGTATGTATCTAAGGTGATGAGATAAAATGGCATGGTGTGTGTGGCATGCGGGTGATAAATTGAAATTTTATATGATAATTAATGAGATTAATGGTTTGGTGTATATATGATATGCAGGTGTTAACATTAAAATTTTATATGATAATAAATAAACAACATGGTGTATGCATATTATGTGATAAAGGAGTAAAATAAAGTAAGCATATAATCAATGAGTATAAAGAAAATATATATATGGAGTTATTGATGTTAAGAAAACCATTTCGCATTGAGTAAGCATTAGGTTTGATCTCAGGTGCAAACCATTATGCATTGATGTGGAAACCAGGGCCGGCCCAACACTTATTGAGGCCTAAAGCAAACTCCAAAAATGAGGCCTTTTAGAAGTTTATAATAATATTTTGTTAAAATTAATATATTTTATTAAAATGTTATCTTTCGGGCTTTTTGAGATGCAAAATCATTTATTATATTATTGTAATCAATTTCACTTAACATTTCTTTTTCAATTGATAATAAAGCCAATCCATTTAATCTTTGTTGAGACATTGTTGATCTTAGATAAGATTTTATTAATTTTAGTTTTGAAAAACTTCTTTCCGCCGAAGCAACAGTTACGGGAACAGTTAACATTATTCTATAAGCAATATATGCATTTGGAAAAGAATCAAGTCTTTTAATATAATTAAGTATGTCAATTGGTGTATCATTTTCCACTTGTATAATTTCTCTTAAAATTTTCAGTTCTAAAAATAAATCTAACCCAACAATATCTGAGTTGTCCTCATATCTTAATGATCGTTCAAGGTTAACACAACTTTCTTTTAAAATTTCAATTTCTAATGACCTTAATTTCTCAATACTAAATAGAAAACCGAAGGTATCTTGATATATTTTAAATTGTTCAAATCTACTTTCGAATGAAATAATTGCTTGATCTATTATGTACAAGAAGTAGTCAGTTTTAAATGATTCTTCAGGAGATTTTAAAACTTCATTGTCCATAATCTCATCAAATTGTTTCTTTCTACGAATAACACGTTTTTCACGAAACTTGGGTTCTATATCCATTTCAATAGCAATTTCTTTAGCAGAAATTATAGCATTTTCTAATCCATCTTCCCTATATTTTTCAAAAAAAGAAATAAGACCTTTCAATTATTCTATAGCAACATCTATTCGCATATCCTTTGATTGAAAGTTTTTACTAACTGAATTTACCGCAAACAATATCTCATACCAAATAGTCATGCCTAACAAAAACTCAAAATTTTCAAGCTCATAAATCGCTAAACATTCAGCTTCACTTTTTATTTTAGGTTCATCATTAACTTCTACTAATTTCAATAAAGCATCTCTTATTTGTGAAGTTTGAAATCTTAAAGCTTTTACACTTTCAACACGACTTTCCCAACGTGTTTGTGACAATGATTTAAGAGTTAGGCTAGGGATATGATCCTGTAGAACTTTCCATCTTTTAGTTGAAGAAGAAAATAGTGTATATATACGTTGCAACACTCCAAAAAAAGATTTAGCTTTACTACAACAATTAGCCATATCACAAAGTACCAAATTTAAACTATGACAACCACATGGAGTATAAAATGATCTAGGATTAATGTCTAAAAATCTTTTTTGAACACCTTGATGTTTTCCTTTCATATTAGACCCATTATCATAACCTTGTCCTCTCATATTACTAATATCAAGTCCAATAGTATTTATTTCATTGATAATAGCATCAAATAGACCTTTTCCAGTTGTATCATCTACTTTTAAAAATTCTAAAAAATATTCATTGATTTGTACTTTGGTTGAAGAAGTATCCACACAGCGTATTACAACAGACATTTTTTCTTCATGACTTATATCAGGAGTGCAATCAAGTATGACTGAAAAATATTTTGCGTTCAAAATTTTTGTTAAAATTTTAGTCTTAATTTCATTTGCTAGCAAATTTATTAATTCATTTTGTATTCTATGTCCAAGATAATGATTATGAATTTCATTATCTTTAATTCGACGAATGTGTTCTTGCATTATAGGATCAAATTCTGCAATCATTTCAATTATGCATAAAAAATTTCCATTATTTTCTTGATATATCTTTTCATTTGTCCCACGAAATGCCAAGTTATTTTTTCCAAGAGTTTTAACAACTGCAATAATTCTAAATAATACATTCCTCCAATGCTCCCTATCTCTATTTATTTTTTCTTGAACATGTTTGTCAATTGTTTTATTTTTTAACAATCTCATTTCTAAATCACTCCATAAACTCATATTAGTGATATGCTCATTACTTATCTCATGATTCTTCAACTTAGAACTAATATTTCTCCAATCTTTACTACCTTCACTTGCTAATTTACTTGTACTAGAAAGAGCATTAAATAATTTACAACAAAAACAAAATACTTTATCTAAATCTTGAGAATATACCAACCATCTTCGTTCACGCTTTTCTCCGTTGGACAACTTTTGAATGTAAAGTGATGACGAAAAATGTCTTGCAAATTCATGCTTAGGAAAATCTATATCGGTAATTTTAAGAGGACCATTTTCTACTAATAAATCTCTCAAACTTGCATCAATATTGGTCCATTGACTTGGATCAAATATATTTTTAATAGTGGATTCTTCTAATATTTCTTCTCTATCTTCACTATGGGTATGAGAATCAATACAATCTTGTTCATTAACTAATACTTCTTCTCTATTTTCATTTTCATTAGTAACTTGTT
Organism: Hemerocallis citrina; assembly: GCA_017893485.1. Lineage (NCBI taxonomy): Eukaryota > Viridiplantae > Streptophyta > Magnoliopsida > Asparagales > Asphodelaceae > Hemerocallis > Hemerocallis citrina. The sequence continues at coordinate 184,302,772 of CM030367.1, forward strand.
CATCAACTACCATTTCTTCTCTATTTTCATTTGTGTCTATATTGTTAACTTGTTCATTAACTAAATCATTATCTTTTTTGTTTGTTTTAACAAATTTATCTAAAGCACCTTTTTGTGATTCAATTAAAGCTTCAACTCTTTTTTTTTTTTTTTAGTTTCGAATAACCTGATTCAAACTTCCTAGTTGACATTTATATATTTTAAAAAAAACAATAAAAATTAACACTAAATAAAGGCGCCACTAAATTAACACTAAAAATTAACACTCAATAAATTAACACTAAAAATTAACACTAAATAAATTAACACTAAAAATTAACACTAAATAAATTAACAATAAAAATTAACACTAAATAAATTAACAATAAAAATTAACAGTATAGAAAATTAACAGTAAAATAAAAATTAACAAAAAATTAACAAAAAATTAAAAATATAAATTAACAATAAATTAACAATAAATTAAAAATAAAAATTAACAGTAAATTAACCGTCGTCCGTCGCAGTCGCAGGTTGTGGGCGCGGCTGCACTCGAGCGGAGCGGGGCTGCGGTGGAAGCGAGGCGGAGCCGCGGAGGCGTGGTGGCGGCGTATCGCTGAGTCGCTGACTGTGGCTGTGGGAGACTGGGAGGGATCGGCGAGACGGCGACTCAGGGTCAGGGAGGGCGTAGCGCGCTGACTCAGGGAGCGATCGGATTCGGAGAGAGGGGGACTAGAGAGGGAGATCGGATTCGGCGAGATCGCTGAGATCAGAGATTCAGAGTCAGAGAGAGGGAGACCAGAGAGTTCGGAGACGACGGAGAGAGGGAGACTAGAGAGTTCAGAGAGAGAGAGAGATCGGAGAGAGATCAGAAAATGTGAGAATTGAGATGGCTGGATTGGGAAGGAATTGGGGATTTTAATAGAAATTTAGTTACCGTTCCTTGATTAATGGAAGTATTGGAGTTATTAATGGAGTTATTAATGGAAGTATTGGAAATCTAAGGATTAAGGAAGGTGAATAGCCAGAATAAAGGCCTAAAACTGGGAAAAATTGGAGGCCTAAAACAAGGGAGAAAAATTGGAGGCCTAAAGCCCTTGCTTTAGTGGCTTCCCCCTTGGGCCGGGCCTGGTGGAAACCGGTCAGTCAATGACGGTAAGAAAGACCCGAATAGCAGTCAAAAGTTTAGGGAAATACTGTAGTAGTAAAGTTAGAGAGTATCAGAGGAACATAAGAGGACAGTCCCACAATATAAGCAAGGAGAGGGAATTTGGTAAAGGCGCCACCTTTATTGATATATAATAGGAGCATAAAAACGTAAATGCCTCACATATATGTTTATATAACCCCCTCTCGAATGTCCTTCTGTCAACTAGTTATCTACTTATAGAATGATAGATAAACATGAGTTACTAGTTAGGGTTACATAATGATTCCTTACAAGCCCAGTGAAACTTAGCCTCCAATCAGAAAAACAATCCCCTACATGAAGTAGGAAATAAATAAGAGTATGTTGCTCAGAACTTTGATTAGTTCACATGTTTGTTTCAGACATCTATGTAACCCTGATACTTGCCCGGCAAGCCAATTCCCTATTTAGGGTCAGCACATTGCTCAACTGGTACGTTTGACATGTATCCGCTACGTGTTTTAATAACCTCCATCATAGTCTTGTTCTCTTTGGTCACATGGCTTTTTTCTTGTGGGTACAAACAAATCACCAATGAAAGAAATATAGTCTTATGGTATAATATGTATGTGTATTACCAATGGCGAAGCCACATACAATTGAGGTAAGGGAAGTGCCTTGCCTCAAATTCTGAGAACCTCATGATATATACATCATCTGCAATGTTTTCTGTTACTGCATTGGCCATGATATATACTTCATCTACAATGAAATTTTAAATTGTAACAACAATAATAATGAACATTGTATATATTGTTAGGATTATGTTTTGTATGCTCGTGGTTCAGATTTGAAAAAGATACGATGAAGCACGGAGGTCGAAGCATCGAAGAGAGTATAAAAGAATATAGCAACAACAACAGTCAGAGAAGGGTCGGTCGACCGCACACCTGACCACGTGTTATACAGGGTTTGTCCGAGAGAGGGACAGTCGACCGCATTTGTAGTGCAGTCAACCGAACGCAGCGCTGTGTTACTTTTGGGCCTCGATATGTTAGATCGTTTCAGCCCAATCTTCAACTTCAAGTCAGATCGTATAGTTACTTCTTCTTCAGGTTATATCGGACGGCTGAGAATTAAGATTAACCGGGAACTCTATTCTTCTTCTATATATTGTAATCTTTTCCAATATGAGAGTGAGAAGTACTTCATTGATATTTTCTCTATTACAAAGAGAGTGTTGAGAGAGATAGTTCTTTGTGAATAAGTTTAATTTCTTGTATTAAATGAATCATTAATTCTTTGTAATCTCTTCTGGTTGAATATTATATCTCCCTATATTTTTCTCCAGATTAAGCGAAAGCTAACAGGGATAAATTCTCATTGTGTTTGTGTTGGATTGGTAGATGTATTTGCTTGGGTGTTGAATTGATTCGTCATCTCTACTTCGACATCCTCATTGCTCTAATCAATTCTGCTACACCACCGGTGAGTTTATAGACACCCCATCCCAACATATATACCATGCCCTCATCTCCTATATCGTTGAAAATCGTCATATTGTTGTATCCATGCTCATGTCATATCCTGTCCATGTCTGTAATCGTGGAACATAGTCTCTAGATATGCATCCAACTTGCTCCTTGCTAAACTTTGTTTCATCATATCGGCCAGAATATTGAGGCACATTTTAGAATCAAGTTCAGATTCATCCAGGATGTTTTCATGCTTCTCTATTGTTGGCTTACAGTCTGTTTTGAAAACTATATATATTCATTTTATATCGATTATAGAATATGTTGCTCCAGTTCTGTTCCTTGTTGTAAGCTTTTCTGTTTGTCAGGTTTCTTAGATTTTGTCATTCATCTGGTAACAATTTATTCTTACTGTTGAAATTTGTATATTTATATACAGTGATTTCTATGTAGTCATAGCTTACTTACTGAATGTTTTGAATATTATTGGTCATACTTGTAAACCTTGAGTTTGACTATTAATTTTATTGTTTTGGAATCTTTATGGATATTTTCTCGGTGCAGAATAGTATTAACAGATTTAATATCTTTACTCTATATGATGGTTTTGTTGGAATTAATTTTGCAGTTTTCCGGGCCGGATTTCGGCAGGCTCCGACCACCGGCGGTACCGGAAAATGAGTGGATTGCGATCCTCTCGACGAGTACTATTCCGTAGTATACTCACTTGCCAAAAACGAATTCCGTATGAATGAGAAATGTTGATCCAAAGTTGGGTACTTGAAATGTACCAACTTGGCAAATGGATAGTCCCATATCGGAAATTGGAGATGATTTCTGCTAGTATATATACTAGAAAACTGGACTAAAGGGCGTGGCCCGGGGGTTACCACTAACGTGTAGTGGAGAGAGGACTTAGCCAAAATGACAAACACGCGCGCGCGCCCGGCCCGGCTTCAGTCTAGTCTGGCTTAAATTTTTATTTTATTTCTTTTTGCCCAGACAAACTCTTCCCCTACTGAACTGAAAAGGCTTTTCAGATTCAGTAACTGGTGCCCATTACTCTGTAATAGCAGAGTAATGGCTCACCAGTTATGAATCTGAAGAGTCCCCATCACTCTGCTGTTACAGAGTAATGGCTGCTGAACAGTCTCCAGTCCAACTCTTCTCTATAAATCCAGACATCAACTCCTATACAGAGACAAAGATTTTTGCATTTGGGTCTTCCTCTTCTTCTCCTCTGCGTCAGTCACTGTCACTGAAAGTACACCACATACAAAAGTTCGTTGGCTCTGAAGCAAGAGTGCTGCATTCTTCAGAGAAGGTACAGTTGTATCCTCGGAAGCAATTCGCCAGTAACCGTCACACTACGGGGCAAATTCTGCTTTAAGGACAGAGATTCTAAAATCTCGACTCTGTACAAGTTCATTGCTTACTGTTTTTCTTCCTGTATTTGATTTCTTCACAACTTTGTTGGAATTTCTTATTATTTTATATTCAAGTTCTAACAATCTTAAAGCAGAATTTTTCCTCACAGATTCTAACAATTTTTGTGAAGTTTGTTTACAGGTTCTGTTCGGAAAAAATAAGAACTAACCATCTCTGTTTCAACCAATTTCAGAAGAGAAACAAATCAGATCATGGAGAACACACCAACTGAAGTTGCTAATGGGCTTCTCAGTACCCAAACACCGGTGACCCAAAATGTGACTGCACAATCGGTTGCGGCACATTCGGTCGTTCTGCCCACGCACATAACCGTGGGAGAAAAACCGGAGAAGTTCAATGGAACTGGATTCAAAAAGTGGCAAGGGAAGATGCAGTTCTACCTTACCACGTTGAAGCTGGACAGATTCCTCAATGAATCTGCCCCGATGCTGGCGCCAATGGAAGCACACTCCGTTGCTGCAGTTGACGCGTGGACTCAGGGCGACTACCTCTGCAGGAACTACATCCTGAATGGCTTGGTAGACTCTCTGTACAACGTCTACTGTGTCTTCAAGACATCCAAACTCCTGTGGGGGTCCCTGGAAAAGAAGTACAAAACTGAAGACGCCGGGTCCAAGAAATTTGTTGTCGGCAAATTTCTGGACTATAAGATGATTGACTCCAAAACAGTGGTGAGTCAAGTCCAAGAACTGCAGGTTATAATGCACGACATTGCTGCAGAGAATATGACGCTGTGCGAACCATTCCAGGTTGCAGCGTTCATTGAAAAACTTCCACCTGGGTGGAAAGACTTCAAGAACTATCTCAAACACAAACGAAAGGAGATGTCTCTTGAAGACCTAATTATCAGGTTGCGGATCGAAGAAAAGAATCGCAAGGCTGAGAGGTCCTATGGAAATCAGTCCATAGAAAAGGCCAATGTGGTGGAGCATGAACAGAAGGGCAAGAAGAGGAAGTTTCTGCCACAGACGTCAAGCAAAAAACCACTTGCAAAGAGATTTGCTGGGAAATACCACAAGTGTGGTAAACTGGGGCACAAAATTTCAGAGTGCCGCAGTAAGGACAATAATCATTCAAAAACAGGACATGTAAAAGGGAATGAAAAACCCCACGCACACATAGCTGAGAACTTGTCCACTGGTCTTTCTGACCTGGACCTCTGTGCTGTAGTATCAGAGGTCAATCTTGTAGGGAGCAATCCTCGTGAATGGTGGTACGATACTGGAGCCACCAAGCATATCTGCTCGGACAAGGAAATATTCACTTCCTACCAGAAGTGCAACAAAGATGAACAACTGTTCATGGGAAACTCTTCCACCTCCAAAATTGAAGGAACATGGAAGATAGTGCTGAAAATGACTTCAGGCAAAGAGCTAACACTCACAAATGTGCTGCATGTCCCAGACATTAGAAAGAACTTGATATCAGGTTCTTTGCTAAGCAAGAATGGGTTTAAAGTTGTACTTGTTTCTGATAATTTTGTACTGTCTAAGAATGGGGTGTACTTCAGTAAAGGACATGTAAAGGATGGACTGTTCAAGTTTAATGTAATGACAGTCATCCCTAAAACTATTGTTCCTGCTGTTCCCAAAGTCAATGAAATAACTCATATTGCCTATGTTGTTGAGTCTTCCTCTGTTTGGCAAGAGAGAATAGGCCATGTTAATGTAAATTCTATGCGTAGATTAGTTAACATGAATTTGCTACCAAAATTTAAGGTAGATTACTCAGAAAAATGTGAAGTTTGCACGGAGGCCAAACTCACCAAAACTCCATCACTTTCTGTAGAAAGAAACACAGAAACTCTAGGTCTAATTCACACGGATCTGTGTGACTTAAAATATGTGCAGACCAGAGGTGGGAAAAAGTATTTTGTGACTTTCATAGACGATTGCACAAAATTCTGCTACGTATATTTGTTACATAGCAAAAATGAGGCGTTGGATAAATTCAAAGAATATAAACTTGAGGTTGAGAATCAACTTGGCAAAACGATTAAAATCGTTAGAAGTGATAGAGGAGGAGAATATGATGCACCATTTAACATGTTCTGCTCGGAACATGGAATAGTTCATCAGACAACTGCTCCCTACTCACCCGAATCAAACGGTACTGCCGAGCGCAAAAACCGAACTCTAAAGGAGATGATGAATGCCTTGTTGTTGAATTCTGGCTTACCCCAAAACATGTGGGGGAAAGCGTTGCTGACTGCCAACTACATTCTTAACAAAATACCTCACAAAAAAACCGGCAAGACACCATATGAATTGTGGAAAGGTAACTTACCTTCGTATAAATACATCAAAGTGTGGGGGTGTCTAGCAAAAGTGACAGTACCTAACCCGAAACAGGTCACCATCGGACCTAAGACGATTGATTGCATATTCATAGGCTATGCACACAATAGTAGTGCATATCGGTTCTTGGTATACAAATCGGATATACCGGATATCCGTGTAAATACAATAATGGAATCAAGAAATGCTTCATTCTTTGAACACGTGTTTCCGTGCAAGGACACTACGTACCCCAAACGTACACGTGAACAAGGGAATGCAAGCACTTCAGTTGATGAACCAGAACATGATACTGATGAGCCTAGATGAAGTAAACGGGCTAGAACATCAAAATCATTTGGTCCTGACTTTGTTACGACCTTTCTATTAGAGAATGAGCCCAGAACGTTCAAGAAAGCCATGTCTATGCCTGATGCTCCTATGTGGAAGGAAGCAATCAAAAGTGAAATAGACTCCATTATGCAAAATCATACATGGGAGTTAGTCGATTTGCCTTCTGGATGTAAAGCTCTAGGATGCAAATGGATTTTCAAACAAAAATTGAAACCAGATGGTTCAATAGAGAAGCATAAGGCTAGACTTGTGGTACAAGAATTTAGGCAAAAAGAAGGTCTAGATTTCTTCGATACATATTCCCCAGTTACAAGAATAACATCCATAAGAATGTTGATAGCTATTGCAGCCCTACGTAACCTGGAAATACATCAAATGGATGTTAAAACTGCATTTCTAAATGGGGACTTAGAAGAAGAAATATACATGAAACAACCTGAGGGTTACGTAGTTCCTGGACAGGAAAATAAGGTGTGCAGGCTTGTAAAATCACTGTACGGCCTGAAACAAGCTCCAAAGCAGTGGCATGCAAAATTTGACAATGTTATGATGTCAAATGGTTTCAAAATAAATGAATGTGATAAATGTATCTACATAAAAGATACTCCAAACGGATACATTCTGGTCTGTCTATACGTAGACGACATGCTCATTATTGGAAGCAATAACGACATTATCAAACAAACTAAGAGCATGCTTAGTGGCAAGTTTGACATGAAAGACTTGGGAGTTGCAGATGTCATACTAGGAATCAAAGTTTCCAGGACATCTGAGGGGATTACTTTGTCTCAAGCTCATTATGCTGAGAAAGTACTTGAAAGATTCAAGAATTATTCCAATGGGACAGCAAAAAGTCTCGTCGATCCAAGTCTTCACCTGTTCAAAAATACAGGCGAAAGCATATCACAACTGGAATATGCACGTGTAATTGGTAGTCTGATGTACCTAACAAATTGTACAAGACCGGACCTAGCACATTCGGTAAACGTACTGAGCCGATACACGAGTAATCCAGGATGAAGTCACTGGAAAGGAATAACTAGAGTATTGAACTACTTGCGACATACTCAGAGTTATGCACTGCATTACACCAGATATCCAGCAGTACTGGAAGGCTACAGTGATGCCAACTGGATATCAGACTCTAAGAACTCAAAATCCACAAGTGGATATGTCTTTACACTTGGTGGTGCAGCTGTGTCATGGAAATCTTCTAAACAAACGCTATTGGCCAGATCCACCATGGAATCTGAGTTCATTGCTTTAGACAAAGCGGCAGAAGAAGCAGAATGGCTTCGCAACTTTTTAGAGGATATTCCTATGTGGGAAAAACCAGTGCCCACCTTATGTGTACACTGTGACAGCCAATCGGCTATAGCACGGGCACTGAGTTGCATGTATAATGGTAAGTCTCGTCATATCAGAAGGCGACACAAAACCATTAGACAACTGCTCTCAAATGGAGTAATCTCTATACAATATATAAAATCGGCCGACAACCTAGCGGATCCATTTACTAAAGGTCTGTCGCGAGAGCAGGTTGTCAGATCATCAAGAGGAATGGGTTTAAAGCCTATGACGAAAGAGGATACTTGATGGAAACCCTACCTAGAAATTGGAGATCCCAAGATCTAGGTTTAAAGGGACAACTAAATCTTGTTGAATCAACGAGAGCACTGAGAGATTAACAAATCTCATACCCACTCTTAGGATGATAAAACAGTGCTGCCTGCAAACAGTTAGGATAAGCTTGACTTTTAATGATTCCCATAGCTTTGAAATAAAAGTGGGGTATTGCAGGATACTCTTTATGGGCAATCACCTTGTGAATGTGAAATAGGGCCGTTTCTAGGAGAATGAACAGTGGCTACATTCTCCAAGTTCACTCACGATTAACCAGGGATGTTCAAGGCCAAAATGAACACAACAAGAGAACTCAGTTCTGTGGGGAGATGAAACTGTGTGATAGTTATTGTCTAGGTTCACATCAACGTCCGGGTAGTTCAAGACATCATGATCACTACCTGGTCAAGTGAATCCGATAACTAATTACTAAGGATGGTTCAAAGTTGAAAAAATACTACCAATCCTGATGCAGTGATTTTCCAAATGTACTCTCATAGTCTTTCTGTCATGTTTTTGTCTTTTCTGTCGTATCTGGATTTCATGGTCTGGTAATTTTCATTCATGTGGGGGATTGTTGGAATTAATTTTGCAGTTTTCCGGGCCAGATTCCGGCAGGCTCCGGCTACCGGCGGCACCGAAAAATGAGTGGATTGCGATCATCTCGACGAGTACTATTCCGTAGTATACTCACTTGCCAAAAACGAATTCAAACGAATTCCGTATGAATGAGAAATGTTGATCCAAAGTTGGGTACTTGAAATGTACCAACTTGGCAAATGGATAGTCCCATATCGGAAATTGGAGATGATTTCTTCTAGTATATATACTAGAAAACTGGACTAAAGGGTGTGGCCCGGGGGTTACCACTAACGTGTAATGGAGAGAGGACTTAGCCAAAATGACAAACACGCGCGCGCGCGCGCGCGCCCGGCCCCGGTTCGGTTCGGTTCGGTTCGGCTTGGTCTGGTCTGGTCTGGCTTAAATTTTTATTTTATTTCTTTTTGCCCAGACAAACTCTTCCCCTACTGAACTGAAAAGGCTTTTCAGATTCAGTAACTGGTGCCCATTACTCTGTAACAGCAGAGTAATGGCTCACCAGTTATGAATCTGAAGAGTCCTCATTACTCTGCTGTTACAGAGTAATGGCTGCTGAACAGTCTCCAGTCTAACTCTTCTCTATAAATCCAGACATCAACTCCTATACAGAGACAGAGATTTTTGCATTTGGGTCTTCCTCTTCTTCTCCTCTGCGTCAGTCACTGTCACTGAGAGTACACCACAGACAGAAGTTCGTTGGTTCTGAAGCAAGAGTGCTGCATTCTTCAGATAAGGTACAGTTGTATCCTGGGAAGCAATTCGCCGGTAACCGTCACATGGGAAGCAATTCGCCGGTAACCGTCACACTACGGGGCGAATTCTGCTTTAAGGACAGAGATTCTAAAATCTCGACTCTGTACAAGTTCATTGCTTACTGTTTTTCTTCCTGTATTTGATTTCTTCACAACTTTGTTGGAATTTCTTATTATTTTATATTCAAGTTCTAACAGGTTTATGGATCATTAGAATTTTATCTGAAAGTCATACTGTATGTGCTGTTGATCTGCTAGGGTTTGGTGCTTCTGAGAAGCCAAAAGGCTTTGCTTATACAATGGAAGTGTGGTCTGAGGTGTTTATCTACTTCCAGTTTCATTCATTTTCATATAACTAGAATAAAGAACAAGATATTTGTTGCTAATTACTCATTCAGGAAAAACATGGTTTGTGTTGAGCAGTTAATTTTGATTTCTTGGATGAAGTCATCAACAGGCCGACCGTTTTGATTGGAAATTCAGTTGGAAGCCTTGCGTGTGTAATTGCGGCTTCAGGTCAGGTGCTTCTGTATTGTTTCAGTTCATTTTTATGATTTCGTTGCTTCTAAATCTTTGAGTTGAAGGTCCTTGAGAATTTTCTGAATGCATTCAGACGCTTTGATTAATATAACTACAATTTTATCACCGACTATAATAGATTTATGGATCGAGGTAATCCATTAATTTTTCAGCATTGCTTATTGCTTAATAATTAGTTGAGGCCTTGAGGGTCTCACACTAACCGACTACTAATTGATGCTTGATTCTTGGCCCTGGCATATTTGGGCTCCAAATCATCTAACAATGCTTCACACTGAAATGTTTGATTCTTGATTCTCCATTTATTTTTTAAATTTTATTATATTATATTATTATTATTATTATTATTATTATTTTCGGGGGAGGGGGGGACAAATGATACATTGTTATTGTTCATTATAAGATAGTGTAATTAAGTTGAACTCTACAAGATTTTAGAATGTAGATTAAGAGATGATGAAAGGTATGATATGGCAAACTACATTCAAATCTTGTATAGTCATGGTTATAATGCCATTTTAGATGCACATTCTTTATCTCTGTTGGCAACTATTATCAGCTGTGGGTTAAACGTGTCTATTCATCTAATATTACCAGAATCTACCAGAGGTTTGGTCCGGGGGATTGTGCTACTAAATTGTGCAGGCGGTATGAATAACAAGGCTATTGTTGATGATTGGAGGATCAAATTGCTGCTGCCGGTGCTCTGGCTAGTTGATTTCCTTCTGAAGCAGAGAAGTATAGCATCAGCTATCTTTGAGCATGTTAAACAAAGGTACAATTAGTAGTTACTAGTCAAAAAATTTGCCTATCTTGGTGAACTGACTGAGAGTTTTTGGCCTGAACAGGGAAAACCTGAAGAATATGTTGCTTTCTGTTTGAGGAAACAAAGAATCCGTTGATGAAGATCTGGTCCAGGTGATTGAAATACTGTTAATTGATACAATTTACATCTCATATTTGTATATTAATCCCTCGTAAATCATTGTTTTTGTATTAGTCCTTCGCAATGTGGGTCACACACAGTAGTTCATGAGTGCCATATACCAAGGACTATTAACAAAGTATGAGATTAGCTAAAGACTAATATATTAAAATCCATTTTCTATCAAACATTATGAGGTGACCGAGGTGACCATTGGTTACTGATGGCAGATAATTAAAAGACCAGCTGACGACGTAGTTGTGGCCTCAAATACACGTAGGCACTAAGTACTTGAAGTTAGAGAAGAGCAAACAAAGACATCAAAAGAAACAACAGCAAGTAGAAGAAGTGTAGTATGGAGAGTTGTGGTCGACCGACCCACACTGCTGAGAGTTCTTCGAGTGTACAGGTTCAACAGAGGAGGGGACGGACGACAGTGTAGTCGACCGGTCGTATCTCGGGTTTGGCTCTACACGTTGCGGTCAACTGACATTAGGGATGCGGTCGACCGACTTCGGCGGCTGATTGTTTTTGCGTTTACGAGTTTAAGGCCCACTTGCTGGATTTGTATTTATCTTTTATGATTTAGGGGGCTATATATATGGCCGTAAACTCTAGGGTTTAGAAGATCTGAAAAGATCCAAAGAAAGAGATTTGGTGAGCCGTTATCATTGTTCAACTTCAAGAGGGAATTGTGCCGAGTGTTTCCAAGGTGAGAGAGAGATTGAGAGTGGTAATCACTTTGCAATCTTTGTATTTCTTGGGAAATAAGAAGTATTGGTTATCTCTGCATATTAATTGTGTTCTTGTGAGATCTTGCATATATTGTGGTGGCTTGTTCTTGGTTCATCTTAGTCTTGGAAGTTTCTATTGCTTGTGGTGTGTTTCTGCTATTAGCACTACGAGTTGTGGGGTAGATTCTTCAACAAGTGATATCAGAGCAGTTGGTTCGAGATGGCCGATAACAAGATGAAGATCGAGAGATTCGATGGGAGTGACTTCGCGATGTGGAAGATTCAGATGATAGCGTATCTTCGTCAGAAAGATCTTGATGGTCCGTTGTTTGATGAGAAGCCGGTAGGTGTAGACAAGGATGCGAAGGTCTTGGTAGATTGGAATCGTATGGATCAAAAGGCGTTGGGGCAGATTCAGTTGGGGCTGAGTAGGAAGGCGTTATTTCATATCTCGAAGGCAAAGACCACAAAGGAGGCTATGGAGATTCTCACGGATATGTATGAGAAACTATCGACATCTAATCAAGTTCTTCATATGAAGAAATTGGTTAATATGAAGTTGAGGGAAGGAGGTTCAGTAGTAGAGCATATGCACAATTACTGTATAGTTTACAACCAGATGGAAGCTACAGGTTTGAAGTTTTCAGAGAGGGGGCAGCCATTGTTACTTCTATCTACTTTACCTGATAGTTATGGTACGGTGGAACAGACTATTACAGGCACTATGACAGATTCGACGACTCTACAGGATGTGGTGAGTAGCATTCTGAACGAGGTGAGAAGAGTGAGAAATGGGGGATATCCATCATCATCTTCTAGAGATTCCGCAATGTACGTTGAGAAGAGATATGGGAGATCTAAGAGCAGTCGAAGAAGAAAGGATTAGAGTAGTTCATCTGAGAGTGGGTCTGATAACAGCGATGGGGGATATGGGCATGAGTGCTGGTATTGTCACAAGAAGGGTCACATGATGTACAGTTGCAAGGCTTATATAAAGAAGCAGGAGAAACCGAAGAAAGATACCCCAAAGGAAGCTCAAGTGGGGCTTGTTGAGGATCTATGCTTATCAGCTCGGGAGCAGTTGGACACTCAAGATCGGTGTATTGATTTGGGAGCTTCTTTTCATTGTATTCTGAGGAGAGATGTTTGATGACTATAAGGAGGGTTCTTTTAGAGATGTGATCGTGGGGAATGGTCACCGGTGTCTTGTACATGGGGTTGGTACTGTTCGCGTGAACATCAATGATGATCAAAGTGTTGTCTTACGGGAGACGAGGCATGTTCCAGACTTGAAGGAAAATCTTATCTCGATTGGAAGACTAGACAAAGAGGGGTTGTTTACTACAGTTGGTAGTGGAGAGTGGTGTATAGCTGCAGGTTCAAGGGTGATTGCAAAAGGAAAGCGTGAGAGAACACTATTTTTGCTTAGAGACGTGAGGGGCGTTTTTCCTATAGTTAACTCTCAGCCGAAATCGAGTAATAGGTTGTGTGGGGTGCAACCAAGTTCTTTTAGTTGTGGAGGAGAGGTTACTAATTTAGTGGGAGCTGCTAGCCATGGAAGTGATCCTAGAGGGCATGACGTTGCTGCGGTGAAGGTACTTTGCGAATTGGCAGTCGAAGCTTCAAGTCGCTCTTGTGAGGTAGAGAGTACTGGTATCGATATGCGGGGTGATGTCGATGTGAGTAACCGAATTGGGACTGTAGGGGTTGAACAGTCTGCGGATTTTGTGGAGGTGTCGTCCACGGAGGTTTCTAGTGCAGAGGGTGCATTGAGAGGCTTTGAACCATGTCCAGTATTGATAGAGATTTTGCGGGTTGGAGAGCCCCATAACACGAAATCCGATACAGGAGATTGTTTCTCCGGTATTCGTGCTCTATGAAATTGGTGGAGCACATCCTTCATGAGGCGATGAGGGGTGGTTGGTGCACTCCACGTGGTGGAGCGGCGGAGGTCCTCTTCATGAGAGTGGGGAGTACTTGGGTCTTCCATGAAAGTGGGAGATTGGCAGAGATAATGCGGGGTAAAGATTGCAATAACTTTGAAGCATTGTGTATTTGGTCAAAGTGGGAGATTGTTAGAAATTGTGGCCTCAAATACACGTAGGCACTGAGTACTTGAAGTTGGAGAAGAAGAGAAGGAGACAAAGACAGCAAGAGAAGACAACAGCAAGTAGAAGAAGTGTAGTTTGGAGAGTTGCGGTCGATCGACATGGGGGTGCGGTCGACCGACCCACACTGCTGAGAGTTTTTCGAGTGTACAGGTTCAACAGAGGAGGGTACGGTCCATCGGTCGTGTCTCGGGTTTGGCTCTACACGTTGCGGTCGACCGACCTTGGGGGTGCGGTCGACCGACTTCGGCGGCTGATTGTTTTTAGGCTTACGAGTTTAAGGCCCAAGTGCTGGATTTGTGTTTATCTTTTAGGGTTTACTTGGGGGCTATATATATGGCCGTAAACTCTAGGATTTAGATGATCTGAAATGATCCAAAGAGAAAGATTTGGTGAGCCGTTATCATTGTTCAACTTCAAGAGGGAATTGTGCCGAGTGTTTCAAAGGTGAGAGAGAGATTAAGAGTTGTAATCTCTTTTTAATCTTTGTAAATCTTGGAGAATAAGAAGTATTGGTTATCTCTGCATATTGATTGTGTTCTTGTAAGATCTTGCATATATTGTGATGGCTTGTTCTTGGTTCATCTAAATCTTGGAAGTTTCTATTACTTGTGGTGTGTTTTTACTATTAGCACTACGAGTTGTGGGATAGATTCTTCAACAGTAGGAGCTCTAGTGCGTTTGTTTTTGTAGTGACAGGTCCACCAGGACCTAACCCTGTTTCTTTGATGGCAAAAATTCCAATTCCTGTTCTGATTATGTGGTGTGGGGTGATCAAGATTCATTCACTCCTCTTGATGGACCTGGAGGTAAATATTTTTCTTCTCTTCCTTCTCAATTCTCGAATGCGAGGCTCATCAATGTTCTCGAGGGAGTTGGGCATTGCCCCATGATGATCTGCCTGAGCTGGTTCATGAGAAGCTGATCCCTTGGTTCGCTTCTCTTCCAGCCTTATGAGCAACTAGCTACATCTCATAGCTCGACAATTTCTTATTTCTTATTTCTTATTTCTTTTTTTTATTTTAAAGATAAACTGACACTTGATCTCATCTTTAAATATTGATATACCAAAGAGAAAGCTGGAAATTCTAATGTATGAGTGTCACAAAATGATGTACAGAGACTATTGGTTCCCACCTGATGTTGTGATCATATTACTTGTAAGTGTAATGATTAGATTTGTATCTTCCACCTTGTTCTCATGCTGATTTTTATGCTGTTTGTAACGAATTTTATGTAGTCTTTTTTTTTTCAAATTAGTACCGAATAGTAAATATAATTTTTTATTATAATTCAACATATTTACTTTTTTGATGAAACGGATAGAGTCTTACGACCCCAGCCATCAAAAATATATATATTGAATGAATAAACAGTAATTTTACAAGCCGTAAAATGAGCCACTACGAGAACACAAAGCATTACAGTAGGCAAAAGGAAGCAATACAATCAGAATAGAAATACATCAGATCCGGAAGGAGTTCGAAACTGATGCCGCATCTAGCCATCAAGGGAGCAACAGCCGGGGTGTCGCACCCGATGAAGAAGTGGGTCGGGATACCAGCTCTGATACCAGATTGGGTCGGGATATCATTAACAAAGAGAATATAATAACAAACCTAGAAAAAGAGAGCTAAAGAAGATTACATTTTTAATCATGAAGAATTAGTCACTTCTTCAGATGTTATGTCCTCAGAAGTTGTAAGGGTATTCATATAAATTCTGTATTCAAAGTGAGCCTCATGTTCCTTTGGAGTAGAACTAGAGCTCTGTGTTTGATATCTATTCGAACTTTGAGATGATGATCCTTGATCTTCTTTGATCATAGGAAGATCTTCATATTTATGGATTATTAGCAATCCAATTGGATCGCCCTTTTCTATTTTGTAATCTTGATCACTGATACTAGTATTTTTAATGATTATGGCTGGTTTTTCAGTAGCCATAGGTTCGATTATTCCACTAGTAATGAAAAGATTATTTTGGGCGTGTCTCGGACCAGTATGTATTATACCGTAGTATCCAAGAGGTATTTGAATTATCATATCCAAATGAACAATTGTAGTTCGATATCTTTTAAGATAGTATGTACGTGTCGAGAAAACAGTATAGCCCGCAGCATTTAGTTTTCCCTTATGTGGTAACACAATATTTTCTAATAAAGGTATAATTTTAATTGCATTCATAGTTTTATTTAGTGTTAACATGTTAATATTTATAGAATCGAATTGAGCATAAAAGTCATCTTCTTCAGTAGAAGAAGAAGAATAAATGCTTTCGATCTCATAGATAGAAGAATTATTGTCACTTGGTTTATCTTCGATTGTACCAAGATTAATTCCATATTCTTCTAGGTTTTCTAAAATTAAAGTTTTGATATTGGTTGGACATTCATTAGCATAATGTCAAGCATTTGCAACCTTTTCTGAAGGTTCGTTTTTTGATGAATTTTCGTGCTGGGAATTTCTTCTCATTTCGAAAATTTCTTTTGAATTCTGGCTTCCATTTTTTTCTAGTAACTTGGAATTTGGGTTTCTTCCGATAATGTGTTTTATTTTTAAATCTATTGTATTTCTGTTTATATTCTGGTTTACCTCCATATTGGAGGTTAATATCTTCATTATATTTGGAGCAACAGGCTTGGCCTAATTTAGAATGTTTTATTTTATTTTCTATTTGTTTATGGGCTTTCGCCTTTTCACAGAATTGCTCCATGGTATCCATACAGGCCTTTTTAAGGTTACCCGTGGATTGAGCATTTCTCGTATTAGTTGCTGTGGCAACTAGTTGCTCATAGTTTTCTTTGATAAGTTTACTCCATGGATGTGGAATTTTTGAAAAAAATCCTTTCATCCAAAATAGTTTTTGTTCTATATTAGGTAAATGAAATATTAAGCCAATATATTTAGCAACAAATTCTTCTAACATGCAAATATCACATAATTGCATCTTCATTAGTTGTTGCTCGGATTCATGTTCTCTAAGTAATATTTCTCCGGTAAGATCGGCGGATAATATGTTTACAAGCTCTGTAAGTG
Source organism: Hemerocallis citrina (assembly GCA_017893485.1). Taxonomy (NCBI): domain Eukaryota; kingdom Viridiplantae; phylum Streptophyta; class Magnoliopsida; order Asparagales; family Asphodelaceae; genus Hemerocallis; species Hemerocallis citrina. The sequence continues at coordinate 184,319,754 of CM030367.1, forward strand.
CTGCTTTAGCATCGGTTGATGCTATAATATTATCTAAAACTACTTTGTTTGTAGTTTCTAAACTAGTTAGCCAATGAAGGGCATCGCCTTCCCAATAACTAGTTGCATATTGTAGGAAATCATGTATACTCATAACCGGTAGAACATGTATGACACCAGTTATTTTTTGTAACCAATTTCTTAAGTGAGGTTTTATCTTCCGATTAGGAAGTTTATCTATATTTAATGTTAACCCAGAATGAGTGGGTCCTGAAGAACCTTGTATACTCCATTCTTGTCGGGTAGCATGGTTTTGAATATTAGATCTTTGAGTCATGACATCATCTACAAATGATGTTGCAGGTGCTGCAGGTGTAGATTCAGGTATTTGTTGATTTATTTGATGACTAACAGTTCGTGGATCATGAACAGTTAGTTGAGAGTCAGTATTCGTACGAATAGCGTACTGAATGTTGTCCGATGTGTCGGACTGATTTTCCTCAAGTTGTGAGGTTGTTTCCTCTAGTTGAGAGGTAGTTTCAGAATCATTATCTGATTCTAAATGTTTGTATAACCAATAATTAATAGCAGATTCATGTTTTTCATAATAAGAAAATACATCTATACTATCGATTTCTCCGTTTAACTCTTTTTCTTGTAAATGGAGAAAAGCTTCATAATAGATTTTATCTACGTCATCTATCTGTATAGTATTCTTTTCTAATGTAGAATACTTTACCATATTAATTCGTGGTGTTAAACACGATAAGGATGAGTTATTGGTTGTTCTTATAATTGGTCTTCCTTGTTGAGGAAGAATGTTTTTAAGGCTTTTAACCTCAGTTTTGATGTCTAGCAAGAGATCTACTATGTAGTTAAAGATCCCTGCATTTAAGGATCCATGTGTGGGTAGATGAACAAAGTGTTCATAGTGTTCTGGATCTAACCTATGTAAACACTGATGTTGATCATCAGTAATTATAGGATTTCTTAGATCTTCCATGGTATGGATAGAAACATATTCTATAGTTTATTATTGATTCTTGCTGATTAAAGAGTAATCTACTTAATCTTTCTTTTTCTAGGTTTGTTATTATATTCTCTTTGTTAATGATATTCTTAACCGTGGATTTATAGTTAAGATTAAGCCGCAAACAAGCCTATAGCTTCTGATAACCCAACACCACACAAGGTGTTTCTGGTCTCTATACCACAAGCTTCTATCATACAAGAGAACATAATAACGAAAGCTAGAGAAAGAGAGCTAAAGAAGATTACATTTTTAATCATGAAGAATTAATAAACAACTATAGGATATGCTCCTACATATTTATTCCATAACCGAAAAGGAAAGAAAACTTACAATAGGTGGTCGGCGTCACTGCCTTCCAGCATACACACGTAATATACAACCGCTCTGATACCAGATTGGGTCAGGATCTTACACACTTAATTTACAAAAATTTACAGAGAGGAAGCAAAGGAAACTCAAAAGCTCACAAAGGGAAAAACAGAGAAAAAAAAACTTGAAGGAAAAGCTTCTGTCTATACAAGACCCTCGGGTCCTTCTTTTATAGTGAGAGAGGGGCTAAGGAAGGCATCTTCCTTGTTCAAGTGGGCCAGAAAAAGGCATATGCTTTTGAGTAGTGGAGGAGAGCTGGCAGTAGGTGGCCAGTCACGTCAGGTAGGTCTTCTGTCTTTATCTTGCTGAGTCAGGGGATAAGAAGGAATCTTATCTTCTGTGAGTGCGTTAGGTAGTGGTGGGGTCCGTGGGGTCCACCATGCTTCTAATCAGTGCTTGCCTGGTCGCCAAACATTTCTGAGTCTACAGACTGTGATCCGTCTAGAGCCCGTTGTAAGCTGGCTTGGTGCTCTAGATATTCTTCTTGTGCAGTTTCTCCTGCTCTGCCAAGTTTGAGGGAGACGAGGAAGGAGTGTGCCTTCTGATGTCGTAGGGAAGAGGACTCATAAGGAGAGAGTGTATCAACCAGTAGAATCGTCTTTCTTTCATGGATTGAATGGGCTCCGATTGCAGTGACTTCAGTTGTGTGGTCGAAGAATTCTTGAGCGGCAAGAAGACGTTCTTGATCTTCTGAGAATTCCTTTTTGTTGAATTTCATAAACTGGTGGCGAGGTTCATCTGTTACTCGTTCGAGTTCCCATAATTGGACGGAAGGGAATAATTTGACATATTGTCTTTCTTCCCAGATTGACCAAATTCGGAACATGAAAATGTTTTGGAAACGATTTGCATATTCAAGTAACTTAATTTTGCAAACCTCTGGTATGCAGTTGGCATATTCCTCTGGATTGTTTGTATTGACATAAATCTCGTGCACAATTCCCTTTCGAATGTGCTTCTGATATTTTTGAATGTCTTTGAAGAACACAACAAGACGTGGTCTGTCGTTTGTATTCTTGATGACCTCTTCATCAGTGAAGAAGGAAACTATGTCAGTGTCTTCTAATTTTTTGAAGAACTTTAGAAGACTGGAGCCATCGAGAAGATTTTGTTGGTACATTGTAAGCATGTTCTGTACCGTTATTTCTGCCTCAAGCTCCTTTGTTTTTTCGGTGTTGATATTCAGAGATTTTAACAACTCTAAGAAATCCTGGATTCTTAGGTTGACTAAATCTGATGTATCCATTTGAGAAAAAATCTCATGTAAACTCCTTTGTTCAGGAGTGTTGCCGATGAATAAAGAGGCTTCCCTTTGGTTTAGGGCAGCAGATCTCGATGTTGACGAGAATTGAGTAATTTTGAGGAGAAGACTTTGGGTCTCGTTTTGGCGTGCTTGACTCTGGCGAAGTTCTCGTAGAATTGAGAGAAAATCTCCTTCTAGTTTTGTAAGCCAAAAATTTACAGTCCTATAGTCTGTCGATTGAACAGCTCTAAAAATGCCATTGAATTTTTCATAGAGAATTGGGTCATGGGCCTTCATCTCCATGTTATACCAATCTTTTACCATGGATGCGGCAAAAGTTTTTTTTGGTTCAGTTGGAACCATTGGTACCATTTTGCCTTTGTTGTATGGAACAAAGGTTTTCCTAACTTCTGTGGAAGTTAGAGCTTTTGCTTCAGTGGAAGCTTTGACCGTCTCTGTGGAGACTTTGCTCTGTGGAGCTTTGCTCTGTGGAGCAGTTTCGGTCTGTAGGACCTGTTTGCCCTTTCGGGCTGCATCTACTCCTGTGGGAGTAGACGAAGTTCCGGTCTCTGTGGAGACCTTTTGGGTCTTTTTTGACCCTGCTGATTGCCAGTCGTCTTGGCGCTTCATGAATTCTAAGAATTCAGTAAACTTTGCGGTGAAGTCGTCGTCGCTCATGGCCTGGTCAGAAGATCAGCGATATGGTTAGTATAACCAGGAATATATTTGACTTCATAAGAAAAGATTTCGAAATAAATTGCTAATCTAATTCTCCTGAGATTTTCTTCAGGATTGTTATATGTTTTTCGTTTTAGAAACTGGGCAACTGATTTGTTGTCTGTTGTAATCCTAGAAAGCTTTGAAGTTCCTTTAGAGTAGAAAAGGTTTCTGGAAAATCTTTTATTTTTGCATAAATATGCTGTTGAAGTTCAATTGTTCCTTGTTTAATATATTTTCCTAGAAATTCGATCTCTGTTTTAAAGAGTTCGATTTTTTTAGGACTGAGGATAACTCCATGCTGTAATAGCAATTGGGTTACCTGTAAAAGGTGTTGTTTATGATCTTCTGCTGATGGTGAGAAGACAAGAATATCATCTATGTAGACAACTACAAATGGTAAATGTCCAAATAGAGAATTCATCCATTTCTGGAATATTTGTGGAGCATTTTTTAATCCAAAGGGCATTACTAACCATTCATAATGTCCTTGTGGACAGCTAAATGCTGTGAGTTCTATCGAAGATTTGTTTTGGAGTTTTATCTGCCAAAATCCTGACTTCGCATCGAACTTACTATAATATTTTGCTCCTTGTATCTGTTTGATTAATTGTTCAGCAGATGGGATAAAATAGCCATCAAATTTTGTACAGCTATTTACCTTTCTGTAATTAATAACCATCCTGGCTTTTCCTCGTTTTACTTCCGCATGATTCCGTACAAGGAAAGCTGGAGAGGAATGAGGACTATAGCTTTTTTGTATTAATTTGAGATCTAATAACTCTTGAATTTGTTTTGCGAATTCGATTTTGTCGATAGGAGAAACCATGATACTATTTACTCTGATTTTAGTATCGTGATGTTCTTCTAATAGTTCTAGATTACAATATCTAGGACTTTTTGCAAACCATTTTAATGGGTCGTTAGAATAGAGTGGTTCTAACATATTATGAATAAGAGTTTCAAATTTATTTGCAGGGTGCAAAGGATAAGTATTGAGTTGTTTCGACTGTGCTTGATGGTGAATTAATGTTACGGGATTATCACCACGCTGGGCTGTGGGTTGAAAGTGTGAAGATAAGGGGGCCGTGAGAGGAACCCTTGGTATTAATCGATTGTTAAGTTCAAGATACTGCTTGTTAAAGGGTGCGAAGAATCGAAGATTATCCATACCAATTAAACAGTCAGTTTCTAAGACATTTGGAAGTAAACCAAAGTCGAAAGAATATGTTTCCATAGTATTATGAATATCAGGAATTTGGACCTGTAGTCCAACGACTTTATGGGTAATGGGACATTGTTTGCCCATAAAATCATTTAACATGCCTTGTTTTGTTAAGGGTGTTCGAAACTGTATAGGGATGAACACTTCTTGTAACAAACTAGCTTCTGCGCCAGTATCTATTAAAGCATGAAGCGTAAATTCTTGAAATTCAGGGATACATATTGTGATTGGGATGTATATATGTAACTGAGCCGCCTTTCTTAAATCAATAGAGCGAATCATTATTATGAAGTTGAGAAAAAGGGATTTTGAGAGTCTGACGGTGGTCAGATTCCTCTTCGCGTTGTTGAATGAGGTTTCTAGTACTACCTTCAAGAGGTGTTAGTCGTTCTTGTTGAACACTAGATCTTGATGGTATTGGGGCAAATGAATCAGATACATTCGATCGATTTGAAAGTGTTGAAAATGATCGTTGTAAGGACGGGGTAGATGAAGAGCCTTCATCAAGAATCATCCTTGTTGTTGATATTGTATTTCCTGAAGCCGTAAAATATTCAGTTGGAACTGGAATCTTTGGTTTCAAAGATTTGATAAATACTTTCATGTCTTGATCCAGTTTTAGATGTCGAATATCAACTAGGCGAGGTTGAATTGTTTTACCGATTCCAACTTCAAATAGTTTGATAAAACCGCTAGGTGTAATGGATTTAAATGTTGATGTGTCATTTAAAGCCATACAATGTTCCCATTGTATACCTAAAACACAAAGCATTACAGTAGGCAAAAGGAAGCAATACAATCAGAATAGAAATACATCAGATCCGGAAGGAGTTCGAAACTGATGCCGCATCTAGCCATCAAGGGAGCAACAGCCGGGGTGTCGCACCCGATGAAGAAGTGGGTACTGTCGAACTGATGTAGATGGGGAAGAAAACACTCGGCCGCTGCAATGTAAGACCACACTCCGACGCGTTCACATTGCTAGCACCTGGAGACAGTGATGAACCAGCCAACAACAAACAAACCATAGCACCAAACAAACAAGAATAAACTACCTGCACCTAGGCAGCAAAAAAAGCCAAACCAACCATAGCACCAACAGGTCAAAATAGAAGGGAAAAACATACACAAGCACAGAGAGCAAATGGGAAAGAAAGCTCCCAAAAGTGACAGATCAAAGCACAAACATAGCCCACTAATAGCACAAACGAGTGCGAGAGAGACCCAGCTATAAAGCAACCAACAGCGCAACTAAAATACAACAGACATCAGCATAAAAGAAAGTTTCATAACGTCCTGGAACAAACAGCTATACAGGAGCTGAGCTGAAAGACAAAAGCTCCCTGTAAAGGAGAAGTAGCATAGATACTAAGAGATAGTAGCAAACAGAAGCATCAGAAACAAAACACAGTCAAAATCCATCAGTCACCCAGACCAAAAGAGGAGATATCAAAGTCACAAGGGAAAGCAACAAAATAGTATAACAGCTCTGATAAAGTCAAGAGCACAGATCACTGAGGATCAGAACTGGAAGATGCCTCTGGCGCTAAAACCTTGACCTGCAAGAGATAATGAAGATAAAGAGGTTGGTTAAGACTAAAAGCAAAAGCTGCGGAAAAACCGATAATTAAATAGCATGAAGAGAGCGGAGGCATAGGTAGGCATTATGAATAAGCTGAAGAGCGGTAGTGGTACAGTGCTTGGAGTCAATAACTGAGGACCAAATATTGAATAGAAAAAAGAACTCATCGATTAACGCAGGTATTGAAGATCTGCGGTGCTGGAATATCCTACCATTCCTTTCTTTCCAAATAATCCAGATAATGATATGAACTGATAAGGTCCAGGCGTACCTGAGCGAGGGGTTTAAAGGCTTAGTGAAACAAGCCGATGCTAGATCCGGAGGAATAGATGCTAGACTCGAAGCCAAGGTGCAAATCTTCCATAAAGCAATAATATTGGGACATTGAATGAACAAATGATTCACGTCTTCCTCGTGCTGGTCACAGAAAACACAGAGCTGTCCCCATGCAAGATTTCTCTTGTTTAGAACGACCACTGTAAGTAGCTTATTGTTAAAAGCTAGCCAGGAATTGATTTTAACCTTAAGAGGAATCTTCGGCTCCCAGAAAAAATTGGCTATAGGAGATTTCACTCCTCTCGAGTTGAGAAATCTATAAAAAGAGTTGACGGAGAAAACTCCTGAAGGATACCAGCGCCAAACTATGCTCTCGGTTAATCTCCATTCATAGCTGTTAAGGACATGAATGAGACTATCGAAAAGCTCGGACAACGGAGGAGTGAGGACACTCGTGAAAGGAATAAGCCAATAGTGAATATCATTAATAAGCATGAAGGAATCCGCTAAGGAAGCTTGAGGAAAAACTGCTAGATTGAAAAGGGAAGGAAAGGCTGACGCTAGCGAGGTGTTGCCCACCCACTGGTCAGTCCAGAGTTTGGCACGCGAACCGTCACGGCATGAGCGGTAAATACCGCAGTGAAACGCGGCGGAAGCTTTCCAAACACCTTTCCAAAAAGGGGATGCAAGACGATGAGTTGCCTCAGGAAACTCCCATCAATTGGAAGAGAGTGGATGAGAGCTTCTAATGAAACGCACCCATGAGAGGTGATCGGAATTATGAAGTTTCCATAACCATTTACCCAATAGAGCGATGTTATGGTCCCGAAGGTTTAGAACACCAAGGCCCCCTTCCTCTTTGGATGAACAAATCAGTTTCCATTGACAAAGGTGGGATCCTGGTTTAAAAGAAGAGGATCCATTCCAAAAGAAGTTACTTCTAATTTGATCAATTTTTTTAATGACCCATGAAGGCAAAAAATAGAAGGACATAAGATAAAGGGGCATGGCTGAGATAACCGAGTTAATAAGGGTCAACCTCCCACCTCTGGACAAAAGTTTGCTCGACCAGACATTGAGCCTGGCTTCCACTCTGTCAATTAGTGGGAGCCAGTCTGCTCTATGCAATTTACCCCAGCGAAGGGGGATACCTAAGTAGGTAATGGGGAAGGAAGCAGTGGGGCAGTTAAAAAAATGGGAAATCTCAATTTGCCGGTTGGGGATCCTCCCAACCAGAGAACGGCGAATTTGTGAAAATTAATCGATAAACCGGAGGCCATCTCAAAACAGTAAAGAAGAAGTTTAAGGTTACGGAGGGAGTGAAAACTTGGTTTGGTGAAAATAATCGTATCATCAGCGTATTGGAGGTTGAGTATTCCCTCAAAAAGAGGCGAGCCGCCAAGACCCTCGATCATGTTCAAATTCCAAGCATTCCGAAGGAGTTTGCTAAAAACATCTGTAACTAACGAGAAAAGGAGAGACGAGAGGGGGTCTCCTTGGCGGTGTCCACACCTAATTTTGAATTTGTGGCCTTCCGAACCATTGATAAACAGGGAGGAGGTCCCTAAAAAGAGGCTGGATTTAATCCAAGCAGTCCATTTGGGACCAAATCCCCGAAAGACAAGGATATCCAGAAGAAAGTCCCAATTAACATTGTCGTAAGCTTTTTGGAAATCAAGCTTAAGAAGAATACCCTCCGACTGGGTTCTATGGCAGTGAGAAATAATTTCTTGAGCTGACGCAACACTGTCAAGTATGAAACGATCTTTGATGAACCCTGATTGAGCTGAGTCAATTAAGGGAGAGATAATTGAACTCAGCCTCGAAGCAAGGACCTTCATAATGATTTTAAAGGTCGTGTTGATCAGACTAATCAGTCTAAATTCCGAGACTAGGTGAGCTCCTGCAACTTTGGGGATAAGCACAATGTGGGCGTAATTAATACGATCAAAAGAGAAATTTCCTTGATGAAGGTCTTGAAACATTTTAAGGAGGTCTGTTTTCAGCAAACCCCAAAATTTTTGGAAAAAGAAGGCAGGAAAGCCATCAGGCCCTGGCGCCGAGTCACTTTTTAAAGCGAATACAGCCGATTCAATCTCTTCAATAGTAAAAGGAGCCTCGAGAGAGGAGAGATCGTGATCTTGGATGCCATAAAGTTGATCCCAATCGAGCTCGAGAGTTCGGTGTTTCTTCGTTCCAATAAGAAGTTTGTAGAAGGAAAGGAATTCTCGGTGAATAGATTCATCAGAGGAAATGTCCACTCCCTGAGCAGAGATCGATGAAATCCGGTTACACCGTTGTCTATGCGAGGCAAAATGATGAAAGAACGCAGTATTCGCGTCACCTTCCTTTAACCAATTGATCCTAGCTCTTTGAGCCCATTTAACGTGGTCTTGGTGGAGAATGTCAGCGTATTCAAGCTTGCAAGAATTACATTCAGAACGATAAGATTCAGTTAAGGGGCCCATTTCTTCCATATTATCAATGGAAGCAATGGATTGCAACAGGAATTCTTTAAGAAAATTGGTGTTGCGTTGCCTCTCATGACACCAAATTTTGCAACCATACTTGATGGCATGCAGTTTAAGAAGGATGTTCCCCAGCCCGGAGGAACCAGTAACAGAGGCCAGACATTCAGAAACTAAGTTAGTGAAAAGTTGATCATTAAGCCAGAATTTTTCGAAACGGAATTTGTGCCTGTGTTTGAAACCGAAATTGGAGAAAAGCACAATAGGGACGTGATCGGAGGAAGGGTTAGGAAGGGCCTGGACAAAAGATTGATGAAAACGATTCATCCAGGAGTGCGAGACCAGAAAACGGTCGAGTTTGGCGAAAAGTGGATGTTCTCGTTGGTTGGACCAAGTGAAGGATCTACCGGAAATCGGTAGGTCCGACAATTGAAGGTCACGGATACAGTCATTAAAGATGTATGATTGAGAGAAAGAAGAACCAGGGTGTGATCTTTCCGAGTGGAAACGTGTAACATTAAAATCTCCACAAATCACACAAAGGTCTGAAGTGAATTGATGTAAGGATAGGAATTCTTGCCAGAAAAGCTGCTGCCTGTCAGACGTCGATGGACCATAAACTGAAATAACAGTAAGTGGGCAATTCATAGGGATCCAATGAAGCTGGACAATTAAGAAGAAATTGAGGCGCTGAACCAAAGTCAGAGAGAAGAGGGCTTCCTTGAAGCCAAAGAGGATTCCTCCTCTAGAGCCATTCGCATCCAAAGAAATCCATTTGGAGATAATAGATCCTCCTAAGGCTCGATAAACCGCCGGGGAGGGAGCAACTAATTTGGATTCTTGGATGGAAATAATATCGCAGTGAGAAGAAAAGATTAAATCGAATATCCTACCATTCCTTGAAGCCATCAAATTATTCACATTAGAGCACATCAAATTACCGTATAACTTGACGGCTCCCTCAGATCTTCTTGCTCTCTCAGATCCCGTCGACCTCCTCCTCCATCCTTCTTTTCCCCTTCATAAAAGTTGTTCCTCTCCTCCTCATCTACAAACCCTTTTCGTTTCCCCTTCGTTTCACGTCATTTCCCTTTTCCCCTTCTCCCCTCTTCTGCGGGAGTCTTCTCGACCCCCCTCCATTTTCAAGCTTCCCTGCGCGGCGTTCCTTTCTCTCCTCCGCGTGTTGGACTTCCTGGTCAGCGGCGAGCCTACTCCTTAGAGGCCCCTTTTGTCTTGGAAAGCCGGCGGCTTCCCCCCATTCGGCTTTTTCGTCTCAGCGAGAATCTGATCATCGCCTCTCAGGTACTGGTTTTGAGCACTGTAAGTATCCTCCACATGTTTAATTTAGTATTGTTTAAATTTTGCTATTTGAGGCGTGTTTTCGCAACCTTCTTTTCTACGCTCTTGCCCCTCCGTTGTTGAGGGTGAGGCTTGTAGTTGCTTCTTCATTATTGCGCGTTTTACTGTTAAACTTTCTCTTCTCCCTATTGGAAAGCAGCGGTAGTGCTGTTTCTTCTCTATTAGTTCTTTAAGCCTCAGTCTATGTGCATCCCCAACTTCACTCTTCTTTGGTGGGTTGCACTAGCTTGTTTGGCTCTGTTGGCTATTAATTTCAACAGCGTTCTCTCTTCTCTCCTCGTGTTGTTTGGCCTTCATCAGCTACCGGTTCTAAGATCTCTTTTCTCCATTTCCCACTTCTACTCCACCCTCTTCGCCATTTCACTCTTCTCCACCTCCCTATTCACCTTTTTCCTCGCTCCTGCGATTTCTCTATTCAGTGGGCCTTTATTTTCAGCCCATGGAGTTGTCTTGGGTCGAAGTTGTTAAGAAAAAGAAAAAATCTATTACTCTTAACGATCTGTCCTCTAGGCCGCGGCCACCTCTGAAGCCCATCCAGGCCCATTGTCAGCCTGTTTACGCGAAGCTTCCCTCTGGCTTCCTCTTGTACAATTCCCGCCCTTCTCACTCCTCTTATCCACCTTCTTCAATCCATTCTTCTTCCAGTTTTCATAACCCCTCTCTTGTTTGCTTCCGTTGCCTTCAACCAGGGCACTTCAAAATCAACTGTCTCTTTAAGATGAAGTGTCTTTTTTGCGATAAGCCCGGCCATGCTAAACACAAGTGTCATGCACTGCAAAAAACCCTTGGTCTCCCCTTAGGGGTTCCGGTGTCTGAGCAGATTTTGAAAGCAGTTGATCTTCAATCCCTTCGTAAACAATTTCTCTCTACTAAACCTCCTAAGCCTCTGAAGCAGCAGTCGGTTTCTAATGCTCCGCTGCTTCCCACCCCTACTCAGGCCTCAAGTTCAGCTGATCCCTCTCCCCCTCTTCCTGTGGTTGCTGATCAACCATCGCTTCCCGGTAAACAAGCCATTCTTCAGGTATTCATTCCCAAAGCGGAACTCTTTGATCGATTGGTTTATTTTAGTCACTTTGGAGCCATTTCTTTCGCTGGCGATACAGTTCCGTTTTATACTGTGAACTCCTTCCTTAGTAATCACTGCAACGTATCAGATTGGGAATGGGTCTTGTACAATTGCTCCAATGGTGACTTAGTCATACACTGCCTTTCGTCTAAGATCCTGGAAGATCTCATGGCGACTTCGTCTCTTTCTATAGGGAGCATCTCACTGACTGTTAGAAGGTGGGTCAAATCACCTTCAGCTTCTAATAGTATTCTCTCTCCAGACACCAAAGTCTCTCTTGTTGGCTTACCACCCTTTTGCGACTCCCATCGCCATGTGGGTGAGATGGCTAGGTGTATAGGTGAGCTCGTCAGCATATCATCCAAGGCTAGATTGGCTTCAGGTTGTTTGCAGATTGAAGCGATATTTCGTTGTCTTTCCGCTGCTAACCGAATTGAGGCGTTCTGCCTTACTGATGGCTCTTCTTCTTTTGCTGTTTCGGTGCTCTACCATGACCATTCCCCGGCCTCTAGGAATGAGCCTAATCCTCTTTCAAAGTCTCAAGCATTCGGTTCAGAGTTATCTTCGCCCTTTCATCCTTGCTCGTCTTCATCTATTAGGCCGAAGACTCCCAAACTGAAACCGGCCCCTCCTGGCGTTGCTCGTAGCCTTCTCCCCACCCCCTTAAGCCTCCGCCGCTACAGTCCACTTCTAAAATCTCTCCCTCTAAAGCGCCCAACCTGGTCTGGATTAATCCAGAGCGTTCTGGCAGTAAAAATACTACTAATGTGCCCTCGTCGGTCTCCACTTTCCCCTCCAAGGGCTCTCAACCTATATTCTCTAAAGAAGAGCCAGTGATGAACGTGCCTCCTTCCGCCATTAAAGATAAGAGTTCCTCCTCTCATTGGCCGGCTTGGAAAGTTAACCCCAATTTCGCTTCAGACTGGGAGCAGTTCCAACAATTAGCTCATTTTCCAATGCCGACTAAGTCAGACCCTGCATTCACTCCTTCCAAGCCTTCCTCCAAGCTATCCTCTAAAGCTTCGGATTGGACTGAACAGGACTCTCTCTTATCGGAGGAGAAAGCAGAATTGGCTGCTATTAAGCCGAAGGAGGTAAACTTTCACCTTTTGTTCTCGCAGTGCGTTTTTAATTATTATTTTATATCTTTTCTTAGCTTTAAATTATTTCTTTTGAGTTTTCATTTTTACTCCTGCTCACTTCCTCTCTTTCTTAGACCCATCTATGGGTTCGGTTCTCTTTTTCCTTCCTCTCTTAATTGGACTTGCTTTACTCTTGCGGTGAAGGCCATAGAGATTATGGATTATCTATATTCTTCTCCTATTGATTTCACCGAAACCATAACCACCTCCCCTTCAAGTTCCCTTATAGCTGGCACTCCCCCTTGCCCCCTTGCTTCTTCTCAGGTCAGATCATCTCATCTTCTTAAGATGAGTTATCGATCCCCGGACGCTCCACTATCCCCTTACCCATATAAACGTTGTATTAGGTCTAGTGCTCGCCTATTAGCTAAGCACTCTCAACACTCACATATTTCTTCCCCTTCGGTTCCCATCCATGATAACTGTTCGAGTATTCAGCTGGCTTCGCCTATCCATTCATCCCTGCCTTCTCCACATCTCCTGGGTTCCATTTATACTCCTATTTTTGACTCGTTTTCCAACTCTGAACTTGCCTCCAAAGCTCACAATCTAGGCTTCTTGATTGACCCTTTGGACTCTCCCCGTATCCGCTCCCTTAGAAGAATAGAATTGTCCAGAGTCTCGGAGTACCGCAATTTTAATGATTAGCGTCTCCTGGAAAATTCAACATATTTACAATAAATTAGTAAAATGCACACATGCAAATGCAACGATAAAAATTAATAAGAATTACGCAAGTGTTTAAATTAATATTTCAACTTTGAGAGTTATAATATTTTGAAATTAATTTTTTGGTATTTTCAAGTTTGTTAATTGTTAATATTTTTCCTTGTAAATGAGAAGGAATATCTTTTTTAAATTTAACTTATTAATATTTTCAAGTTTGTTACTTAATTATAATTTCGATCATCATAAAATGAAAGGTTCAAATTTTATATTGAAAAGATTAAAATTTAATCATTATATCATCTAAATTCATGCTTTTTAGAGTAATATTGATATAGATAGATAATTAAATATGTTGGCATCTCTGAGATTGTAATTAGTTTTTTTGGTATGCAAGTATACTGAAAAGATGACGGTCTTTTTGGGAATTGCGTGATGGATATCCTTACCAATTTGTTTGAATGTATTTGTCGATTCACTTTTTCCCGATCTATTCCATCGATGCTTGTAACCAAACATGACCATTGCTAAAGCCTGAAAAAGGGGCAGCTGGAACCCAGATAGTCGTTCATGAGAATTGGAGAAGAAAGGGTGATTCTTAGTTCGTTATCTCTACTCAAGGATTCACTACTGTGGATGCAGGCTCCCCTGGTCATCGGTATTTTTGGAAAGCAAAAGCCTCACACAAAGTGCGAGTCTTCTTGTGGTTAGTTGTCAAAGACGTGATCCTCACATGAGATAACCTGGCTAAAAGAACACAGATAGTTAATACCTCTGTGACTTTTGCAATGCCTACGTAAAGACAAGGAATTGTTTATTCCTTGATTGCCCTAGAAGCAAAGCCGTTTGGCACAAAATACTTCAAGCCCCCGAAGTGCACACTTTCCCAATCTCGTTCGACAACCCATGGATAGGCACCTTTGCGAGAGATAGACATAACTTGAAGAAAGCATGGTACATCGTGATAGCCGCAATAACTTAGACACTCTGGCTAGACATGAACAACTTTTACTTCGTGATTCTTGTAATAATTTCACTCATGGAAAATCCACTCACATCATGCATTTGATTCCTTTTAGGCAGAGGGAGCAGCTGCAGGAGTCGGGGAGAACATCTCGGAACAATTCCCTCAGCAGACATATGACGACGAGGAGATCGAGATTGGCCCAACCATAGGCTACAACCTACACCCCAGAGTTGTTGTTGGGGGTATCATGCTTCTTTATATGTTTCTATTTCTTTGCTTTGAGTACTGCCTATACTCCTAGGGTTGTTAGAGGCTTATTTTATGTACCTTTTATTCTTGTTTGGCCCAGATTTTCTGGGTTTGTTTCGTTATTTTCTCATTAATAAAACATGATGAGCATACTCCGCCTTTCCTTCAACAAAAAAAACCTTCTGTCATAGAGGAAAGCGAAACAAATTTATGAGGAGAATTATCATGATTCGTGTCTAGACACCGCAGTTTAAAGTCCTGGTAGAGTAGATACTTTTTTAGGTACATATACAATGATTTACGGTTACTCACATAGTTTTTATGCCCGGGAGTTTATATTGACATGATTTTATTTTATTTTATTTTATTTTATTTTATTTATTTTTTTATTTTTTAACTTTTTTTTGCAGCAACTATGTCAAACTACAGTTATAAACCAAGGGATGGAAAACAAATCTATGAACCCTGGTTGACAAAGTCTCACTGTTCTATGCAACAGGGAGCACATCCCAAATAGTGTTCTAAAATGAGAATATATGTAGCACATATGCGCTATGCATAAAGAATCGTTTTAGGCCGCATATAGTCTGTTTTATCAAAAATATGATTATGCAACTGCATATTGAAATATGTGATCACATATATAATATGCGCCCACATTAATCAAATATGCATTGCATACTTTGAGGAGCATAGTGGGTAAATACCCCACTTTTCAAAAATATTTAGCCAAATACCCTTCTTCCAAAAATATTTAGCCAACTACCCCTTTTAATTAAATAACCAAAAAGCAAAATTTTAGATATAACCCCACTCTAGAAAATATATACTATAATACACCTTAACCTTAAAAAAGCTGGATAATTCACAGAAAATAGAGAAACTAAAATTAAAAAATCTTTCAAAATTCAAGATTAGATACGTTGACAAAAGATTAGTAGAAAGTAAGCATATTTCCAGTAAAGAAATATCAGAATACCTATTATTAACAACAAAAGTAACCAATCAACTACCTAACGAAATACGAAAACAAATAGCATACAAAGTATTAGATTACAGAAACGAAGAAGCAAGTTGGTATTACCAACACCTACTAGCAGACAAAATAGTAGGACATGGAGCCAAAAATTTATTTAAACATACAAGACTTGGAAGAAGTTTACACCGGTCCTGAAATGTTCATTGATATAAGAAAAGATTTAAGAATCATAAATAAAAATATAAAAGAATTAGGAAGATATATGACAAAATACCCAGAAGAAGAACTGGGCATAACAGAAGAAGGTATGCAAGAACTAGAAGCCATAACGAAACTTAATATAAATATTCTAGAAATAGAAGATTTAATGGCAAATCCTAATTCAGAAGAAGTGCAAGAAGCATTGAAAAATCTAGATATAGCACACGAAGAAGTAAAAATGGACCAAGATAAAATTATTGAAAAACCTTCAGAAATTCCAAGTAACATGTATGAAATCTTAAGGCCACCACCTCACAAAAAGCCATACCAATTACCATGGAAATGGCAAAATACAAAAAGAAGAACGCAACTAGGAAAAAGTAAAGAAAAAGAAACTCCAAAATATGAACCAACAGAACATTTCGAAAAAGGAATAGCAGGAAATGGAGAATGGTTAGACCTAGATTGCGTAAAAGATGTAGATAGAACAATTGAAGAATGGGTAAAAGCGTCACTAATAGTAGGATTTAGACAAAATCTTAACGGAAATGCATTTGAAAAATTCATAGAAGCTACCTTTATGGGAGTAGTAGCAAAATGGTGGAATGGACTAGAAGAAGAAGAAAGAAATACTATAAGAAAATCAAGACCAATTGATGATAATGGAACTGAAGAAAGTTCAGCACAACGGACTTTAGGTTTAAATGAAATAATTACAAATTACAAAAAAGCAATAAGAACCGAATTCAGCGTATACGATAAAGAAGAAAAACACACTATATATAAAAAGAATCAAGCAAGATGGAGACTAAGTAACTTAGAAATATGTGACATGTGCCATTTTGACAACTATGCTTGTGAATTCCGAGAATATTATCAAGATAGTTATTACACAAAAGAAGAACGGAGTCCAATTTTAGACTCATTCTTTCTAAAATTACCTGATCCATGGAGCATAAACATATATAGTGCATACGTAAATGAGAAAGTAAAGCCTGAAGTAGACACTTTAGGGTATAGAACGCAATTTGTAAAAGACTATAGGGACAAAGTATGCCAAGAGGCCAGGGCAACAATGAAATATTACAGAACATATAAACAAAGAATTTGCTGTGAAGATGCAAGACCGAACCATTGGGGATGCAATAATAACTATAGATACAATAACTATAAATACACAAAGAAGAATAATCACAAATTTCCAAAATATCAACCAAAATATAGGAAAACTTTTAAGAGATATAGAAAACCTTTTAAAAAATACTTTAGAAAAATGAATAAAAATAAAAATAGGCAATATACAAAAAATCCAAAAAAATGTAATTGTTACATATGTGGGGAGGTAGGACATATATCACCAAATTGTCCTAAACGAATGAAAAAAGAAAATGTAAAATACGTAGAAGAAATTGAAGAAATGAATAGCATAAATTACGAACCCATAGAATATGATGAAGAATGGTCAGATATAAGTGAAGATGAAGAAATAATGGTAATGGAAGAAGATAGTGGAAGTAGTGAAGGTGAAACAGAAGAATGTGAAATATACATGTTAACGGATCTAACAGAAATAGGAGAACCCTCAGAAAGAGTAGAAAACAATGAAGAATTAAGAGAAAGAATGTGCTTTGACATACAAAAATACGATAAAATAAGAGAGACCAAATTAGATGTAAATCCAAAAGAAATCTTTAAACTACCAATATTTGAAAGAAAGAAAAGCACTATAGTAATAGCTAGGAATAATGAACAACCTATAGACATTGAACAAGCACAAGGCAAAACCATAATCCCTTTAATAACAGAAAGAATAATAAGACAAGAGATGGAAAAGATAAACGAAAAAATCAAAAAAACATTAAGACACATACATTTAGGAGCTGTACAAATAATAATAAAAGCCTATTTTAAGGAAGGAATAAATACACCACTCCAAATATATCTAATGGATGATAGGATAATATCAAGTACACAAGACGCCTTAATAGGAATAGTGCAAGGAAACCTAATGTACCAAAAGATAAAGTTCACAATAAAACCTAATTTCTCTATAAGCATGACAGAAGAAAATAAAGATAAAAGTCTAGTCATGTATCATAAGTTATCAGGTATAGAAATGTTAGAAAAAAGCAAAGTTATGAGCATTCAAATAAGAAATATTTACGCTTTCACTAGTAAGCATGAAGTAAAGAACAGAAATACGGACAATTTTAAAATAGAGCCGCTATTCAGCGAAATCATAAGGTACAAACCAGCTAGAGAAAATTCTGAAATGACTATACCAAATTATATAGAATTCGACTTTAATAAAGCAAAAGAAAAAGAAAAAGAAAAAGTACCACAAATAATGTTCGGAAAGAGGTCACTATCAATAAGAAATAAACAACAAGCATTAGAAATAATACCAATAATAAATACATTAGAACACCAAAATAATAACCAATTTAAAATAGAAATAGAATATTATGACAACGGAAAATGGAATAAACAAATAGCCTTAGTCGACACAGGAGCTACTAATTCACATATTAAACAAACAAATATAAAAACCACTGAATTGATAACATTAGATAACCCATATTATTACTTAGATTATTACAATAATAGACATCCAATTGTACATAAAATCATACTACCACTAAGGATAAATGGTAAAAAGGAAATGTTGTTACATTTACATGTAGACCCAGAACAACATGTCAATGATATGTTATTAGGAACTGACTTCCTTACATCAGTACAACCTTACTCAATTCAAGAAGAAAAAATTATAATAACAGTAAACAATGAAAGCATGATAATAAATAGGATATCAGACAAATGAATCCATTAAGGGCAACAAAAAACACATTATACATCCTAACAGAATTTGTTTACGACGGATACAAATTTAGAAACTATCATAGTCTAATAGACACCGGAGCAGGTACTAGTTTATGCCGCGAGAATATACTATCAAAATGGAAACAAGATGGTTTTAATAAAAAAGCCATATCTAGATTAACCGGACAAACCATCATACTAGACAAATACCAACAAAATGTTAATGTACAAGTAGGAAGTTACATACTAAAAATACCTATAGTATACCAGTTTGACGATATGAATAATGACGTACTCTTAGGAAATGACTTTTTCCAACAATACTACCCCATAACTATATCACATAAATCAGTTGTATTTACAACACCTTGCGGATACCAAGCAATAGCAATTAGAATAACCCAACCATATTCCAGAACTGACCTACCACACATCAGAGTTTCTTCAACCCAGCGTGGTGAGTACCAATACTTACCAAATAAAACTAGAATACAACAAGTTCTAATAACAACTACGAAAGAAATTTTACAAAAACAATTAGAAGATTTGTGCGGAGAAGACCCCTTGGCAAAATGGAACTTAAGTAAACCCACTAAAGTAGAAAGAACCACTAGCGATCTTAAAAGCTATAAAAAAGTTTGAACTATTCATAATACATACAAAATTTACGGTAAGAACAGATAATACCCAAGCAAAAAGTTGGATCAATAAAATAATAGACCCAACCATAGCAAATAAAAGATTGATAAGATGGCAGATGGAGTTAGCACATTACGATTTTGTGATAGAAAACATAAAAGGAAAACTTAATATTTTAGCCGATTTTTTATCAAGAAATTAACTATTTCACTTGTTGCAGAATGGAAGCCAGAGTGCAGCAAATAGAACACGATATAGTCTACCTAAAGGAGACAGTGGAGCAATTAAAAGGAGCATTTAACCAAATACAGCTGCAAATATGTGGTCTTCAAAGTATATTTTACCAATATATAAGTAATGATCGTATTGAAAAAATGAGCGAAGGGAGTGAACCTACTAACCCACAAAATACAAGTGGGATCACAAAAATAGCCACACAAGAAGAAAACTCCACATCCATACAGCCCACTACCTACAAAGAGAGTTTACTCTCTGATCCTCCAAAATACTCCAAGAATGATTTATTTTTACAATATATTGAGAAATTATGCCAGACCACTCAGGTCAACCAATTTATCAAAACTATTTTTCAGCAACATATGAACAAAGCAATCATACTACCAGGAGCTAATCCAAAAATCGTAAGAGTATTGTTCGAAAGAGGACTTATCCACTGCATTTATCCATCTCGAGAATGTGAAGAACTTAGCCAGTTGCCAAAAAGAAGTATATAAAGCTGCTAAAAGCTATTTTGGTCTTACGAAGGCATCCAAGATATATGTTCGAATATTTTCAGCAATTCCAGAATTCCTTGAAGATAATGAAGAACTACCAGCTGAACATATTATAAAAATAGGGATGACTACTCAAATCTTGTTTGGAGCAACCGGTATCATACCATATAAAGCCGAAGAATTTGAAAAACTGATTTCCGAAAGAAGAGCTACGGAATTTAGAACAATGTATTGTGAACTAAAGGACATACAAAGCAGAGAAGGTAATATATGGATCTACGACAGCCCTGACCCACAAAAATTAATGATCTACAGCATAACAAAAAATTAAACAACCCCAGTCAAAGAAAGAAGTCTTTGACAGCTGGTACCGAATCTTGCATAAAGGAGATATGACAATGACGGAAGAAACAACTGTCCACTACTGTAGATTGATGAGGATGGAACCACAACATTCATGTGACTACTGCAGAAAAGGCCAAGAGCAGACTGACGAAGAACTATTCCTGATGTGAAAGCACGTGAAGATGTCCCCTACATAAGCAGCAAATATCTCAATTATGTAGCTATGACGTAAGCAATGATGTAAGAAAAGCAATAATTGTATATGTGATGTAAGCAGTGATGTAAGGAGAATAATAATTGTATCTGATGTGAAGCCATCCCTTCGGCTATAAAAGGGAAGGCAAGGTAAGAGAGAAGAGAGACTGGGATAGAGAGAGAAAAATTCCTCATAATCTTAAGAGAGTCTGTTTGTAACAATCTTGAAGGAAATAAAATGCTTTTTATGAGTTCATCTATCAGCCTCTGTAGAAAATAAGGTATGAACAACTAAATTCCTTTCCCTTAGAGAGAGTTTTGTAAGGCTCTGCCTAAATAATCTTGCAAAAAGACTCATTTGCTACCTTCTATAGTTAGACTTTTGTGGTTATCTGTACCGAAGTGCTGCTAGTTGTTCTAGACGTATCTCTTGGATGAAGCCCTATTGAGGGCATAGTAATCTTGAGATGGGAAGAACGTAAAAGGAGCACAGAAATCGGGGTGCATACCGGGGGTATTTTATCCACTGGTAGTAACTGGTACCGAACAGATCAAAAAAGTTTAACTAGGTCGGAAGCATGATGGGCCGTTTTGTTTTGATTTTTAGGTATCCTTAGAAATCTCTCTCTGCTCTTTATTTCATAAATCCTTATTATTCAGAAGCAATGGATAATAATTTCGGTATTGCCTCACCAATTTTTGAATTAATGGTTAATTACCAAGGAAGTGATAGAATGTTAGTTTTTGATGTTTATTATCCTCATAGACAAATAAGCATGGATGATTGCTACGAATTCAAATTATTCTTTTTTAGCATTCAACGAGTAATAATTATAACGATAAACCAAATAATTCCTGGAGAAACTAGTAATATAAATGTTGAAATAATTGACGATCTAACTTATCACAAGAGATCTTTGTTATTTTATGAAAATGGTATATTTAGTAGTTACGTTTGGAGTCCTACGACTGCATACAGACAATTTCTAGAAGAACATGAGCAGAATGAAGGAGAACATAGACATATAGAAGAACTCGAAGAACCTCCATATGATAGTGAAGAATATGAGACAGAAACAGAATATATAAGAGAACTTGATGACGATGACGACGAAATTCCCATCATTCCTGATTACTTTTTTAGAATTGATAATATCCATTATTTCGAAGAATATTATTTTACAAACTTTGAACTTTTTTTCGACCATTTAGACTTTGCTCTTTAGACTTTCAAAAGTTTTTGATACTCTCCTCCTCATAATTTTCAGGTTTCCAGGAGTCTACGCGCCACTCACAACTACTAATTAAGAGATCCCACGCACCCACTAAAGTGGTATCAGAGCCAGCACAAAGTAAGTAAATTAAATTCAATTTTAAAAATTTTCTGCATATTTATTAATAATTTATAAGGTAGAAAGCAGAAAAACTAAAATCTAATAATAAAAATAAAAATTATCCTAAAACCCAAAAACTTTTAGTTTTTGTAGAAAGGTCACACATCCTATAAAAATTACTATAGGAACAATACTATAGAAATCTAACTAAAAACTAGGGTATTTCACTAATTATTTCCAAAACAAGGGCATTTGACTAAATAATTTCAAAAAGAAGGTTACCAAGCCAAATAACTCATACTTTGAGTGAGTAGTTGGGTCTATTTGTATTAATATGAATAGTTTTTTTTTCCGACCCGACGGGTAACTCGACACATTTTAACTTTAAAACAAGGCCTAATCGCTTCTTTCTTTTACAATTGCACACTTATGATATGATAAAGAAGTCAACAAGTGGTCAAGGGTTGTGTAATGAGGATAAGGAGACGATTCCTAGCGATGAAAGTGAGGCAGAAGAGAGCAAGCAAGGGGGACTTTGATAGCACTGACTCTGAAGTGAAAATTGAGGAAGACTGTCATTCAGACAATTTTGAAAATTCTGATTGATTATGTCTTGTCATAGACATATTACTTATAGTTAATTAGTTATATATATTTTTTATTATTGTAGGAACAACTATGCTACCTCATCTATACTTTGTCTTTGTGCAAGACTCTTTAAGTATTTTTTTCCTTTTTAGTAAGAAGAGTATTAAGTAATGTTGCAAACTAATTTTAGTAGTTATTTTTATGCATTTGTTTAATTGTATCACAATATTATCATATTATGCACTTACTAGTATCATGCACGTGCGATGCACGTGGAGGGGAATGAAAAGGACAAAAAAAACTACCAACACGTGCGCTGCACGTGTTGACACACATACAAAAAAGAATAAAAAATTGTTTATTTGTTTCCAACCCCATCTCTCCCATTATAATAGTTATAGTATCATGCACGTGCGATGCACGTGGAGGGAGAATGAAAAAGACAAAAAAAAACAACCAACACGTGCACTGCACGTGTTGACACACATACACAAAAAAATAAAAAATTGTTTATTTGTTTACCATCCCCATCTCTCCCATTATAATAGTATAGATGTTATTTATTTATTAGGTAATAAGGAATCTAGACTCGCACTTTAGGAAAATTTTCTAGAGTGTCACCCATTCGGCACACATTTCTTCTCCGAATTCATGATCCACACCGTTCATTGTGATCTACATATGCATAGATTTTATGACATGTAGATCACATTCAACGGTATGGATCATGTGTTTGGCAGAGAAAAGCATGCCAAATAGGCGACACTATGAAAATTTTATAGAGTGCCAGTCTACGTGCCTTATTATCTTGTAAGTATGTTTTATGTGATCATTTTGAGTTTCAACAATTTTTTCTGATTTTTTCTGATTTTTAAAATAACTTTTTCAAAGTTTTTGGTTTTTATTTTTTAAACAAAAAACCCAAACCGCGCATATGTTGTATACGGCCAAGAATCACATAGTTCCGCACACCGCATTCTATAACACTGATCCCAAAGCAGGCGTTGGAAAGGTCAGGTGTTTCATGATTGCTTCTACAACCTGCACCTTCATAAGCCTTGGTGTTTAATGACAGTGTTAGAAAAACCAGTCACAACTTTTTACTATACTAGCAACTCAGCAAAAGAAAATCCAGGTAATGACTTTCTGAAGTTGTATGACTTTATTTTTGAAACCCCTCCTCCTCGAAGTTTTTTTTTTTTTAAGTTTAATTTTGAAATTTGGCCGAGAAATTTAGAAAGCACAACGGAATTCAATTCATTAGTAACAGTGTAGGAGTAGAGGACTTTATAAGTGGTAGACATGATCTTGATATATACCAGCTACATCAAGGGTGCAATATCTCAAGGCATCTTGTGTTGAAGGTTTCTCTTAATGAATCTTGACCAAGGGTTATCATTTGGCTATGTTTTTTACACACCCTTCACTATATATCCACTCGTTCTGAATCTGTACAATGTACATTGCCATGCAAATATTTAAATATAATTAATTGCATTTTGGGCGAGAAACCCAGTTCGCGATTGATGACATTTCAGTGCGCTCTTCCTTGCTAGAACATGCAACTAAGACTACATTACGTAAGAATTTCATACTCGAATCTTCCTAATTCTTTGCTTGAGACTTTGCTTCCCTCATATATAATCCTTTTTCCAAATGTTTCTTCTGCTTACAATTTTTTCTATAAAGAATAATTATCACTTCCTCCTCCAACCTGATGGAATAATCTTTTACTATATACCAAGTAATGGAGGCAGCTGATATGATTCTAAGATTACTGAATTAATCATGCTCATTTATAACCAATAATTAGTTACAAAATTATATATATATATATATCTTACTGAAATTGTATATAATTCAAGGTGTATATATCCTTTTTCGTCAGGAGCTTGCTGCTTCAAGTACAAATTATCTATTAGGAATTAGCGAGATATACAGGCTCTGCAGCATTGTCTGCATATCTTGCAGTATTCTACCTGAGGCTGAGGATATTACACTTCACCTTATCGATTAAACAAACTAAGATGAATCATGCTTAATTAATATGTTCAAATTAATAAATATCCCCCATGCTGTTATATAACATGAATGCTGGTCACCAACGAAGCTACCAGACCTAAGGAAAATATGTCCTAATTTGAATATTAATCCATAAAGAAAGCCGAAAAGGCTTCACCTCAATCTTGACTAAAATCAAAAGTCTGGGTTGACCCATTAAGCTTAGAACAGTACTCCAGTCAAAACCAATTGACTTTTCTTCCATTTGGGTAATGTCAATGAGTCTTAAAGACTCTTGAGTCCAAAGTCCAAATAAAAACAGTGAATGAATTGAATTGAAATGATCTATCTATCTACTAGTGAATGAATTGAAATGATCGCTCTCGACGCTGACAAAAATCTGTCTTTCTGTCCTCAGGTTAAGAATATTCAATCGATCAAGAACCGTCATAACCAAAATTTCTAATATCTGAACAGAAAAGTATGTACCTATTTACTCTCATAGTCTCATGTTTACTCTTTACCTTATTATGTCATTACTTTGCTCTTGAGTAGTGTACATTTTTTTGGCTTATAAGTGCATGAAGAACTGGTCCAATATCATGTGTTTGAATACAATGAACACAACATTGAACGTATATATGGATGTGATTTGCGCCAGGAATGAAATGCAACTGTACATCTACAATATTATTTTAAGATAAAAGACTTGAATTTTTGTTTTTTTGTTCAAAATACTTCCGTTGTCGTTGCTTGTTTCTTGGAAGAACTTATACTACATGCCTTTAGTCGTAGCTTGTGTGTAAATGTTAGATTTATACTTAATTTGATATTTAGAACTGTATTGTATTATTGGATTTAAGAGTATAAAAATCAATTAAACCAGCTATTATAGGGGTCCCTCGTACGAATATGAATCAATCAATCACCACAAACTGGATCCATAAAAATGGGCGGCGATCGAGTGCAACAACTGAACCGACCCTTGTTTTTTTTCTTTTATTGTTCAACGGTGGGTTGAATGCCCTCCGCGTTCCATTAAAAAGAATTTAACAAAATATACAACAAAAAATAAAGCTTATGAAGTTCAGATCCCAACAGGCTGGGTTCTAGAACTCATACACCCCAACCAACAAACAAAAAATACAGCGAAATCTAATCTTACTGATCGGCTGACCTCGTTAGAGCAATTTTCTCGTGCTAATTTGAGCTCTCTCTCACTCAGTCTCTCACTTGTACATAGTTTATCCTTCGTAACTATCGCGCGATCGCCTCCGTCGCCCCTAGCAGTGACCTAAATGTCAACACTATGCACAATATGAGAGACACCGCAGGCACTCCACCAATCTGACATCTCTCTGTCCAGATTAAGTCATCGTTCTCATCCCATCGCTTAACCCTTGTTGACTCTCACCGCCATTTCGCGACGAAGGCGGACTTCGCACATGACCCCTTCAAGCCCCCTGACATGAGAGAGACCAAAAACATCCCTCATTTTGACCAGACCAAATCAAAATAGAGCCCAAATTAAAAAAATTGTCTGGCAATCATCGCCCACACCAACTAGAATTCATTTCACTGCAAATTGTAAATCGGTTGTAATTTGGATATTAGGAAAAATAATTTGGATATTAGGGATGACCTTTTAGTGGAGGAAAATCTCACTCCACCCTCTCCCACCTTCTCCATCGGCAACATCAACAGTATCCGACGAATCCCCAAACCAACAACACCAGTTGCTGCCGTCGACCTCTTCCGTCATATGCCGTCGACCTCTTCCGCCTCTCTAACAGTAGACGATGAAGTCCCGAACCAGCAACGCCAGTAACAGCGACCAATCCCCTAACCAACAACGCCAGCACCTACCGACGAAGCCTCGATGATGCTAGAGCCATGCCAGCATCATCCCCGCATCAACCGATGCATCATATCCCGACCCCAGCCGTCGTCCTCCCCGACGAACGCCACCAGCAACGCCAGCACCTCCCGACGAAGCCCCGATGATGCTAGAACCATGCCAGCACCATCCCCACATCAACCGATGCCTCCTAATCCGACCCCAATAATTTGGATATTAGGGAAATATTTTGGATATTAGGGGTTCCTCAACTTCAATACGACTTTCAAACATGAATTCGAAAATCAAATCCCTAACAACAAAACTCCCACACCCCCAAAAAATTTCAAAATCAATTTCGAAATACAAAATCAATTTTGAAACTCAGAATTCCCCCTCCCTCCCGACTCTCTCACCATTCTCCCCCACATACCTCTACGGCAGCGCCAACACCCCCGACATTTGCCATGTGCAACCCCACGCCGGCGTCTGACCACTCTTCCGCCGCCCACCAACCTGAACCCCAACTGAGGGCTGCATCGGTTGCCCCGACCTGCCTCCATGCTACCCCCAGTCGGCACACCCCCTTCCACAGATCGGCCAACCACGAGCAATGGTGCCTCCGCGCTCACTCCCAGTGCGGCATCTTCGACCCCGCCGAAGATGCGACGCACAACA